>OY744519.1:190021320-190098820 GCA_963556195.1 Sepiola atlantica | reverse complement strand
GCGGAATTTGAAACCACGACCACAGTGCATTCAGTTCGTATGTGCATCGTGAAGCCACGAAAGCTTCACATTAATTGCGAGATATTTTATCGGTTACAGATGTTTAAGCTCATATCTAAGTGAGCCATGGGGGACAGGACTCTCTTGACACTTCAAATACATGTACTGATTGTTCTTATCCGTTGTAATTAAATGTATACGTATACGCTTAAGCAATTATAAACACGATCAACATAAATCATAACATTATGGGGAAACCATCAGAAAATAAGGTTACTTTAGATTTCGCTTCAGTTTCTATTATCGAACGGTTAACACTATACGTTTTACGTTTTACGTTTTACGTACATATAAATACCGTGAACCTTCGGGGAAACACTTTCGTCGGTAAAGTTTTCGCTTACTTTATTTTAAACACTTATTTTATTACTGCTATTTATGATTCTCATTTTTTTCAGGTGAGAAGGCCCAGGCTCCTCCGAAGAGGGTAACTGGATTGGAACAACATTAAAATTGTCTAAGTCTAGAAGGAGTTCTCCTGCACGGACCGAGGACAGAACAAATGGAGGTTTCATTAGCAATTAAAAAAATGATTAGTCTTTTATTGTTGGAATAGAAATGCTAAAAATAATACGATGCAGCTCTTCATTTTCGCGTTTTACGTTTGTTTGATTTAATAAAAAATGGTTTTAGTAAACAGCAAATGTTTGAGATTAAATACAAGACTAATTCCATTCAAATATCTTGGCTGACTCAACTCGAACTTAGTTAATATTTAGAATCATTTATGTAAGACAAAATAGGCTTTATTATAGAAAATTAGTTGCTGTTTATCAAGAGAAAATACTACTTGAAGATAACGGTTAATGAGATTCTCAGTTGGCAAAAAACAACACATTGAGAGGATAACATCTTCAACAGAAAAGTTTGAGAAAAAATACGTACTAGAGTATGACTTTGGAAAAATAAAACAGAAAATAAATCTACTGTTTCACGGGAAAATTAGGGCAGTGAAAATGTTTGATCATCAAAATCACTTTATTTCTGTATAAATATGAATGAGGAGGGGAGGAATGAACGTTACTGAATTTCACAGAACAATATAAACAATATGAACTGAACTGTTTTTTTTTATTTTACTTTAAACTTACCGTAACCAACAAGGTGGAATATATAATGTAAAAGTCAAGTTCAAACCTGCAATCTTCGAGCAAGTATTATATATTATGTTGAACGACCTTGACTTCACAATTTCAAATCTGAGCTACATATTAATGGACAGTCAAAAGGTAGAAAATACAAGAGACATGTTCATGATGTCTTCTAAAAAATTCAAGAGTATGGTTTCTAAGGTAAACACTTAAAATTAAAAATCTGCCAGTCGAAGATTAAAAACTTGGCGAACATTATCGACAAAAATAGAAGAAGGCCAGACCCGGAACTGGCTATTGTTATGAAGAATATGCTAGCACCCGAAAACGTCTCTTAATCACAAACTCTATTAGAATAGGTAAATTTCTATAAAGTGCTCGTCCTCAATATACATAATTTACGTGTTCCTTTAAACGATTTTCCGTAATAAGACAAGTGGGCATTTTAATTCCAGGAAGTATTCTTCAAAATAAAACAAGTATTGGCGTCGGAATTAATTCTTATCCATTGTTTAGAACCGATACCTTACAGTATAGCTGCTAGCGACGTAAATATGTATTCTTTAGACAATGATAGATGAATGTCACAAACCTGTTCCTCACGTGTCTAGAACACTTCTTTCTATACTTATTCTAAACGGAACAATGTGCGATAATACATTTTCACGTCGGGCGGCACAATGATGAAAAAATTCCCCCCCCCAAACAGAAAACTAAAACATTCAAGATACAGCTCACAAGTTACAATTCCGATCCAATGATAATATGGGAATTCTACATCTAATTCATCATAAGGAAAGGCAAAGCAAGAAGGACACTAATATCATACAATGATAAGTTATGGATTAGAAAGGATAGGGAAAACAATGTATATATTACTATGGCGGCACCGGACTCAGCGCAGGTTACTGACCTGTTAGGTATATATATATTCTCAGAGAAATTTGTATGAAAATACCTGAACTGGCGGGCGGTCGATATAGGGACGACGCTTTATTCTTTGTCAACACAAGTATCAGGAATCTTTAAAGTAAGCAGAAACAACTCCATATATTATTTAGCTCAATACAACTTAGCATGACTATATATATAAACTACCGGAGGGTCAATTTTTTGGATGTTACGCTTGATCTATGCAACAACACATATGGACCTTATCACAAGCCCAACCGCACACTCTACTATATCGAAGCTAAATCGAATCACCCACCGATGGTGAAAAGATCCATGATTCCTGCAATCTCGTGTAGGATATCTAAGCTGTCCAAGAATCAACAAATATTCGACAGCAGTAAGCAGTTCTACAATGAAGCTTTAACCAGATCAGGATATAAGGAAAAAAATAATTACCTTGGGCCTCCTTCGGTTGGGAATGGGGGACTAAACGGGAGCCCGCTCGCCCTTCGAGCAATGGTTTCATATAATAGAGCAATGGGCAAGGCTAGATATAGGAGACATGGTGTATCCCGCGGTAATGTAAACCAGGTAGGGAGGGAACCAGTTGATAATAATATTCGTGACGTTGGAAGTAACGAATTGAACACACATGCTACCCAAATCGGGGGGAGGGTAAGAAGAAAAATATGAGAAGGACCACTACATAGTTCACTCCCCTATACCCAGCATATTAAGACTAATATCCTAAATATTTTGTATAGCATAGTGGAAAAAAAGTTTTCCAAGGGATAGCAGATTGGGGGGAATCATTAACAAAAATACTGTAAAACTGTCTTATTCAACCTGTAGAAATAAAGCCGCATCCATCATAGGATATAATAATTCTAAGATAACTAAAACAAGGGATGCTATGTTCTCTTCTGGTGTTGATCCCAGTAACATCAGTTCAGTGAGAACCACCGTTGTAAATATGCGTAGTAGTAGAACATCCAGCAACGGCTCAGCACACAACTGTAACTGCAGAGCTTCTAACATCTATCCACTGGGGGGACAGTAGAGTCTCAAGCATTGTCTACAAATTTCTAAAAATAGAAACAATGGAGTTTTATTAAAATGTATTTCGTACAGGGATTTTATATTAGTAATAACAAAGTCTCCCGTCATTTAACGAGTTAGAGTGATATTTTCCCGTAAAGTTGTAAAAAATAACCCCATCCATTAAAAAAAATTGAATAGAAAATAGATTTCTGATAACGATATTCCGTAGTAATATTTATTCATAGAATATAGAATAATATTCTCCCCAGAGAGTTGTAAACAGGCACAGCCGTTAAGGAAATATTTTAAATTATTTAAAATAATAACTAGATTTTGGTAGAGCACTATACAAAGTGTTCTACCAAAATCTAGTTATTATTTTAAATAGTGACATTTTATTTTTGATATATGCATGATTTTTTAAAAATAATTTCTGCGGGATAGGTTTTTTTTCGCTTCGTTAAATAACAACACGATTATAATCGGCAGTTAATTAAATGAAAGATATTTTTCCAAAATGTAAAATGACGTCCCAGACACTGGATAATTAATTTCTATGAAGAATAATTTTAATAATAGATTTTTTTAGAAACAGTATTTTGAATAAATAGGTTCTATCTACTAATTAAGATACTAATTAAGATTTTTTCTTAAAATAAAGGAGAGATTCTGTGAGATTGACGTTCGTTCAACTAGTCGTGTGTTTCTTTCGAAGTGGAACAAGTCAGCCCTGGAAGTAAGGCTCGTCTGACCCTTGGCATTCCGGACGAACATTTATGTTGCCTTTCCTTATGATGAATTAGATGTAGAATGGATTGGAATAGTAACTTGTGAGCTCTTTCTTGATTGTTTTAGTTTTCTGTTTGGGGGGAGTATTTTTTCATCATTGTGCCGCCCGACGTGAAAGTGTACATTGTTCCGTTTTTTTTTTTTTTTATGCATTTGGGACCGATTATTTGCTTGTTGGCTTGGTGGCAGAAATAATGCACGAGCTACTTTTCTAAGACATTTTCTTTTTAATCTTTGTTCTTTCTTGTTTTGCAATTTAAACTTTTATTTTCATTTTTTCCTCTTCTCTTCTTAAGTGACCTTAACTATTGCAACGCCGCATTGTGTATTGTCGGCAGTTGAAACCCCTATTCCAGACATTTAATTTCCATGATGGTCTGCCAAGCAAGTACCTGCTTGGTAGTGAAACACGTGTAGGAAAAAAAAATTTAATTTGAATAAATAACATTTGTAAGAAAAAATCTTTAATGGTGATCATTGGTGTCTTGAAAGGAATGCTTTCGTAAGCCTTCATAAAATCGCATATGAATGCTCTGTACTCTGTAATCGAGTATCATCGAGCTTGTTTTTATTGGCACAACCCCGTGCTTCACTGAATGATCTATTTCATAAGGGGAATATATATATATATATATATATATATATATATATATATATATATATATAATAAAAATATAAGATATAATAGCCCGACGGGATGGAAAAATACTTATATATTAAACGTGTCGTCTTTCGACGATTAATGTGTGGGAAAATATATATTGTCTTGAGAACGTTTTGAACTGAAGACGAAACGTTTATTAATATATCAATATTTTTCTTTCTCCTTTAAAGTATATATATATATATATATATATATATATATATATATATATATATATATATATGCATAGATATATATTTATATGTGTGTGTGTATGCCTTTAAGTCTCTCTCTCTCTATATATATATATATATATATATATATATATTTGAAAGTAAATATTAATTATTTTACCATACAGACATCGATGTTCCATGCTTACGCAATCTTCAGTGGAAGACACGAACCCGGTTTTACAAATCGCCACTGTCGAGTGTCTTTCCCGTCGCCCGTCGTGAATTTACTGACAATAAGGGGGGGGGTAAATCTATAAACGCGTATAGCGAGCAGTGGAGATGGGCTTAAACAACAGGAACAAACGGGGTGGAATCTCGCTTTTAAGCCATTACTGCTGGTTTATAAATTCTCCTAGACTGCACAAATCTTAGTAAAGCGTGCTATAATTATATTTTGAAGTAAATATTAATTATTTTTATCTACAAACATCCAGGTTTCATGCTAACGCAATATTAAGTGTAGGGGTGTTAATTCATGTCGGGCGGAGGGCACGAAACCGGTTTTACAAATCAACACTGATTCATAGTCGGGTGTTTTTCCCCTTGGTGTGAATACGCATAACCTTTAGGAGGGATTTAAATCTATAAGACCCAAATCGAGGGGCGTTTATACAGAGCAGTTGAGAGTAGTTCGACAACAACAACAAATGGGATCAGAACTTTGCTTATATCAATATATATCAATATATATATATATATATATATATATATATATATATATATATATATTAGTTATTTGTTATTTTTTTAGCGATTGTGAAATCCGAATATTTTTCATCTTTCGCTGATATATTTTCTTAAATGCCTGAAAGAGCGTGTTTTCTCTGACACTCTGCCCCTATATTTAAGTATATAATAATTTATAAATAAACCATAAAATATAGCCCTCAACGATCACGTATTTCGTCATTAAGCTGGCTTATTAGCGTGTCTGACAATTGCGAAATTTGAAACCACGACCACAGTGCATGCAGTTCGGATGTGCATCGTGAAGCCACGAATACTTCACATTAATTACGGGATATTTTATCGGTTACATATGTTTAAGCTCACATCTAAGTGAGTCATGGGGGGCAGGACACTTTTGACACTTTAAATACGTGTACTGATTGTTCTTATCAGTCGTATTCAAATGTCAGAATTGTTCAGTTCGGAACGTATTAGTCTGAAAATATCAAGTCTGCGGTTTCAATTCTACCCCCGATAAACAATAAAATAATATGAAATCACATAATATAGTTTTCTTTCTTTCCATGTAACAAAATGTAAATAAAGAATTAGTGTATATTTACTACGCCATGGCACTTTGTCTGTCTGTCTGTCTGACTCTTCCTCCATCTTTTTTACATCTCCCTCTTTTTCCGTATCTCTTTTTATATACCTACGTCTCTCTATATATCTCTCTATAATAATGCAGAACATCTCTATGTCTATATGCATAGTTGTGCCTAAAAACTAAGACATAAAAGTGTGTGTTCTTCAAATATAAGTTAAATGTGTTTACCTTTACGATTTGCATGTAGATAATCAATGTAGATCATCTGTATTTAGCTTCCGTCTAAAAGATCTAATGAAACTACAAAATAAAATTACCTTATTTATAAGCGCTAGGCTAAAGTATTAACATATATTTGAATAGCTCAGTTGCTGAGATATCTAACTGGATTCGGTTTACTATACACCTCCGTTTTTATCGCATAAGGTAATGAACTCTATTTTTTATTTAGACTTTTTTCTTTATTACCTTTAATTTTTCATAAACAAAGTGACAAACAGAAAGTTTGTCACATAAACGACAGCAGTAACCAACAATGTGAAGTGAGAACAGTTGGGGGTAATAGATTGGAGCATTTAAGTGGTGGCTTAATTGATAATGAAATGATGGGTTATAGCTAATAAAAACAATTAACATTATTTTTAATAAACATAAATCAATGCTAAACGCAAAAGAAATTGTAACATAAATTGTGTGGGTTAAAATATATAGGAAACTCCTTAGAGCAAACCTTGATAATAACCTATAATGTAACACTATCACCTCCAGCCTCATCTAAATATATGTAATTTAAACGTTAAAGGTGTTTATTGTTTACTTTTGAATTTTTTACGTCGCAGGTTTTTTTGAGAAATAAAGTCAATTATGCTTTATAGAGTGTATTGTTTTTTCAGTTTTCAAGAAAATCTTGCGAAATAAAGTTATTCCAAATCCTGACCAAATCGGGCGTGAATGAATTAAATTACTTTTGAAGTTCGTAAATCTCGTGTTTTTGATAAGTCTCGCGTGATTTACTTCATGGTAATTTAAGTAGTCTGACAATTAGTTGCGCGTTTGACTGGTATAAATGAATATAATCTAAAGAGCGAACAGCTTTGTCTGACATATAGTGTTAATAAAAGCCACGGTGGGGGGGGATTCATCTGAAACAATATTAAGTTTCATTATTCTATTAGCAATAGTACCCTTAGAATACATTAGACACTCGCGTTTAGCTGAATCAGATTCACGAAAATTATAATATAGTCAGTCGAAATATCTGTCGATCAAACGTGCATATTGAATGAGTGCATCTTAATAATAATATATGTTCTGTATTTTATATCTACCAATACACTTTTTTAAAACTTGTTTAGTGTTGTTTTACATACGTCCGCGTGTCTCCATTACAGATCTTGTCGTTCTACCACTCTTATTGCTTCATTTTATTTTACAAATTTGATAGCATCCCTTTATGAACATGGGTGTGTTGATTATAACAATGGCGATGATTATGATTGTACAATGTGTGTAGGTTTCTCTTGAGAGTTTTAAAGTTGCTCTTAATTGCAAATCACAGATACGGATTTAAAGTTATTTTTCTTATTTAGTTCTTAAAAATCTCCGCACCTTCAACCTCTGACTCTCAGCAATAATTAACTTTAAATTAAGATGGGCTACATCTAGTGAAATTAAAACTGTGTTTCATGGGTTTGCTCCAAATAATGTGCACTGTAGCATAAATAATTACTTCTTTATTTGAAATTATTTGTTAATATGACATCAAATGGTGAACTAAGAGATATAATTGATGGCGATATGCATGCGAATCTTTTTTGCTATATTCGTACTGTATTGTTATCTGAACAATCATAGATTGCTTGCAAATTACATGGAGTTGCAAAGTTTAGAAACGAAATTTAAAAACACTTCCTTATTGGTCCATGTAGTTAAATTAACAGTTTGCAGATTCGAAATCGTCTCGAAAATGATTGTTTTTTGTGGTTTCAAAACAAATACATGTCATTAAAACTTTGTTTAAGTTACGTTATTGTATATCAATACAAGTCTCTGATTGCCCCCGGTAAATCTAATACTACACATGTTTTAGTATCATACTTGAAACATTTTCGAACCACTTTACAGGAAAGTCGTATTATTCAATACAGCTGTTATAACAGTGCTAGTGGGAGGTGACGGTGGTTAAGTGGATATCGGCACGGACTGAAGACCTGGGTGTTCCAAGTTCGAATCCAGTCGGCTCCACGGTACCACTTTCACTTAGGGATGTTGGCAACCTTCTCGTGGTCCTTCCCGTAAGTACCCGATGTCTTTCCAGAAATATTTCTAACTAGAAAAACATCGGGGAAACTAATGCCAGCACCAGAATCATTTGATTCACACGAAAGAAGAAGAACAGTGTTAGTCATCACAAGAAATCTAGATGCTTCATTTGTGTAAAATCAAACAGAGTTTCGTCTATATTACATATCAAAAAGGAATAACTTTGTGATCTTGCTGGCCTCAAAAAGATTTGTAGGGAAGAGTTATCTCCCCTGAATTCAAGATAGAGACAATCCTGGATCAACACGCGTTAGATACTTCTCTAAAAGAAGACGTCTTGGACCGAGAAGTATTTTTTTCGTTGCTTGTGAATGAAGAATAAAAGTTACATAATTTAGTGATACTTGAGTTTTATTCAATGCTATTATATTTATTCGTTCTATATTTTACGAATATAACCGACTTCTCATAAATGTTAAAGCGAATGAAATGGCAAACCTCTCAGATTAAATGTCAACAAAGAATTATGTTTCTCGTTGCGTCTGGATGCAAGTGGTTTAATAATATTTTGATTAGTGCTTTTGTATTACTTCAGATGCGTATAATCATTTCAATAAGATAACTTGTCCCTCGATGTGTAACGTTCAAGTTTTAAAAGTATTCACATTTGTGTTACTTGGATAATACGTACCACTATTCTTATCCTGATTGTTATCTTAATAAATATTCGACAGATGTTACTACCGACCTTGTTAATGTCTATCTTTTCGAACTTAGGAATGTTTATGTCGAATTCAGAAACACATAAAGCATTTCTAAGGTTAATCGATTTTTCGTTTTTATAATAGTTCATCCCAAAGTAGGAAGTCTGCACTGTAGACTTAAATGGCTACTGTAAATTACGGTATATGTTTTGTGGGTCATCCTAAGTTGGGGGCTATGTACCAAGATATACGTTTACATAAGTTTTAAATTTCTGCGGGTCTGTAGAGTAGAGGAAACATGAAGCAGGGAGGAAGTTCCAGAGGCCTACAACACGAAATAAGCTATTAGAGTAGAAGGCTCTCCGGCATCTTGGGACCTCCACAGTGAATAGATAGGACTTAGCTGATTTTCGGGTTAGTTTAGTGTGTTTACGTCGAGGAGGCACTAGAGCAGCAAGTTCATAGGAGCACACTCGATTGGAGTAGTTTTAAAATAGGCAGAATGATGCAACATTGCGGTGATGGGACAGGGGCTGGAGCTTGGTGTATGGTTAGGGACTTATTAAGTAAGCGACTATTTTTTGGACTATGTCTAAGAGGGAGAGACTAGTGCATGATGCACCAGTTTAGATGTGGTAACAACACTCCATGCATTGGCGGATGATGGCTTTGATGGGATATATGATGTCAGGTGTGATAAGTTTATAAGCACAGACGAGAGATCCCGCCTTTTTTTTTGCAGCAGCAGCCTCAGCGATGTATTCAATTTGTTTGTTCCAATTCATGTTACCTGTGAATGTTAGCCGGAGGAGTTTGAACGTTGAACCTTCAGTCGGGTGTTATTTACCATGGCAATCGGTGGTTGAATAAGTTTCTAAAGTCATTGAAGGAATGGAGATTTGTCTTAAATGTTACCATCTATTTATGACCCTATTCTATACCACAGACTGGATGCCACTTTCTAAGGATTACGGCTATACGAGAGAAATCCACGGACATAACTAATTTAGAAACTAGCACATTACTGATACACATTGAGTTTTAATCGTAAATGATACCCAATAAAAAATGCATATTTGGTAGGAAAGCTAAGTTTCCGCCGTTTTTTAAAATGATTTATGTTTCAAAGGTTCAATAGAAAATAGCACCTAATTAATTAATTATGTTTTCTTTCTTGGTTTTTACAATTTCTTCCCAACGTTCAACAATATTTCCAATACTTCGTTAGTAGAAATCAAACAGTAAAAACATTAAAAAAAATTAGGGGTCGAATATATATATTTTTTTTACTTGATATCACATTTATTAATTGGAAAATAAAGTTCAATTGACTTCAAATCACACAACGAAAATTAAGAAAACAAAATAGATTACAACAGTATTTCAAAATAGAATTATCAAAAAATAGATTTCTAAATATGAAAATGGCAGACACATAGTGTTAGATAGCAGATAGTGCCAGAGAGAGAGAGAGAGAGAGAGAGACTCAAAAGGTGTGAGGACGCCCTGATATGTTGCGGGAATAAAATGAGATCGGAAATGATGTCACATCCATTTGGGTGTGATTCTGCAAATTGTTCGTGACTCTCGAGCGAGGCGCTTGTGAAAAGGCTCGGTCCGTGCCGGTAGGCAGGCATCGGGAGTGTGGTGCAGTGGCGTAGATTATCTGAATATCTTTACCGAGTAGTTATTTCACCTTTTATCTTTCACCTTCTCTGTTTCTCTCTCGCGTGCGCGCGTTCAACAACAACACTATATGTCTGTCTGTTACGAAATACATGTTCTGAAACCCATTCACGGCGTTCGCGTACTTTTGTTCATGACGGTAATGGTGAGAATGACAGCACCGGCGACGAACAGCTTACAGCTTTAAATGGTGGTGACGGCGGGAAAGGCTATCACCCACGGGTGTTGTCGACATGGCGAGCGAAAATTATACACAGACTTAAGCAGGAATCTAATACTAGTTACCAATCCAAATCCTTTAAATATAAAGGAGAGCTATCATTTGCCAAGTGCAGGGCGTTGTTTAGTCTTAATGACATGTGATGCCATTTGTTAAGTCTAAGTTACAGTTCATGTCTATTAGGATTAGTTACACCGACATATATATATATATATATATATATATATATATATATGTATATATATATATTCTTATCACAGAGACTCACGTTGATGATCTGGTATGCAACGTATCTTAGCCATGCACGTTAGTAGACATTATTAATAACATAATTTAACCCATGATAAAACGAGTGGATAATAATCGAATATAGAAAAAATACTTTAGAGATGCGATGATATTTCAATCATAGATTACTCGAATGAAAAATAGTTTATATCGCTATGTACTAACTGTACTATCGCATACAGTTCGTAAATATCTTGATAGAATCCTTGTTTCAAGAGCAATAGTCTTTGAGATATCAACGGCGTTCGGTGGAGTCTGGCACAAAATATTGTGTCACTAACTCGTAAGGTATGGGAAATCCGATAATCTCTATGAAACCACCGAATCGTTTGTGCATAAGTGTTGTTTTGTTTATTAGCAGACGACAGAAACACATAATATAAACGGCGGTGCGCCTCAATATATTCAGAGCCTAACACATTGCTTGACCGTTATCTTAAAAATGATATTCAGAGATCACTTTTTACATTTAAGTAAGCGAAACAACTGTAAAGAGCAGTACCTACGATTTTACTGATTATCTCTTGCTGTGCTGATGAGTATAGCATTAGAAGTATACACATATCCAGATTGACTGCTTTAGCCCACATTCAGATGAAAACAACTAATGGAATAAACATCTAAAAAACATAGTCATCTAATTTTTTAAAACTCTGTCGCAGAAAGGTGAGGTCTATCATTCAAAGATTATCGAAAATATTTAGTAACATCAAGTATTCCACCTTTGCATCACTATGTGGAATCCATGTAACTGATACAAGCATTTAAATTTCATCTTAACAACTTTTACTTCAAATTAAACCTAAATTAATAGACATAAGCACTTGAGTTAAATAGAACGAGAAAGAGAGAGCAGGAGAGATCCACGTCTAGTTATTTAGACCGAAGTCAATCAATTACAAGATGTATTTAATTATGCACAATACAGAAACATATGCCTACGATTTATTTGAGTTCATTCAACTTTGCATTCTCCTGAGGACAAATTCTTGTTTGTACTTTTTAAACAAGAAAGGCGTTAGATTTATGGCAAGGTTAGCATGAACGTAAACAATTAAATTAGTTTTTGTTCTTAAAAGTTTCATCACATCACTATGTCCGTTGGGAGTTGGTTCGGTCAATATTTATTTCGAAATAGCATTTTAATCGCGAAACGTTCAGATTTTATGCAGAGATTTAAGACTGATCTAATAATTTCTATAGGAACTTCTATCCCTCAATCTAACCTCTGTCCAGCTTACATTTGAATACAATTATTTTCATAGCGAACTGCGCAAATTAAATGGGCGTATCATGAAATATACGCTGTTGTTCATAAAAAAGACTGTGTTCGCATGATGTCCGCAATTCTAAAGAATTAGAGCGTCGCCATGTTTGAAAGATTTGATTTTATTTTCAACAAACCCTAATAGATTATGGAAAAATGTCTCTACAGTTGGGATAGGAATTAAAAAATTTAGTGGTTGAATCGTTTAGAAATGTTATAGAGTTTTCCTCAATCATACCACATTGTATGGATTTGTTTATTTTCTAATATTTACGCTTTGACGTACGTTTAAGTTTTGTAAACATTCGGCATCGTTTGAAATTAGAAGTATTATCTTTAAATCTGTCTAACAAATTTAATTAAACGTATCTGTAGTGTTAGTATAATGTAAAATGTTTTGCGGTAATTCATAACAATCCACGCCGAAACAGTTAAATTAAAGCAGCTTAGAATTAGTGACAATTTGGGGGATACCGAGTGACGTATGTTTGAAAGTAGAAATGCGTGTAAAGTAACTGTTTTTCTAATAGAATTGTTTTATTTATTTATACCTCTATTTTTAATGGTCTAAATGATAGAGTAGACTGGACCTCCAATCATTTTATTGTTTTTCTTAATCAGTTTTGTAGAATGTGTCAATATGTTTTCATGTCCGTGCACTTCCGGTTAAATTTATTTATAATATTATTGTATTAGTTTGTTTCAAAATAGGACATTTGTCTAGTAATAAGTAATGTAAACTATGTGTTCTTAATTTCCTGAAAGCTTGACAAGTAAGTCAGATTAAGTTGCTAAAGAATATAACATTTTCAAGTCGCATGTATATTCAGGTCAATGTAGATTATTTTATCAGTTATATTTAAAAGATCCATTTCTTTATAATATAATGGGCTAAATGAGTTCTAAGGAGTATTACTTAACGAACATCTCTCATGAAAATAAGTTTTAAAATGATTTGAAATATTTTAAGCAGTAAGAGTTTTTAAGAAGCAACTAATTCCCAAAACGTTAGTAATGTGGCCTTATTAGAGAAGGAGAAAACAGTGTGAACCCCTAAACTCCCATAAAAATTATATATGAAAAAACATTGATTGTTTTAAAGAAACGTTAAGTTTTGAAAAATATCCAACAAATATGATTTAAACATTTTTCAATTGCAATAACCTTAAATACAATACTATAATGTTTGAGAGAAAATGCATAGAGTAAGTAGATATAAAAAAGGAAGATAAATAATGAATTTTTTTTAAATGACAAAACCCAACGTCAAATGGCTATAGCATCAGTATTCTAGAGAATATTTATATAGATAATGTTTCTTGAGCGCATTCTTAAGATTATGAAAACGTTTAACCAAAGATAACTTGACATTCTTCTTACAATCATATTTACTTGAATGCTACCCGATTTAAAAACTGTATTCCAAAGTTTTAAACAAAAAAGAATCCGATTGACTGAGTACCATGGGTTTTTCTTTTAATAGAAGAGATATATAATAGTTTTTTTACACAGTTGACTGTAGGTTTTATTTAACTTCTCATTATACTCTATTCTGTTCGTTTTTTCTTAATAGCTGTGTTCTTGGTCGCCTTGTATCTACAATGTGTGATCCATAAAAATCTTAAATCTCCTCACAGTAATTATACACTTTTGCATTTTATTATATCAATGTAATAAGTCTTTATCGCGTGGTGATTCATTAGTAAAAATAGTACATCACAGGTGTCTGCTTTTCAAACAATATGTATGTTTAAATGATCACAATATATCGGGAATTCTTTTTTTATTTCATGGAGGTCGGTCTAGACAAGGCATAAAGCGACTTATGTAAGGAGCTAAAAATACTACAAGGTTATAAACTACATACTGATAAGTTTTAGATAGACAGATACTGAGCCAGAAAACATCGATCATGGAATGTGAGGACTAAAGAACAATTAAAGGGAGCGGGAGTTACGAGGCTGCTGAAAGTAAAACAGAGATCCATGTTCTACCCTCTAAGATCTTTGAAGATGATTTCATATTCAAGACGATATTAACTTGACACGCAATAGCTATAACAACAAATGCGATTGATTATTTTTTTAATAAACGTTATTTTTTTTTCAAATATGTATCGTACGGAATAAAAACAAGTTTTCGTTTGAAAATAAGTTATGTTTTAGTATTGGGTTCCATTGCTGTCGGATATTGTTTATTATTACTTATGTGCCCGTGGAAACTTCTGGAATAATCAGCGCTCGTTCCATTGCTTTTATTTCCCAAAAGACATGAATTGCATTCCGATCATGCGAGTAGTATTTTATTGTGTTCATTTATACATAAATAACACTAAACAACCAAACATTTTGAGAATTTTGCAAAATTCAGAAAGGGCAGGCCAATAATAGCCGTTAGGGCTTATCGGGACTCAACATCCATCATTTTTCGGTGAAAAAATGGATATATATGGTTAAATGTATTTATTTAACAGTTTATTGTTTTAGTAACATATTATCAAAATATTTATTTTTCCGATTGTACACAGGTTTTACAAAGGGGAACTGCGTCTACAACCTCGATAAGTTTCCGGGAAAATACTTCTACTATCGTGTGTCTCATACTAATTGCCTAAATTTTTGCAAGATAAAACATCATTCGATGACGTGAGTTAATGAGATTGTCAGTTGGACGATGTAAAATGATGAACACGATAAGTGGAATGGGTAAACACTGTTCCCTTAAAAGTATATCTTAGCAAGTATTTGTTGACACAGGAATTGAAGACGACTATGTTGAAGTTCAAAAGAAAGCAGACCCGTGGTATTGTGTTCCGCATACGTAACGTTCTTTAGATGGATCTAACTCATCGAAATTGTGTTTGTTAGTCGGTACACAGAAGTAGAAAGTTGTATTTGTGGTAGGAAGTCGAATATTTTTTAACGTTTTACACAAATTTAGTTAGATGGAAATAATGACAGAATAGAAACGACCAGCAACGTCTCTTCTGCAAGAAAGGGTCTTAAAGGAGATATGAAAAAAGGGGATTTGAAACAAATTAATAAGAGAATGGGTTAAGTAATAACATAAACACAATATGTTTACGACCCGGTGACGCAATTCTAAAAAAATCTTATTTGTATTTCCTTTATTACTAAAAGTATAAAAGTCACCAAATGAATTCCTTATTTTTGTTGTTATTGTATTCTTCTGTAAACATTATTTTTGTAAATGTGAATTTTATTTTTATATTTAAATTTTGTAAATGATTATTTACTTATAACAAATAATTTGACATCTCAAGTTTCAATTACTAAATCCATTTCAGATTTAATCTAAACATTTAAAAAATTGCACACTAATCTAAAGCTGAAGTAATCAACGTATGTTACTCGAAGCTGTTTACTATATATTTTGATCACACAGTATACTTATTCATGGGATTTTGGATCGAGTCATGTTTTAAAACTCTATTTTCTATTGTTTAAATTAGTCATTTCACAGTAACAATGCTTCTGTCTACCTTCTCTAATTTTATTTTTTGACCCCTCAAATATTTTATAAAGTATATATTACACGCGCTTACGTCACTATATCTGTGTTTATATACTCTCAAAGCTAATAGGACGAACAATACAAAATAAGATTCAATATTTCATTATGGTCGGGAAGTAATAGCACCACAAGTATTAATATTGTATAATCTATAGCTGGAGATAAAAATGGATGACGACAGAGGGAAAGAGAGATAGCAAGAGAATAGGGGCATAGTGAACAGTGTAATTATGATTTCACAAAATCTTACTGGCTTTGCCGATTCAAAAACTCTAAGGACACTTTTTCGTTGTCTACTTGCGTATATATATATATATATATATATATATATATATGTATATATATATGTGTGTGTGTGTGAATTAAAACAGCAACATTCGAAAAATCTTTATACTTTAATATATATATATATATATATATATATATATATATATATATATATATATATAAAATATTAGTTAAAATACTAACCTCCCGTATCTCCCAAACAAATTCAATCATGCCGATCCTATCCTTACTCTTATTTCTAAACCAGTCTTATTCAGTATACCAATATCATTACTCCCATAAGCCTTCACTATACCTTAGTTAATAATGTTAAATCCCGAATACAAATCATTCAGGAATCCTACAGAGTTACTGCCCTTAAACCGATCGAAAACCTGCCAAGAATAGACCCGGGTTTAATCTTTATTTAAATTATTTTAAGATTGAGTTGAAGTCCTTTAATCCAGGCCTGAAACTTGAATTTAATATGTGTTTTTTAACCTTTTTATCTCTTCATAAGTATAAGCCTTAAACCGATTTTCTCCACTTATTTTCTCTAGAGGACACATTATACACCCTCAAAACAGTAACGGCCAAATATACGCTACTTGTAAACATTGGCTCATGGGATTAATATAGAAATATTTTTTGTTTTTTATTTTTTTATATTTTAAAATCTTTGAGATTTTCAAATCTCAACTGTTACATTTCACTCCCCCCCACTTTTTCAAAGCTTATTAAACCTCTCTTACATTAAATTTAAACAAATATACATAACGCGTCCAAACGAGAGTACCACGTACCTTCACATTTCCTAAACAGATGACAACATAAGCTGAAGAGTGTGCATTTTGTTCATATTATGTTGGTGAACAATCCTTTGCTTCTTAATACGTTTATATGTTAGTCATCAATAACAAAAAAAAATATGTATATTATTTAGTATAAATGTTTATTTACATGAAAAGTCATGGCTACATCTATACATACATGTACATTTCTCTTTCTTATTAGTTAAAGCCTATTGTGTCCAGGTTGTGAAAATAAAAAGAAGAATGATCTTAAACAAAGATTTTTCGAAGCACCAAAGTACATATATATATATATATATATATATATATATATATATATATATATATATATATATATACATATATAAATATATATATATATATATATATATATATATATATATGTGTGTGTGTGTGTGTGTGTGTGTGTGTACGTAGATACACACAGTTACTAACATTTACACAAAGTACACATTAGGAATAGTCAATTTAAATTATACTTAAAAATTCATCACGCAAGCTCCAAAATATGATTGTAAATTAATATTTTGTAAATTATGACCTTAATTTGATTAGCCAATTCATTATAAAACTATATATGATTTTTATATTGTGGTACATTTAGCATGTGTCACCCTTTTTTCCAATACATTTTAGATGTGAGAAAAGTTGTTCCATATGTAAAAATCTTATCAATGCTGTTTAAAATTCATGATTATTTATTTTTTATACATCTATTTTCTAACTGTAAGGAGTTTCATAGTTTGAACAACATTGTTTCCAAATTCAGATGAAGTAGAGAAGTATACATATTCTTCAGCCAATAAGATAAGCGAACATATTTCCAGCAAAAGCGTAAAAGAATCTGGGAATTCTTTCGCGTCAAACCAGAGATGCTAAATAAATATTTTTGTTCTTCAGTCTAGTATTCAGTAACTTGTGACCACGATAGTACAACATTATTAGCTTGAATAATATAATATCCTAGGGTTTAATACGCAGTGCCTGCAACAACTACTGGGAGAAGAATACATACACGTTGAAGTGTTTATAGTCACACAATCAGCTAGGCCTTGCCATTGCTGAGTTTATGCCAATTAAAATAATTTTGATTCAAATCTATCCTCCTATGAACTTTAAATAATATTGCGTTTTCAAGTTTGTAAATTAATGTATATATTTTAAGATGTGAACAACTTCAACATTTACATCTCAAGTGAGCAAAGCGACACTGTAAAATGTATACAAATATAATAAAATAAGTAAATTAATAAAAGTGTAAGTTTAAACAAAACAAATACACCGTTTTCGGTGTCTTATTTTAACTTCTAAATTATACGATATGTTTCAACAATGGTAATATATTTCTACTAATTATCTATATGTATATATGTTCATTAGTATGAATCGAGTCATTATTGTATTGTGTTTACTTTTATACCCATACACATTTCTGATTAATTTAGATTGGGTTATGTTTGAACATATCTTGTACCGATAACCTTTTTCAGCAAATTCCTAAAATCTTACATAAACACGAGTAACATCCTCATTGATGTAAAAGTCCTCATAAATATAACGTTTTGATGGGTATAATAAATATAATCATATTAAGAATAATGCAATTTAAAGTGTATAAATACATTATTTATTGAAACGTCTATTTCGCAGTATATGCTGACCCTGTTCCATACTCTAACTTTACAGTCGCTATTATTATTGTATTATACAAACTTATGTTCAGCGGAATAATAACATCTGAAGAGGGGATATTCCCCGAAATATTAATATATATGTATTTCACACTTATATCTACAGTAAGCAAAGTGAAACAAGTAAGATTTGTTTAAACAAAATAATTGTTAAAACTACAAAATTTATTTTAAACAAGACAAATAAGTTTGTTTTTATTTGTAATCTGCATTTCAGTTTTTATTCGAACTACCCTTCATATTTCATCATTTTTAACATCCATTTTATAAATTGCCTGTATTTACATTTTTTAATCTTACCATTTCTTTTTGGGTGTGGTGGACTTCTGCTGATATTTCCTACATTCCTAGCAGAATTTAAACGATTCCATAAGCGTGGAAAATTCTAAAAGATTTTCCCCGCCCAAGGAATTCTCTTTGACAGTTGCGAGATTTTTTTTCCTGTCTTTTCGTTGAAGATTTTGCGATGTGCTGCACAAATTGTTGGCTTTGATACGATCTGACATATTAATTTTTAGAATATTTAAATAAAGCGAACATATTGAAGAGAAAATATAAAAAATGCTATCACAGAAAAATTATAAAATGTCAGAATTATAAACAAAAATAAAAAGGCGAAAAATGGCGAAAAACAAATGGAAAATAAGGAAAAAGAGAAAATTAAATTATTTAATGTAAATTTAGTATATACACTTATATAATATAATATATTTATAGAAATTCCTGGTTTATGTAAATCGTGTAATTTTTTGAAATGTTTTGTTTCGATGTTTCTTCAAGTCTCTAAATTTCGTAAATCTCAAACACCTTATAGTATTATTTATAGATTAAGACCTCAACAAAATGATGGCAACGTTTTTAATCATCTAGATTTCTATCGGAATAGGTATGTTTTCTTGTTGAATTTATTTTCGAGATATCTTGACTAATTCTAGACTAAATGAAATGTAATTATATTCATTTAACATAATTTTTTAACTTTTCACGTTAAAAGATTAATCGTTCAACAAAACCTCGATCACAGGTCAACTGCTTCATAACAATTCTAGAAGCTATTGATTTAATTGAACGTATAAAAGAGACCGTATCAATTTTCTGTCAGCAAATAGCAATATATTTTAGTTTTTGTGATGATTAAGTAATTTATTTCAGCAGCGCAGCCAAGCAGAAAAATATGTTAATTGATATGATGTTAAGATGAATACATTTGAAAATATAGCAGATATGCGGTCCTTTGTTAGATTAGGGCCCGCGCTAAATGTCCCTCGGCGTCGGTGCTTTCTGCTGTTTATCGTAAAACGCCGGAAAAGCCCGAAGCGATTAGTCAATGAAACTGCAAGTAAATGATTAACTGATTGAAATGAATAAGCAAACGGCATCTACACCTGATAATTGTTTTTTTTTAATGTCTGTAAACGAGCTTAAATACTACCGAAACCATAATTCGCAATCCTGCTCAAAACCTAACTCCTAACTCTGCCCAAAACCCTAACTTTGCACTAACGCTAATTCATAACCATAACCCTGCCTTAACCCTACCATAACTCCGCCCTAACTCTTATTCCTAACCCTGCCCAACCGCTAACCTTGTCCTAACCCGTCCCTTTTTTCTGTTGCCTGTTTTCTTCCTGATTCATCTTACATTGTAATTTTTTACATATATAAGTTGTATATTTTATTTATTTAATTTGTGTATTTAATTAGATTAACTTTGCTGTATGTGCTGCGTCTAAATGGGCTTAACTGTTATTGTCTTTATTTAGTTGATTGTTTGGTATCATATGTTGTTAAATGATTGGAACTTGTCTCTCCAATATTATCTGAATATATTTTTCTACTGGATACTATTGTAATTATAATGCTTTCTTGAAGAACTTTTCAATGTGATTTTGATAAGGGTTTAAATAAAGTTAAATAAAGACCAGGCAAGTGAGGTAAAATACGACAATATTGACCCATTTCCTTTCCAGGTGTTCAAGGCTAAACATATCGGTTACGTAATATATGTTTAATAGATCAAATGACACGTACAAAAACGTGAAGTACAAGAGGGTAAACACATATCTTTTTTTCTTTTTCTTTAGAAATAACATGTAGGCAAATTTAATATAAAACACACTTACTTGACTTATTTTCTTCCATGGAAGTCATTACAAATAAGATAACAATTGGTCACAGAAGAAAATATTGTTGCATGCAAAATAGCGGTCATCTTGGTAATACATAAATTGATGCAGCCACGTTTATATGATGAACAGTTAAGTACAGAGAAAGGGTCAACAGTAATAGTTCGGTTGCTGTTTTGATCACGTATAAGATGATTCGCTATTGATGACCCGTATGTACTATTGATAACTTCATTAATACGGATTATACCATTTCTAATTTTTACAAAGATATTTTCATATATTTACATTCGATCTTTGGGCGTATATCCTATGTTTGGCGCGCTGCAATTACGTGAAATAACATAATTATAATGATGGGGGGCATAACGTATTTACGAATTAATGAACAATAGTATTTTAGGGGATCAATTTGAACGTTTATATAGTCACCATGTTACTCAACATTTGATTTCAATCAAATGTTTAAGAACTGCACTTCCTGAAACTTTGTATATAGACGAAGTAATGCAGGTATCAGAATACGTCTCATGATTACAAATCCAGCAAATGCACCATTCGAAAAATAAATTGCATAGTTTTGATAAGTGTCCAATTTACATAACTCCACCGATGTTATAAAGAATATTTTATTGCTAAAAAATAAAGACGATGACTACCAAATAAATTGGCAGACCCAATAAAAAATGAGACTCGTATCTCAATCATAACAGCTTACATACTACCGCAATACCGCAATAAGTAGAGGAATTTTATTCCCAAGTTTGTTGCTAAGCTCTAAAATCTCAGTGATGTGTATCTATGACTTTTCTATCGGGCAATACTCATGTTAATGCCATGCTTATAAACACTCCTTATGTTCTAAAGTGTAACTATAAGCTAATTCATTTAATGTTGAATTGTTATCTGTTGGTGAAAGGCCGAATTTTAGCAGTGATCGAAATATAAGATACCCAAGAATTTCTGTTTTTATTTATATTGTTGATGTTGTTAACGTAATACCATTGCAAATATTCCATTGGTGCATCCTTAGATTTATTTGCTATCTTGGTTTGACCTTACTGTTTTTAGAAAAGCAGATCATAGAAAGATTATATTTTGACAATACATAGTTATTACGATATATATATATATATATATATATATAAATGTGTATATATATACATATATATATAGATGTTTATATATATATATATAGATGTTTATATATATATATAAATGTGTATATATATATATAAATGTTTATATATATACATATATAAATATACATATATATATACATATATATGTATACATATATATATAAAATAATATTTATAAATAAATATTTATTAATTATTTTAATTACCTACAGACATCGATGTTTCATGCTAACGCAATCTTCAGTGTAGGAACTAATTCTCAACGGTCGGTGGGCGCGAACTCCGATCACAAATCGCCACTGATTCGTAGTCGAGGACCTTATCCATCGGCAATAGCCAATTATTTAGTAAATATAGAGGAATTTAAAATGTAAATAGCGAACGGCGGCTAGATACCAAGCAGTAAAGAGTGATCTTACAACGGCGTTCGGATCGTGCATATAGCTATTTGCACTGCTTGTTATTAAAGTTACTCGAGATACATATATACATTTATATATATATATATACATTTATATATATAAATGTTTATATATATACATATATATATATATATAAATGTGTGTATATATATATATATATATATATATATATATAAATATATATATATACATCGGCATTAAATACACCAAAAGCGTCGATATGTTGTAAAAAAAACAAAGAAAACCCTAATAATCAATTAGCACTTCTACCTAGCCGGTGTTGAAGGAACGAGAACTATCTACCCGCGGTGGATTATTAAAAGGGATTTATTTCTAAATTTTGTATAGGTTCGCCATTAAGTTTGCCATGAGGATTTCTAAATGCTAAAAGATGCACATGAAGAAGTTTAGAGATCTTATCGACCTACACGTTGTGCACTTAACAAAAACTGAGAACAGTAGTACGAATTTTCCAAATAATACAAAGTATACATCCTCATCTTTAGACTACCGAAGCAAAAAATGTCTTAATTAATTCTGTTGTAAAAATCGTTATTGACGAAATATTTTCTTTTCTAAGAATCTATATTATCAACAGAGTCATGACAAAGTCAATGCAAATCCAAGCTCCAATACTAAATGATAATACATTCTGATTGACTAATATTATCCCAGAAATATAAACATCGACTTTTTTTTCGCACTTCGTGTACCAATCGAGGGTATTGGTCTATGTTCACATCTAAATTTTCGAGGTTGCCGACGCTGTGTACTTAAATATCCCGTTTTATTTAGTTTAAGTAGGAAATAACTGTCTATTTAAATGGAAATCGCTCCAGAGAAGTCATTAAATTTCTTAATGTAAAAAGCCAAAGAAAAAATATTTCAACGTAAAAAACTAGTCACGGGTAATTGTAAGATTAATAGATTTCAACCCAGAAAACACCAACCCCTTTTTGTCTCTCATGGAATGTGAAAATAAAAAGACAAAATAAGGGAAGCAAGAGTTACGAGGTTGATGAAAGTAAACTCTTTTTCTGGTCTATGTTACGCCAAAACGTATACGGAGTTTTATGGTTCGTTTTCAAATTTCGTATCGATCTTCAAGTTTGACATGATGATTCCCCTGGAGATGCTACTTGGTAACATCTGCCAAAACGTTAAAAAATAAGAATAGTAGTCGAATAGTCAAAATAATCTAAACAGGATTGGTATTTAAAGCGTAAGCATGATAGACAGACAGAAATATGTTTATACATGTGAGTTGGTGCATTTAAATATGATATTTAAAACGTAAGCGTAACAATCCAAGCTTAATGGATTGCAAATCTGGTTTGCATACTAAATCTTACAATTTTATCAATGTTAACTAGTGATAGATTGGCTTATCTATGCGCTCTTAACCACTGTTACAATACTCTTGGAACAAGTAGATTAATGCAGTTAGCAAATGATTTCAAACTTACATCTACAAACATCTTTTTAAGTAATACGTAACAAGCATAACCTTGTGACTGGCATTCTTAGCATATGAGAAATGTTCGTGTTTTCTTTTGAAAGCGTTTATGTGAATCGATTGAAATATGATTCCACCTGTAGCTTTGTCGTCCCGATGCATTTGGAAATGAGCGCATCGTGTACCGCTTTAAATGAGCACGCGAATCGCACATTAAATTGGAAATACAATCGGAAAATTGACACTGGGCAACAGTTTACCAAATCGACCACGTTGCAAAGAATAACACATGAAGATACTGACGTATATACTGTAATAGATATTGCCAAATAATTTACTGTAGGTACACACACACACACACGCACACACACACCCATATATATATATATATATATATATATATATATATATATATATATATATATATATATATATATAAATGTGTTCAACGATTGTTTTGTTGCTGTCGTGCTAGGCTATGGGTGTGTTCTCTCTAGGGATAGGTTACATTTGAGCAAATCGCTGATTCTGCCAACAGTATTTCTCTGGATAAATATGAAAAAAAAGCTGCAATATAGAATGATAACGGAGCTACTACAGAATTGTTCTTAAGCCAGAATGCATCTTGCTTAGTGCGCTGGCTTGTCAAAATTACTCATGACCTTGTGTCTACCCTTCTGTCAACAAGGTAAATATTTTATATATATATATATATATATATATATATATATATATATATATATATATATATATGTATATTTATGATTTAGTGATGAGAATAAAAATTGTGTAAAATACAGTATTTATTAAATCATCAATTGATTTAACCAAGGGATTTATATTACAAAAATATTTCATCATTTCTGTCTCTAAACCATTGCTTTTCAATGATGAAATCTTATCATCAGTTGGAAGATAAAATTTAGCATGATGTCGACATTTACATATGGTATAAAAAGGTTAAAAAATTATCAGTGACACGACATTTCGTAAAACTTTTCATTTAAATTCACATCTAAATGCTTAATCTGATTGAAAATGCATTCGGATACATTTATCATGAAACATCGGCGTTCTATATACCTGCGTTTAGATAAACTCTACTTATGTAGCCGTATGTGTCTCCTGTAACGTAATTAAGCTACACATACTTGTTATAACTTTTTATTACATTTACTTTTTAAGTTTGTTTTACTATAGTAAGATTTTAGAGGTTAACTATTTAGAGAGGGAATTTGCGTGTTTTGTGCCCACAACTACGGAAGCCTTTCCTACCCTTAAGATTGTATTAATAATCAGAATAAGTTAGAAATATGACAGTAATTCAGGAGAAAACAGTAGCCTCTGAGGATACTTTATTTGGCGCTCTTGTATAAGCAGTAACCGATCTGAGGGAGATAACTCTATTTTCTTAGCCGCCGCTATTCCGAATTCGCCAAAGTGGCCAGGGAGACAACTTTGTTTATCGCAGCATGAAAGAACATAACTTTTCTTTTTATGTTTATATAAACTGTATACGATTTGTGGCATGTAAATAAAAGTGCTTAAACGTTATTTTGAACGAGTTAGGGTTAGGGTTAAGGTTTAGGGTAAGGTTTAGGGTTAGGGTTAGGGTTAGGGTTTAGGGTTTAGGGTTTAGGGTTTAGGGTTTTTAACTCAATTCAAAACAGTAACATGTGTTTATTAATAAACAAAGTTATCTCCCTTGTCAAAGTATAAGCGAATTCGGAATAGGAGCGGCTGAGAAAAATAGAGTTATATCCTTCAGATCGGTTACTGCTTATACAAGAGCGCCCTTTATTTGTTCAAGTTACTCGTGGTCGCAAAACGACAGACAGGTGTTTCACCTGCAAGCTAAACAACATCACTTAAGGACTTCATTGATCATAGGCATCTATGTTCATGTCAGATTCCAGTAACACATGGGAGATAAGTGCTTAAGTTTTCTGTATTATTACTTGGTCAGATAGTTCGATATCAATATATTTATTATTATGTTGGATATATTAGGTCGCCCGGAAAGTCCATTCGTATTTTAAAAGTACAGGTTTCTTACAGCTCTTAACGAGCCTATAAACTGTGTAATTACATTACATATAAAACTAAGCATGATTAACGTACATTTTTTCTTCTTTTTCTGGCAACATTTTTCGTGTTTATTTACTTTTAGATACCCTTCATTATTACGAAATGGATTGCAGAAAATGTCATATTCGGGTAGTTATGCTTTCTTTTTCTTAAAGAAATGGTTTGCAAAATTCAAAATGGGAAAAATTAGTCTTGAAGATGACCCTCGCACTGGAAGACTCTAAAAATGTGATATTCATGTCTTGAAGACAAACATTGATGAAAATCAAAATATCACAACTAGAGCACTTCCGCAGGTTTTGAAAGTTTCAAAAAGTACAATAGATGACCATATACATTCCACGCTATAATATTTGGGTACCCCACAATCTATTCGAGCAGAATCTCTTAGACAGATATTCGATTTGTAATTCGCTTTTCTAACGGAATGATGTTGTGCAATTTTTGAAACAACTTGTGACTAGAGACGCAAACTGGATTGTGTACGACATTATAATGCGAAAATGATCTTGGATTTTTATGTAGTGAACCTTCAAAACAGAAGCCGAAATAAATATCCATGTACAAAAGTGTATGCTCTGTGTTTGGTGGGATTTCAAAGGCATGATTGATTACGAACTTCTTCCGTTAAGTTACAACTGAAGATTTAACAATTGAGGCCAGAACTTGCCAGCATACATTGTGCCGTTTTCCGACAAAACAATGCCAGAACACATATGTATTTAGGCAGCCGGGATGTCTTACCTTATCCGCCATACTTTTCTGATATTGCACCCTCTGATTACCATTTAGTTATCTTTTTTGCAGAACTCATTGCAAAGGAAAACGTTTAATAATACAGAAGAAGTAAAAATACACATGTAAAACTTCTTTTCTTCAAAACCTACGACATGTTTTGCCGACGGGAGATTAAATATTCATTCTAAATAGACTAAGGTCATTGCCCATAATGGAAATTATTTAATTGCATAAATATTGCTAAGTAAGGATACATCTTTATATATCAACCCTTTTTGTGTGCCTAAAAACGCTGACACTTTCTGGACAAGCAAATACATTGTCAATCGTATTTCTCATTACAAATACTTAGATAATATGAGGTTTTAATTTCGACCGTGGATATTTCCAATTAAGTATAGGAAAATCATGTATTTTCTTCTATTTTTGTACTAATTCGATTTTTTCGATGACTATTATTTTAAAGGTATTTCTAATCCCTCACTGCAACTTCTGGCTAATATAAACACAGATATATCATTCGATTTCATTAGAGAAGAAACTAACAGATCTGTTTTTCCCCTTCGCCACAAATAATACGCTCTTCAATATCGTATCCACAATGTACCCGGATACGGATGAACGGGTAACAAAAAAAGGAAGATAGAAACCCATTTTTTCTAATAGTTTCTACAGCAGCCATTCCCGGGGGGGGGGGTCAGGAAAAGCGATGTTTGGAAAGTGGACAATATTACAATAACACAAGACCATTGATTTATTGGCAGATGTTTCCGCACTTAAAACAATGCACAATGAAGGTGCTTGTGGCAATCAATATATACAGTTGTTGAACATACACAGTCGAACGAATATATATATATATATATATATATATATATATATATATATATATATATATATATACACATACAATTATATATATATATACATGTATATACATATACAATTATATATATATACATGTATATACATATACAATTATATATATATACATATACAATTATATATATATATATACATATACAATTATATATATATATATACATATATAAGTATATATATATATATACATATACAAGTATATATATACATATATATATATATATATATATATATACATATACATATACATATAAAGTGGTGTACTAAAAGCGAAGTTTTAGGAAAAGTAAAACCTATTGTGAAGAGTATACAGCTCAATATCCAAAATCTTGGCGTTTGCCAACTTATCTATCCCAGCGACTTCCTCTGATGATAAGATTTTGATCTTTGAAAAGCCTGGCTTAAGGAAAATTTAACTTGAATTAATTGCCTTTTTTGCGGAATATACCTTGCTCTAAGCAATTGAATTGAATTATGATTTGGCTTTTGCTTCTCTAATTCCTTTCCATTCTTCCTCATTACATATATATATATATATACATATATATATATATATATATATATACATATATATGTATATATATATATAAATATATATTTCATAGATGATTGGTGGTGTATGAAGCATATATATATATATATATGCATATATATATATATATATATATATATATATATATATATGTATATATATATAGTCTCGGAAGTTTCTCAACCATTAAAACTATATTAAAACAACAAAAAAACTTTTAGTCCCAAGTCTTTCAGTGGAAAATCACTCATGTAAGTAAATTTATTTTTTACAGTTATTATATTAGTTTCTTTCTAATACTATTTTAAGGGATCATCAGTTGTTTACCATGAAAAACTGTTTCGGGAATTTAAAAACAAGACAGTATTTAATTTCATGGCTTCTCAGCAGAGTTGATCAGACCCCACTTCCTTTAAGTGACAAACACATAAACGTTCCTTATACTAAATCTACGTTTTGTTCCATGTAAATGTTTTGCGAACTTATATTAGTTATTTTAAAAAAATAAATTCCCTTACCTGTGCTGTTCGTCTGTCTAATAAAATTTATCGGTTACTTACAAAAATGTTGCTGCATTTAAAAGTGTTTGGGCGAATCCATCACACTATTATTTCGGTGATTAATGTATTATTTTTAGTTTTATATTATAAATATAAAAAATATCAACACATCAAAAAATAAATAAATAAATAAATAAATATGTATATATATATATATTTATTTATTATATATATATATATATATATATATATATATATATATATATATACATATATACACATACGTACATATATATACTTTTAGTTCCACTTTCTCTCCCTCCTCCTCCTTTGTTGTCCATCTCCCTGTTGTCGTCAACCTTAAATAAATACTAATCTTCCTTGTTCACTTACAGTTTTTCTAATCTGCGTTCACAAGCCAACTGTTGATTTTTTTCCTTTTCTCAGTGTTTCAAATCGCCGTTTATAAGCTAACCGTTAATTTTTTCTCTTTTTCTTCTTTTTTTTCTTCTTCTTCTTTGCCCACTCCCAGTGTTTAAAATCGGCGTTTATAACTGTCGATTTTTTCTCTTTCTTCTTCTTCTTCTTCTTCTTCTTCTTCTTCTTCTTCTTCTTCTTCTTCTTCTTCTTCTTCTTCTTCTTTTTTAACATTTCGTTCTTTCTTTCTACTGTATTTTTATTCTTTTTCTTTTTCTCATTATAAATAGTGTATGTGTTATATATACGGTTATACATATTCTACATTATTTTATATCCTATGATTTGTTCTATCAGTTTATTTTGATTAATTTGATAATATTTAAAAGCATCAGGATGGCGAGTAATTGCTTTATTTAATTCTCTAAATATTTTATTTTGATCGCCACCTTGGTTAATCATTCTTATTATTAGATCAGAAATTGGGGGCATGAAATCTACTGATTTTAAGGTAACACGAGCAATCCTCCCGTAAAATATATACACAGGGCTAGTACTATTTTTATGTGGCATTCGCACGATACGAAAAAGGAATGACTTTCTTTTATCAAACAGTTAATAGATAAATATTTTATCTTCAATTTTTATATCCAAATCAAGAAAAGTAGTTTGTGTTCCCTTATGTACAAAGTTTAATTTTAACTCTTTAGGATATATTAAATGTTTAGTATTTGCAAACTCTTCGCTATCATTAATGCAAACAAGGTCGTCAATATATCGCCTACATCCATGATAACTATACGCTCTAGATATATCATTTTTTATTAATGGTGACATATATATATATATATATATATATATATATATATATATATATATATATATATATTCCAGTCTATGTAAATATAGATTTGCCTAAAATGGAGACGGATTTAAACCCATTGGAATACCTATTGTTTGGAGTAGTAATTTATTCCCTATTTGAAAGTAACTCTCTTTTATAAGGTGACTTATAAGCATTGTCAGACCAGTTTTGGACACACTCGTCTTACCATTTTTATTTTTACACCAAAAAACTTTAGATTTTGCAAAATCTATGTATTTACCTTTTCCTCCTGCTAAAGCTAAATCTACAGTATTACCTAATTCTTTAATAAGTTCTTTATGTTGTATTTTTGTATATAATGTACTAAAATCATAATGCGAGATTGATTTAGCCTGTTTTCGAGAATTAATACGATCTAATTTTTCTTTTACTAGATCGGAATTATTTTCCACCCAAAATAGGTTTATATTACTATAGGATTTACTTTTTTATGGAAATGATTTATTTGGTTTATAATTAATTTCAAGATTTTAGATACAGCCTTACTTAAAGGTTTAGTGATGCACATTTTTGAGGCAACAATGAAACAGGCGCCAACTGGTGTTTTAGGCATTTTAGGCATCCAATACATATATGGAAGGTTTTTTGTATTTTTCTTCTAATTTTAATCCTAATTTTTCACAAATAAGAGTATTGTTTATAATAATAGTATCGCTTTTATTATTACTTAATTTATAAGTATATTAAACTTCACCTATTATTCCTACTTCTAGCAATAAGCGTTGTATATAATACTTTTTACAGATAATAGCTATATTAGTTGTCGCTTTATCAATAGGAACTATTACAAACCTATTTAGAAGCATTTCAAGCTCCGTAGTTATTCGTGGATTTCTAAGGAGGGGATTCGTTTTTTTAGGGTGTTCAAATTCTTTTAAACGTTCTACTTTTTTATTTACGAATCTAAGTATATTATTTTTCCATGCGTCAAATGTAGAGTGTAATAGTTTATGTTTTTTGCTATTGATGCAGTGAAATTATCTAACGCTTTATTTATTTCCTTAACACATTTCGCATTATTTAAACATTTAGGTTTTCTATAGTTTGGGTCTTTACTTAGGAGTTTTCTTAATTTAGAATTTTTAACTATCGCTAGATTACCGGTAATTATATGCCCTATGTCAGTATTACATCAATTGGAGGATTCACATTCACATGATGGTATATACATTTCATCATTATCATTAATATTTAAATTTTCTACAGTTTTTTATAGTGAAAAACCTTATTCTGGATAGTTTGCCCTAGTTTATATGTTACTATTGGTTTCTGTTCCTCTTTTTAAAGTTCATGTAGCAGTGACTGAATGATTTCTGGATTATTAAATATTTCAGGCAGATTTATATCATCACATCCTTTATTTTCATACAGGACTACACACATATTTCGAGGTTTATTTTTTATACGCTCAGCAGGTGGCTTGTATAATTTTGTATCAATTATATCCATGATATACTCATACCATTGAGGAAGTTCTTCTATCCTATATATCATATGCGGGTTTAATAATATCTTAGATGCTATGTCTTTTAATATCCTTTTCTTTGTTTTATTAAGAAGTTTTCTAATGTAATTAAAAAACTCGGAAATATTAGTCATGATAATCCTTTTTGTTTTTTTTTTAATTTCTCGCATGAAACGGCAGATTCTCTATTGTTTCTATTTACATGTGTTCTATCTCTAGTACCCTGGCGAGGCAAAGCTGGATACAATCGCGCTACATTTTCTGATTCGTCTTGTAAATTATCTTTTTTTAAGTAGAAGGATGAAAAGGAATTAGAAAAGCAAAAGGCTAATCTTTTTCAATTGAGTTGCTCAGAGAAAGGTATACTCCGCAAAAAGCTGTGCAACTAGATTTTAAAAAGATCTGCATTTTGCTTTTCTAATTCCTTTTCATCCTTCTAACTATCTATATGCTCTATCCGGTACATTGAGTTGGATACTTTTCACAATAGGTTTTACCTTTCCTAAAAGTTCGCTTTTAGTTCACCACTTTATATATATATATATATATATATATATATATATATATATATATATATATATATATATATATATATATATATATATATATATAAGGTCTCGTGGTTTTGTTTTACTGTTAGATACTTAACCCCTCCTTCTTCATTTTTTATTTTATTTTTTTATTTACTTATTTTTATTTTTATTTGTAATGAATTTCCCAACGAATGTTAAGTCTGCAATATCTTGGATTAAGTTAGTTTCTCTGGTAATTAAAACTGCATTTTACTTCTTTTTTTCTTTTTTTCTTCTGTAGACTATATATATATATATATATATATATATATATATATATATATATATATATATTCATATATATATATATATATATTGTGTGTTTGTGTATTTAGGCAGCATTTTGTCATTTATGCAACCATTGTTTAAAATTACAGAATTTGTCTGTTTAATTATACATTTTCATTTTTTCTGATGGTCTTATTTGTATTAAAATAAAAAAATAATAAATGTTCTATTTTACAGGTTTCGTAGGTTTCACGAACGTTTTCGATTTTTCGGCGAATCCTCTTAAGATGATTTGAAAACAATGCGAAAACGTTCTATGCGCGTTTCTACGCCGTCTTTTTAAACTTCTCTTCTTTCTCCAGCTTTTTTGTTCATTTGCTTTTGCACCTGATGATGATTCGACGAAGAATCGAAAACGTTCGTGAAACCTGTTAAACCTATAGAACATTGATTATTATTTGTTTGGATTTTAATACAAAAAAGACAATCAGAAAAAATAAGAAAAAAATGTAATTAAAGAGACGATTTTTTAAATTTATAACAATGTTTGCTTATATATATATATATATATATATATATATATATATATATATATATATATATAGACATATATATATATATATATATATGTATATATATATATATATATATATATATATATATATATATATGTGTATGTATATAAGCAACCATTGTTATAATACATTGTATATATGTGTTTATCTATCTGAACACAGAAGTTTTCGCTGTATCTAATCTCTTCAGTGTGTCTAGAAAGGTTAGTCTTCAAGTGAGGATTGAACCTGAGTTTCCGGGCTTATTAGCGTTTATTATAACTACGATATCAAAATGATAACGGAATGTATTTCGTATGATCATGCAGTTTCATAATATGATAGATCATCAGAAGTGGAGTTAATTCATATTATTATATGTGTATATACATTGAGAGAGAGAGAGAGAGAGAGAGAGAAAGCATGAGAGAGAGAGAAATAAAAATCGACCATAGTTATACCTTTTCTAGGATTGCTCTACTTACTCTTGACCCTTACGTCAAAATGTTTAGCGTTTATCAAGAAGGAATCAGATACAATTATTTGAGCTTTTGGTGAGACTCAAGCAAGTATTGAACCTATGTCTCTCAGTTTATTAGCGTATATTATAACTACGATATCAACAATTAATACGGAATGTACTTCGTATGATAATGCAGTTTCACAGTATCATATATCATCAGAAGTGTCTCCACCTGACAACAATCAAGCTCGATTGATTCTAGTTTGGGAACATTCTGATGCTCAGTTGTACTGTGAAACTGCAATGAAGTTTTACAGCAAAGTGCATGTTGCTATGATTTATTATTGAAATATCTCCCGTTCATGCTAATTTATTTTTAACATATATCAAATTGAACTTTTATGCCACATTTTTACCCGTCGTCTTTTCGGCGACATTTTGTTATACTTAAATCCACGACTAGTATGTTTTAACCTTTTTATGTTTGCTTTTAAATTCGTTAAATTCCGTTAAAACTTGCTATTGGAAATAGAATGTTCAAAGTTTTTTTTGTGTGTAATAAAATGCTAAATCAGTAAAAATATATTTAGTCCAAGGAACGAATATCTTTAGTCCAAGAAAAAACAAAAAATGAACGTGGCCGCCAGCGATAAAAACCTGGAATAAAAGTTAAATTCTCAACACTTTAAAAAGTAAGTGAGAATTTTATTTTAGGACCAAAAATACAATTAAGACCAGCAATCAGTTATATCCGAACTTTGTGCGAATACCAAGCGAAATGAGCGAAAAAAAGACGGTCCCTATTCTACAATTATACCGATGTTTACACTAAATTAAATTAAGTGAAATATGAACGACTAAATGAAAAGCTTTCAAAAAGATAAATGCCCCACTTTCTTCTTCTTCATATAGTTCTTCTTCCGTTCGCGCTCACCTCTGAACGAAACTCCAAAAATCACGTTTATTTTTCGTGCTTGTAATAAGGACATCTCGCATATGCAAATGAGCACGCCAAAGGTTCCCGCCGCCGTTTCCTCTTTGAAAAAAAATTAATTCAAATTTTCGTGAATGGGCGTTTCCGGGTTCGCGCCCGCAGCTCTCCTCCGCACAATCAGCAAAGCAACCGTCTTCTCTTCGACCGCCGCGGACAAGCGTCTTGGTCCACAGCAGTCGGCTGCCTATCTTGCTCTGCGCTACAAAAGATCTTAAATTTTAATTTAGAAAAAGCAAATAATTAGACTTTCTTACGAAATTAGATTTAATATATTTCTTTATCTTGAAAAATCTATTATCGGATATTAAAATTGTAAACAGTGGGTTTTTGTTAGAGATTTTAAATATAGACGTTTTCACCTTGTTTGTTCCAATTTTTTATTTTAATAAATGTTTGTGCCCGACCTAGGAAAACTTGCTCCAGTTAATTTTTCGGGGGAGGAGAATTTTACCCGATATGTTTTCAACTCCCAAGGTATCGGACAGATATTTTGTATGAAATGTTAAGACAGTAAATGGATCTCTGAATAGTTTATTGAAAAGTTGTAGATATTTTTTGGTCAACTTATGAAAAATATTTTTGTATTCAATCTTTAAAAAATAAACTTCATTGTTTCTTTTCGCCCCAAATTTTACTATTGAAAAAAACATGGATTTGTTTAGAAGTACTTGCGCGTTTCACTGTGGTATATAATAATATACATCATACAATATAGTTACGTTGGTAAAAAATCAAATATAAAAAAACAGCACGACGATTAATGTTGCCCTGACTGTCCCTCCTCTACCAGAGACTGAAGAGTTACACACCGACAGCGCCACTTTTAGGTATACTTGGATGTGTCTTAAAATCAAATAAAGCGTGAACGATGAATAGAGCCTGTATTTAATTCTGTGTGCGTTTGAAATAAACTAAAACGTGTCGTTGGAATTAAGATTTTTTACAATCGGATAAACAATTTTTAGAAAAAACTGTAAAGAACGAAATAAGAAATCAACGAAAATACGATCATCAATTGCCTGTGTTTTCGCATTTTACTACGAAAATCAGGTTAGAATAAGTGAACGGATTGCTGGACAAAACGAGATCAAAAGGATAAAAAATGTACTTCAAAAGATGAAAACGTTGACATGAAATGACATCAGTTCAATTTAAAATTAAAAACAACTTCAATTTGAAACAGTTTAATGTTAAATGAAATATAATCAAAGTAAAACCTGTGAAAAGGTTCAACATTAAATTAAATATGTGACAAGTCTTTACTACAAAAGTTTCAATTCAAAATGTAAATGTCTTGAGTGAACAATTCTTCATTTAACATCTGTCTGAGATCTGCGACAATTTTCTTTGTAAGTTGTCTAATAGGCGTGCCCATTAGCGATATCTACACATTTTCTTCTCGATTGCATAGGCTCTTACAGAATGGCTGCTTAGTTATACACATGAAGAAACTAAAGTATTGTAATCATTTAGAGAAAGTTTGTTTTCCGACTCAATATAACACAAACCCACTTCGTAATAAGTAACACTAACTCTAAGATTATTCGCACTGGACAGTCAATACTGTTAGAAGAGAACGAGAAACAGTTCTTTATCATAGTTATATTAATAGCTCGTTAAAGTTGGCTTATATTCAGAAACATATTTTCTTTAAATATTCTCTACATTTCTCGAGTTCTGAAAGACGTTGTCTATTACAGGAAACGAATTTAATGACTTCATCGGTATATCGCCATAATATACGAGCGATTATCGTACGTTATTATTTATTAGCACTGGTAATAAAGAAAATTATTTTCTGTTATTTAAAAAAAGGAACCTGCCACGATCCACGTTGACCGATAGGATCTTCAAAGAACTTACGCAATCAAATGTTACCGTTTGACACTCAACTATGATTGCTTCATCCCAATAAGGTTACTGTGCACCTCAATGCGGCGTGGCTCAATTGATGCACGATTCACGGCATTTTCTGTGACCGCAAGATCAGCGACCGTCTAAAGGCGAAGATCTACCGGATTGTTGTGAGATGCGTCTATTCATACAGCTGTGAGTTCTTACCAACAACAAGGAAAATGGTATGACTATTTGCCGTTATGCTCCACAAAATGTCTGGAACTACACTATTCGACTACGTCGGCAAGGAAGATATCTGAAGGCGCTACGACATCGAACCGATTGAGGGCGAAATGAATGAATGGCGGCTCAATATGTTTGGAAATAAGGGTCAACAACGACATTGTTAGGAAACTTGCCTTTGCACTAAAAGTCGTCGGGAAGCGATTGAGAGGAACAGCGATTATGAGATGTGCGGAAACCATTCACAAAGACCGTGTAAAATCAGCCTTCACCCGGACCAAGCCTATGAACTTGTCAAGTGGGGACTATAATCTATTATTACGGACCATGTCGTACCTAGGAATTAATTTATCAGAAAAATAATATTTTCATCAGTGCCCTTTAAATATGAACAGAAAGCAAATACTATCAATTACTGTCTTCTATTATTGTAAGGTATATATATATATTATATATATATATATATATATATATATGTGTGTGTGTGTGTGTGTGTGTGTGTATGTGAGTGGGTGTGTGTGTGTGTATGCGCTCGTAGTCTACCTGCCCCCGAATGTAATTGAATACAAACGCTCAATAATAATATAAAAACAACTATTCTAGCGTAAAATTGTATTAGGAATCAAATGGTGTGTGACAAAAATGTATGCACTATACCTAATATTTGAACTTAGTGATTCTAGTAGCAGTTAGAATACTGTTTTTACTGAGGGGGGATGATCTGCTCCTTTTCTGTTTGGTCGACGTAAAATTCAATCGGAAATGAGTTTGTTTATTTTTCAACACACGAGCTAATAAATGCTGATAATAAAAGAGTGAATGCATTTTGTTCTGTAGTTTTTGTTTTTTTAGCTATTCCAGGAATTTTAGCAAGGGAATATCTCACTTTACCCCCCATAGGATTAGTGCCCTTTACTATAATAGTTTAAGGTCGACGTTCGCGAGCAATTTACATAAACCGCTAATAAAGCGTTTCACTTTATGTATAACATTGAGAAATCAGAATGAACTTCGTAATAGTGGATTCAGAACCTCTGACAAATGTATACAAGTGTCCGCATTCATTCCCTAGCAACGTCGGTAATGTCTCTTGTTTTGATATAATTGTGTTCAATTTCTGGTGAAAAGAAAGGACGCATTTCGTCGTGATGTCTCTCGCGATTCAAATGCATTAGCTAAAGAATATCTTAATTAAACACTGGAGTTACGTGTTCCATCGATCTATGAAGACGGCAAAGTCGGAAGATAAACGGAAAAACGAAAGGAAACCGAAATAGGACATTACAAGAACGCTGTATGTGTATCGTTTTATACAATGGAAGTGCCTGTTTATAACTTAACCGTGAAAAACATAATGACAAAGAAGCGTTTTAAGTACAAGTGCAATGCTAAAGGTTACTAATCAAAAGACGAATATCTCTTATTGAGACACGTCGACGTATATAAAAATGTAATTTCATATTTTAGCGTGACACACAGACGAAGGGGCATAACCTGTTATTGAGTTATTTTGACACATTTTAAAATGCGATTTCAAAACAAAGCGTGGCAGCTTAACCAATTGCAAAATATGTCGACGCATCTAAAATGCCATTTTAAAATTATTCCTGACAGTCCAACGTTAAAGACAACACCTATTATTCAGATATATAAACGCGTCTAAAAATGCCATTCCACATTTAAACGTGACAGACAAAGAAGCAGACAGTACATTTTATTCGACGCATTTAAAAATAGAACTTACACACTTAAGCCTGGCGGACTAACAAAAGGATATATTATATTATTTAGATTCATCGATGCATGTAAATGCCATTTTAAAATGAGGCGTGACAGAACACATAACGGACAATCTCTCTTAAATATATATATGGACACATTTAAAAATATAAACATAAGCGTGACAGAGAAACATTACGTTCAGAACCTCTTATTGAGTCAAATCAGTGCATCTAAAAGTTAACCATGGCATACTAAAAAAGTGACATCAGATTTTATTCAGATTCTTCGACGCATAGAAAAATGCCATTTTAATCTTAAGCGTGACAGACAGACATACGGAAAAATCCTGCCGATCAAGATACGAGGATGTACCTAACACTATTGACGTGTATTTTATCGGCCGGATAATCACTGAATAATTCATTAAGAAAACGCGATGCGAGTTTTTGATACTTTAGTTAATGCATTAAATATGAAATCGATGTCAAATTTAAACCCAGAAATCGAAATACAAAGTGAAATACGAAATACAAAGTGAAATACGAAACGCATTTTGTAAGAATACACGTTGGACATAAAACAATAAAAACATTGACAAGTTAAAACTCCTTGAATAATAATCATAATTAGTGAATATTTTATTGCTACGCCATATCAAATATGTTTGTTAATTATCAATAGAAATCTCGCTAAGATTATTATTTCGTTGACGCATTTTCTTGAATTTGCATTTGAGATATAATAGCTAATCGAACTCAGACAAAAAACAGAAATCAATTATTTTAGTTTGATTCTAGTTTCATACATTCCAGGACATCTCTTAATCCTTATATGTAAAGTACGAGAATTGTGTGTGTGAGTAACGTAGCGGAAGCCATCTTCGTTACATGAAGAGATGACCCGTGCGCGTGTTATCCGTTGTATCAGCATCTGTCACGTAGCTTCTGTCTGTTATATAATGGCATCTGTATTTGCGTGAAAAAGTGTGAACGTCAACAATAAATGAGTGACATAAGGCGGAAGTCACGACGTCACGTGATTTCTAAGGGAATTTTTTTTTCTCTCTCTCAGCTGGCGAGATTTCAAGGAACTGACGTGCATTTGTGTGCTGCCGCTAAAAATGGTTGAGAGCGACCGCAATGTTTCCAAGTGAAGCTCGTTGTCCTATTAGTCTGTTTGTCTATGCATCGATCTTTCTCACGCATAAAAAAGTAACGTGTCTCTCTGTCTATAATTGCTTGTTTTAAATAAGTATTTTAAAACTGAACATTGGTGTACGAACTGTTTTGCGTCAAAAGACAATAAACAGTCTGGGTTCATGACGACGACGACGACGACGACAATTATCTCCCACGATTTTATGCAAATCTAATACGCTTTTAGCAATAAGTTGTGTTCATAACCAAATCAAATGATAATAGCATGAGCTATGAACTGGTATTGCTTTATATTATATCTTGAATAGCTGTACATACTCAACGTTACTCGGACGTAAAAAAATAACTGACTTCTTTACGAAGAAATAACAAATATGTTTGGCTACTTTTATTTTGGCAAGCAAAGTATTTGTGAAACAGGAATTTTGAAAATGTTCGTTTTTGTCCTTGGCGGTAATCGATTATTAGTAAAGAAAAAAGTAATGTGTAATTAATATGTTAATTCCCTTTAATGTTTAAAAATATGACATATGTTTGTGATACTATAGAATGCCATATCCCAGTCGAGACTATTGGTAAACATTCGGTGTCAAGTAAAATACAATTTTATTTTGTCTGGGATATTCAATCTTACTGGTTGCTTAACATTCAATCTTACTGGTTGCTTAACATTCACCCGGTACTGCAGACACTCACACCGAAGATTCAAGCGCCTCCTTTAAGCGTATTTTTAAAATCACTCTTGCAATTCGTTCACTGGGTATATTCTGATTATAGTTTTCGAAAATTTTCTCCTACGATGACTGGAATGATGGAGATCTACTTACGATTTCCTCCTCTCTTTGGGGAGGAGTAAGTTTATTGCTTACTGCCTGAGGCGCCCCTACCGGGGAATGCCGACGGGGCTGCCCAGGCAATGTTTAAACCCCACTTTCCCGACCTGACCTCGGGTCACATCTTACTTGTGGGAGTAAGATAAAAACTGTCCTTGTGCCTAACTCCTGGAGAGGAGTAAATCAATACTTACGATTTCACTTTCTTTTCGTGTCGTATATAAGACCTTTACATTTAGTTATATAATTTCTCCCTGCATTGTTTATCAAGCATTATCAGCATCATTGATATTAAGTATGCTTGATACTTCTTACTATTGCCCTATATGACCATGCCAGATTTAACAGCTCCGTTTTCTAGGTATTTAGTTATCGGGACTGCATTCTTTTAGTGGATTGTGCATGACTTGTTACGAACAATGTTTTTATTTTGTTGTATATATTCCCCAATAATCATCTGGCTAATCATCTTTTACAGATAATCTAGTGTAGATATTTAAAACTCTATTATGTCGGGAGGGCCTGTGGACGAGTGGTTATAGCACTTGTCTTTGAGCTGGACGACCCGGGTTCGATCCCAATCACGGCATGCGAAATTTCTGAAAATGTAAAATGGGTACCTGACTAAAACTCAGGGATAATTCAAGGCCGCGTAAGGCGAGGGAAAGACTGCGCCTTCCATATACTGTGCCCTAGGCACGGTGATTCTTAACAAATTACCGCCGCTACGGGCAGTGTGCGATGTCGACAACGACACTCGTGCGACCTTTTTAATGTCGCATTATATAATAGCCCAGCACAACCTTGCAAATGGATGTTAGAGTTCTTACACTCTCTACTTCTGTGTTGTACTCGTTTTTGTAGCAAAATGTCAAAACTTCTGAAATAGATTAGGTTTAACCTTTTATTGGAATCGACGTTAACGGAAATGGAATAGGAACTCTCATTATCTTTTTGAAGATCTACCATTAAAATTGATTTAAACTCAATCTTATTTCTAAACTTTAACATTTTTCTATCGTATTCAAAAAAATTGTCCACTTGACTTGAAATGATATGGCATCAGTGTGTCTGTCAATACGCCATTCGGTGCCTCTGTGTTTCTATCTAACGAATTAACGGACGCTTTTTATAATGAACATACTTGATAATTAATAAAATGACTTGCATTTATCTAAAAAAGTATAGTGTAATAAATGACGAGTTTTACTTGATCACGAAATTGTATTCGTACAATCACCCAATAGTCATCATCCCATTAGATTTTCTGAAGGGTTAAACTTTCTTTTTGTTTCAGATGCAACACCGACTGTATGGTAGATGATATATATAGGACATTTACTGACACCTTCCGTTGCTTCACTTGTTTAATTCATTATATTTATACGTTTTACTCCTTCTGCTTTCATATAAATAAAGGTGGCTAGTCTTCAGGAGTAATGAAGACATATGATAAATTATTTACAGTATCACACATTTTAAAAGTCTGATTTAAATAAATAAATAAATGCTTGTATAAAATCAGTGATCAACTCAAGTACCATATACATTAGATGATAGTAAAAGATGTTGCTTTGTACGGCTGTAAGTGTTACTGTCGACGATAAAAGCAGAAATAAACTATCAATCATGAATATCAACAAGCTACGTTGAACTATATATGTTACAAGACTCGACTATTCTCTAAATGTCTACATTCGCCACCGTTGCGACGTTACGCCAATCTACGACAAACTGAGTGAAAATACTCTGTACTTGTAAGTTATGAAAATATATTCATGACAATTAAGCTACACATGGGCTTCCGCGTTTCATCCTCTGGGGGAATCGTCAGGCTAAAATGCATGGACTTTGTCTTGCCGGATGTTTTTTATAGTAAACCAATAGATTCTTTGTCGTTCTCTTAACCAATCGTTGGGCTTCTCCCGGAAAAATGTTATGTTGATTTTGCATCCTATTTCAGATTATGTTGTTCTCTTAGTCAATCATTGGGTTTCACAAACAAAGGTTCGGTTTATTTTACTTCTTATTACCTATTCTATTGTTCTGTTTTCTATATGATTACTCATCCATGTTTCTTTGCTGTGTCAATATAATTATTGTCCTTATTTTAACACATGATTGCTTGTATTTTTATTTTAATGTTTACATTTTTAAATTTTAAGGTTTAAGTTTTGTTTATTTTTATTTTTTTAATATATTTTTTAAATTTATTTATTTATTCTGTGTTGTTAACCTACGCAAAATTTTATTGTGTGCAGGCAGTTGTTTCACTTTAACAGTTAAATTAGTTTTGGGGTCTTTAATGTTTAGGATTTAAAATTTCTCATTCAGACATAATCTACACAGGTCGTCTAAATGTATACATGTACTAGCGTGTCGTATTAATTTCTATTGAATTATTTTGGACCATCCATTTTCTTTGAGCTCCCAATAGTGGTTTGCTGGTGCTGTGTTAATTCGGCGTTCTTTGTTTTTAAATGTTATGTTGTGGTCGTCATATTTGTTTTTAAAATCTAGAGAGGCCATGCCCGCGTACTACTTTTTCTAATTCGGCTTTCTTTAGCAAATGTTATGGCTTGGTATACAATACTTTTGGTTTGGCATTTATTTTCTAGTGGTCAAAGTGTACGATTCATGCAGTTACATATTTTTCTCTTCGTTACTATTTTCTCATTTCAATTTTGGTGATTGCTCAAAGGGTTCGGTTATTACTCTTTTTTGTGCTGATATTTTTGTTTTTCTTAGTGTTATTTTTGCTATAGTGGTCACTTTTTTATGCATTTTTTTTATTTTATCCGCTCTGCTGTTCTCTATTAGTATGTTGTTATTGTGTGCCTTAATTATCATTTATAGGTTTTCGCAGAACCTGTAGGACAGTTTTAGGTTATTTTTATTGAGTATTTCATGCAGAAGATTTTTTGCGCAGTTTAGTTTTTAGCATATGATTATAGAGCGGTGTATACCAAGTTATATTTATTTTTCTGCGATTTTTAACCTTTTTCAGGTGAAGCCGAACCATTGGTATAAAGATCAACAAAAATCGTATTGGTTAACAAGCTAGATATCTAACTCCATGTATTTTACCCTGAAGATTCCCTCCGAGAATGAAACGCGGAAGCCTCTGTGTAGCTTAATTGAAATAAATATAGTTTCATAACTTACTAACTAGCTTAACTGTTGAAGTAAATACTAAAAATTGATACATAAAAATGATATCCCTTTTTAATATGTTATGTGTATACATGAAATAATATATATATATATATATATATATATATATATATATATATATATATATAGCATGCGACTCTCTGAAAACACCACTCCTGCACTGATGAGGAAAACAAGCCTGAAACGATATCGTCTGTAGGTAAAACCATTTAAATATTTAATAAAAAAATCTCTGTTAAATCCCGTTGAAAGATGTTATGGTCTTAAAAGTATGATCACCTGTATGTTGGGAAGAATTTTGTTGTCATTTGCGACAAAGCGAGTACCGCGCAAGCGTTGTCCACTCTAGACAACAATAACGCTTCCCTAACTCCTCGGGTGAGTGCATCTTAATTTCAATTACTGTATGTGCTTAATTCCGGTAGCCGTGTGCTCCCAAGCGTTTGTCTTGTAATTCTTGCCTGAATCTACGAACTTTGTTGGATCTATGTGACTGACTGCAACCACCACTTCTGCACTGATGGAGGCAAAAAGTCTGAAACGATATCGTCTGTACGGGAAAAGGTGTATGTATATATATATATATATATATATATATATATATATATATATATATATATATATATATATATATTTGTTGTTGTTTATATGTTTATATGTTTATCTATGGATGTATACGTTTCGTCTCTTTTCAATCAAGACTCATCAGCATAGAAGTACGACTATTCACCACCGGTCACACGATTCGAAACCCTGGACTACAAGTATTTTTTCAACCTACAGTCCAACGTCGCTAACCGCTAGGCCAGTTCTGAACAGCTTATAAACAATGATAATGTTAACACAATAACGGCGGCGAAAGCGTACAGGCATTCAAACTTCTATAAGGGAAGGAACGATGCATAAAGCAAGTGACGCTACGCTGTGTTACTACTACCATTTTACAGTGCTCTACTTTTTTAACGAGGAGCTTCAAATATAAAATATTTGTTGTTGTTTATATTTTTATCTATGGACGTATACGTTTCGTCTCTTTTCAATCAAGACTCATCAGCATAGAAGTACGACTATTCACCACCGGTCACACGATTCGAAACCCTGGACTACAAGTATTTTTTCAACCTACAGTCCAACGTCGCTAACCGCTTGGCCAGTTCTGAACAGCTTATAAACAATGATAATGTTAACACAATAACGGCGGCGAAAGCGTACAGGCATTCAAACTTCTATAAGGGAAGGAACGATGCATAAAGCAAGTGACGCTACGCTGTGTTACTACTACCATTTTACAGTGCTCTACTTTTTTAACGAGGAGCTTCAAATATAAAATAGTTGTTATTGTTTATATCTATTGACGTATACGTTTCGTCTTTTTTCAATCAAGACTCATCAGCATAGGAGTACGACTATTCACCACCGGTCACACGATTCGAAATTTTCATCTTAACCCTATTAAGGGCATATGATTTCAGTATACTTGGATTTATCATGGAATATATATATATATATATATATATATATATATATATATATATATATATTCCATGATAAATCCAAGTATACTGAAATCATATGCCCTTAATAGGGTTAAGATGAAAATTCATATATACTAAATGTACAAAAGCAAGAAAATTCCCAATTGTTTACACTTTTATTGTCATTAATTAAGGGTATGACAACATATCGACCAAACCATTTCATTATCACATCACTACAGTATAAATCTCTATGCATGAGTGGATGAAGTGTGTGAGGTGCGCTGAAGAAAAATTCTTACCAGTAAAATGCATAGCCCTATTGTGGTATCATACCCTTAATGACAATAAAAGTGTAAACAATTGGGAATTTGCTTGCTTTTGTACATTTAGTGTTTAGTGTATATGAATTTTCATCGTAACCCTATTAAGGGCATATGATTTCAGTATACTGACATTTATCATGGAATGTCACTACTTTTGTAAAGGCTACAAAATACAATAGTCATTTTAAAGTTTTTTTGGGGAATTATCTGTAAAACTAAGGTATATGGTAAACTGAAATTAAAATGCAATCAACTATACCCTAGAACCTCTATCTCAGCCAAAAATCAGCTGAATCCATCAAATTGTTGATGAGATACAAGGTGGCACATACGTACGTACGTACCCACAGATAACATGATTTCATGATTGAACTTTCTGGATCTCTGGGTTGCCTTGACTCATGATGCTGAATTATACACATTTATAGAACCTATCAAATACGAATTTTGTGCAAAGTTTTAACTAATTTGGTTCATTGGTTTTTGAGTTATGATTGATCAAAGAAATAAGATTTCCAGCATAGGCCATTTTTTAAGTCTATTAAGGGATAGAGCGCTCTCGCGCCTCCCTTGGTATATATATATATATATATATATATATATATATATATATATATATATATATATATATATGACGGCTTACAGACAAACAACGTGTGTGCATGTCTACTTTGTGTGCACGCAAAAATAATTCATGAATTAATTAAATAAATCTGTATACTAAAATTAGTTTGTATATCAGTTAATTAAAAAATATATCTCACTATATATATATATATATATATATATATATATATATATATATATATATATATATATGACCATATGAACGGAATATATAATCCATAAGTTTAATGTGGACATAAATAGATATATTATCTTGAATAATGGGTTAAGAATGTGTTAACATGTATGGCACAGTTCATGAATTTTTGACTGAAATCAAAGAAAACTAGTGTTAGTACTTCTGATTTAATGCGTCACGAGGGTCTCTTGTAATTGTATTAATCCCATGAACATTGTGTTTAAGGCCATATTATTAAGCAAAAACATAATTTCAACATCAGAATGTACACATATTTTCTTTAAAGTCGAATTTATAGAAGATATCATTTCGATTTTACTTTGTTGGGGGAAGATGTAACATTGTTATGATATTGAATATCTTACGGAAATCGAAGCTGTTAAATTAATAAATTAGGTTGAATTAACATTTAGGTAGAGTCTATCGACCTGCAGTAAAATCGACAGCTATTCGGGAATGTATCGCGCTAGTGTGTACGATATTACATATTGATGAGCAACATCTGGCCTGAATACTATTAGTAAATTTGGTATATCTTGCTATAATTAGAAATATGAGGATTAGTATTAATTAGTTGATATCGCTGACAGATGGACAACACCATAAAGATTGGTATCGATGGTAAAACGGAGCAGAATTTGATTATTTAAGTGGATGGCTTAAAAGAATGTGATAACATTGCGCCTGAAGACGACCGTGTTGAATTCATCTGGGAAGCAGCCCCGTCATAATGTGTTCAACAGCCGGGTAGTTGTTAAGAATACATTTTGCTCATAAAAGTCTCGTTTAGTTACAGGTGCACAGTAGTAGAGTATTTGTAGGTGGACGAGTTTTTTTTTGTTTATGTTGTATTACACGGGGAACAAGCGATAGTAGTTCAGCCGAACACCTGTCATGAACATAAGGATAGAGTAGAGAGACACTAGCAACATTTCGGCATTGCGAAAGAGGCCGTAAGTAAACAATGAAAGCATACCACACGACATCTTGAAGTGGGTTTTGGAACGGGTGTTGTCAGTGTAACCTTTCGGGATGTTGCAACAGTACTCTATGTTAAGGCGTATTTGAATCCAACAAACTAAAGAAAAAAGTGGAACGCTATCGCTAAACCCGAAGCTATATGCTTATTGTGACTTCTTGAGATTGGATTTTAGTATCATATGTGCCAAGCGTTGCTGAGACTTGAACATGTGAACATTAAACAAATAATCAAATATATAAAGATGTTGCCAACTTGTAGGCGAAAATGTGTCCCCTCACGCTTTGGAATGGAAACACCTCTTCCTCGAAAACCTACTCAAAAAAACAATCTTCCTAAATAAACACAAATAAATATACCTTTTAAATACAAAAAAATCAATAAAACGCTTTCCCCACAAGATCAAATAGGGTATCTTTCATGAGAAAAGATAAAAAATGAACACCGGCCAATGTCACATGCTGAGCCGTGCGTTATGCCGCATCGCGGATAACGAACCACAGGTGAATAATCTGTCGGCTTGATTTGCTACTTAATCTAAAATGTCCCGATCAATCAATTCTGATACCTTCGATCAAACAGTGTAATATATAGTTTCTAATAACATTTTGTTAATATATTTATATATAGCTGGATTTCTGTTCGTGTATTAGTTTACTTTTTCGAAATTCTAATCGCATTCATTTATCATTCACCTTTGATATAAAGTGTAGAAATACCAAATTCCTAACAAAATGGCAGCATACCAAATAGCATAAAACCAATAGATGTTTTCTAAAGTTGAAGACATAATGTCATAGACGGTGACTTCCGTTTAGTCTATTCCAAAAGATCGATATGTAGAAAAATATCAAAGACATATAAATTTCTAACATGTGTTTTTGTATGTACCGATTCATCTGTTGAAATGAATCGGAGAGCTATTGTTCTTCCGGTTTGTTGTAAATGTGACTTACTCAAAGAGAAATCGTTTCGTTGGCTCGGTTTGCCCAGAAAATACTAAAAAAAAATTAGGCATATAGAATGTTGGGAGAATTGGTGAAAGTATCTTAATTACTCAATCAAGACAACAACATAAAAAATATAAGAACAGGTATTCGTAGTATTTTTGCGTTCAAGCTACACGTTTAGCGATTAACATATAATTAACAATCATAGACTGATACACCGAACGTTGTTTTGAACTTAAGCTTGACAGCCCAACAGAACTGATATTTTAAATAAAATTCTAACAGAAAAATAAAAGTGTTATTGCAAACTTTATCATCACAAAGACGAATATACGCGTAACATAATAAATACATAATAAATAAATTATAAATATTGTGTAATCAGGTAATGACTTTAAAGCAACTTCTCCTAGGAAACGAACAATCTCAGTCTTCTCTTCCAGCTGTCAAATTTCGAACTGCCTGTCTTCCCCCATTCGTTCTTTCTCAAAGTAGTTGATCTTCTCATATGCAAAGTAATGCCATCTATAAAAGATCAAGCTATGAACACAAGTTCAAAAACACTGAAAAATATTTATATATAAAACTGAGTCTTACTAACTTACTGACAACTCATCGTATAGTAATAGAAGGGCGTATCTAAAACTGCTTAAAGATAGACGATGCAGAATCGCTTTTTTGTGAACAATTTATAATTAATCTGTTTACCGGCGGCCATTTTGTCGGTTTCTATAGTTTTCAGCAGACAAGAAAATTCCATTGCCTTCAAGGAAGATATTCACCCCAAAATGTGTATCAGTCGTCTTTCTTTTATACATTTATTTCTAGTTCGATTAAAAAAAAATACTAGCTAATACTTGGTGTTTCTTGGGACTGTCATATAATAATTTTTATCTATTTATTATTTTTCAAATAAATTAAGATATTATATTTACTGTCTATGGATATCCAGCGTGAATGTTTAATCCACAATATTCTAAAAGACTGATTCGAAATTATTATCACCTTTGTAATTTTTGTAAGGTTTCACTTGAGAAAAAACTGTATTTGATCCTTCTCTTCCGTTGGATCCCTGGTAAACAATAATACGAATGAATAATTGAAGACTAGTAACCATGGATGTCATCGGAAAGGAATTTGAATGGTGTCATTGAATTCCTTGAAAAATGTCATTCTTATTAAAACTAATTTAAAATGTTATGTGCTTCTGCGTCGTTGTGTATATATGGAACATTTCGGCTTTAATTTAGAAGAGTGACATGAAAGGGGAGTAATTCATTTATTAAGGTTTTAAATAGAATCTCGTCTATTTCAACTGTACAGCCTTCCCCTCCAATTACATGAGAAGTGCGAAAAAGAAAATGCACAACGCAGAAGTCCTTCATGTTCATTCGCCAATCTGCGATTTTTGGTCCGACACCATCCGGCATTTTTTTAAAATTCTTTCGTAGGTCGCTCTGCCACGAGCGTAAAAATAAAAAATACATTAATATTTCTTTGACTGACATTATTAATTAAAAAGTACCTCCTCGTCTGATGGAGTTTTAAGTATCTCTACATTTTATGTCACTCATTCTTAATTAAATACGAAAATATTTCATATGTACAGAACGATGTAAAAATACCAATATCATAACTGTTAATGTATCGAGTTTTATAACAAACAAACACAATTTTCTTTTATATGCATAAATGGTTATCACTAGGATTTTTAATCTGAGTATTTCTTATTAAAACAAGCATTGGTCCTTAATTATGATGTATTTCGTATTCTATATCTCCTATCTCACTCTCACTGTCACGCTATTTATCTCTCTCACTCTGTATCTCTTCCAATATCTCACCCTCTGTCTCTCTCGCATTTTTCCACGTACGTCTATATATTATTTTTCATAATCTACTGTACTTGTGTTGTATACAATTATAAAGATAAGCCAGAAGGGATCATTTAACAAAAGCCGATTCAGTTTTAAACTGTTATCTGTATATATATATATATATATATATATATATATATATATATATATATATATATATATATATATATATATATATATATACTCGTTGAACCCGTTAATAATGCATAGTTATACCCTACCTCTTTTGTATATTTCTGCCGTTTTTAAAATAAGGTTATTCTCTAAACATTCAACGCGAACGCAGACCTCACGATTTTGTTTAAACGTGAACACACTTGTGCGATATATTCGTAAGGGTATCTAGCAAAGAGTAATTCTAAGGTATTTTATAAAAAAGTATGACAATCGAAATAAAATGGAATTTTCAAAATTGTATGACCATTGGTCCTTTATATTTCTCTAAAGCGATTAGGAATACATGCCTTAGTCGAAATAACTTTTGTTTGTAATTTAAAAGTATAATTTCTTGTCTAAATAAAATGGCCTGAAACCAACTTCATTATTATTATTATTATTGAACTGAGTTCACCAAACACAATGGAAGTTCGCCATTGTAGACGTAAGGGGGTACTGAGAATTAGGGTTAAAGTTCAGAGGATCATCCTAAATTGAGAGCTGTGCAGCGAGATGCTTGTTGACATTAGTTTTAAATTTATGTATGTCGGTACAGTCAGTGAAACAGGGAGCAGGGAGTAAATGCCTAAGGTTGGCAGCTCAAGGAAAGTAGTTATTGGTGTAGAAGGCTCTCCGGCATCTGGGAACCTCCAGAGTGAATTGATGGAATTTAACTGATTGTCGGGTTGATCGGGTGTATTTACATCGAGAGGGGGCAGTAGAGCAGCAAGTTGATCGGAGCATATGCCATTGAAGTACTTTTCAAACAAACACAAGTATGCAACATTGCGGCGATGGGACAGCGACTGGAGCTTAGTGGATAGTGAGGGACTCATTAGATTAGATACTCAGTTACGGGCCTTGTCTTAGCGGGAGAGCCTTATGGATGGTGCACCAGCCCAGATGTGACAACAATGCTCTATACATGGGCGAATGATGGATTTGTAGAGCTATAGGATGTCAGGTGTGCTTTTTTTCAGAAGTCTTGGCAATGTTGCGCTCTCAAGTTTTGTGTTATTTGCTATGGTAATCGGTGGGTGTAGTTGTTGAAGGAAAGGCGCTTTGTCTTAGCAGCATTAAATGGGGCCATCCATTTATACTCTCTATTCTACTACAGACTTGAGGTCACTTTCTAACGATTAAGCTATTGCTTCGGATGTGACAACAGTACAGCTTGGTGTCCTCAGAAAATATACCCATCTAAGACACAATATCATCAGGGAGATCGTTTATAAAAATCGGGAACAATAAAAGTCCAAGGATCGATCCCTGAGGTGCACCTATATTTATGTTATTTTGTTTAGATGGACGACTATCGAGGAAAACGTGGACCCTTTTTTTGAATAGGAATGATCTAATTATATTAAATATTCGTCCAGTAATACAATACGAATTTATTTTTAGGAGAATACCTTTATGCCAGATCTTGTCAAAGATGTTAGATATATCAAGCGCTATCGCCCTAGCTTCACCTGCTTTGTCCAGTGTATCGTATATGCGTTACAGATGATCATTAGGATATCTGTAGTAGACCGTGCTTGACGAAATCCATACTGATGGCCAGAAAGAAGTTTAGTATAACGTGGTGCCGGACTATCGCTAAACTGATTAATAATTAAAATATTTTACCGAAGAGCGGGAGTAGACTGATTGGCCGATAAGTAATGATAAATAACGGACATTTCCTTCATAAGTGTCTTGTAAACACGGGAAATCACATTTGTCATCTATTCATATAAATTGATAAACATTATATAATAGATACATTTTAATATTTTTGTAATTTTGATACCAATTTATTTATCTTTAAAACAATCAAAGGATAGTATTAAGAAATACATTAATTTGAGCGATGATTCGTAAGGGGGTGGCCTCTTATAAAAACTGTAAAAAAGAAAATTATGCTTTGGCGTCTCAAGAGATAGTGGGAGATAAGGTGAGGAGTGAAAATTAGGTATTGAAAGGGGAAATCATTCTCGTACCTCTTTCTGTCTATGAAATCATATGCGTTGGTATATATTTCTTTCTAGCTAGACAAAGTAAACAAATTTCTTTGAATGACCTTGACCTTCCTTGAAAATTAATGAACTGATCTTTGGGTTAAGTAGCTTCAGTTAATTACTGTTAATAAAGACGGAACTATTGAATATACATGAGAAGAAATACAATAACAAATCAATAACACCAAACATTCATGTTTTTGATAGACTGTTTAAAAAATATATATGCAAATTAGGATTACACTTTTGGTTGTCTTATAGCTGACGCGCCAGATTTTCGTGATTTCGCGTAGGCAATGATCGGACAGATATCGGAAGAGCCCGGGAGCTGACGAAATATTAGCCAATCAAGATGCAGCATTCATTCGCCAAGCAGTCTATAGTAAGCAGCCGACAATATTTGGAAGAAACAATAATCGCGTTCTATTGCAACAACACTAAAATTATTATTAGCTGTGTCAGGTCGTCGAACCTCCGGGAGGACTAATTAAAAAGCATAATATTTTCATTTTTTTTTGTTTTATGTTGAAAAACATTGAAAAAATCACCCCTCCCAATAAAAAAACATTATTTTCACAAACAAATCCAAACATGTATATGTGCACATTTGATTGGCAATGGTTCCTTTAGCCCACCAAAAAATTAAAATATATTTATTTACAGTTCTTCAGCTACGGTTTGTTCTTTTTTTTTCTTTGAACTATGTATTTTTTCTTTGAAAGTCTTCCATTACGCGCTTGGCAGTTTCAGTTTCGTTTTCGTTTCGTCTCTTCTCGGCAGCCATCGGGTGCTTCCGCGACCTGCCCGATCGTTGTGGACGCGAAGTCACGGAAATCTGTCGGGTCAGCTATAAGAGTACCACACTTTCTGCTAAGGTGCTTTCGACAGTAAAATATATATCGTATTTTTAAATAGTTTCTTTATATTATTAATTTGAATGGCAATAACCTGTTTGCAGTGTAATTTAGAAGTGATGAATGAAATAATCTTTCGCATGTATTCATTTAGAAAATCAACCAGCTAAATTATGCTAAACTGTATTACAATGTTATTACGATTTTGTTACTTAAATACATAACAGTAAACGGGATTTTTATAATATTAGCAAATAGTTCAAATAGATTTGCTCATATAAAAGTGTCTGTTTTAGATGCATTTCAGTCGCCTTGTGTATTTTGCTACGCTTGTCTAGCGAAAACGTTATATTTTATCAATTTCTCTTTTTACACGTATAGAGAATGTTTTTGGCCTGTTTGCTAGGAGCAAATTGTAGTATTTGTTCTGATACTAAATATTATATTGTATGTCTTCGGCCAGTGAATAAAAAATCATTCTTGACTTTAGAGCTTCTGTATGAACCCAGAGTGCCCATGTTTTAGAAACTTTATTTTCCCGACATTAAAAAGCGATCTTTTTTCTTAATCGGCCATCGTAGACAACACGATAAAAATGGACATAGAAATTAAATTCTGGAATAAAGAAAACGATTTTAAACAGGTCAATATTTTAGATGTATTGTATTGTTCGCAGTATCACTTCGTTCATATATATATATATATTAAAGTAAAATATTTTGAAAATCAACAATCGTGCAATTTAAATAAACAAATCATTTATTTAATTTTTTTTCAAGCTTTCGTTGTAGAACAACTTTGTCAGGCGAGACCGTCTTATAGTTTTTTTCTTCTTTTCTTCCTCCTCATTTTGATGGTATTACCCTCGAGGGGTTGAATCACGATACGAGCTCATTCTTCTGCTCAGATCGTGATTCGACCCCTCGCGGTTTATACCATCAAAATGAGGAGGAAGAAAAGAAGAAAAAAACAAACTATAAGACAGTCTCGCCTGACAAAGTTGTTCTACAACGAAAGCTTGCATACACATAAATAAATAAATGAATATATCATTTAAATTGCACGATTGTTGATTTTAAAAATATTTCACCTTAATACATTTTAACTCGTGCTTCAAAGCTGGTGTCAATTTCCTTACACACACACACACACACACACACACACACACATATATATATATATATATATATATATATATATATATATATATATATATATATATATATATATATATATATATGTAAGAGCAAGGTAAAATAGTGGACGGTAATAAATAATATTATGTCCTGATTACGCATTAAGTTTAGTAGGATAATCTCAAAATAATCAACTATATTAAAGAGGTGTTGAATAGATGAAACATACATACAGATGTAAATTAAGAAGAGATCAAAACGACCATCAGAATAAATAACATGTACAAAAAAAACAGTGTAAAAATATTTCTGATCCGTACGAAATATCTGAACCCGGTGTGTTTGCTTGCAGTCAGAGCACTTGCGACTTTTCTATCATAATAAAAATACAAAACTGGTGAACGGATTAAATATAAAAATGAAAAACCCCATTTGAAATACACATTTCTTTTTTTTTCCGCAGACAAACCGGTACTTTGTAATAATGATGGTCGAAATACGCTTCATGTTTTAGTTTATTAGCCTATTGCACGAATTTAAATAGGGGAAACGCTCATTTTATTTTATATGAAAGATAATCCCAAGAATTGCGATGCAGATAATTCACCCTTAATTGGTAAGTGTATTTAATAAACAAATTGTTAATCGAAGTAATCAATCCTAGTCATCAGTTCAGTATGATGGAGATACTAGCTTACATGGTAATAATCTTAAATTAAAATTGATGAAGCAGTTCTTTTAATCAAGCCATTGAAAACTACCATGAGAAATAACCAGAAAAGCGTGATGATTTCGAAGTGAGCAAGTACTTGCTTTGAAAGCGGGAATAAATGATGCATCATTATAAAGAAACGATAATCATTAGAAAAAGAAACATACATACAATTGAGCCCCCTAATTATGGTGGCTTCATATTGTGGTATATTACGCTGCGCGAGCCTGTATTTTCTGGTCTCAAACATTGCGAGATGTTATCCCAGAGAGAAGTGGGGATTATGTTTTCTCCATCAAACATTGACACGCACACTGGAGTATATTAAACCTATTTCTAATGACATATTTTCTCCCAAGAGGACTTCTTCTTGATCAACAGTAAACAAACTTATATTTTCTTTTGTTTATCTCACTCCTCATTCAGCCGGTGTGTACGTGACGTCTATGTTTATAAGGAAATCGGTCCACAGTAGGTAAGTGTACAAGAACACATTAATTACTTTAATCAGAAGAGAACACAACGCATGCACAATAGTTATTTCGTCTTATTCCTCTTATTACCATGTGTAATAGTTTGTTATTTTTATTCTCTCAACAATCCTTCTTCTACTTTGTTTTCATTGTATCCCCCTTCTACTCCTGTACCTTCTTATTCTTATATCCGAATAACAGACCGTTGTTAATTAACTTAATTATGTCTGAAAATGAAAGATCCGACTGAATCTCTGCTTGGGGAAAAACACGTGCGCAATTGTTTGAGTAAGTTTCTTAACTGGATTAGGTGCAACAATACATACGCGCATACACACAGTCGCATACAGCCGAACACACACATATATAGACGCCACACATTACAACACCTACGCATCGAGTAACATTTTGACAGATAATTAATTATTAACATTTTCGTAATGCTTAACAAACATTTAATAACTTAGGAAATAGAAAATATCACACACAAATATACACATACCAATATACACACGGATACATAAACACAAACGCGGGAACACATACACACATCTCTCTCTCTCTCTCTCTCTCTACATATATATATATATATATATATATATATATATATATATATATATATATAATCCAGGTAAAACATCTACAGGTCAGTTTCCAAATAATTTCAACCGGGTTTTGAAAAAGTGTCCAATATCAAATAGAGCTTTTCTATATGTGTATGTTTATTTACACATACATGCGACACTGGCATGTCGATGTTATCGATCAACAGCTATTATAAAATGAGATCTCATCAGGCCGAGTTAGAATCCGATCTTAACCTTAGATCATATTTGGTCTAAGGTTAAGATCGGATTCTAACTCTGCCTGATGAGATCTCAGTTTATAATAGCTGTTGATCGATAACATCGACATGCCAGTGTCGCATATTGTGTACATATATGTGTAAATAAAAATAATCATATATATATATATATATATATATATATATATATATATAATATTTAATTATATTTAATAGTTTACCTACTTATGGCTCTCATCAGCGCAGGGAAATAAGAATCTCAGACTGTCATAGGGCGCGAACGCGGTTCACAGACACATCTCGAAAATGTTCACAATGCCCCATTAAACCACGATAGATTGTCACGCAATAACGGAGAAAATAACTGGTGTTTACACTCAAAGAGGCGAGCATGGAAATCAAAACAGTCGATAGCACTTAACGACATATTCGAGGCATTGCACTGAAGGTTTTAAGTGAATGTTTATTTTTAATCCTATGGCATTGCTCAGCTTTCAATTTTACTTGGAAAGAGGCTTATAATAATATATAAATTATTTTTAATATCTTACATATATACGACGTCGTTTCGACCTCATGGCTCATATATATATATATATATATATATATATATATATATATATATATATATATATATATATATGTGTGTGTCTGTGTGTGTATGTGTATCTAGGCAGCGTCTTCTCTGGCAGGCAAGTATTGTTGAATATATGAGACAACTCATGTCTCCTTTGGAAAATCCTTTCAATAGTCCGAATCAGGATTGTAGTTTCGAGGGGAATTGGCTGATGAATTTGCCCCCGATCGGAATTTAGAAAAGTGTCTGTACTAAAATGTCTATAGCTCTAAATATAGTTTCGTACTTAGTACATAGTTCCAGCAAATACCTTCTATAATACTAATACATGGTCTGTACCTTATTAACCTATTTCCTCTTAAGATGGACCCGGATGTGTCTGAAAGTACTTGTAAGTCAAATCCAAACTATGGCAAATCTATCACCCAATTCCCCTCCAAAACTAAGATCCTGATTCGGACTATTGAAAGGACTTTCAAAGCATATCTAGACATGAGTTGTCTCTTATATTCAACAATATATATATATATCGATATACATACATAAAGAATTAAATACACATATATATATATATATATGTATTTATAAGACTTACATGCATTTAAAATAATATTCCGAATATGGAGTACACACAACGATATTCAATTTGTTTACACCAGTTTCAAGACAATGTTCATTTGCGGTTATACAAAATTACAACATCTGCTTAAACAGCGTATTGGATCATTACGGGAGTTGATGAATTTTACGCAGAAAAAAAAAAACAATAGCAATGTCCGAAAAAATTATTTGCGATTTCAACAAAAACAACTACAACGTATATCGAATGATAAATAATTCATTAAAAGTTTTAATTATATACACATCACAGTGTATATTATGTAATCCAGGAGAGAAACGAAGTGTAAAGCGGTCAATAAGTTATCGGTTTTTCCTTTCGGTTTGGTTTGATAGATGACGTCAGCATTTTTGTGACGTAATTGTGCACATTTATTTCTACTTCTGTTTACAGGGATTACGTAATAACACGCTGAGGGTATCTATTTGTACGGAGACACACTATAACAGCAAAAGGAATGTAACTAAATAAAATGTTTGAGGGAAGTTTGACATATAGATATAGGCAGACTGTTTCGCTGGGTCACAGCACTTCAGTGCAGCTAGACTAGCATACTTCCTAAGGCAGGGATCTAACCTATAACTATCAAGTTGATCGTCGGAAAATCTAACCATTAGATCACGTGGTGGGCGTCATCGGTAAACGATATCTATATAAATTTATATATATATTATAATTTATAATTAAGCTAATTATATATATATATATATATATATATATATATATATATATATATATATATATATATAGTACATGTATTGTATTAGTTTCTGTAAATGTAAATCCGTAGAAACTCAAGTGTTTATAAAAAGTGCTCAATAACAAGTAGAGCTGTTTATAAGTATACATTTTTATTTATACAAACATTATTGGTTACATATGTGCATACATGTTTCGGTTGCACTTTCCCAGAAAGTCAACCTCATTAGACCAAGAATTTCAGAGACCTGATGGTCTGATGAGGTTGACTTTCTGGGAAAGTGCAACCGAAACATGTATGCACATATGTAACTAATAATGTTTGTATAAATAAAATGTTATACTTATATATATATATATATATATATATATATATATATATATATATATATATATATATATATATATATATATATATATATAAATTAGGATAAAATAAATTTAATAGATTTAAAAATAAAAACACTTTTTATTCAGAAGTAAGAATACGGATGTTTTTATTATATTAAACCCTTTTCTCTTTTTTTTCTACTTTTCAACTCTATTTTTCTTTCTTTTCTTTTCTTTTTTTACTAACCTGTATTAGTTTTACTTACGATCTAATAAAAACACTTAAGGAAAGTATGCGTATTTTTGCTAGCTATATTTGTTGTCAATATAATGTCGTTGATAATTAACAGAAATGTGTATAGTCCTTAGGCAGTTTACAAGCAGGCTACATTTTAGATGGGATTAAAAGTTATATTACATATTTTACGGTATATTTTGTGCAATAATTTTTTAGAATTACAATAAAGAATAGTTAATAAAGATGGTAAAATATGCCTTTCTTAATAATATCTTTATTATTTAAACGCGGTCCGTAAACTGCAAAAGTACCACTTACATTACTAATTTAACCGTAATAACTAAACGCTCTAATAATATGAGTTTTATTATTTTCGTTTTGTATTACCTGATGTTTTTTAAACAATTGTTTGGTCTCTCCTTATAATGAGTTGTACTCATAGAAAAGCTAAGATATAGAGCTTTGTATTTTGGCTGTCTAATTGTTAATGAAACGGTCCGTTAAATAATACTACATTATTTTTACCTACATACAATAGCGTTTCGAGCGTTCGTTCTCATCAGTGCAAAGGTGATAATCTCAGACGGTAACAATTAGGGTATCTCACATTAAAACATTCAAGATGGGAATTTTAGTGCTATTTATGCGAAGGGCGGCATATCTAGAAAGCCTGATGAATGATTCTATGAACGTTGTCAGAATATGCCTTACAGCTATGTGTCAGCCTATTTTAACTTCTCCGAACAGGGCACAGCTTTAATCTTATCAAAGGGGCTTTTAACAATATTAATTTTATATTATCATCCACAAACATACTTTTATCAATATCCCAACTATTCAGCTAGGCTACACAAGCACTAATTCAAAGCTAGGAATTAAACTTACAACCAGCGAGTTCATAGTCCGCATATATATATATATATATATATATATATATATATATATATATATATATATATATATATATATATATATATATATATATATATATATATATAGTGTGTGTTAGAGTGAAATACACTCCAGAAAGAAATCCGAGTATGAGAGTTTAATGCAATAAACAGAGCAAGAATAAAATAAAGTAAAGTAACACGAAACCACATAATAATCGGTGCAATCATTTATTGCGACTCTACGGCTTTATTCAAGCATCCAAGCGATGCGATTACATTTCTGAAAATGAAAACAGAGAAACGAACACTCACTATCAATACACGTATAAAGAGAGCGACAGTGTATTTAATACATATCTGAAGAGAGCGGATAGTTAATTATTAAAGACGTATATTGAGTAGGAAAAAGTGTGACAACACATTTAATATATATATATATATATATATATATATATATATATATATATATATATATATATATATATATATATATATATATATATGAAGAGAGAGGGAGAGAGTGCACGATTTATAAGCAAAGGCAATATCGTGAGGGGGAAAGAGAGCAATACATATATAGAGAGAGTGGGAAATTGTATGATTTACAACGGAATATATATAGGTAGTGGGGGGGGAAGTTGAGGTATCCTAAACGAAGTCAGTTTGTCAAGGTTCCCCTTTAACCCCTTTACACTAAGTTATTTTAAATCGTCTCTGTAAGCCGGAAATTCAAATTATCCGTCTAGCGATTGATAAATCAGTTAGGAGGGAAAGAAATCTGGGAGGAACACACTAAGGAAAACCCTCGAAAATAGATTATTAGACAAGCAAGACTAGCGACCATGTCATATATATATATATATATATATATATATATATATATATATATATATATATATATATATATATTAGCATTTCAATCTAATATATCAATTTAAAAATAAAACAATTCAATTTACATTAAAGTCAACGCGTTTTCTAAGGAAAGCCACCATAGGACCATACCATTTTAAATAACTTATTTTATATTATTATTATAATAATAATAATAATAATAATAATAATAATAATAATAATAATAATAATAATATTTTTTTAAATATTTACACCGTTTGTCCACACAACATCGGACGTCACTTCTAAAAGACCAGGAAGGATTATTACGAAAAAAAGAAGGTTAATACCATGTATGTGTCTAAAGCTATGTCGAGGCTTGTTATATCAAGCGAAATATTAGATTAAAAAGTCAAGATGAAAAAAGATACAGGTTTTGATTGTTTATTTTTATTTAAATAAAAAATATATTCATCTAACACATGGTGTTGAAGGTATTTTTCCTCTTTAAGTTAAAAATTCTAAACATGCTTAAAAAATGTACTTTCCAATATATGTATATATATATATATATATCATAAAATAACACATTTTGCATTCTCTCTATTTATCTTTTTTATATGTAACTGCAGTTGCAAACTCACTTTTTCCTGATTGAATAATTTTACCTAAACTCAATGGGTAACCCAACGGGAAATTTTTGGATAATCATTTATAAGACATGCTTCTAAAGTACCCGCGTAACAACACATCTAAACAGCAATGATATAAACCATGTTTCGCGATTTAAATGGAATTCCATACTTAACCGTGATAAATCAACGGGCCGACGGACAGAGCTTAGTATAGCGATGCACGGACGAGTCTATATAAGGAGTAATAGAACGAAACCGACGAAGTAGATTTCTGTTATTATCATGTTGAACCACCATCGTTATTTGCAGAGAAAACTAAATCACCGCCGTCAATCCGATATTCTATATTTATTCTCGCAAGTGTAGACACTGCAAATTGGCAGAAAGAAAGTTTCGCATTCTTAAAAGACGGAATGACTCGAAGTCAATTCAACCAGATTGAATTGCGTTTCAAGCGATTCTCAAAGACACAAGAACTATTCTCTGGGCAGGTTCTGAAAGGAGGTTGATCGATAAAGTATTTCAATGTCCTCTTGTGTATCAATGGCGATAAATGTCGGCTTTATCTCAATACTTTTATCGAATATGCTTCGTAAACCATCAGCACATCCGCACCTATGCGTCAGTGTCTCCACAGTATCACCAGTATTCCACTAATCTCAGACGAAATCTAATTTCGGCGAAGCAGAAAATATAATATTGTTATTGCAACATAAAATTCTGATCGAGGGTTGATCAGATACTATTTTTTAGGTACATTAATACTTTAGACACGGATCTAATAATTTTGAATCTCATAATCGCAGTAAGGTTCCGTCAAATGAAATAATCTGTATTGAATATAAGTTTGCTTACTTTTTTATGCAAGTGACTTACAAAGGGTAAAATCATTTCCAGTTTGAACAGTTAGTTGAACAAATCTTTATTTTATGATGCAATGCTTCGCACAACTTTTTTTTGCATGTTGTATTTTTAAGTGGACTTTTATATTCTTGTAACAGACAATAAGTGAATTATATTTATATTTGTGTGTTCATTTACTCCTCAGAGATATAGCTAGGTAGATGTATTTATTTCAGAGAACACTACATTAGTTCGATGCCCATCAAAAACCAAATTATATATATATATATATATATATATATATAAAAGGAGATTGTAGTTTGCTTGAAGCATTGCTGGTAAATGTAAGCGCAGATTAGTCGTCCGAGGCTATAGCAATGCGATGTGGTTGCCGTAAGATGGAAAAGTGAAAAGAAATAAACGCAGGGAGAAAGTGAAACTTAAAACGATTTATTAATAATTTCACGAAAACTGATTAAATACCAAATAGTAAATACTGTCCGGTAAGTAACAGTTCGGCAAAGGGTAATCTTAAATTTTCGAAAGAAAAACTTTCATTATGAGAAGACAACAATAAAAGACGGAGTAGATCGAAGAAAAACGGGAAAAACCGGTGTCAGAACATCGAAATACGGCAGAAAACAATTGGAAGTAGGAACGCAGAAAATGTCAAAATTCTATTAAGCAATTATATAACTAAAGTTAAAATATTATAAACATTTGTTTAATAATATACTAATTTTTTATAATTTTATTATGTTTTATTTTATATGATTCTTTAATTAATTTTTCATCTTTTTTCTCTTTATTCAATTCAAATTTAAATTTACGTGTGGGCTGTTATTGTCAAAGGGGGATTACTTATTTAAAAATATATTTAGAAATGAGATTTTAAATTTGAGAAGGAATTTGAATTGGATCAAAGCCAAGGAAGGAAACGTTGTAACAGGGGAAGGGGGGGAATAAGAAGAGATTATGGGGAAGGGGGGGACTATGGAAAAAAAATAAACAAATAAGACAAAAATAAACAAATAAATTAATAAACACACAAAAATAAAAATAAAATTAAAATAAAGATAAACAAAATAAAAATTAAAATAAAATAAAAATAAAATGTTCTATTTATTCATTCATTCACTCTTTCCTTTCTCCTTTCTTTCTTTTTCATTTTTTTATAGTTAATTTAAGAAGAAAATACTCCTAGAAGTAAATTTGTATGAATTTATTCTATCTATTGACTCATAGATTCACTTATTTTACATTTACTATTTTTTTTTCTTTCCTCCTCAATTCTCCCTTGTTATTATGATCTATTAATATATTTAATTTATTCTTTTATTACTATAATTTATTTTTTTTATTTATTTTTTTTTTTTTCCTTATTCATCCTAATTTCAATCTTTTATTTAATTTATTTTAATTTTCTTATTTTCTACTATTATTTTATTTTATTGAGCATATACATACACACACATGAGAATACACCCATATTCACATACATGAATATATGCATACACATAAAATCATTAGGTCTAAATGCGTGTAAATAAAGTGCATATCATTCCATTCCACAATTATAATACGTAAAGTGTAAAAATGTGAAGTGGGTGGCGCTGGCAAATACCGAGGAGACAAAGGCAAGCAAAGGCTCCTCTTTATTTGCCAACGCCACCCACCCCACATTTTTATTTTTATTTTTTATTTTTTTTGCTTGCCATTGTCATATTTGGATACTACACCACTAGCTAGATGCCCTCGGCTTATTTATCAGCATCGCTCATCGCTAAAGCCTAAGGTACGTTAACCAATGCTATGGTCCGGTGTTTTTTTTTTTGTTTATGCGAAGTGAAAAGTAAATTAACCCGTTTTTTATTTCTCGATTAAACAAAAAATGTATCGCCGACCCTATTAATGACCCGTTACTCCTACAAAACGCGGAATGTTTAATCCTTGAAAACGTGAGCCCATGTAACGGAAACTAAAACAATTCTGTTTCCCTGCGCATATCGTTAGTGACGCCGACCAATCAGCTCCGATCAAAACATTGTATCAGCAATAACTTACTGATACGACAGTATGAAAAAGGTATATTCTTTCACCCATTCGCTTATCTTAGGCCTTGCCAGCATGCCGTAGCGCCCGACGAGACATCGTCTCGTCCGTTTCCACCGAACGCACTTACTCCACGACTTCTTGCTAGGCATTGCGGCGCCATTCCACTACACTACTGCGATGACAGCATCCACCAACCTTGAATCCCTACTGGACGAAAAAGCAGATCTTACCCATGCTTATACAGCGCCTCAACAATGACTTCATTAAAATAACTATCAACAGAGCAGCTATCAACTGATCACTGCATCTTACTCATCTACGACTGTAGCTTGTTGCTCAAATAAGTCAAAGGTCTAGAACAGATCTCAACAAAAAACACAAAAACACGATTATCAGCATAACTATCACACTATCTCATGGTGATGATTAATAATCTCTCCTGTTGACTGACTGAATCGTGAACCCGAACTCGACGGTCACATGTATATTTCTTTGAAATAAATGCTACAATTATATTTTGCTGCACACACGGTTTTTTGTATTCGTCATTATTAGTCTCTTGCATCAAATAATATATGATTTCAATAAAGAATCGATGCCTGCTTCTCCGCCGCACTTCTTTAACTGAATTTTTTCAATAACTTTTTTGTGTTTTACTGTAAGGGAAAAATCGTTCAATTATGGTTTGTTTTTACTATTTTTATATTCAACTTACCAACGTAGTCCTATCAAGTATTAAGCAAAATATCAACATTTTGTATATTCTCGTGGCTGATGACCATCTATAAACTATAAATCATTGTCACCAGTTGACGCTGGAAACGGGACGTGAAAAGCAAAAGGAAACTAATTTATTTTCTATGCGAACCACGTCTGTAATTGAAAGTCGAACACTGTTATACTTTCCAGAACAATCTATTCGTACTTCAAATTATGAATGCATAAAACTTCGCTAACAAATAATCGCATTGTCTCACGTCCACACATTTCTATGACTTATCCTGTGTATCTGTTCATATGTCTGTGAACATGGCACGCGCTTAATTGTTATATGCCATCGTATAATGTACATATGACATAGAGATATCTTACTATTTCATTTGCAGTTGAGTTTACGCACACAAGAAGAAATCTTAAAAAGGTCGGCGTAGATCGGTAATTGATATTAGGCAAGGCCAATTTGATTATCCCCAGTTGCAATTTGCTTAGGCTGTGAGTATTTAATTTGAAACGGATATGATGTGACATTAAACTAAAATAGAGGGTGATAGAAAGAAACTCCGTTCGAAAGTACGCATGACGTTCGAATGGGAATATATAAGCTGATAAGATATAACAAATTAGTTACGTTAATTTATATCTTTATCTCTCTCTTATTTCCTTATTAGCCAGTGATTTTGAACGAAGAACACATTGAATAAATGATATCTTTCGTCAATCAGAAAGAAGGGATGGAAGGAGACACGTACGTATTAGCGAAAGGAGGACGAAAGAAGGAAGGAGACACGTGAGTATGGTGGGTGAAAAGAAATAAAGGAAGGAAGGAGACAGGGGAGTACGGAGGGGTGAAAGAAGAATGCACGAAGGAAGGGAAGAATACAGGAAGGAAGGAATGGAGGAAGACGCGGGAGTAGTGGGAGAGGAGAAGGAAGAAAGGAATTGAGTAAAAAAGCACGGGAGTAGGATGAGAAGGAGGAAAAAAAGAGACGCGGGAGAAAGGGGGAGGAAGGAAGGACGCGCGGGAGTAGTGGGTGGGGGAAATGAAAAAGAAAGGAAGGAAGGAAGGAAGGAGACACATGAGTAGGGGGAAGGAGCAAGACAGAAATAAAGGAAGGAAGGAATAATAGGAAGGGAGGGAGGAGACGTGTGAGTAAGGGAAGATGAGGAAGAAAGGAAGCAAGGAAGAAAGGAAGGAGACGCGTGAGTAAAGGGGGAAGAGGACGAAAGGAAGGGATAATGTGTCGAGTTTTTTTTTTCTGAAAGTATCTAGAAGTGTAACTTCACGTTTATGAATATAAGAACGTTTTCTCCGATCGTTTTGTGCATCAGAGTTTTATATAAGCATACGTGTACTGGGATTTATTTGTACTTGGAAGTCAATAAGTATTTCTCTTAACTATCGCATACAATCTCATCTTAAAATGGTATGTTCCTTATTTCTTTTCGTCTCTTTCTTTAATTCGTACTTTCCATACAGGCAAATAGCCAGTTTTTGCAGCGTCCAATTATGAGCTGAGCATACATTTCTTCATCAAGTTTTGTTCTTGCTTTATATCATCATTCCTCATGCCGTCACTTTTCCCGGTGCCCACTGACCAAAGGCGTCTGTCTGTCAGACCTAACCATATCGTCCAACCCGAACCTCTGTCCATTTCCGGCGCCCTCTTGCGTAACGCGTCTGTCTGACATCCTTATTATCATGGCCAATTTCACATGACCGACCACGTTTACACGCTTCAACATTTTATGATTATCTGTTTCGATGGCAAACACTTGATTGCACATCGTCTTTAAATCTAACAGACTTCTACGTGCAAGCAAGTAATTTTCTATCCTGCTTATATTAACTTAATGAGATTAGGTCGATACACGTTGCTGGAATAATTATCAGGAGGAATATAAGACAGTTATAATGAGACAAAATAGACTTATTACATAAATTAGTAATAAACAAAGAAAACTAACGTAAATTAAATGTAAAATTAGTATTAATATCGAGAATTTTAATCAAGTGGATAAGCAACGTAAATCGAAAGTTGTAGCCTAAGAAGTTTTAGTTGCTTTAAGAAATTGATGCTATGTGTTTTCAAACGGGGTTTTCAGAGAAATCCAGGAATTCGAATGTCAATAATTATATGCACACTTAAAAGGCTCTCAATGCCAACAACTGACAATGAAGTGTATCTTGCGTTTGAATCAATAATCAATGCTTATATATATATATATATATATATATATATATATATATATATATATATATGTGTGTGTGGATGTATATTTAGGCTGCATCTCTTCTTGCAGGCAAGCATTGTTGAATATAAGAGGCAACTCATGTCTAGATATCGTTTGGTAGATCCTTTCAAGCGTCCGAATAAGGATATTAGTTTCGGAGGGGAATTGGCTGATGAATTTGCCATAGTTTGGGTTTGCCTCCCAAGTACTTTCATCTTCAGGGGAATAAGGTAATAAGGTACAGACCATGTGTTAGTATTATAGAAGGTTTTGGCGGGACTTATGTAATAATATAGTTTTATACTTTTTACATCATTCTGTGATAATAATACTCCATGCATAGGCAACTTTTAACTTTTTAAAGATTAAGGATACTGGCTAGTGTAAGACTTTTCTAGCTCGGTAAAGTCAACTAACCTTCCTTGAAGCAACTTTAACTATGTCTTCTATGTATCTGTTTAAATTCATGTTACCCGTGAATGAACTCCTAAGAGTTTGAATAATGGGCTGTTTAGCGCCATAGCAATTGATGATTGAAAAATGTTTTTTATAATTTGTAAAGATAAGGAGATTTGTCCTAGTAGCATTAAATGTTACTCTCAATTTATATATCTATTCGATTATAAACCGGAAGTGTATTTCCAAGTATTTAGCTATTTCCTTGGATATATATGTTCGTTTTTATTCAAATGTTGGGAATAAGGCGTACTGTCCTCAGCAAATATACCCATCACATAAATTATTGAATCAAGTCGTTTATAAAAAAATAGAATTAATAATAGTCCAAGGATTTACCAGTGAAGCACATCCACAGATATTTCATGTTGTTTAGATGTACAGCCGTCGAGAACATCTCGTTCTTTCTTTTGGCAAGAAAGATCTAATTATAATGAATAATCGTAAAGTAATATCATACGGATTTATTTTCATGTGAAGATCGTTATGTCAGACCTTGTCAAAAGCTTTGCATATATCAATCGCTACCGCACTGTGTACACAAGCGTTCTAAAATGACCGTTAGGATATCCTCAGTAGAACTGACTTGCCTAAATCCATACTGTAAGTCAGATAATTTAGAATTAACTTGTTGGGGACTATCGCTAAATTGATCAATGATTGAAAAAAATAGCAAAGGCGGAAGCTGACTGATATGGCGATAATTTTGCAGGCTAGTTCTTTCACAAGATTATTTGAACACTTGTACCACCAGTTCAATTTCCTCGCTATCATAGAAGCAAGATTCGACAAGGCATTTGTTGCAGAACTTTTAAAAAGACATGACCAGCTTAGATTATAGCAGGGGCTATAGCAGTGTTAATATCATGCCCGCATGCTTTGGAGGGGCAAATGCTTTTTATGTTAACTAGGACTTGGAAATGTGTGATGATCAGATCATCTAGTGTGGTTGCAGTCCACAGAGTGGTTTGTGGAGTCCAAAGTGGAGTTCTAAGCGAACCGCTAAATAAAAAGTGTCACCTTATCAGTTTCTGTGCAGGCGACACCATGGTGATCTTGATAGCGAGTGAATCGTTAATTACTACTTATTCACCACTCGATTATACAATTGCCAGAAATTGTGACTTCCTAATTTCTTCGGCGTTTACTGGTCATTTAGATTAACTATATTTTATCTGCGGCTATTAAACTCTTTCAATGATGTCTTAATGCTATACCTATTAATCTAATTGTATTAAACTTATGGTTGTTGAATCGGCAGAATGCTTGCTGCATATTGCGCATATACCAGCTGCACATGTCGCGATGAACCATTTTTTAGAACGAGTCTTGCTATTTAATTACAGCGTGGATACATGTTTCCCAATGTCTTCCTTGACCCAATTAGGTTCATACTGACATTTTTACGAAATGGCGAAATAAAGCATAATTTCAAATTTATACCAAAAATCAGATAATTAGTCGATGTTATTATTGCTTTACTTACCAACAAAAATGTACTACACATACAGAAAAGGACTGACAATTTCCTATTTTGCACTTCCAATCTTAAATTACATGAACTTATATCATGAAAAGAAATATGGATAAGAGATTTCTTACATTCACAGGCAGATGTATCGTCATATCACGATTGTTCAGTGTGGGTAAATCTAGCTAGCAGTTTTACGTTGAGATTCGAAATCAGATTGCCAGTATTACAAAGTAGGTTATTTTGGTTTATTCTTCGTTTGTCAGATGAAAACGACACCAATACAACAAAATAAAAGATACCATCTTTCATTAATAAACAGATTCACTTCCTCTTGGAAAGTAATAAGATTAGAACTTCGTATTATTTCATCAGAATAATACTGGATATCGTGGGAAAAGATAAAAATTGATAAAAAACAAATCTGATAATAAAAAATATCAATGAAAAAAAGATGTTTGCGCGCTTCACCAGCGTCGATACGTTTTCAAGTCTCAGTTGGACTGACCGTTGTTTTTATCTCAAGTAATTCACACTAATCTTTTCTGCGAATAGGATTTATCGACATGATCAACATGAGATTAAGACAACTGTATTCATTATTTACTTCAGATTCATCCTCGCATCGTGATAGAAGGTTATGTCTGTCCATCTGTCGCTTGGTCCGTCCCTGCATCTATAACATACATTGCCAAGGCTGCTGCAAAGAAAGTGGGGTCCCTCTACCGTGCTAGTAAACTTCTCACACCTGACATTATCCAATATCTCTACAAAGCCACAATCCGCTCATACATGGAGTATTGTTGCTACATCTAGACTTGTGCACAACTCACACGTTTCTCACTCTTAGACAAGTTTAAAAAAGAGTCGCTACTTTAATATGTCCCTCACTATCCACTAAGCTCCAGCCTCTGTCCTATCGCCGGAATGTTGCACCCTTGTTCTTGTATTCATCATTTACTTCAGATTTATCCTCGCATCGTGATAGAAGGTTATGTTTGTCCATCTGTCGCTTGGTCCGTCCCTGAATCCAGTAACTTTCTGTTTGAAAAAATATTTCATCGGGTAACACGTAGAATGTATAAATGTAGCTTAGTCCACATGTCGTGCACGATCCTTTTACTTATCTTTGTAAGTCGGTAGATCCGTCTGTGATTCTGTTACGTTTTAAATAGTGTTCTCTCGTCGGTAAATGTGTAAATTGAATTGATGCAACTTATTTTAGATGCGCCAATTCTATCAATATTTTATATAAGTGAGTACATATATGTTTTAAATATGAATATATGTCGTTGGAGGTGACTTCGTAGACAGGATGGATTATAGACAAATGGTTAAGCAGGGTTCAGGCGAATAAACTTCATAGTTTTGGTTCTATTGTGTTAATCAAATGTGGCGATAGTGTTTAGTTATCTATATAGCATAGAGAAATGTAGACAGTTATGTTTCGTTCTTCTGTTCTTTTAGATTAAAACCATACATAAAAGAGACGAGGATGCAAATAGATATAACATTACTCACCGGTGATTGACAACATCACATGAAGTAAGGCACATCATATTAAAGACTATAAAATCAATAAGTATGGTATATACTTCTTAACTTTTCCCGAGACATATATACTAAAATGGCTTTAGGATTTTAACATGTTATTTAGACCTTTATGAGTGGAAACATCTGTTGGCCCGGAAATAGTCGTATTCTTTACTTTTGACCGGGAGAGTTCTACTTGTGAGAGAAAGTTAAGTGTAGATTAGTGTTTATTCCAGGAAAGTGTGAGTTCGCACAGAAAATGACCGAGCCGGAGCTTTCGAATACATCTTGTTTTCTACCGAGGTATAAAAAAGCCAATTAACTTGTTTTCATTCGAAATCCATCAAAAGTTTAAAATACTTGTTACTCCTATGAATCAGTACTATTCTTCCTGTGAGGAAATATTTTTCATCCAAAACTGCTTAAAATGTCGCCATAAGTTCATGAAATATCATGTTTTCGCAAGAATATGTTATTCATTTGTATTCGTGTTTTATGATAAATGCTTTACTGATCTCCAATCTACAGTTTTCTATGAAAAACATAGAAAACTCGTCTAGATATAACCACTGACAATGAATTTATTGTTACGCTCAGTGTACCTAAAAATCAAACGAGACTTCCATGAAAAAATTTTATTTCCGAGAACTATCCGTTTGTAAAACATAATATCACGAGGCTGCGGCCTAGCTGACTAAAGCATGACCATTTACAGGGCAAATGTTAACAATGTGTTGCGGAACCATCATATTATATAATAAAAAAACACGCACATATACGAGGCAATGGTTGAATCCTAAGAAAGTGACTGTCCTGTAGTGGAAGGGGGTCATAAATAGATCGGACCATGTATTGCTTCAAATACAAAGTTCCTTTACTTTAATAACAAGGCACCCTTTCAACTATTGATTGCCATGCACAATAATACCCTACCTTAGAGTCCAACGTTCGAACTCCTCAGCTTAACATTCACACATTACATAGATCGGACAAAATATATAACATACTGCCAAGGCTGCTGCAAAGAAAATGGGATCCCTCTAACGTGCTAGTAAACTTCTCACACCTGATATTATCCAATATCTCTACAAAGCCACAATCCGCTCATGCATGGACTATTGTTGCTACATCTAGACTTGTGCACCACTCACTAGTTTCTCACTCTTAGACAAGTTTAAAAAAGAGTCGTTACTTTAATATGTCCCTCACGATCCACTAAGCTCCAGCCCTGTCCTATCGCCGGAATGTTGCACCCTTGTTCTTGTTTTACAAGTACTTCAATGGATTGTGCTCCGATGAATTTTTATGCTGGTGCCCCCTCGACGTAAACACAGTAGACTAACCCGACAATCAGATAAGTCCGGTCCATTCACAGTGAGAGTCCCCAGATGCCGAAGAGGATTCTACTTTAATAGCTTCTTTCCTCGTGCTGCCCTCGAATCTCTCTTACTGCTTCATGTTTCCACGACTGTACCGAGATGCAGAAATGTAAAACTAATGTGAAGAGACATCTCGCTACACAGCCTTTAAATTAGTATTACCCTAAAACATTAACTCTAATTATCAGTAGCTCTTTACGCCTACAGTGGCGGCCTGCTTTGTTTGAGGTGAACTATAATTAAAAAAAATGTAATTTTAACCAGTCTTAAGTATTACTACTGATACCTACGTGGCTGATCTAATTCTCGTTCTTACAAACTCATTAACCATTTTATTATTTTGGGGGCCTTGATTAACGGTTAGCAGTTTGCACATAAAATATTATTTTCACAAGGTCGTATATATTACTTTTCACACATTACACTTAAATGCCGGATTTATGGTTGAGTACATTGTCAAAACACTGAGGATCACAGTTAAACGACGGGTACAAGAAAATTGTGAAAATTGCAATTTTACTTAAACTACACAGTTAAATTGTATTTACATTTATGTTCAGGGGTTACGTATTAGTTCATCCATGGAAATTGTTCTTTCTGAAAATGACTGCATAAACAGAAACAAATATATTCTTTATTTATGGCCTTAATTAACCAGTGTTTCTCCAGTGTTACAATTGGATTGAATATGGTTGTTAGACGGAACATAACAATACTCCTTTATGATGTATTTACTTGTCAAGGAAAATAAATTCCGTTTACGAAAATGTGCATAAATGCATCTAATAGTTTTGTTTTTAAACAATATAAGCAACGTTCAGTAGTACGACGCAGATCGCTGCCATTGTGAGTTCCAAATTAATTTCGACATTGCTTTACTTTTTTCAATAAAACTCTTCAAAAAATAAAGATTTAAAGTGGGGTCAAACGTGAAAAAAAAGAAATTATCTTCCTTGAAAGTCGTAATAATGACGACTATCTTCCGCGTGCTACTAAAAGTTGAATTTATTTTATAAAAAAAATATTGGATGAAATTACGCAAATTCTGGTGAACGGTACTTATTTTCATTGAGAAATAAGTACATGAGAAATATTTTTTACTACTATTTTCTGCCAAACAGCCATATACTAGCTGAGTGTAACACTTCAGAAGCACCTATAAACCATACGTATTCACAAATATCTGTTCATAAGCATAGTGATTATACGGGGAATGTTTTTATTTAATTCCTAACGACATTTTATACGATATCTATTTACTTTAGAGTATACATTTGAAATACACTTCATTATAAAAAAGGTTAATGATTACGGGTAAATGTATCAAAAAAGGTCTGGGAGTACAACTACAGAACTTTGTCAAAATCACAAGAACTGTTAAACGTGTTATTTATCGACCAGATTTTATTTTTGAATTCATCACATGGGGTTGCTAAATGTCGGCTATGTTTTATTATATATCGACAGATTTGTTGCACTATTATAAGACATTTTTTATGTTGCCCGACTAAATTGTCTCTGAGAAGATAGACTGGAAAGCCATACGTTAATTAAACGATAAGTTATTATAGATGGTCTATATGCCACTAGATGATATAATACGTAGTAGTTCCTGGCAAAGATGATTTATATAATTTATAGAGATGATTTATATGCTACTAGATCATATAATACTTGTAAATCAGACGCCAGGATTGATTCCAGCTAATTCAGGTGGACATGGGGATTAAGATGTGGGTGTTGCAAAAGTACTGCCTGGCCAAAATAAGAGTAAATAACGTTTTTCCTGAAGTTGAACTCAGTTTAATAAGTAGATTTGGAACTTAAGATTGACTTACATACAGGCTAACTAACAGACAGACAAGCTATAATATAAATGGTCGAAAGTTGTTATCGTATAAAAATTCGTTGCATCAAAGTTTTCTTTTCCCTTTCCGAAATAGAATTATTAAATCATTATTTGTATAAACATTCAAGACGATTCAATTTTATTTCAACTCATTTTTTGTCTTTCATTAGTAAATCCAATAAAAAAAATATTATGTAAATTCTTTATTTTATGTTGATCTTTCGTTTTATAAGTTATTTCTGTCGTTCACGTACGACCCGTTTTCTCATTAAAGTTGGTTTTGTACAAAATAAAGACTTGCTCACTTTACAAGAAAAGAAAGAAACCAATAACACACAGTATACACTCTTGCTATTTAGCTAGGAGCAAAGTGTAGTCTATGTTCTGATACTGAACTTACTTCCTACTGTCCTCGATCCGCTAAGGGCAAATTCTTCTAGACTGAGACATTTTGTTATATTACTTAAGAGTGCCTATTTTTAGGGAGATATATTTTGTTGACATTCAAAACTGGCCTTGTGTATTACTAAGCGATCATGGAAAGACAAGTAAATAGAGGCCTTATATCTAACTCTGCCAAACTGAGGAGGCAGTAAATAGGGACACTAATACAAATACATCTATTTTCCTGGAACACATATAGCGGTTCTATAGGTGTTATCCTCTCTCAGTGGATGTGTTATTCCGTGCCTGACAACTATATGTTTGCCACCCACAAAGGTAGAGACGACAAGAGGGCGACAGATCCTGATGCTTACTTAACCTGAGTTTTGACTAGAGCTCAATAAGCTGGGTACTTTTTCAAGTGACACATGACCATAGTCTGTTTTCGCTCGCATGACATATAGTATGGACATTTTGGATGTTAGTACATCTGATGAACTAGATAGGTATTAATATGTAGATATTAGCGATTATACTCATTATAGAGAGCTGGAAAGGGAGAGATATCTTATAAGAGAGAAATATAGTTTATTTTGTCAAATAGAACGTAACTGCACAACTAATAAATATATATCATCTATCATTTCGTTTAACATATTTGTTATACCTTTATGCTATCACCAAATAAAGAATGGCCTAATTCCGTTTCATAAATATGTTAATGTGTTCTCAAAATATAAACTGAAGTCAGCTGAGTTTAAAATCCAGTTGAATCTATAAAACAATGCAATGAATTCCAAATACAGAGAAATAATCAAATAACTCATAATATTACTGTGTGTGTTTATGTGTCTATGTCCGTCAGTTGCATTTTTTAAAAGAAATATCTTTACTTGTTTGAGAAATGGAAAATATAGCAGCAATACTAAACAATACATTCTTAACAAATAAAGCGGATGCCATGATCAGAAATCGAAACCATGAAGTATACTGTAAATAAAATAAAGAAATAGTATCGGAACAGTTAAATAGAGGTGTCGCAAAGATCAAGTCCAATTGAATGTTAATATCCCTCTCAGATGTAAAAAAAACTCTTTCGTTCGCTTTATGATCTCACGTTCAGAACGATCTCCACATTTCTCCCCGAATGTTCATTTTTCTTTCTCTTATTAAAAAAAAAATGCGACGCATGCAAACCAACTTAATTTGCATACATCTCCCTCTCGGCGCCGCGGCCCGGATCTTCAAATAAAGACGTTATTTGAGTTTCTGATGCCTTTCTTCTCCCATTCTTTCTTTTTGCTGTCAGCGAGCGTTTTCGGGTTCACCCCATACACACAGCACACCAGACGCTGCCCCTTTGAACGGCGTCGACAAGTGTCTGCATTTACGTTAGTTGGCCGCTCTCCGTTACATATACAGTCTGATGTTCTTCCGAACTGAGATTTGCCCGTCAATAATTGGTTATTTTACAATTTCTCAAAACCTATATCACGTGGTCCCGTCTAGCCAATGAAAGCTTCTTATGTATCTACCTTCTCCGCTTGGCTATCCCTATTACTGCGTAGTAAAGGAGACTTTAGTGTGTAGTGATTCTGTATTTAGATCATACACTGATGGTATTTTATTAATTATTTTGTCTATTTCAGGTTAAAGCGAAGATCGTTCTCTTCGATCTCGTAGAGAAATAATTCGACTTTACTGTTCCTTTCTGTCTTCTATTTTTTTCACACGTGTCCACGTGTAATCGTTTGTAATTCTTCATCTTGGTACGCGTTTCGCACTCTCCCACTACACATATATGTATATACCGCTCTATAATGGGTACTTTATAAATATAGATGTAATGGGTGTATTTGATTTTAAATGTGTCTTAACATATAACATGATCTGTTAATTGGTCTGTCTTCTCTTCTATTCAATATCACGTGGCTAAATCTAGTCAATCAAAGCTTCCTGTGTGCACATTATTCATTTAGCTATCAAGTGTATTCAATAGACGCTCTATATACAGAGGGTGAAATAATATAGTCAAACTAATAATTGAGGACGTATAATGGTATATTTGTATACTAGTTTGGTGTAGTATAAGCTAAAGTGATGCCTATTTTCTTCGTAGGCGTAGAATAAAGAATTTGGTTTTACTTTTCTTATCCCTTCCCGCTTTTATTCATGCGTGGCCAGGTATAATCGTTAGTTATTTAAAATCTACTCGGCACGTGGTCTTCACTCTGCGAGTTGCGCGTGTATGCCCTATCTTAGTGGTCACCCCGATTTTCGTCAATTTCCCGTTTCCATCTACCGCAAGACCAACGGGTTCACACGCTCTTTTTGTCATCTACATTCCATGTCAACGGTGCCTTTTAAATCCCATTCAGGCAACGGCCGTACTTGACAGCATAACTTAGAATTACAAAATGCCGATTCATCAACTTCATATCGTCGATCATTTAGCAACTCTTAATTCGGTATGAAGATTCATCATAAAACTTTGAATTGACTTTCTCTGATAGAAACATTAAAACAAATTGAGAACAGATGTTTTCTTATGTAAATAGCAACTTAAACCGAATTACTCGGATAATAATCGATATTTTGCGCTGACAAAAATCTCTCATGTGTACTTAAGAATTCAAAGACTGCAAATTAATTGAGACAAACACCTGATATATTGTAGACAATTCTGCGATTGTTTTGTTTATCTGCAAGCCTGATAACAGATCATAATTAAGATGAGGAGACGTCTGCGCGTTTGAGGTCAACGAAATTAGCACAATTCATTGCGAGATGAATGATAATGACCGTTGTTTTACTATACGTGCACAAGTGTTTATCAATGTATAAGTGACTAACCTCGTTCAGTAGTTGACATATACGATTTTACTCAAGTGGTAAATTGTAAGAATATATAACTGTAACATCTAAATATATACATTCTCATGATTACTTGGTTTTAGAAGGGACAGATTATATACATGACTTGAACGCTGTTGGCAGGTATAAATAGAACTTATTAGACAGAATGAAATACATCTATTAGGTTTAAATGTCGAATAAATAGGAATACACAAAGTGAAGAAATAATCAGATAACTTAGATGTTATTTACATCATGTTTATCTTCCACAATTAAGTTAGTGTTATTTTCCCATTTCGATCGCCTTACTCTATGACTTTTTCAAAGATTACTTTCATTGAAAGCGATACGCTAGGATGCTTCTATTAAACATTTTACGCCGTTAAGATACTTTGTATAACTTCATTCTCATTAAGTTCCCAAATCAGGAAATTAACTCGCAAACTTTTAGATAAAATTACTGTTATATAAATTTATTATTATACTTACTTTGAGGTGATTAACGTCCGTTTTTCCAAAGGCTTTTTCCATATATACTTTATTAAAAAACGTTCTTCCAAAACTATACCTTATTTCTGCGATTGTGTTATGTTTGCAAATTTAAGTTCTAATAAGCCGTAAACTATTATGGACTTAATATATATATATCTTTCTATAATCTATGAATTGATTTGAGCAAGGAGACTAGTCGTGATAGGAGTAAATAAGAAGAAAATAACACCTGCTATATTGTAGATTTCTTTGTCAAAGAAGTTCACAGGGTGAGCTAAAAAGAGACAGAACAAGGAATCAAATACATGTAAGTTGCCAATGAATTAAATAAAAATAATCTACTATTAAAAAAGTTATAACATCATTAGCTGTAAGAGCACTATAAACAATCCCGAAACATCTTGATAAAGACTATGGCATGCTGGAACCAAAGGGAATATTGATATCGTAGCACTTACGGCAATAAGGAAAACACTCGAAATAATCAGGAATATCCTCAAATGTGGAAACCAACCAAGATAACGCGAAAAATGAACACAGATTCGTCATGACACCAGTCTTAGGTGGCACCAAACAAAATCGTAGTGAACGGCTAAAGAGGATCGAAAAGAGAGAAGATGAAGAGCACAAACCAGAACGCCATTGCGATGTTATAGAGAGTAAAAT
>OY744519.1:189958820-190016320 GCA_963556195.1 Sepiola atlantica | reverse complement strand
TATTTATATATATATATATATATATATATATATATATAAATACATATATCTTATCAGTTCAATTTTCTCTTTCTCGGTAAACATTTCCTCGCTAGAATTTTCATTGCAGATTTTTAGTGTGTGCAAGATAAAAAAATGTGTTGAAAGAAATAAGTGCGAATCATAAATTTATCAAATACCACTTGCTTTATAGAAAGTTAGCATTAACATAAATCTGCTTAAACGCCACTCTGCATAATGTTGTGCAATTAAGGTTCAATTTAATTAAAATATCCAATCTGACAATCTACATCGACAGGTGATCATACATATCAAATTTTAAGTTCGTAGGTCTAATAGAATACAAGTAATTAGCGGACAGACAGACACACTCATTTATCTCATATTAGTATAGATTTTGCGTTCTTTGTATTATTTGGACTACTGTTTTTGATACTTTGATCGATTTTGTCATAGTTAGATTGGCGTATAGAAGCAAAGCTTTCACATATTCATTGGAATTATAGTAACACGTGAGGTAATGCTGAGATTTCCGTAGGAGTAAAACTATTTTTAACACGAAAATATATTTATAATGAGAACACAATGATTGAATTATAACCTGATCGTCAGACTAATAAAAAAAAACAACGTTACAACCAGTCAATTATGCATCGTTACAACTAAACTCGCTTGAATGAAGCGACAAAAAACTGAACGTGATAAAAGAGCTCCATAATTGTCAACTGCAACTGGAGTACAAATACATATTTCATGGAAGTTTCCCCAACAACTATGTGCTAAAAAGGAACGGTATATGATTATTGCAAATACCTGAGCTATCTATCAGGCTTAGTCTTGAAAGGACCAAGGTATGAGCAAAATGCAAACATGAAAATAGTTCTTTTGGAAGAAGCTACTAGGATACAACGCTCTATTGTAACGAGGTATCAAAATAGCGAATTGATAGAGCCCAAACGAATCAAACACTTTTCTACAAACGAAGCAGGATATATATCAGACAATTCTGAAGAAAACACGCTATATTATGAAAGGGACTAAGATAAGTACCATCGCGTCTGTGAAAGAGATGGAGAAGAGAAAGAGAAATGTAGGGCGAAACATATTATTACGCAGGTTATGAAATATTATCATGTCATCAATATCTTCAGCGATTGACCCCGATTGAATTTGTCTGGCCTGATAGAAATAGCAAGCCATAATCTTTCGTATCGAGTCGTTCGATGACATAATTTGTTTACAAACCCTGATTTGTTAAACGGTAACATTGAGTCTCATACTGTCATTAAAGTATAACCCCTATCCAGTTGTCTTAAAAACATACACATGACATACACGCATGAACATATACAGATGCAAAGTATTCTCACACGCACCTGGATCTCGATGCAATCCTTTACTTATATGAGCCAAGGACCTTCTAAGTTTGAGTGTCGGTTCAACATCTGAGGAGGTGCTATCTGAACACTTTTTATTTTTCTTTACAACTCGCTTTTTAATTAATTGACTGATGCTCTCTTCTGTTGCATACAACCCAAAGAAAAGACGTTTCAGGTCTATTTCTATTATTTTTGTAGATGGTGCTCGAATGAACCTCGATCTCTGGATCTTTCTTGTAACACGTTAACAGTAAGAACACGTCTTTTTTTTAACATAGTTCACTCCAAACAAGGCAGGCCGCCACTGTAGACGTAAGGGGCTACTGAGGAAAAAAAAGGGGGAGAAGGGATCCGCGCAGCGAGATGTCTGTTTTATAGAGTAGGTTGGCCAAGTTGAGTACTTGTTTGGTGCCAATAAGCTCACACAACCAGTCCATTAGTCACAATCCATGGGGGTCGTGGCCTATGGAAAGCCAACCGAAGATAATTGCAGGGTCCCTTTCCATGCGCGACACGGCACATACAGCTACCCACGGTATTATGCAACTGATGATGGAGCAGTCGTTCTTGGCGCTACCCGCGAGTTTGGGCTCCTTCCTCTCAGTAGGAAACAGCAGCCAGACAAGCTGTCTAACCTGTACACTCAACTTGTAGGAACACGAGAGACCCAGGCTGGTTATGTAAGACTTAGTGACGAATAAACTTTCCCCAAGTTGCCCAAATTGAGAGAAAGAGAACGGCGTTCATTGTCCTAGTACGGAAACAAGGCTAGGTACTGAGTGTTTAGAGGCGTCCCAGCGCTGTTACCTCTGCGTCTGACTAATAAACAAATACTGCTTATTATCACAACGAGAAAATACATCATTTCTCCCCTGTATTCTTAGTGTTTCTATGCTGATTACAAGATAGCAATCTTCAAATGAAATGTAAAACAATATTTGGTATAAAAACGTTATCTAAAAGTAAGCAAACTTACTTCGTTTTATTAATCATTTTGAAAACAAACGAATTCATGTAAACCATTTTAATTCAAACAACTATGTTTGCCCATGAATATACATTTTCTTGATAACAAATTAAATATATTGTTAAACGGGTTGATCAGTCTATTTCTGACACAAGTGTATAGTTAGAAAAAAATTCTCATTTGTATGTGAAAAAAAAGAGATAAGGGACAAATATGATTTATGTAAGCGGTTGTATTCGTTTTTTTTCTTAATTTTAATCGTAAAAATATCACTAATAAAACCGTTTAAAAATATCATAAAAAATGCATATTCTGAAATAAGCAGAAACAATTGTTTGAATAAAAATGTGCTTTTCTGAAATTAATTCGGTAAAATGTATTCTACTATTATTGTTGTTATATGATTAAAAAAGAAAGACTTTATTCAATATTTAGCTAACTCTATACCACTTAGGAAGTGAAAAAAAACAGTAACTATACGTAGTAAAACAATAACAAAGTACGGAACTTAATATATCTAGGCGATAAGAAACGTACATATTACGGGCAAAGTGTTATGGTCTTGTATACAGACGTCAGACTACAAACAATATGATGTAAAGTTCGATCCTTGTCTATGATATGCTAATTACGGCTGATAGCCAGAAACACGTCCCTATGGAATTGTTTTATTATCCTGAATATATATATATATATATATATATATATATATATATATATATATATATATATATATATATATATATGGTTAATACAACAAAACATATAAGAGGCAACTGATATATTTAATTAATGAACATCCGGATACAAATGAAGCTCAATATACTGGATAGGGCATTAATAGCAATAGATGAAGTGAAATAATTAAATAAGGTGCGAAACGAATTTTATTACAGTTCAATGTTCAGGCAAAGTACTTTAAAGTCCTTAACTCATGAGTTTTAAAAGAAAATGTTCTCCTCATGAGTTAAGGACTTTAAAGTACTTTTCCTGAACATTGCACTGTAATAAAATTTGATTCGCACCTTATTTTATTCTTTCAATTCATCTATTGTTATATATATATATATATATATATATATATATATATATATATATATAAATATATATGAATTGTGTACATATTTACCTAGGGTTAGATTGTTTGAATCAAGCAAACAGAGGGCGACCCCGTTGATATAAATAAGGCAATGTATACAATGAGGCTATCTATTGTCTATATATCGCTTTATTGTATTTGACCTTTTAGCTAATAATTGAATAGAATCAATACTGTGGTGATAACGCATATTGGAAAATAACATAAACCAATCATGTCTTGGTCAATAATTGATGTATTTTCGAAGTAAATAAGACTCATTAATCAACAACCTTTTTTTTGAAACAGCGAACCCGACCAGCGTTCCATAAGCCTTCATTACGGCTTCTAGTTTTGACTTGAACCTGGAACACGAATGCATCGTGGTGTTTTTTTTTAAAAAACCCTGACCATCTGTTTGATCCTGGTAATCAGATTGTCTATGGCAATGCACGCGCTACAAGTGGTGTATTTCACGATGCACAGCAAACATAATAGTATATAAGGCCGTAATCAAACGAGTTGGGAGCAGATGTAGGGATCGATACAGCTATAGAATTTCTCGAATAGCAACTTCTGTTTTTTTTGTCAGAGTTAAGATAAGGAACACAGTTATGTTGTGACACGTAAGATCTTTCCGCAGCCGCTCTCTACTCTCCCCCGTATAATAATTCAGTCCAAATATATGGATTGATTTGAATTCCCTATTCAAGAGGTTGAGCCTCGTAACGTAGCTGCACTGGAAACACATGTGAAGCGACGTAATCTGAGACGCGCGATAATTCGTGCTGACAGTAGACTAGCCGCCTATAGTATTGAACGTTGTACAAATGGTCCCAAGATTAACCATATCATTTCAAGCAGTGTTTACACTTTTTTATGAGTTTCTCTGCTTTCGTATGCTTAGTCTTTTGGGCCGTGGCGGTGAATAATTGGCGATTACAAATATTTTATAAGTATTAGCAAAAGGAATAACTCATGGATGTGTCTGTAGTATGAAACAAATAGGTTTGTCAATTAAGCTACACTGAAACAGACATGTTTAATCGCAGACAGATAATCGTCACGCTAATTAGTTATTCTGACGATGTCCTACGGGGTGCAAACTACGCTGGCTGTTAATATATCTTTATTTCATTAATGTCTCTGATTATTTCCGTTGCCTGATAGATTAAGATGTAGGATCGTGATTCTCTTCTGAATATACGAACTGCGTTCGAACCCGTCTGCTTAACTGAAATCACCACTTCCTGCACTGATGAAGTGGTAAGCCTGAAACGACATCGTATGTAAGTAGACACACTTTTATATTAAATAAAATGTTCATATATATATATATATATATATATATATATATATATATTATGTACTGGGATTGTGCCCGACAATCGTCTGAAATTGTAATTTCCTACACTGATGATAGCAAAATCCTAACACGTCGGCGTATATAGGTTAAACAATTTTATATTTATTTCATAAAATATTGTATTAGCCCCTTTAAGAATTTAAAGTTGAGCACTGTTCAGGTAGTTTAAAATATACTGTCATCTAGCAACACGTAAAGTTCTTAATACGTTCATTGACAACTCTCGATTGTCTGCTGTCTGACCTGCTTTCTAAAAGAACACATTTAAATTAATTCCACTTCTTTACGTGATAACATCTGGTTGCCGTGGGGTTAGAGCGCTCGTTTTCAGATTTTTTCTTTCATTAAGCCCAGCTTTTAAGAAATTAAACTCTCATTATCAGAGGAATAGATTGATAAATATCTACATTCAAAATTCGGAAAATTTAAAGAAGTAATTTAAAGTAAATGTCCGTGTGTAAAAATGTTGTAAAAATACACAGCATTTCACTATAAGTTCAATTCTCTAAAAGTATACTTGTAGTCTTATATTATATATACACATATATATGTTGCACGTATTATATTAGTTTCTGTAGATGTAAATGCGTTGAAACTCCAGTGTTTATGAAAAGTTATCAATAACAAGTAGATCTGTTCTTAACTATACGTAGTTATTTATTTATAAAAAACATTATTGGTTACATATGTGCATACATGTATCAGTTGTACTCTTCACAATAAGTCAACTTCTTCAGACCAAAAGAAACAAGGAAATGAAATGAATTTGGAAAACATTCCTGTTTAGTAAATCTTTTTGGGGGGTGAGATATGTTTACGATTTTCACTGGAAAGCTCAATAGCGGATTACATTATTTATTTGTTTACTCTTTCGATTAGTTTCTATCTTTTTATCATTTTTATTACCTACCGTTCCTTCTATTTATTTCTTGTTTATTTTTCATTAGCCACTTAGCTTGGATCTCTGTCTTCTCCATTTAACAATTGAAAGTTTTAATCTACGTACATACATTTTTAAGAATGAATATCAGATCTTCATATAAAATACACACGTGCGCACACAACTGTAGATACACAAGTAAACACATAAAAATACACATATATGTGTACATATTAATTAAAACCAACACAAATATATACGCATATATCCATACACAGATATACATATTTATCCACATATATACATATAAATATATAGAATATGAAACTAAAAGTATACTTTTAGTTGATAGAACTGATAGTGAAATTGTTTATATATATATATATATATATATATGTATATATATAAAACATATATACACACATGTGCACACATACATAGATAGACCCATGTATGCATAGAGGTTCGAAAATCCACATTCCCTCACACATATACATACATACATACACATACATGCCATGCATACATTTCCTTTTCCACTGATTAGTTCACCATAATATATTACAATATATATATATATATATATATATATATATATATATATATATATATATATATATATGTGTGCTTCTGTTGTCATTATCTAACGGTTTTTTTAATTAACTTGTTCTAAAATCCCCTGCAGACTTACACTCATGCGTATACATCACCATAGAATGTACCTCCATCCATACCTACTCACATATATACATACATGTTAAATGCTTGTACTACTAATATTTTATATATAATCTCACATACTAGTATGCTATATACATATGTCTAGATAAAAATACCTACCCACATATATGGACATATTCATACATCACATACATAACTACACACATTGACATAAGAATATGCTCATTAACCTACGCATATGTACATATGAAATAAATATAAAAATAAAAATATAAAAATATACAAGTTTTACACCTGTATAAACATACATATACATATAAGATATTAGTTAAAGTATCCATATACACATGTACGCATACAGCTGGACTCATTTGAGCCTTATTTGCATACATTTATTCACCATAATACACATACACGCATGTATACATATATACACATATATATATATAGGCATACATATACACACGCACATACCGATATATACACACATACACATACATACACACACATACACATATCCATACATCTACACCACTACATATGTATATATCCATACCGTTATGTATACATATATACCATACATACACATACACACATGTATACACATATACCCCATCAAGACTAGCGCCTAATGACAAATGCGTTTAAAAAGATGGCTGGGCTCAGTCAGGACAACAAGTGCAGGTTTTGCCACACTGAAGTGGAGAGTGTGAGCCACCTGATATCGAGTTGCAAAATCATGTTGGCAGATGGCTCCTATACAGCACGACATGATGGAGTGTGCAGGTACTTCCACTGGACCATCTGTAAGAAATTGAATATCGGGTGTAGCAGCAGGCCCTGGGAATATCTACCTGAGAGAACTGTGGGGAATGATACATACACCATCTATTATGACCATTAAATCCCCACAGCTACCTATCTGGTAAACGCAGCTGTCAAACCTGACATTGTCATATGGAACAAGAGAGAAAGAGAGACAGATAGAGAGAGAGAGAGAGAGAGAGAGTGGCAACTTTGGTTGAGGTAAGTGTCCCTAATGATGGTGGGCAAAGCTGAAATGGAGAAAATAACAAAATATCAAGGTCTAATGTATTATATGAAAAGAAACTGGAACTTCAAAGAGATCTCCATCATTTAAGTTATCATAGGAGCCACTGGACTCATGAAGAGGAATTTGAAAAAGAATTTAGCAAGTATACCTGGTAAACCAAGTGCAAAAGAAATCAAAACAACTCCACTCAAGGAAACAGCCAGACTCTTGAAACGCGCTCTCGGTTAGAGTCTGTAAATAGCGGGTGATCGTATGGCATTTGGGAGAATGCCCCGTCCCCAGCAAATGAATGAAAATTAAAAGAAATAAAAGAGTGACATAATATACATATATATATATATATATATATATATATATATATGTGTGTGTGTGTGTGTGTGTGTGTGTGTGTGTGTACGCAGACACATACAAACATACATATGTGTATGCATAAATTTGTATGAATACATATACACACACATTTGTAAAGCACTATCTATATTCTTATAATAAAAACTGAAGTGTTAATATCATTCAGTATTGCTCCTATCTATCTCAGTTCAATTTGCTTACATTTATATCTGCTCTAGTATTAATACACACGACTTACAAGATAAGTACCACAAAGACAAGCAAACTAATTAAATACAGCGTATGTAATTACAATAGTTAATCTAATATATGAAGTAGTGACGATTTTCCCCTGTACCTTCTCGGAGAATAAGAAAATAACCACATGCATCACAAGCCACTAAACTCACCATTATATTAAACTTATTCACTCGAGCGTGTTTTAGTAAATGTGTTATTCTTTTTTCCCCAGCTAACACTAAATGTTACGTTTGGCTCGCCATCTACGACTCTTCGAAAAACCAACTCCATATAGGTGGTAGCAAAAACCTTTCTCCCTAACAATTCTGTTCTGTCACTACACTCATCGACACCGGGAACTTATACACCCAGTTTAATTTTCACAAAACACCCGTTCTTATTTATTATTTGCCTGGTATTAATTTACTACATAATATAAACCAATATGCAAAGACTTAATGACCGCTCTCGTTCACTCCGATGATTTTCCGCTATTATCAGATTACATTATTTCTAATTCTACCTATAACTTCTATATTTATTTTCATTCCAGAATTAAGTGAATTAAATTAACGAACACAGTTCCTGCAACATTTTATCATTCAACATGGTGGCTACAATTTCTTGATTAAATGGACTTACTATTTAATTCAATAAGCGCCAAGACACTGGTAGACCCCGATACATTTACGTCTTCAAAATCATACACCTTTAACACGCATGTTATAGAACACTTGCCGAAATGACCTAAATCCTGTGATTGTTGAACTTTATATTTGGTCGGCAGAAGCTAAATCTTAACATAACACGCATGCCAATAATTAAGGTTAAGTTAATTGGCCTATTTTCACATCAAAACCGTGGAGCAGTCGTTAAGAAGGCAGGTTTCATGATCGACAGTTTTAGCGTTCGATCCCATTCTACTCTACCACTTTTTTAAATTAAAACTTTCGCCAACACAGTTGACAGGGGGAGGGAGAAACACAATAGGCTGTTTCCTTTTTATTCGACGTCATGCAATAAGTAGTACTTTCCACCGTGCAACGCCGGGCGACGGGTTCCGCTAGTTATATATATAAACAAGTGATAACTATGAGGAAGTACAAAAATTATATTATTATAAGTGTCCTGATTTCAGATAATATAGATTACTAAAGTTCAAAAATATAACACATCAGCAGTTAAAAATATAAAAACAAATAAAATAAAAAATAAGAATAAAGAAGATAGTAGTTATTCGAAATCTAAAGTCTGCTTAGTGTGTCATCTTTGATATATTTACAGTTTAAACTCGTTTCTTGTCTGACATTGAGTAATTTTTCCCTGTCTTTAAATTTTACAATGTTTACAATAGGCATGAGAATATATATATATATATATATATATATATATATATGATTATTTTTATTTACACATACATGTACAAAATCCGCGACACTGGCATGTCGATGTTATCGATCAACAGTTATTATTAATTGAGATATCATCAGGCAGAGTTAGGATCCGATAGAACTTGATATTGAGCACTTTTTATAAACCCGGTTTAAATTCTTTGGATTACTACCCTGTGGAAGTTTTACCTGGATTAATAATATATATATATATATATATATATATATATATAAGCAAGCGGAACTTTCACGTTTGTATATCTTCCTCGTGAGGTTCTCAAACCGTCAAGCCATCTTTCTGGTTTCAGGTGGCAATCCGTATAGTACTTCTCCGATAGTTCTTAATTCGGCCATTTTTTCGAGCGCTTTCGACTTTCGTAGTCTTTTTCAGAGTTAGGGTTTTGTTTGGTTTTGTTTTTTTTAAATTTAGATAAGAAGACTGGAGTTAGTGTTTTATAGTTATCGTTACGGGCGAATGAAAGAGAGAAGAGGGGGTGTGGTTGAGTTCATTTTATTCTATCGTTTGTGTGTTTGTTTTTTTTGTTTATTTATTTATTTTATTAATTCTTATTTTTGCTATTATTTATTCATGTATTATTATTTATTCCTATTACTATTATTACTATTATTTATTTATTTATTTATTTATTCATGCATTTATTTATTTATTTTTACTTAAGTCTCATTTAATTATGGAATACTTTTAATATGTTAGTACCTGTGTTGAAAGCTATTTTGTTCATAGTAGGCTGTTTAGTTTTAATGAATATTGCTTCTAGTATTTTAAATCTGTTTATGCAGTTATACTATATATATACATATATATATATATATTCGTGGGAGATTATTCCACTGAAATGTTACTTTGATCTTGAAGTTCATACCGGCTTGCTCAGTTAGGTTTGATAATTAGTGACGGTGTTAAAGGTTGGTTCAACTTCCGGGGGCAAAGCGTTTTTTTTTTCTTGGGGATGGGTCTGGATTTTGTAACTTTTTTTCAAGTGAGTGTTTGCTTGTATTTTCGCTTGTCGTTATTTTTAACAAGACTTTTTTTTAAGTAAAGTCATTTCTTATTACCCTTCTCCGTTTTATAGGGTAAACTGGTTTATATTACCACTAATTTAACTATGGCTTTGCGATACGGAAAGGTAAACGGAACTTTCTGTACAGTTTGGTGTGAACCGCGCGTAAAGATATATTCAATTTGAAAAAAAAAATTGAAAAATGTTCATTAGACGAAAGATAAATATAATAAAATAAATATATTGAAACAATTTTTAAAAATTATAATATTTGATTGATTTTACCTATGGTTACTCATATTATTGGCCTTTTGGCTAAGATCAAAGTGTAGTATCTATTCCGATGGATACTGCACCCCATACTGATGTTGTCTTGGCCTTCGTGTCTTGATTTACGCCGGTCAATGGGTCTGTCCTGTGCAGTTCTGGGAAGTACCTTCCTAGGCTTTGCCTCTCCTCTTTGGGGAGGAGTACGTTTATTGCTTACTGCCTGAGGCGCCCCTACCGGGGAATGCCGACGGGGCTGCCCAGGCAATTTTTTGAACCCCACTTTCCCGACCAGACCTCGGGTCACATCTTACTTGTGGGAGTAAGATAAAAACTGGCCTGGAGAGGAGTAAATCAATACTCTCTTACACTCTTTCTCTCTCTCTCTCTCTCATTCTCTATCTCTTTCTCTCTCTCTATATACATATATACATATACATATGTAAAATACACGATATGAACTAATAAAAATAAATGTTTTTGGAAATTTTCAGTTTCCGATTTAACTTATTTTCGTTCGCCCCACGTATTTTCAAACATGTACGTGCCAAAACATGACATTTCATGTTGTTATTACTTGTGGTTTGTCGTATTTCAAAGTAAATTAAAAATCATCATTTTGCCTGAAGACGTTTGAAGATGAATGGTCAAAAGTATCTTATTGTTGATACTGCCCAGGTGTTTATTCATTTAACTTGATTTCCACTACACAATGTTTGGAAAGTAACTTGCTATCATAAAGTTCTCGCAATTTATTACTGAAATATAACGTGTACAATAAATTATTGTGATAAGAAAGTGTATCGTATGGGGTTTGATTACAAAATTAGATATGGGCGCCAGCAATCGCAACCAGCTGATAATGCTACCTGGAAATCGCATCAACTGATTTTTTCTTCCGTTTTGTTTTACTAATAGGTCAACACTTATCACGGCTGAAAACGCTCTCAAAGATTAGAGTCAATTCGATGGATACATTTTCTACATTGTCAAGTACATGTCTCGTGGAATGTGAGAACTAAAGTAAAGAAATACCGCATAATTCATAACTCTTGCCCCCCGGTCATTTTTTGTAAGAATTAGATTTCAGAAATAACTTACAAATATAACTTAGAAGTACGGGGCGTTACTTTCTAATCACCTTGTATATATATATATATTTAGTAAGAGTTTCTTTGTTCTTCTTACGTATTCTTGTCTAATCTTCTCTCTAATTTATGTTGATGTGATGGTGTCTGCTTCCAAAACTCCCAAATATGTGTCGGCACATGTTCACAAAGTACCCTCATCTCTTCTGGGCTGTACAGTTTTATGTCCTCTGATGTATCCAGTTTTCCCTTTTCATCTCTAGCTGTGTACCACACCTTTCCATTTTGAATATCATTTGAATGTCCTGGCTGATTATTCTAGTCGTGTTTATCAGACTTTCAAGTTCCGTCTTGGGTTTTGCAAATAGCTCCAGGTCGTCCATATACATGAGCTGTCAGTTCCAGTCTCCATGTTCCCATTACTTGTTAATAAGATCCATATTCTAGTCGGATACTTTGTACATCTTAAAGCATTCAATAATTCATACTAAGGTGAGTCGATTCATGTTAGTTTTACCTTTTATATGATATGTTGATCTATGTATAACTCTTCGGGTATTCTTTTCTATTTCTCGAGGACAAGTCCACGATAACTCAGAGAATGGTAGATCTGTTCTCTCCGTTGTGCCGTTTTAATTTTCCACATAGTAGGTAAATAAGTTATTGGTCTGTAGTTGCTTGGGGTCGTTTACTTTGTAGTGTTTTTTCTGTATTTCGTCATCAGTATGTCTGTATCGTGTATATATCTTCTCAGGTTTTGCACTAGCCTTTCATTTTAGGCCGTGATTTAAAAAAAACAGTATGCATGTATCTATTCATCGCCTGCTGCTTTCAAATTTTCCATTTTCCTCAGGGTTGTATTGAATGGTTATTCATGAATTTCGGTTTCTGTTCTTTCTTAAATTTCATACATTTAAACCATTCGGTATTTTTGTTTTGCTTTTGTCGTTTTTCCCACATCTTGGTCCAGAAGTGTTGTGTCATTTGAGTTAGGTTTGGTTGTTCTGTTATTGTTTTTCTCCCCTTCAGGTTTTCATAATTGTTTTCAATTGTGTTTGTGCTGTGCTAATTTATATATGTATCGTGTCAGTATTACCTATTTTCCTGCTGTCTTTTGTTTCAATTCTTTTTGTTTCTTATTGAGTTGTTTCGTCTTTGAGAGTCATATTTCCCTTTTCTCCCATCGTTTTACGTTATCTTTAATCTTATTTACGGTGTTAGTTTCTTTTTGAAGTTCTCTGACATGGGTTTCAAGTCGAGTTTTCAATCCAGACATTGGCAATCTATTCTTTTCGTGGGGTTGTAATTCTACTTTAAGTTCCATACTTACTTATGTGTTCCCTCTACATGAATTAGGTTGCTTATGTTTGTGATAGTATTTGTTAAAATTTATGTGAGAAGTCTGTTAAATTTCCCTGTTTTTAATTTAAACCTTTTCCATTCAGCGTTCCTTAGAGATGGAAGTTCTGTTTTGTCAACGTTTACTAAATAATTTGATGTTTTAAACTTCTTATGGTTCTTCGTAAGTGTGTTCATCGATTTCATAGTCTTCTCAGCTTCAATGTTTATGTTTTACAAGTTTTTAAGCTGTGGGTTTCAACTGGGGGTGTTTCCTGATCTGTTATACTCTTTACCTTTTGTTTCATTTCCGTTAGTTCCATCTCTGAGAACCACCCTCTCTTGAGGCCCTGTCTTGCTTTATCTGCTCTCGTTTGTTCGTTGTATTGTAATCAGTAGACACACCCCTTAGAGTTTTCTTTCGCTTCCGGAAACCTATCCCCTTGGGTTTGCTTCTGTAGTAGAATTATTTAATCAGTCTATTCAAGTTATTTGTATGGCTTCTCGGCTTGATTTTTTGTTGATTCCCGCATTCCTGTGATTGTGTCATTGTTATCGTTGTTCTTTGAATTAGAGATGTTTCCTACATGGTGTTGTTTTATGATCTTGTTCCTAACAACTACAGTGACTAAAATTCATATTTGAACACGAGAAAGCACCTGCCGATCATATCACTCAGATCTTTCCTTCTAATCTCTACATCTTGTATCGTAAGTATGTAGCATTAGTAACATTTTGTGTGTATGTGGCAAAACCAACCATACGCTTACTTAACTTGTGCTCAAGGAATAGTGTTACTCACTCATTTTCATTGACGAACATCTACATTACTACACATACATGAAGTAGAGGCGATACAAAATACTTTAAATAAAAGTAGTTACTAAGTATAAGTTTTCTTAACCCTTCTAGAAAAAAAAGGTTAAACATTTCTTTAGCATGAATAAAAACGGATAAATTTGGGCGTATGAAAAGGGAGTTTGTAGTTTGGGAATTTTTCTTTCAGAAAAATGTTCAGTTCAATGTAAAAAAATTGTATAATTTAAAATATCAATTAAACTGTCAATATTAAAGCTGGCTTTGATATTTTCATTCCTGAGAGCTGACGCAAAAACTAAAAAAAAAAGATTTGTAATTCATGTGAGGGTAATCAAAGACTCATCGACAATTTAGAAATATGTGAGGAATTAATGTACAAATGGACTCATCGTAAGGAAGGGAGAGTCAGCTTCTCTAATTTCGTCAGTCTTTGTCGCCCCTCATGCTGTCGAATGCCCCGGGAACATGGTGGAAGTGACGAGGTAGTGGAACAAGAAAGGAGGGGGTAAGTGATGTTATTCAACAACTTGTGTTCTACTAAGCACATTGTATATACTAAAACATAACAATTAAACTGTCGATATTAAAGCTGGCTTTAGTTTGAGCATTACTCAATACAGCTGAATGAACACCGAATCGACAATTTGGAAAAATGTTAAAGTGGTGCCGATGTGATAATACGAAGGTGGTAGGTGATATATTTTAATACAATTTTTGTTTGACGAAAAACAGCGTATACATTTTAACAAATCTATAAAACTGTCAATATAACATCTGGATTTGATTTGGACATTACTTTCCATATCTAAAGCAAGAACTATAAAAATAATGTTAGTTTATTTAAAGGCAATCCAAAACGACAACCCTAGTTATAATTTTTGTTATTCCTGGGTTCTACAAATTTTCCGGGCAACGTCGGGGCACCGTTCTCGCATGTTTAAAATAAGATTCGCTTACAATATGTGCGCATTTACCGATGGAAATACCATTTCTGAGAAAATCCTCATCGACCGACGAGAAGAACTGCGTGGAACCATCGAAAAAATTATATCTAAAGTGCCATTATTGCGAATGAGGAACTGAGGACACTCGAAACGAAACAAAAATCCTTCAGAAAATTAACGATTCCGGTCTTTCGACTAATTGGTTATTTGTTCCACAAAGACGACATACGCCATTCGAAAACTATTGATACTATAAGATTACGATCAATTACTCGATTCTCTTGAAGAAGAACACTTCAGTTCTCATCGTTGTGCTCCCAACCGAAAGATTTGAAGAGCTGGATAAATCCGTGCGCAGTTGTCTTTCAGCAACGTTCAGAGGAGCGATCGGATTTATATGAAGCGATTTACTGAAATAGATTAGAACTATTTGAATGTTTACATTTGTGTAGAGAAAATGCATATTAATGTTCAAAAAGCAGAAATAGTAGCATATAACATCAAAATATTGCATTTTAAGCATTAACCCCATGAATAGTTTATATTAGCTTACTTTATAATTCACTTTGATATTAATCGAGATATTATATGTTACACCATTAAGAAAGCTGCTCGATTGATTTTAGATAGTAAACACAAAATTTAATCAATAAATATATGATGAGAAATTTAGAAAAAGACAGTAATAGTAGCAGATATTCAATATTATTACAAAACCAGATTTGCTGTATTTGTAGTTTGAAGATAAAAAAATAATAGTTCAAGCAATATATTTGTAAAGGACTGTATTGTAGTGTTAAATCAATGTCTTTTCTTGCAGGTTTAAGCTGCGAATTGTTGCATCGACATGTTTAAGATCATTTTATTGACATCAGACACTTTTAACCATACTTACAGTTTCTTAGATTTGCGAGCTTGGTCTTGTTTTATCAAGAAATTAAAACTTTATGATAGTGATGCTATTCTTTATAGTTTTCTAATAAACATTCGGGAAACAGGTATACAGAAAAGATGAGCTTCTTGACAAATGAGCTGATCAACCTACGAGATTCTACATGGATGCCGGATTAATTCGTATAGAAGAGCAGAGATATTGACTTCTCCCTGAATTTTCCACAACCTGATGTGTTCTTAGGGAAGAATCGACAGATTCCCCTCTTTCCAACATTTATAGTTAATATTAAGCATTTAACAACTATCCATGAATATAATACTCTTCATTACTCATCTGTTTTTAAAAAAAGATATTACCTCTGCAGTTATACTTTACATGTTTCTCTGCATTAAACAGCCAGATGTAATATTTTCAGTTATGTTTGTGTCACTGCGTCAATTAGTCGGATGTTGTTTTTTCTGACTAGGTGTTATCTCTGGTATCCCAGACCCAATATAAAAAAAATATTTGTAGCTACAAGTTGTTATCTAAATAAAGCCAAAAATACAATATGGTTATTTACGAGAAAACATCGGGCGGATTTTAGAATAAATAAAATAGCTTGTAGAGAAAAACAATATAGATTCTATCGAAAACTGTCGAAATGAATATTGGGTTGGCCAAGAAGTTCATTCGCGCTTTTTTAGAAACATAGTCGAGTTCATGCAATTTCACGCTTGATTTTGTAATCTTGAGAATGTGTGAGATTTGATCTTATTGTCAAACGGGTCTTTTGTTCAACTACGACTTTTACTTGGTCACTGCCGGTTTTCATTTGCCGGTCAGGACGAGGAGCATTTCTAACTGATGAATTTCTTTTTCGGAATCGAAGTACCGATTTCTGGCACACCTGTTCTGTAACAACATTCTTCCCATATACATGACATATATTTATGCAGGTTTCCGTTGTTGTTTTTCTTTGTCCTTTTAGGTCGTTACTTTATTATATACATACCATTTACAATCCAATATATTTTTACAAATAGAATAATAAGTTTTATTGCAACTAATTAAAAAAGAAAAGCAGACTCACTTTAAGAACCGCGATTAAATCAATTCGATAAAAGACAAAATATATTCGATAATGATTGAGTAAACAAAGTGTCTTATTATTTTCTAATGCAATGCAGACGATAAAACATAATATCCATTTGATGAGAAAGGCTGATTTATTAGTTAGTCTAAATTACTAATAATTAAGTTAAATACTGATTAAATACCGCGAATCGATTAATAATATGAATCATCATTCATATATCATTCTATCCACCTCATTAACCCGTCTTCTAGAGTAGTGTTTAGCCTTAATATCTAGAGATGTACTAATTTGAAATTGGACCCAGTTCAAATCTATCGGGGATCAAATGTGGCTATTTATAGACTGATGTTTATATGAAACCGCAATTTATCTCCATAGTTTAGAAAAGAAGGTTTAATATGCCGTAAATTAGACACATGAAACTTTAATTATATAATGTTGTTTCACCCAATCAATCAATCTATTTGTTTATTAAGTTAAACTATGTTTTTCTGTTGAAAGTCAGTGTAATTGTATATTTCTATTCTTCGTATACATCGGCAAAGTAATTTTTATTATATTCTTACGTTCGCCAGTAATCAGGATTGCACCTACAACTTTTAGTAGACTGTCACTTAGAACTTATCATTACCACTTATTCTCAGTAGAAGGCGATAAGAATGTGATAGCAACTATTAAAACATCTACTCTGGAACGATAACAATATAGCCCTATGGATTAAGTTATGGGTTCAGTTAGTAATTCCGTATAGATTTCTTACTTGGACCTAAAGATTCCCGAGTTCTGACAAGACGCACCAGAAATAAGCACGGAGATTACATCGGCTGAAACATTGTGAGATTAACATCCAATATTAGAACAATAGTCTGAACAATGCAAATAATACAAATACCTATTTGAAAAAAAATCCGAAATATGACGTAATGTGTTTAAATTACATGGTTTTGGTCGCAGACAGACGCTCACCATCTAGAGCAGAAAAAAAGTTAAAAAAACATTTAATTAATGATGGGAGAGATGAGGATGCTGGTCAAGAAAAACGATGAATGCTATCATAAAACGACTGTACCCCCTCTGTCAAAAATGATATAAACACCAATTATGCTTCGCTAGTGTTTTGCATTTAAATTCATTTTAAATAAAAGCTTAATCATCGAATTTAAAAGATAACTTTCTAGTCTGAGACGTTTTTTTTTATTAATATTAATATAAATATTAATACAAACTTCATCAAAGCACCTCAGACAGAGAGTGAGACGTTTCTTATTAATATTAATATAAATATTAATACAAACTTCATCAAAGCACCTCAGACAGAGAGTGAGACGTTTCTTATTAATATTAATATAAATATTAATACAAACTTTATCAAAGCACCTCAGACAGAGAGTGAGACGTTTCTTATTAATATTAATATAAATATTAATACAAACTTTATCAAAGCACCTCAGACAGAGAGTGAGACGAATTGCCTTCAGATATTACAGTATTTTTTTTTTTTACGAAAGATGAATGTTTGCAGATAAATTGTATTAATCTTAGACAATCTTATATAAACCTTTTTGGTTTTCTATAAAAAAGAAATCAAACATATCAAATTGCTTCCATGTCGTTTACTTACTTTATTCTTTATTTGTAGAACAACACACAACAATCCCATTTTTTCTACTCTTATTACGATCAAACAAGGCATATCGCCACTGAGAATTAGAGGCTATATTTTCGGAGGTCACTCTACATAAATGAATTTTGCAACCGACTATTTATTCGAAAAACATTTACATTTCTGCATGTCGGTACAGTCGAGGAAACGTGGAGAAGTGAAATAATTTTCTGATTTCAGGTGTTTTTTAAACATTAGTGTTTGTTTTTGTCGGCTATCTTTCGAGGAATTTCGATATCGCGATCGTCATCATGGGCAGTGTCTTATTTTTGTCTAAGGACTGTTAGCCTTTGTATATATTTTTTCTGTTTTTTCTTAATTATTTTTTTATTTTATTTCGTTTTAATTATGGAATACAGATAGGGCATTAGTGCCTGTATTAAATATAATTTATTAAGGTTGGGCTGCAGTTTCCTAATGTATAGAGCCTCGAGGACTTTAACTCTGTGTGTACATGTATTTTTATGGATGATTTTATTGTTAGGTGTTTGTATTGTCCTTATTTCGGTGTGATTGTATTGTTTTTTGTGCTAGATAATATTTCATGGAATAGCGATTGTATAGTTTCGATGGTACGTAAGACGTCCAGAGACGGTTGCTGGCGTGTAGTTAATATTGTTACTGTAATTGTCTGTTTGAGTATTAGGAAAACATTCTTCGAGTGGGCATTGGAAGAATTACAGCAAGTCTCTCCCCTTCTCTCTTCCCCTCTCTCTCTCTCTCTCTCTCTCTCTATATATATATATATATATATATATATATATATATATATATATATGTGTGTGTATATGTATATTTGTGTGAAAAATCACAAATGGAAAACAGGTTAAAGTGCAGGAGAAAAACAAAAACGAGAGATTTGACCGGTTTTATTTGTGTTGGCGAACGTCTTCAGAAAAAGTGAAGATTTGGAAATAATGTTATTTTCAAGGCCCACGCATGGGAGGAGGAAAGGAGGATCCGATTGGACCATATGAGAATACTTTAAGTGATATTGAAATATTGCAAGGGGTGACACATTTTTCTTTATTTCTTATTCATCCTTTTATATTTTTATTTATTTTCTTTCCTAGCCTTGTCAGAACAAGATTGGTGTCAATTTGGGAATACTATGCGCTGTATGTATGAGGATGGGGTACCTCCATGCAAGAACTTCAAAATCTTAACGTCGTAATTTCCCCATGAGCGGCATATACACGCAACTGTGTATCGCTTGTGAATTTGATACCCTTATGAAACTTCCTCCTTCACCGGAAGACAGTTCAAACCGCCCAGGGTGTATGTCGCACCAGGTATAAGTAAGTAGGAACACAACATGATTATTTTTCTAAATGGCACTTCATCAATGCATTTTAATTACCTGAAAGATCTTTTCTAAAATATATTTTTTTAATTTGAACTACGGTTCTCACTTTGGATGTTATTCTAACAATGTTTCAGCCGACGTAACTTCCGAACTTCTTCAAGTATATATTGTGGAACTCGGTGATATTTCTGTCGAACTCGTGAATGTGTACGGAATTAAAAACGGAACTATTTAATTTAATCTACGAAGGTAACTTGCTCCTGCTCCGTCAGCTATAACCGGGTAGAAATCTTAAGTAATTCGTAATTATATCCTTAGCATCGCTCGCAGTGAGGTTCGCATGTTCACCCTCCAAGAGATTGCCACTTAAAACTAATTATTACTTAGCACTTTAACCGTTACACCACAAATGCAATTACAGATTTCTTAAGAGTTCTACCTGGTTATTGCTTACGCAACAGATCAAGCTACCCCCGTGCATGAAAAAGAGGTTCCCGTTCGAAGTTTCGTTTCGATTACCTAATTCGACGAGATACACCTGTAGAAGTTCGGATGTCACAACGGCCTAGGCGTTGTTACAAGAAAATCCAAGTATACAACAGCAGTTCTAACAATCCAAATAATACGAATTATAAATCCTCATTTAAGACCAATCTAAAAAAAATCATACTAAAATAGAATAGTGCCTGGTGAGTTAAGGTTAAGGTTTGGTAAGGTTAAGGTTAGGGTTAGGTTAGGGTTAGGGTTAAGGTAAAGGTTACATTAGGTTTTGTTAGGCTAAGATTATGGTTGGTTAGGCTTAGATTTAAGGTTAGGTTAAGTTTAGGTTTAGGGTTAGGTTAAGGTTAGGGTTAAGTGTGACGTTTTAAGGTTAGGGTTAGGGTTAGGTGTAGAGTTAGGTTTAGGGTTTGGTTAGGGTAAGGGTTAAGGGTAAGGTTAACGTTAGGGTTAGGGTTTAGGGTTAAGGGTAAGGGTTTGGGTTAGGGTTAAGGTTGGGTTTAGAGTTTGGATTAGTGTTAGGGTTAATGTTAATAATGGGAATAAGTGATATTGAAAATAAATTATGATAATGTTTCTAGTTACTTTATGATGATCATGACAAGACGCTCATCTAGTATTAACCAATCTATTTATTACTCACTCCACGTACCTCCTATGTGCATTCTACCACGCTATAATAATCAATAATATATTTGTAAGACATTAAATAAATAATTACTTCTCTCAATATATAAATGTGTCTGCACACACTTCACATACACGTGTGTTAATTAGATGAAACATATTAATTCCATTCTTTGCCATATGAGAATAGTAATGAATAATAATTGGACAATGATGATACAGTAGGGAAGCGATTTATTATTTAATTGTATGCAAGAATGCGTTAAAAGCTTTGTCATCGTTTATTAACATTTTACAGGAATCCTCATAGAATATATCGTGGTGATAGTGTGATCAAACAAGTCAAGAGTACATTTATTGCAGATGTATACATAGAAAAATTAAAATTAAAAGATGCACCCACATACACACACACACACACACACATGTATGTAGCTGAGCTTTTAAACGCGCGTTAGATATGAAACAAAATTGGAAGAAAGATAAATATAAATGTTTTTTGTAAGATGAGGTAATTGTGTTAAATAAATAAGTAAAAATATGGTAATGGGTGTATGTTTCCTTCGGTCATTGTTGTGTATCTAATATATATATATATATATATATATATATATATATATATAGAGAGAGAGAGAGAGAGAGAGAGAGAGAGAGAGAGAGAGAGAAAGAAAGAGAGAGAGAGAGAGTAAAATATGAAAATATATTAATGGCAATTAAACTACCTAAAGGTTTCCGCCTTTCACCACCTTAGGGCATCGTCAGGATAAAATTCATGGCGTTTGTGTTTCCGGGTGTTCTTATATATACACATGGTGTTTAGTTTAGTTTGTTAACCAATCAGATGTTGTGTTATTCTCTTAGTCAATCGTTTGTATTCTTACGAACAAAGGTTCAGTTGATTTTACTTACGATTATGTTGTTCTTTTTTTTATAGGGTGACACATTCCCGTTTCTTTGTTGTGTCAAACTAATAGGTGACCTTATTTTTACACGTGCGTGCTTGTATTTCTATTTCAGGTTTTAGTTTAGTTTTTTATTGATTCATTTGGTATCTTATATATTATCATTGTTTCTTAAGGTACATTTTACTTGTGTAAGCAGTTGTTTGCTATTTTACTTCTACGCTTTAATAGGTTTTGTGGGGTCTTCAAACTTTAGGATTTTACATTTCTCATTCATACATAATTTACACGAACTGTCTAAGTTTCTAGACGTACTGGCCTGTCGTATTATTTTCCATGCGATTATTGTTGACCGTTCGCTGACTCTGGGCTCCCAGTTCTGTTTTAATTCGGCCTTTGTTTGTTTTTAAATGTACTGTTGTGGTCGTAATATGTTGTTTTGTATTGAGTACCGTTGTGGAAAATACTGTAAATAGATACATTAAAAATATATATTATAATAACATTTCATGTCGATACATGACATAATATATATATATATATATATATATATATATATATATATATATATATATATATATATATATATATATATTATATTTATATTTAAATTTGGATTTAAACCTTGAACGAGATGTCATTTGCCTTGTTTGGTCCATGAAGTATATCAAAAATTGCCAGCTTTTCTCTTTTCAATTCCTTGTAAGTGCGTTTTGGATTTACTTGTAATTTTAAGCACTTTCTCCACACTGCCCCCACGCAAAGAGTTTTTTTCACGTTCTACAATTCATCGGACTTCTTTTCAACGGAAATTTACCACCCGGACAATCTGCATATCGTTTTTACGGAATTGTTCTTTTCATTCACTGCGTTTTTTTAACAAAAATTCTTTTAAAAATAATTGTCATATTTTTCAAATATTTGAACTTTGTTTTTTTCGAAAGCCAACTTATCCATCTGTATTTCTCCTCTGATGATAAGATCTCGATCTTTGAAAAGCCTTGGCTTAAGGAAAGAATATTTAACACTAGTTTATTACTGAATACACCTTGCATTGAACAATTGAAATTTGAAATAAATTTGGACAATCGTCGCATATTTATCACTTATTTTTCTTCTATCTCTATATTTATATATATATATATATAAATATATATATATATATATATATATATATATATATATATATATATATATAAATGAATAATAGCGATAGTTTTTTTTAAATGTATCCCCTTTATGTTATCATCAAAACAGTTACTGTTATTTCAATCAATAATACAACAAAATACTTAAAAATACATAATATATAGTACTGATGCAATACATCTATACATAAGTTTGTCTGATTTGCATAATTGTTTTTAAATTGTCTATAATAATTTACTGTTTACTGCTATTCATTTTCATTGGTTGTGTTATGTTTCCTATATATCCGCAATTGTTTTGTCGATATTAACAGTAATTAACTTTTGTAATTCAATGAAAAATATAAAAGATTCAAAAACTTTTCTGAAAATAATCATTATCATAGAAGATAATTTAAAGGAAACTAATACGAATTAGATAGCTAGAAAGATATACCGATTAGACACAAGAAGGAGGAGGTGACCTCTCTCTTTCTCTAACTGGTAGGAGGCTTTTTGAAAACAATTTTAAAAAATGCAGTTCTCACTGCCTCTTTTTCATATTCTTCTTCTCTTTCACGCCATCTCCTCTCTCGTCTTTCTCCAGCGACGCCAATTTTATTTTCTCGTTTTTAAGCACATGTTTACGAAACAAAAAGCAAATACTTATAAATATACATCGTCTGAAATAAATACGTTTTACACGTAAAATACATTCAATGATCTGTTTAAATTGTAAGTTTATTTTATTCAATGTGTTTCACTTGATAAATAAATATTGTTATTAACATTGGTAAATGAACCATGTGGTAGTAAAAAAAACAAAAAAAAACTTGAACAACCCTAAGTTATGTTGGATGATTGGGGTAGTGCAATATCGTTTCTTTTTCCATGATACCATACTTTCAGGTATTAGCTTCTCCTTTTACAGGGGTGTCGTCCCAGGTATTACCCCCTTTTTTGTGAGGGTATTGCAATATCTGCTCTAGAATCATGATACAATCCTAACAAAGATGATCATATCCTTTTATTTAGAAGGGGTTCTCCCAGGCATTACCTCCTCTTGTAAGGGTTAGTGTGTGAATGTGTATTGGCTATACTATGTATATATATATATATATATATGCTGAAATTGGATTTTCTTCCAAAATCCCTTATTCCCTTACGAATTTTTACTACCCTTTACCAAAACTTTACACCAGTACAGAACTCATTCGTATTTTTAGTACCTTGGCCAGAGGAAGCTTAGAATAAGGTCGTGGCTGAAACATGTATACACATATGTAGCGAAAGAAATTGTATGAATAAATAATTATTCTAAAATACAGCTCTTTTTCTTATTGAGCACAAGCTAATAACACCGTAGCTCAAAAGGTTAACAGATATAATTTAAGAATCTTATAAATGGGATATATCATTACTTTAATAAAGTCAAATGTGTAAATCAAATGCACTTTAAACTGATATTTTTCAAAAAGTGTTCAATATAAATGGAGTTTCAGAAATATACATTACTTTTATATAAAGTTATTATGAACTTTCGGATCTCGACGAGGTACACTCTAGTACGGAAACTTAAAGTAGTGTAGCCCAGTTTAATGTATATATATATATATATATATATATATATATATTTAATTAATTAATTTATTTATTTATGCAAACATTGTTAAAACTAACACCATTCGTCTGTTTAATTATACATGTTTTATTTTTTATTTTTTCAATTTTCTGATGGTCATGTTTGTGTTAGAATAATAATAAATAATAATAAATGTTCCATAAGTTTCACAGCTTTCAGGAACGTTTTCGATTCTTTGTCGAAACATCCTCAGGTGTCAAAAGTAAATGAACGAAACAGCTGGAAAAAACAAGATAATTTTTAGAAGATAGCGGAGACACGCGCATAGAACGTTTTCGCATAGTCCAAAAGAATCTACATAAAAACACAACAACAGAAAATAAACAACATCACATATGAAACAAGTGCTAACATTTTAAAATGCTTAACCTAATGCGATTTTGTTCTGTGATGCCATCCAGCGTTGCGTAAGTTAAATCGTACACGACTTCGTGAAACAATGCGAGAAACGTTATCTGCGCGTTTCTCCGCTGTCTTTTAAAAAAGATTCTATTATTTCACAAGCTTTTCTGTATATTTGCTTTTGACATCCGAAGATGATTCGTCGAATAAGTGAAAACGTTCGTGTAACCTGTGACACTTATGGAACATTATTTAATTTTTTTTTATTTAAATACAAAAAAGACCATCAGAAAAATTGAAAAAATAAAAAAAGGTTTAATCAAACAGACGAATTCTGTTATTTTTAACAACGTTTGCTTAAATGAAAAAATGCTGTCTAAATACGCACACGATATATATATATATATATATATATATATATATATATATATATATATATATATATATATATATATATATATATTGTGTTATGCAATATTATGATAATGCCGTGTCAGGTTCATGATTGCCGGTTTTTTTCTAATTACTTACGTTTTCTTCGATGTGCATGCCCTACTCTTTACACTCTTATGATGAATTATCTGTTTTTATTTCTTTTCGATTCTACCACTTTGATATTGTGAGAGTATTTGTTTTTGCTTTTGATGGAATAGAAATTATAAAAACAGACATCAAGAACAACTTGATCTTATTTTACAAAGAAAGATTTCAACATTCTGTGAGTTTTCCTTTTAATTCTTAAAAGTTTTTAGTCGTATTAAATTACTTCCACGTTAATACTCTGATGAGTGTGGACGAAAGCCGGCTTAGTACATTAATTAATTCATAAAAATGTATTCTTCTCGTTTTTTATACTTGTTCAATTTCATTCTAACCCCCCCTCCCCCTAAATGTCCTAAACCTCCGTAATCCTCGCCGTTAATATATATATATATATATATATATATATATATATATATATATATATATATATATATATATATATATATATATATCGTAAACAACTGATGATCCCTTAAAATAGTGTTAGAAATAAACTAATATAATAACTGTAAAAAATAAATTGACTTACATGAGTGATTTTCCGCTGGAAGACTTGGGACTATAAGTTTTTGTTTTTTTTTGTTTTTTTTTAATATAGTTTCAATGGTTGAGAAACTTCCGAGACTATATATATATATATATATATATATATATATATATATATATATATATATATATATATATATAACAATTCCAAACGGGTAAACATGTTCAAGTTGATATTGATTGTTTATAAACACTCCTTATAATGTGTTACATTTTTATTGGTGTGGGTGTTTGACTGTTATTTGGTGAGAAAAAAATGCTACAGTCAGATAAACTAACACACAAAGTAATATTTTATATATAAATATTTTACAAATATTTACCCTCTAAGATATTCAAGTTTCATCTCGAATTTGTGAAGAGAGGCTGATTTGTGTTGCTTCGAGCTGTTAATAAATGTCATATTTGTGTAACACCTGATGCCAACAAGCAAGAAGATCGAGCGCCCCGAGGATTCACGTACTTCTTTTAGCAAGTAAACAAGAACGAGATAATTGCTGATAAAGAGTATAATTGTGAAATTGTCAGCTTTGAAATAATTCTAATAATAGTTATCTCATTCATTATAGCCGTTGACAGGGGGTATCAGAACCTACACACGATCGCTTTTCTTCAGAGTTCGAAAAACATTTCATGATTCAGTAGTTTGTCCGCCATCAGTTCCAGAATCGGAATTTACTGATAAAAAAGTAAATTAAACAGACTCGTTGCAGAAAACTACTTTATTTCTTCTTCTTCTTCTTCTTCTTCTTCTTCTTCTTCTTCTTCTTCTTCTTCTTCTTGTTCTTCTTCTTCTTCTTATTGTTCTTCTTCTTCTTCTTCTTCTTCTTCTTATTATTATTATTATTTACTCACTAGGAGTTATCACACTGGTCATCGTCAGTGGTCACCCACTGCCGACAACCTGTGGTATTCCCTGGAGGCTGAGTGACAACAAGTCTCCTCAGGCCTCCAGTATGCTCAACCTCTTTTCGTTCATCACCGCTGATGACCTTGCGGTAATCGCAACAGCCACCTACCAACGATTTCCCGCTGATAAGGGCCATTGGTCCCCTCTGGGGCCCGAGTGGCAACAAGCCTTCCCAAGGTCCCAGAGCTGTCCGCGCTCTTCCAGTGGAGGTCTGGTTTTGCGCTTTCCCTCCTCGACCCTCTGTCCATAATTTTCGTGGCGTCAGCCTATGCTTGCGCCTCTCTCGTGCGGTTGTATTTTCCCCGGTTCTGTTGTTTTGTGCTTCCATGTGTTTGTTCTCCATTCGTTGCTTATGTGGGTTGGTTTCCGCATTCGAGGACATTTCTCAGGATTGTAGCTGTTTTGATCATTACTGGCCTTTGTATGGTCTCAGTTATCCCTTTGATTCCTATTTCTCCTAGTCTTTTCTCCCTGTTTTTGGGGACTGTTCCTAGTGCTCCTATGATTATTGGTGTTATACTGACTTTCTTAATGTTCCATATTCCTTTCAATTCTCTGGCAAGTTCAGTATATTTGCTTCTCTTTTCCGTCTCTTTGATCTTCACTCTGTGGTCTGCTGGAACGGCAAAGTCCACGATTTTGCAGGATTTTTCTTTTTTGTTGATTATTATCATATCCGGTCTCCTTGCTGTTATGAGTTTGTCTGTTTGTACATTCATATCCCATATGATTTTGTGTTTTTCGGTTTCTAGTACAGTTTCTGGTTTGTGTTTGTACCGTTTTCTTGCATATTCGAAATTCAGTTGTTTGCACATTTCCCGGTGTACTTCTTTCCCCACGCTGTCATGTCTGTTCTTGTATTCTCTTTGTGCTAGCTTGCTGCATTCACTTATTATATGATTTATCGTTTCGTCTCTTTGTCCACACACTCTGCATTTGCTGTTTTCCTGGGTTTTATCTATCTTTGCTTTAATAAAGTTTGTCCTAATCGCATTGTTCTGTGCGGCCGTCAGCAGAGATTCCGTTTCTCTGTTCAGGTTTCGTTTTCTTAGCCATGCCCAGCTGTTTTCATTGGCTTCATCGCTTGTGAGTCTTTTAAAGCGTCCATGTAGTTGTTTATTTTCCCACTTTTTCTTTCTTGTCTTTTTGTTTCTGGGTTCAGTGCTTCCGGGGTTGTTTGTTGGGCTGGTGTCTCTTGCTGTGGTGATCAGTCTTTCCGTGTTCTGGGTTACATATTTCTCCAGCTCTTTTTTGGTGTCTTCCACACAGTCTTCTATACTTACCAGTCCTCTACCTCCTTCATTTCTTTTCACGTAGAGTCTGTCCGTGTCGTCTTTTGGGTGCAGTGCATTGTGCATAGTCATTAGTTTTCTAGTTCTTTGGTCAAGGTGCCTGAGTTCTTCTTTGGTCCAGCCTATGAATGGTCCAGAGTATCTTATTAGTGATACAGCCCATGTGTTTATCACTTTTACTAGGTTTCTGCTATATAGTTTAGTTTCTAAGAGTTTCCTTGTTCTTCTCTTTCATTTCTGTATATTTGATTGTGTCTGCTTCCAGAACTCCCAGGTATTTGTAAATATTTTGTTCTCCTAGCGCCCTCATCTCCTCTTGGTTGGGGAGTTCTATACCTTCTGTCGTTTCCAGTTTTCCTCTTTTGATCTCTAGCAGTGCACATTTTTCTATTCCAAACTCCATTTGGATATCCTGGCTGAATATCCTGGTTGAGTTTATCAGCTTTTCCAGTTCTTTTTTGTTTTTTGCAAACAGTTTAAGGTCATCCATGTACATCAGGTGGTTTATTCTTTGTTCTGTATCCGTAAACCTGTATCCGGCATCACACTTTCTGAGTATGTAGTTGAGTGGCATCATGGCTATTATAAACAGTAGTGGTGATAGAGAGTCTCCTTGAAAAATGCCTCTCTGTATTTTTATCTCAGACAGGTATTGTCCTCAGGCTGTCAGTTTTAGTCTCCATGTTTCCATTGCTTTCTGCATGAGATTAATAATCCTGTCTGGTATCTTGTATATTTTTAAGCATTCAATTATCCATGTTTGGGGGATTCTGTCGTAGGCTTTCTTGTAGTCAATCCATGCCATGGTTATGTTCTTTTGTCTGCTCTTCACCCCCTTCAGAGTCTTTTGATCAATGTATAGTAGATCATGTGCCCCTCTTTGTCCTTTCCGGCATCCTTTTTGTTCCTCGGGGAGCAGTCCACGTTTGTCCAGGGATTGGTAGATTTGTTCTCTCAGTTGTGCTGTGAGAATTTTCCACATTATTGGTAGACATGTTATCGGTCTGTAGTTGCTGGGGGTCGTTCCCTTTTTGGGGTCTTTTTGTATTAGTGTTGTTCTTCCTTCCGTCATCCATTCTGGTATGTCTGTTTTGCGGATACATCCGCTCAGTTTCTGCGCTATTCTTTCATGCAGGGTCGTGAATTTTTTAAACCAGTATGCATGTATTCCATCGTGGCCTGGTGCTCTCCAGTTTGCCATTTTTCTTAGGGGTTTCTTGATCGTTTCTTTGTTGATTTCTGTTTCGGTTCCTTCTTCGATTTCTTGCAGTTCATCTTTCATGTTTTTCAACCATTGGGCATTCTTGTTGTGCTTTTTTGGTTCTTCCCATATCTTGCTCCAGAATTGTTTTGTTTCTGCTGGGTTCGGTTGCTCTGTCGTAGTTTTTTCTCCATTTACGTTTTTGTAAAACTGGCTTTCATTGTTTTCAAATGTCCTGTTCTGTTTGCTCTGTTCTGATTTGTACCTGTATCGTCTCAGTCTTCCTTCTATTGCTGCTATCCTTTGTTTTATTTCTTCATGTTTCTCATTTCGTTTTTCCTTGCGTTTCTGATTTTTGCTTCTTAATCGTTTCATGTCCTCCTTCCTTCTGTTCACGGTTTTAGCTTCTTTCCGAAGTTTGGTGATCTGGGTTTCCAGTCTGATTTCCCATCCAGGTTTTGTCGGTCCTCTCTTTTGTCCATTCTCTTTGTTTCTTAGTTTCATACTTACCGATTTTGCCCCTGCATATATCAGGTTGTTTAGGTCTGTAATAGTTTCTGTTGGGATGTGTGTGAGGAGTCTGTTTACTCTTTCTGTTTCTGCTTGTAACTTCTTCGCTACTTCATTCCTGAGAGATGGGAGTTTTGTTTTGTTTTCTAACATGTATCGTCTTATGTTCTCCACTTCACTTGCTTCTTTTTCGTTGAGTTCTATCTCAGCAGGTTCTGTGGTTCCGCAGTCTTCTATCTCCGCTGGTTCTGTGATTCCGTAGTCTTCAATCTTTATTATTCTTCTTCTTCTTATTATTATTCTTCTTCTTCTTATTATTATTATTATGATTATTATTATTATAATTATTATGATTATTATTATTAGTATTGTTATTTACTTATTAGGAGTTCTCACACAGGTCATCAGTGATTGCTCACCGACAACCGGTGGTATTCCCTGGAGTCTGAGTGACAGCAAGTCTCCCTAGATTTCCAGTATTCTCCACCTCTTTTCGATAGCCACCGTAAATAAATTTACAGTATCACAACAGCCGTTTTCCATTGATTTCTCGCTGGTAAGGACCAGTGGTCTTCTCTGGGATTTGGGTGACAATAAGCCTCACCAAGGTCCCAGCAGTCTCTGCACTTTCAGCGGAGGTCTGGTTTGTGCTGTCCCTCCTCGGTCTTCTAATTATCCTTGACCCTCTGCAAATATTCTGTGTGGTGTCAGACTATGCTGGTACCATTTTTTTTTCATTAGAATATTTTTAGTTTTTGTTTTTTTAATAGTTTTTTTTTTGGCGGGTGGTGTTTCTTGCTATTTCTGTTCATTGGTTCATTTTATTATGATTGTTTTATATTATTATTATTATTATTATTATTATTATTATTATTATTATTATTATTATTATTATTATTATTATTATTATTATTATTATTAATACGCTGGGCGTGTTCGTGTGTCACTCTTACATCAAAACCTCTGAGCATGCATGCCGCACCTAGATTTGGAAAAAGCATTGAAGTCACCTAATTGTCTTAATATTATCAAGCATTTCTCTTTGGCGCAACGGTTAGCGACGTAGAATTTTTACGTCGGCCCGACTGGTTTATAGTTCGATCCCAACAAATTTCTAAATACTTTTTTCTACATCGAAAGGGGGAAGAGAGGAAATGACCGGGAAGACACATATTAATACGATAGCGTGTGCGTTATTGTGTGCGTCATGCTTACATCAAAAGCAACGTACTTTTGAACTTTTGTATACTACTCATTAATTGGAGCCAAATTTAATTAAATCTAAAACATTTACAAAGTAAGGTTTAGTCGTCGAAATATTAACTTCACTAGAAATATTTTATATAAAGAAGTTTTGTAAATTGTTTCATGTATTGTGTATTTTTTTAATCAATATACAAGTCAACTCTTATATTTTATTCAAATCTTACATTACGGCACCAAAATAGACATTTGTTACATTCTCTTAAACATGTTTTCTATTAATAGGAATGTAATACAATGTAGGTTACACCTATTGATAATTATAATCTGGAGTGACGAAAGCTCGAGGCCGACGCTTCCCGCAACATTTTAAACGAAAGTCGAAATAACAAGAATTTTTTTTCGGAAGAACGAAAGTCCTTTTCGGAAGGACCAGCCAAGGCTCGTCTCATGAAATCGACCTAACATTCTTAATATTTTTTAAAACATGTATGAATAATTAACAGTTTTTAACGTCTCAACATTTTACATTTTCATAATCATTAAACACTTTTCTTTTTAAACAACTTGTTTTAAATTCATTTCTTTTTAAAACATTTCTTCTTTAAAACATATTTTTTTTTAACACTGTACTTATTAAAACATTGTTCTGTTTACACATTTTTTAAAGCACATTTCTTTTTAAACACTTCTCGTTGAGCACATTTCTTTTTAAAACATTTTCTTTTTAAAACATTTTCTTTTTAAACATATCTCTTTTAAAATTATTTTCTCGTTAAAACATCTTTTCTTTCAAAACATTTTTTTTAAGCATTGTTCTCTTTATAACATGCTACACTTTTTCATTCTCTTTTTAAACGTCACAGCTTTTCTTTTTAGCTTTTCAAATTAGGACCCGAAAATGTTATACAGAAAAAGTTACCGTACATTATTTTTTTCGTCTACTAGTCGTCATCGCTACTATGTTTCGTGGTTCATTACGTCTCTGGCCGTGATCGATTCTGGTGGTCTTTGTTCTGTGGACAAATTTGTTTTTAGGCAGGAGACAAAACGCGGAGTCAGGACTTTTTCCAGAGAGAGATTGATTATTTTATTCGATGTCTTGGTTGTGGAGGGGTGTCCATCCATTCGTCTTTTCCATTCGTCTCATTCATAACTCTTGTTGTGGTATGCGACGGTTGCATGGGGTCATTTGTCGGATCTCATTCGAGATGCAGACCATACGACGAGCGGCTACATCGTGGTGTGATCGCTCACACTTTCAAAGCGTTCTCTCTCAAAAAATAAATTACGCAACAGACACTTGCCTCCCAACGACCAATCAGACAGGACATTCACAATCTTGCCATATCTGGCCTTCTCTGACCCGAGATTCCCTGTGTCGGCGCCACATTTGTAACTTTGTTATGGTTTGAGAAAAATGATTCAACTAACAACAAACCCCTCTAGTGTATTTCAGCTTAACCAGCATTTATTGTCTCAATTGACCCCAGCCATGATCCATACTAGCTAACCTAATCGTTTCTAAAGATATGGGGCACCTCCATAATATAACACAAACTTGTATAGATAGTGAACAAGATAATTCGTGTCGAAAACATAATTTCGTGTAATTTTCACAGTTTCTGCTAGTTTTTATGACTGTTTTATATTATTATTATTATTATTATTATTATTATTATTATTATTATTATTATTATTCTGTATTTTATATCGATGCCTTTTGGTTTACCAATATATGTATTTTTGTAAAATATATAGTCTGGGAAGTTTCTCAACCATTAAAACTATATTACAAAAAAAAACAAAAAAAACTTTTAGTCCCAAGTCTTTCAGTGGAAAATCACTCGTGTAAATCAATTTATTTTTTACAGTTATTATATTAGTTTGTTTCTAACACTATTTTAAGGGATCATCAGTTGTTTACCATGAAAAACTGTTTCGGGAATTTAAAAACAAGACAGTATTTCATTTCATGGCTTCCCAGCAGAGTTGATCAGCCCCCACTTCCCTTAAAAGACAAAAACATAAACGTTCCTTATACTAAATCTACGTTTTGTTCCATATAAATGTTTACTAACTTATATTAGTTATTTAAAAAAAAATTCCCTTACCTGTGCTGTTCGTCTGTCTAATAAATTTATCCGTTACTTACAAAAATGTTGCTGCATTTTAAAGTGTTTGGACGAATCCATTACACTATTATTTAGGTGATTAATGTATTATTTTTTAGTTTTATATTATTAATATAAAAAATATCAACACATCAAATAAAATAAATAAATAAATCAATATATATATATATATATATATATACTTTTAGTCCCTCCTTCTCTCCCTCCTCCACGTTGTTGTCCATCTCCCCGTTGTCGTCAACCTCAAATAAATACTAATCTTCCTTGTTCACTTACAGTTTTTCTAATCTGCGTTCACAAGCCAATTGTCGATTTTTTTCTATTCTCAGTGTTTTAAATCGGCGTTTATAAGCTAACCGTTAATTTTTTCTCTTTTTTTTCTTCTTTTTCTTCTTCTTTGCCCACTCCCAGTGTTTACAATCGGCGTTCATAACTGTCGATTTTTTTCTCTTTCTCTTTCTCTTTCTTCTTCTTCTTCTTCTTCTTCTTCTTCTTCTTCTTCTTCTTCTTCTTCTTCTTCTTCTTCTTTTTTAACATTCGTTTCTTTCTTTATACTGTATTTTTATTGTTTTTCTTTTCCTCATTATAATTAGTATATGTGTTATATATACGTTTATACATATTCTACATTATTTTTATTTATATATCCTATGATTTGTTCTATCAGTTTATTTTGATTAATTTGATAAGATTTCAAAGCATCAGGATGGCGAGTAATTGCTTTATTTAATTGTCTAAATAGTTTATTTTGATCGCCAGCTTGGTTAATCATTCTTATTATTAGATCAGAAATTGGGGGCATGAAGTCTACTAATTTTAAGATAACACGATCAATCCTCAGAAATTCGGACATAATACTCCCGTAAAATATATACACAGGGCTAGTACTATTTCATATGGCATTCGCACGATACAAAAAGGGAATGCATTTATTTTATCAAACAGTTTATAGATAACTATTTTATCTTCAATTGTTATATCCAAACTAAGAAAAATAGCTTGTGTTCCCTTATGTTCACAGTTTAATTTTAACTCATTAGGATATATTAAATGTTTAGTATTTGCAAACTCTTCGCTATCATTAATGCAAACAAGGTCGTTAATATATCGCCTACATCCATGATAACTATACGCTCTAGATATATCATTTTTTATTAATGATGACATATATATATATATATATATATATATATATATATATATATATATATATATATATATATATATATATATATATTCCAATCTATGTAAATATAGATTTGCCCAAAATGGAGATGGATCCAAACCCATTGGCATACCTATTGTTTGAAGTAGTACTTAATTCCCTATTTGAAAGTAACTCTCTTTTATAAGGTGACGTATACGCATTGTCAGACCAGTTTTGAACACACTCGTCTTACCATTTTTATTTTTACACCAAAAGGTTTTAGATTTTGCAAAGTCTATGTATTTACCTTTTCCTCCTGCAAAAGCTAAATATACAGTATTACCTAATTTTTAATAAGTTTTTATATGTGGTATTTTTGTATATAATGTACTAAAATCATATGTCGAGATTGATTTAGCCTGTTTACGAGAATTAATACGATCTAATGTTTCTTTTACAAGATCGGAATTATTTACCACCCAAAATAGGTTTATATTACTATAGAATTTACTTATTTTATGGAAATTATTTATTTTGTTTATAATTAATATACAGATTTTAGATACAGCCTTACTTAAAGGTTTAGTGATGCACATTTTTTAAGCAACAATGAAACGGGCGCCAACTGGTCTTTTATGCATTTTAGATATCAAATACATAGATGGAAGTTTTTTGTATTTTTCTTCTAATTTTAATCCTATTTTTTCACAAATAACAGTATTATCGCTTTTATCATTACTTAATTCATAAGTATCTGCAACTTCCCCTATTATTCTTACAGCAATAAGCGTTGTATATAATACTTTTTACAGATAAAAGCTATATTATTTGTCGCCTTATCAATAGGAACTATTACAAACCTATTTTGAAGCATTTCAAGCTCCGTAGTTATTATTGGATTTCTAAGGAGGGGATTCGTTTTTTTAGGGTGTTTAAATTATTTTAAACGTTCTACTTTTTTATTTACGAATCAAAGTATATTATTTTTCCATGCGTCAATTGTAGAGTGTAATAGTTTATGTTTTTTTACATGGATGCAGTGAAATTATCTAACGCTTTATTTATTTCCTTAACCCATTTCGCATAATTTAAACATTTAGGTTCTCTATAGTTTGGGCCTTTACTTAGGAGTTTTCTTAATTTAGAATTGTTAACTATCGCTAGATTACCGGTAATTATATGCCCTATGTCAGTATTACATAATAGGGGAGAATTCACATTCACATGATAGTATATACATTTCATCATTATCATTAATATTTAAATTCTCTACAGTTATTTTTATAGTTAAAAACCTTATTCCTGATAGTTTTCCCTAGTTCTTATGTTACTATTAGTTTCTGTTCCTTGGGAACTGACTGAATGATTTCTGGATTATTAAATATTTTAGGCAGATTTATATCATAAAATGCTTTATTTTCATACAGGACTACACTATAATTTCGAGCGTTATTTTTTATACCCTCAGCAGGTGGCTTGTATAATTTTGTATCGATTATATCCATGATATACTCATTCCATTGAGGAAGTTCTTCCATCCTATATATCATATCCGGGTTTAATAATATCAGATGCTATGTATTTTAATACCTTGTTCTTTGTTTTATTAAGAAGTTTTCTAATGTAATTAAAAGACACGGAAATATAAGTCATGATAATCTCTTTAGTTTTTTTTTAATTCCTCGCATGAAACGACAGATTCTCTATTGTTTCTATTTACATGTGTTCTATCTCTAGTACCGTAGCGAGGCATATATATATATATATATATATATATATATATATATATATATATATATATATATATATATATGATATATATATATATATTAACATACATATATTTATATATATATATGATATATATATTAACATACATATATAAACATATATAATGATATATATATGTACATATATATACATATATATATACATATATATATATATATGTATATATATATGTATATATATATTCATATACACCAATACTAGATGTATTTGTAAACCAAATAACGTATCTTTATCGCCGATAAAAGGTGCATAACAATAGTAATAATAATAATATAAATAATAATAATAATAATAATAATAATAATAATAATAAGAAGAAGAAGAAGAAGAAGAAGAAGAAGAAGAAGAAGAAGAAGAAGAAGAAGAAGAAGAAGAAGAAGAAGAAGAAGAAGAAGAAGAAAAAGCAGATCTTCCAACAACAGATCTGGACAGTAGGATGGGCTACACATACTTGAGAATTCTGGAGGCGGATAACATTAAAAACAACGCAATGAAAATCCAGATTACAGTTGATTACAATGGACGAGTAAGGAGTATTCTTAAATCACACCTCTACAGTTGAAATATAGTATATGCTATCAATGCCAGAACAGTAGCTATTATTCGATATACTTGACTGGAGTGTAGATGAACTAAAATGCGTGGATACCAAAAAACGGAAAATTCTTACAATTTATTGAGCTTTTGTAAAGAAAAGAGATGCATACCGATTGTATCTACCTAGAAACAACGGCGCTCGAGGTCTACGTAGTGTTGAAGATTTTGTGAATATAGAAGAGGATTGTCTATATAAATATATTTCTCAGAGTAATGAGATTCTTCTACGTAAAGTGAAAAGAGAATTAATACTAAGAATTGGGGTGACAAAAGAATCAAAGGATATAAGAGAGAGAGGTGAAATTATTTGGAAAAAACAACACAGTGTATTATTTAAGAATACTGCATTAAGGAATAATGACGGCTTAAATTGGTTGGTCAGGGGTGATCGAACAAATCTACCGAGAGTATCTTAATGGCAGCACAGGAACAAGCCACCCGCACTAGGTCCATCAAACATTACATTGACAAAACTGCACACAACCATAGCGAAAGTGCACATTATATATATATATATATATATATATATATATATATATATATATATATATATATATATATATATATATATATATATATATATATATATAGTGGTGTATGCCCAAGTCCAGATATAGTAACAAGATTCCATGCATGGGGGAATGGTGGCTTTCTGGAGATATAGAATACTGGCAGATGTGTGAAAATTTCTAGCTCGGTAGGGGGATGTTACCTTCTTTGTGGAAGACTGGTTAATTCAACATTTTTAGGAAATTATATGTAAATGGCCTGAGAAAAAACTTGCGTTAAAAATTAAAAAAAAACAAATACCAACAACAATATGTCAGACTTAAAATTGAGGATTATTTTCACATATACACTTTCCTTAAAATAATCACCTTCTTCTAGGTGTCGGGGTGTAATGATCACCCACTTCCAGACCAAGTAGCGTTGTTAAAGACATGTAACAATATTTTAAAACTGAAAATGCATGAACCGCAGACGCTAGCACACTCATGCGCGAATCAATTCTGCTTCCAAATGTAAACAAATAAAAAATCACTAAGACAAAACGTTATTACGTTTATTTCAATTTTGGTGAATATTTTTTATAAAAAATAATTTTGTTGAATATGTGGTATAAAAATAAAGAATTAAAATTCAAGTAAATGCTTTGGTCAAAATAAAGCGTTAAAAACAAACAAAAACTGTCCCTATTTACTTGCCTCCTCACGAAGGCAAAATTGAACGCCAGGTTGGTTTATAAGAAAATGAAAATCCAGCTCGCTAAAAAAAAGGGCATATTGGACTGGGAACAAAACTAAATTCCTGTTATAGTCACGTAAAATATTTGGCGCTTGATCGTAATACTCCTCCACCAGTTTTTCTCAACTTTTTTACTGACCAACTTTTCCTTGTTGAAGGGATGTGGGGCTTTTACATAAAGGTCAAGGCTCCAATACTACCTAAATAGAATTTAAATTTCTGATCTTCAGACTCGGAGCAAATTATCAGTCCTGTCCTTGCTCAAAAGAGGATACATCTTTCTCGACTGGGGCACCTTTTATAGGTTAATTCTTATCTCAGTCACGTAAATTATTTAGAGTTAAATGGTTTCATTTTTACTTTTTTAAGCTAATAAATTATGAACTTGAGTCATTATTCGTTCTTAGCTAGCAACTTTCTGAATGTTTATAACGTATACAATTATATTTTTCTGATCGACTTTTCATTGTAATTTTTTCTTTGCGGATAGTGTTCAGGTTGTTTAAAGGTAATCGAAAACAAAAGTAAAATTTGGATTTGTTTAGGGGGTAAACTACGCCGAGTAACCCAATTTTTATTTTTTAAATAGGGTTTTGAAAGTTAAATTGAATTTAAATATATGTTATGGTCATTTCTGAAATAAACACAAGTATCTTCATTCCTAACAAAACGAAATTGTTTAATTTTAATATATTACAAATTCACATTTTTAACAAATTAAGCATAGTAATAACGACAACTCATAATGTTAACGACAACTCATAAAAAAAGGATAAAAACAAACAAATAGGCAACACATACATGCGATGAAAGGCAATATAAGTTACTTTTCTATTAACCGCGATAAGTTTATTTGTGTGTTAATTTATTTTAAAGCATTTTTTTGTTAAAAAAAATCTGGTGGCTACTTGTTTAGTTATACGAAAATCATAATGGATGTCCATGTGTCTTTAAAAAGTCTAAAAATTAAATACATCCAGTAAATGTTATCTATCGTAAGAAAACGTCATGCTCTTCCAGTACTTTGCTTTACTTTCGTGTTTTGAGCAATTCTCGAAACTGTGTAATTTCAGCCATGTTTTACGTTCTAACTGAAACGTGAACACCGGGTTTGTTTTGAACAATGATAACGGTTTACAATAAGTTAAAACACAAATAAACTTATCCAGGTTAGTAGAAAGGTAACTTCTCTTGCTTTTTGTAACATTTATTTGTTGCCTGTTTGTGTTGATATCTTTTTCGATCTGTTAGCTGCTGTTAAAAATGGCCATGCCGTATTCTGTAGAATATTGCCGACGGAATTCTGGAAGTGGACACAAATTATGGGCTTCTACAGAATTGGAATCGAACCAAACTGACTCAGAGTCAAATGTTTTTTTGTAGTACCATAGAGAATAATGAGAATATCAGTCTCAATAATACAAATTCGTAAGTGAATTTGAAGCATTATAACCAACATATCGACCCGAATGTTTGTGATTCACGGAAATGATCGAGCTGGTGCCAAACAGTCAATTAGCTTAAAATTAGTACCCACATTAAATAAGACAACTTTTTTTCATTTATAACCTATCGTAAAGTTAACACTCTACCTCTATCTGTGTTAACAATGAGTTTAATCGTTGTGATGCTTATTCCAAATAGGATTAAATAGAGCATTTCCATTCCGTCATGGCCGCCATGTCTGTAATCGGAAATTTCGACAGGTGTTACCCCCAAATCTGGTATCATATCCTCTCTTTTTTTTAATAATAAAAAAAAAGTTCGACATGTCTTTTAATAATTAGCAATTAACAATAAAAAAATCAAACTGTTTGTTATAATTGGATTTTTTAATTTTTATTTATCATCCTCGTATCTACTCTCAATACTTGGCCATTTGGCTAAGATCAAAGTGTAGTATCTGTTCCGATGGATACTGCACCCCATAGACTGGTATTGTCTTGGCCTTCGGGGCTTGATTTACGCCGGTCTATGGGTCTGTCCTGTGCAGTTCTAGGAGGTCCCCCCTCCCAGGCTTTGCCTCCCCTCTTTGGGGAGGAGTAAGTTTATTGCTTACTGCCTGAGGCGCCCCTACCGGGGAATGCCGACGGGGCTGCCCAGGCAATTTTTAAACCCCACTTTCCCGACCCGACCTTGGGTCACATCTTACTTGTGGGAGTAAGATAAAAACTGGCCTTGTGCCTAACTCCTGGAGAGGAGTAAATCAATACTTGGCCATTTGGCTAAGATCAAAGTGTAGTATCTGTTCCGATGGATGCTGCACCCCATACTGGTTTTGTCTTGGCCTTCGGGTCTTGATTTACGCCGGTCAAATGGTCTTTCCTGTGCAGTTCTGAGAGCTCCACCTTCCCAGGCTTTGCCTTCCCTCTTTGGGGAGGAGTAAGTTTATTGCTTTCTGTCTGAGGCACCTCTACCGGGGAATGCCGACGGGGCTGCCCAGGCAATTTTTAAACCCCACTTTCCCGACCCGACCTTGGGTCACATCTTACTTGTGGGAGTAAGATAAAAACTGGCCTTGTGCCTAACTCCTGGAGAGGAGTAAATCAATACTCTCAATTTATATCCAACAAAGAAAATCAGTAAACTAAATTTATATTACGATATTTTTTTACTATTTACTTACAACTATGTATTGCTATTAACTGTGTGTTATTTTTCTTATTTCATAGCGGTTAAATATGTTAATCTAAGTGACCTTATAAGATCCTAACTGCAATTGAAAAGAGATCGATATTAATATGTATTACTGATCCAGTGGAATTATTATTGTTTGCGCTAAGGATAATTTGCGCAATGTGTTTATAATATCCAATAGTGTTTTTTTTTAACTTTTAATATTTATAAGTGTAATTCCATTTATATTATATTGTATATGTACTAACATTATCTCTTACCTACTTCTATATTTATCAAAAGGGTATGATGTGCTTCAAGTGCCTATAACTAATTTCTACTTCCCTCTTATATTATTATATAGTTTAATTATTTAAAAAAAATATCACGTTTAACATGCTTAAACTAATTCGATTCTATTATGTGATGCTACTCCGGCGTCGCTGGATTTAAGTCGCCATTGTCTTTCCTGGAACAATGCGAAAACGTTCCCTGCGCGTTTCTCCGACGTCTTTTTAAAAATCATATTCTTTTCTCCAATTTTTTTTTTTTGCTTTTGAGACCTGAGGATTATCGACGAAGAATCGAAAACGTTGGTGACACTGCTGGGACATTCATTTATTTATTTATTTTTTTTGATATTAAAAGATCATCAGAAAAATTGCAAAAATTAATAAAAAGTATAATTACACAGAAGAAATCTGTTATTTTTACCCACGTTTGCATATATATATATATATATATATATATATATATATATATATATATATATATATATAGTGTGTGTGTTTATTTCGGCAACATATTTTAATTTAGGCAAACATTATTAAATAATACGGAATGTATTTGCTTAAAAATACATTTTTTTAATTGCTGTATGTAAGTTCCGTGGGTTTTCTGTTCCATATTCTTTCCTTTTTTATCTCAATGTTATACACGCTCTTTTTAAGTTGTAAATTACTGGCCGTTATAATAACAAATAAAAGACATAGTTTAGTACCACCTGAAGATGATTTGACAAATCGAATTGAAAGTACTCGCAAAAAAGAAAAGAAAATGGAACAAGAAACCCATTGAACATACATACACCAATTTGACCGACATACTAAATGGACCGTTCGGGACATTGAAAAATTAAAAAAAAGTCTCATCAAGTAAAAACATTTCGCAGTTTATAGTGTTTGCCTAAATATATATATATATATATATATATATATATATATATATATATATATATATATATATATAATAATGGTAATAATCCATGGGAAAAATATCCACAGGGTGGTAATCCAGAGAATTTTAACCGGGTTTATAAAAAGTGCTCAATATCAAAATAGAGCTTTATATATGATAATTTTATTTACACAGACATGTACAAAATCTGCGACACTGGCATGTCGATGTTATCGATCAACAGTTACTATAAACTGAGACCTCATCAGGCAGAGTTAGAATCCGATCTTAACCTCAGATCATATTTGGAGAGAATGAAGTGGAGGGATAGAGAAAGAGGAGAAGAAGGAAAGAAATTTAACATTTCAAAAATTAAGGCCGTTAAAAAATTAAAAAATTAAAAATTAAAAATTAAAAATTAAAAATTAAAAAATCTAAAAAACAAAAACAGAAAACAAAAAATCTTAAATCTAGAATCTGAAATAAACAGGGCAAATAAATAAATAAATAAATAAATAGAGGAAAAGAAGGAGAAAGAGAGGGCGTCTGTTGATTCAGATCGAGAGGGAAGGAGGGGGGTAGACATGCACGAATCAAGTGTCAATAAAACAGTCGAGTTGTTTGCCTAAATATATATATATATATATATATATATATATATGTATATCATTGTTAAATACATCTTAATTCACTGCTTGCTAATACTTTTCATTTTTTCGATTTCCTAATAATTTATCTACTTTCAAAATCAAAAAGATAAATAACACAATGTAACACATGTTTTGTTTATTTGTATTTTTTAATGTTTTTATATGTATTTTTGCTACTGAATGCAAAAATCACATTCCTTTTGGCATAACATGGATAGTTTCTCTACAGCAGTATGCTGTAAAGATAATTACATACCATTTAGTACTTTTCTGATATTTACTGGTATTTAGTAAATACAATGTTAGAAAAAAACAAACCATACAACTTTGCAATGTAAATGCTTTGATACCTCTTTTCTTAAACTTAGAAGTGCTTTGACGATCGAGATTTTCTAAAGTGGACATTTTCATCTTTTCTGACAAGAGACCATATAGATTTTCCCATCATCGCAGTATCCCATCGTCCTTGATATCTTCTTTCAATTGTAGCGATGTCCTGATGAAATCTCCCACCATGTTCTTCACTGATATCACCCAAGTTTTCGGAGTAGAAATGTAGATACGAATGCAACAAATGAACTTAAAGGTTCATCTTTTGCATTCTAATCTCATTCTCATTTCATTCTCATCTGATTATCATACCACAACCCACTTTCCTGAAGTTCTCACATTTTTTTCTAGGACTACATCTTTTTATGTGGCAACACACAACGCTGTATACATGTCCCTATCCTTGACTCAGTTAGAAACATCGGTAACCTTAGGATACTGGAGGGCATTCTGATCTCTAAACATTTCCCTATCTAAATAACAGAGCCAAGCTTTGTTTCTCCTTAATTCTTAATCCACATTCTTCCTCTTATACTACCCTATATTCATTAACATTGGACCATGCTTCATACTCTTTGCTTCTTTTTTCTCTGCCTGATCCCAATCATCTCAACCATCTATCCACCTAACTCTTCTACATCTCGCCTAGTCACGCCCTCACTTTCCTTGTTCTCCTTATACCCTTTCATTCATGAACCTTTTCCCTCTATACATCCCCTTAACAAACACTCATTCTCCCCATCGTATATTTCCTTATACACTTTTCATGTCGATACTCTTCCTCGCAACTTCTACAATATATTATTCACAGAGTCAGCCACCTACACTTAGAGCATTCATACTTGATTACATATATTATACTCACACTGTATTAGTTTCGTTCACTATGCAATAATATATTAATAACCTTGTAATTAAATGTTGTTTTTGATTGTATATAATCCCTTTTTTCTTACTTTTCTCTTTTAACAACCTCCGATATCCACACTCTATGTCCTTGAGTATCATGGAATAGATGAGGGATTTGATTGACTATTTCTACTTGGCCATGCATTAATTTACTTTACTGAATTGCTCCCTTTAAGAATCAATTACTTCTGTCATCTAAGGGCCGATCTCTTTACCAGCCTAATTATCCCCCCTTAATCATTACCTGACTGTTGATCTGAACTAGTATTTACAATTGCAACAATTGACATAAATATTAAATATTTAATTAAAATAAATTAAAATAACAAAAAAATAAAAGAAAACAGAAATTTAAAAAAATCAACAAAGTAAATTAAATCTAAATATTAATAGTAAAAGTTAACTAAATACATTAATCTAGATATGTTATTACATAGCTGTATAATTGCATTTTCTGCGAACGTTTTCTGTATGCGAATCTCCTGTTGTTGTTTTTTTTAATAGAAACGCCGTCTTAGCTTACCTCATCTGACACAGTTTGTCTAATTTTTGGTTTCATTTTAAAAATGAGATGGTGTTAATCTTGAAATGATTAAAGTTTCTACTATTTGGACCTTTAAATATTTAGTAGTAAAGTTACCATCTCTTGTCATTCATTTTCTTCATTCTTATTCCCCCCTCCGGTTCTTAACATTGCTCCTGCCTCAGAATTCTCACCTTCATATTTACTTGTTTACCAGCAATGCATCAAGCTAACTACCATTTCCTTATATATATATATATATATATATATATATATATATATATATATATATATATGTATATATATATGTGTGTGTGTGTATGTATATGTATATATATATGTATATATATATATATATATATATATATATTTATTTATAAAGAAATGGTAGTTAGCTTGTTGCATTTTCTTCTCCATTTCATCTTTTCAAATATAATCTAAGGTTAAGTTTCCTGTTATTAGACATTTATTTCAGTGTTTTATCTAGACTATTTAGTTATGGATAAGGTTTATCTATGATTAGTCTGGTTAATAATGCGCACGGATTCTTTTATCTCCGGCTAGTAGTTGCAATATACATATACTAATAACGAAAAATAAAAGTTCGATATTTTGCATATATTTTATTACATTTTATTATTGATTCATTTTCCATATATATGTATTTCTTCTACGATAATTAGAGAGGAATTAGAAATTTACAACACCAGCCTTCTATTCTAAGTTCTGATCATAAACCTTATAGTATGACGTCATAATACCATTAAGTCACATGATTAATCTTTAAATAATTGAAAGTAGACGACTACTTAAATAAAATCGATTTTAGATCCTAGATTTTTCCTAAGATCGAAACATTTCTATAGCACTACACTTTAAATTCTAATAACCTTATCATAACATGAAACAATGAATACACTTTCTATATCTTTTGATATTTAGCACACTCAATGTAATACTTAGAATAAAAATGCACAACACTTACAATTTATCCTGAGTTGTAATAAACAATGTATTATTATAAAAGTAAATTCAATTTAATCAATTTGGCAAAAATAGAACCAACATGTTTCAGTTGCTATGAAGGAAAAGGGTGGTAGGAATTTACACATAAGAGAATACAGTAGCCCAGCACCTGTCCAAATCTACCTTGTAATTGATACCTGTTGGAGCATTAATTATCTCTCTTGGAAGACTTACTAGGTCCAGGGATCCTGATTGAGAAAGCTACCTTCCTCCGATTCAAAAGAATCGGCGGTGGAATAGAATATTTTGGTGTCTGCATCGACGTCTTTTAGGTGCAGAAGTGAACAATACATCCTCAGATATATACTAATGACCATTGACAAGAGGGTCAACCAAGATAGATCACTGTTTAATCGTCGGCGCTCAAGACAGAGAAGTGTTTATTTAGTCTGTTTTTATGGAGCAGTAGCCAGTCTTTGAACTCTCTCTGGATACTGGATATCACACATTATACATTATATAAAGAGCAGACTTAATCCATGCAAAACGAACCTACGGAGCTGCCTGAATAAACGTTTCTTTCCCTAAAACTTGTTCCTATATATCTTAATTAAAAAAATATTCGGCAGTTATGGTATTAGATTATGTTTAAATATATATATATATATATATATATATATATATATATATATATATATATATATATATATATATATATATAAAATTTGTTTTTTAGAATTGTTATTTCCTTGCGCTGATAGGAACCAAAAGCTCGAAACGACGTCGTACGTAGGTAAAATATAAAAAATATAATTTAATATTATATATATATATATATATATATATATATATATATATATATTATCATTTAAAGACAGGAGTTTTGTATTTTTGAAACATATAAGTGTGGCTTAAACCAACAAAATATATAATAACATAATCAGCCTAATTAGCGGATTCACTCTCATTCAAAAAGAATGTTCTATATATATATATATATATATATATATATATATATATATATATATATATATGTATATATATGTATGTATGTATGTATATATATATATATATATATATATATATAAATATATATATATATATATAAATATATATGTATAAATATATATATATATATATATATATATATATATATATATCATAACGATACACGTACAAAAATGTTTTGGCGATAATAAAGAATAAATCAAATCTTGCGATGAAAAGTATGATCCTTCTTGTAAGTTGGAAGGTTTTTTACCATTTTACCTTTCTAATATTTCGTCTATTCTTTCATGAAAAAGGATGTACTAACAAAATATAGTTTTTAAGTACACGTTTCCTTTCAAGAAACACTGGTGACAAATCATTAAAAAAACACAATCGTTTATTCTTTGGCAAGAAAAATAAAAGATGAATTTTCTGTTAGATGTGTCGCCAACATGTTTCTTTGTTGATGGATTCTGAAAACGACATTATTTCTACTGCTTGTGGCAGAAATAAAGTAGCAAGTCTATTTCCATATCGGGGTCACAGATACGTTTTTTGATATATATTCTAGAGAAATAATATCCGTTTGATTCGATTTATATGTAAATAACGAGAACTATCCTAGGGGTTACGTATGGGTGTAGAGTACGTATTAAGGTCAGCCTCCACAGCAGTTTGTAAAAATTGATTATAGACTACACTCGTATATATCAACAACCAACTGTGAACAATGCTATAAAAAAGGATACGTATATTGTATTTGCTGCCCCTTAGGCAAAACGAACTTCTCGAAAGTGCAGATATTAATGTTTTGAATGTTGTCTGACTTTGAAATGTTTGCGAGGATTTATCATTTCCAGTCTTTTATCGTTCATCACTTACATATAATGCAATATTATAAGAATGTGCGTTAATGTTAATATCATATATACGTTTCCTTCCCTGCAATTTTTATTTTATTTCATTTTTTCAAATTTTAAATCCTGGCCATTGCCAACTTATCTATCCCAGCGACTTCCTCTGATGATAAGATTTTGATCTTTGAAAAGCCTGGCTTAAGGAAAATTTAACTTGAATAAATTGCCTTTTTGCGGATTATACCTTGCTTTGAACTTTTGAATTAAATTTTGATTTGGCTTTTGCTTTCTCTAATTCCTTTCCACTCTCCTTCATATATATATATATATATATATATATATATATATATATATATATATATATATATATATATATATATATAATATATATATATATATATATATATTTATATATGAATACATTTTTGTAGGTACAAAGTTTTAATAAACAATCACATAATATTAGACGCATCGCCATTGTTATCTATAGTGAGGATTCTTGTTTTCTATTTCATAATTAATATTATAAGAGAGGAATACAGAACAACGAAAAGGTGAACAACAATGAATCATCTCCTAACTTTCCTGTTGTTTTCTCTATGATGATGTTTTTAAACGAATATTGAGAAAAAAAGGAGGTAAAAATAAATGAAATTCCTAGACGTCTTTCAATCGATACTTTTCAAGGTAATCGTTTACTACGAGAGGGAATCACGATTTAAAACGAGGTCAAACAACCATAAATAATGATCGAGGGTATAAAAAAGAAAAAAAATATCATAAAAAAGAAAAAAGAGAAAAACATTTTTAACGAACACCCATTTCTCAATATTCGTTTTAAAAAAAAACAACAAAAAAATAAAACATCCTCATAAAGAAAAAAAGAAAGTAACGAAGAGATTCATTGTTGTTCCCTTTCTCGTGGTTCTTTATTCCTCTTTTATCATATAAATTATAAAACAAACAAACAAAAGAATCGTCACTATAGATAATAATGGCAATGCGTCTAATAGTATTTGATTGTTTATATATATATATATATATATATATATATATATATATATATATATATATACATGTGTGTTAGTGTGTGTGAAAATGACAAACTGAAGAAAATATAAATGCATGAATAAATCATCAAAAAACGAGAGATTTAACCGGTTTCTTTTCGAATCAACAGACATCGTAAAAAAAGGTAAAGATGTTAAATTTATTCGTTAATGATAAAGACATAGGAAAAAGGAAGAATTCACAAGTAGATATTTTTGGCACGTTTATTAATAAACAAAAAGAAGAAAGAAACGCGAGCGACACAGACGCTAACATAGGAAAAGGGGAAAGAAATAGAAAAAGTCGAAAATAGAAAAAAAAGTGCCATAATAATTATCTCATCACCATCTAACGTAAACCTCAGACTTGGATCTTATTCCTTAAGCAAACATCTGACAACACCGCACTGAAACCATGCAATATATACCGGTACTGCTTAAATAAGTGCGATCCCAGTTTATGTAATTTTTATCTTTACTACATTTGATCAATATTTGTATTTTTTCGCTTTTTTCTCCTATTTTTCTTCCTCTGACTTTTCTCATTTTAACCTCTATGCCGCCCATGTTTCATTATTTTTTTAATAGTTTAACACATTTCAATTACATCATGTTGTGTGTTCTTTATTTTTACGGTTATGGAATAAATTTAAAATATTGACTATTACTGAAGACGTTCATTGATCCGAACGAACCCGGTTTAATCTCTCGTTTTTTATGGTTTATTCGAGTATTTACATGTTTTTTCTTTTGTTTTTTTCACACATCCTGTCTTTCCAAGCATTTCACTTTATAATGTTTCGTGTATTTTATACTCATATATATATATATATATATATATATATATATATATATATATATATATATATATATATAGACTGTTTCGCTGTATCACAACTCTTCATTGCGGTTAGCCAAGCTAGTGCCTCAAGTGGGATTGAAACTCAACCGTCAAGCTGAGAGTAGTAGGTACTCCTACCTATACACTATCATACGACACTGGCTGAATGTAAGTAGAATTTCAATGTAAACATTGTCAATTTCCCGTAGCTCAAATTGGTTTTACCCAATGAGCTATGCATTTTCAGCTAGTGGCAAATAGCTATGATTTTAGGATAAGCTCTACGCGAGAAAGGGGGCTAAAATAGTTTTCCACATACACTGGTTCGCTGTATCACAGCTCATCAGTGCGGTTAGACCAGCTACTGCCTCATGCCGGGGTGTAAACTCAACCGTCGAATTGATAGTCCTACTTTATTATTGTATGGTTTAGTTTTCAATCAGTTTGTTGTTAATAAAACTGCTTATGTGTGGTGTACCTATTTAAATTCGTAAGCTATGCTTTTCATATTCATCGAGTGGTCGTCGTCTGCATTAAAATATCAACAACTTTCTATAACTGTCAAATTATGTATATATTTTGTTGTTGAACATTTATATGGTGTCAATCGAAATGGAATTATTATGTGTTTAAATGAATCGAATGATATTATAACTATCATCCATAAACTAAACCTGAATGTTATTGACGCTTAATAAGTATTTGCATTATTTATCTGTTTTTAAACTTCATTACTAATTCATTATACCCATTATAATTGTGAGTTCTGACTAATATCTGAGTGAGCAATTATTTTCATCGTTTAGATTTTATTGAGTGAATTAGTGATTAGGGTACTAATAGTATTGCTCCATGAGAAGAAGAAGAAGAAGAAGAAGAAGAAGAATAATAATAATAATAATGATGATGATGATGATGATGATGATGATGATGATGATGATGATGATGATGATGGTGGTGGTGGTGGTGGTGGTGGTGGTGGTGGTGGTGGTGATGATGATGATGATGATGATGATGATGATGATGATGATGATGATGATGATGATGATGATGATGATGATACAAAAACACGAGTTAACTGATTTGAATAATGTAATAAAATATATAACTTGTACATGGGTTACGTTGAAGTTATAAGATTTGTACAAATTATTACGAAGATGAAATATTTAAAAAAAATATAGTTAACAAATATATGAGTGAATAATAATTCTAAAACTAATTATAATAAATAGTCAATTTTACTAAAGTGGGGAATACATCACCCTTCCTCACGCTTATGTGTATATCATTACCTGTATCGATAACGCTTTGCCTGACTAGAGACATATTTCCGGATGGAGGTCATATAGATCAATGCACCAACATGTAGTCATGTTTACACATTTAAAAAAATAGCATTTTTTGGATTAGCTTCAATTTTCATCATTTTTATTTTTATTTTAATGAAAAGGTAAACGGGTACGTGATTAGAGCCAGTAACGTTTACACATTTGATGGATTCCTTTCTAAAATGTTCGATGCATTATAAAATATCATATAATATTTATCTATCAAACTCACGCATATGCGAGAAAGACGTAGATACTCGAGATCTTGATGGGTAGTTTCATTACAACAGAGAGCGAGTGAGAAAGAGAGAGAGATTTGATTTGTGTATTGCAGATGGATAAGCTGGTTTAACGACACACAGCACTGGACAAACTACTATGAATCAATTAAACTGGATGTTAAAATGAGATGTATGTTATGCATTTACAGACATTTACATTAATGTGAAAAGTATCAAATCACTGTTAACCATATTTATCACACTTACTTTCAAGTTGTATTATAGGATGAAGCCCATCTCCAGATCATTAGTACGGGCAAAAAAAGAAAAGCCCATTAATGCGCAATCATAAATCAACTATATGCTTCACTCTGGATATTGACATTTAAAAACTTACATGTAAAACCAATTGATCGCATGAAAGGTTTTAGCCGTGCCCTCGCATAAGGAGATAAACGTTTCGAAGTTCTGAACAAAATTGAACTGAAATATTTTGTGTTGGGTGCGTCGTCGTTCACGTACCTTTAAAAGAGTGTCTGTATTCTGGTTATTTAAGTCCGTTGGTCTGTCACGTGTATGTGTGCAATATTTCTTTCAGATGCCTAGGTGCATCTCTATGAGAGTAGTTTTTTCAGAGAATCGTTTACTAGTGCTTTGGATATATTAAAAACAATTCATCGCTCAATTTTGTCAAGTTATATTTTTATATTAAAATACTTGAACTACTCAACACATTATCGCAGGTAAAAGAAAATCAGAAAATTAACTAATTGCATTTTCATCTGTTTCATTGAATTAACTTTTATAAAATTAAAATTCAAGAATAAAATTATCTACTCCGACAATATACTGGAATTCCCATCTCGGAGACGAGATGTTCCTCGCTTTTCTACACTCTATAGTAATTATATACGGCATACTCATATTAACACACTGGTTTTAGTTATATCATCGAGGTAAATCAACCCTGAGTCTGGTCAGTACCCAATGGGTGACCATTTAAGAATATCAAGTGTTGTATGTGATCTCCGCTTATCTCGGAATCGTTCCCACAAATTTTGAACTTCTTGCCACTGTAATCAAGCAGTACAGATCCAGAAGAGGTCTGGTAGAGGTTTTCGCAACCTTTGTTTGACAATTACACTCGCAGCCAACAATACAGGAGGTATCCAAGATCGATCAAGACTGAACGGAGACGATGAAGTTATATTCATCGATCATTCTCTAACTGAGCGCCAATCGCTGGTTCTTTTTTTTATAAAACACTAGCAGGATTACACGGCGTTGCCCCAAGTAGACTGTGGGATAGCATCACATGCAACATAATATAAAAGAGAGTTTACTTTAACAACAACCTTGATGGTGTCAGCTAGATATCTTACCCACTGAGCTTTTCGGATATATGTTCAATGAACTCGATGCTTATGAATAGATAACGTTCATTTTGTAACTAGTGTCATTAGATCCATTAACAGAGCAGCTGTAGACGAAACACTACCATGTCAATAGACATATTTAAGGTACGTTCCCTCGTATGCATTCATATTTAGGGTCAAATATTCACACACACAAGATGTGTTATTCTTAATAACGATAATTATATATATATATATATATATATATATATATATATATATATATATAAGTACTGTGTGGTAGGGCAGGAACAATCCAGCAGAGTACTCGATTAATTAAGAAATCCGAGATTTCGAAGGATTAAGAGCGTAAATATTCCTGAATATTTTAATCAGCTGACGATAATCGGGATCAACCTCCCGTTTTGAAACCGACGGTACTGATGTTACATTTAATTTCTGTATTTTATATATATATATATATATATATATATATATATATATATATATATATACCGACATTCTTAACTTACATTTTATTATATTTTAAAAAAGGGAAAATAGATTTTGTGATTTAATTTTTTTGAATCTTGGGATAGAATCGAAACCGCACACTCGATGCTACATTCCCAAGCAAACTATTACGTCATTTGTTAATGCTACATAATATATGAACGTATGTTCAGAACAAATATATTAGGTAGTATGGAGGTAGTATATATGTGGACCATTCGAAAATCTTAAAAACAAGTCTGCGCTCAGGACTAAAATATAAACAGGCATGAAACGTGTGTTTAATTCAAATTAGGTGTTTAGCAAAGGTCCGACACAAATGTGTTGCGGCAAATTATGTGTCCTCTTGAAGCAGTGACGTTCTGATATTATATGAAAGAAAGAAATATGTTTTTTTTTGGCAGTCAGTTCTCGGAAGCGGTGATGAACAGACGCGAATTTAGGATGCAATTAAATAAAAAAAACTGGAATTGAATTTCTAAAAATGTAAATAGCGCCACTTTTATGCCCACACTCTATCACTTTCTGTAACTAAATAGTTAAATTATTAAAAAACATGTTTAGTTTCACTCCATCACTTTCATTTGTATGACGAGAATTCATCCTCAAAATAAAGACCCATTTAAACTCTCTATCGCGCTCGCCTTTTCCTTACTGTGCTGTGGAAGTTCTGGATCACAGACACAGCACGATTATTATGATTACGGACAAATAAAGACCACTCCAGTGCGTCAGTATAGAGAAAGAGAGGGACTACTGGGTTGAGTGGCCCACGTTTAAACGCTATGTGAGACAACTGAAATATTTTTAAGTTAGTAAAGTTTATTAGAGAACGGATCTTAATAAAGAAATATGGAACATTAAGAAACATTTACAATGGCACTATGAAGAAAAAACTGATTTTCGTTTTTGATGTTTTAAAAGGGGTCTGTTACAAATTGGTTACATAGATGCGGGGGCACGTACATATGCGGCACATACATCTTAACGTATGGATTTGAACAACTTACATTGAATACCCCATAGAATCTAATTCATTTGATATAAATGTAATCGAGAAATATGTATTAGACGTTTTAATAGAGGCGATACCTTCATAGCCACGCTTTAGGTTCACGTAGAGATTCGGGAACACTTTCATTATCACCAACACTAATTTTCACATCAGAATGCACTTTTAGATTTGATATAGAAGCTCAAACCATTCTTTCAATAGGGAACACCACATTTTCTCATTCCCATCTGTCATTTTTAACCCTTCTATAGTATTGTATACCATCGAATTGATAATTCTATAAACCCTTATCCCCGAGTGGCTTTTCGCCTCGCTATGAATTGGATTATTAGCAATAAAACATTCAGATCGTTATATCCTGTTCCTTGTCTTGCACACAGATACGAAATCATAACATGTTTATCCGTCTGTATTCGTTTATCAACTTCTATTACGATAGCCATCTTCTAATGTAGTTACCATCTTAAATGAATGGTCTTGTAAAAAGACATGGTGCACACCCCAAACTTACAAAATATTTAAACATTTCCCCACCCCACCCCTGATTATTTAATTAGAATGGATTCTGATGAAATCATATTCAATGACTAGATTGGTCAGCACAGAATATCGTACACCACTGACTGTCACGAACTGCTACTCATAGTCTTAATATTGTGTGGCCTATCGATTCTCTTGTGATTTGAATGAACTGTTCAGAACATCTGAAAACTTGTGGTATATGAACTTATATTTTAAGTAAAAACAATGAACCTAATCATTTATATATATGTATTCACGTATTTACATATATATATATATATATATATATATATATATATATATATATGTATATATATATATATTACAATTCGGTACTTATATAGATAAGGGAATATATTAAAAACGCACTTACACAAGTACTAATCGCACTCTCAAACAAATTAACCGAAATACTTGTTAATATACTTATGTACCATACAACAATAAGGTATGTAAACAGAACATAATTAAAAATATTGAGTAGAATGTTAATTAAAAATTATAAAAATCAGTCTTATAGCGTACGTCATAGATTCGAGCAAATAACACTTTCATCGGGGGGACACAACTTTGTCTATCATATTAACAAATAATACATCAATGGCGATCAGCAAAGTACGATAACACTGATTTTCATTTTTCATACACATTCTACTTGATAATATTTCCTAATCTTTGGTGAGGATACTTATTTTTGCCTCATACATTAGTATAAACAATTGTATTTATTTGGAAATGCGTTTTTATATGGGCCTTCATCTATATAGGCACCTTATATTTTATGGAAAAAAGATTTTTAAAAGATGTATATATCTAGGGTACCGTCTAAAATTAAGGAACAAAAATAAAAACTTCTGGATCTAAGCACAATTATATATTATTTTTTGTAGGAATTTCACTGACTATACACATCATGTTGTTGGACTTTTACCGATATTTTCAGATTAATTAAAATAATATGTTTAAAGTTATCCACCATGTTACAGATTTCAAGTGTCCAAACGAAAGGAACAAAATATAATTTTAAATGAATCACATTAAAAAGGCAAAAAAAAGTTAATAGTTAGTACTTCAACCTTTGTTTTCAATAACTGCTGCGCATTTACGATTGCAGGATTTCAGTAAATCTTGACATTGGGCCACAGTTATCCTGTCCCATTTATCTTACAGTTTCAGCCACAAGTTTTCCATGTTTTCTTGATTATTTGCCATATACTGTTCTAGAATATTCCATAAGTTTTCTATAGGATTCATGTCAGGACTCTGAGCAGGCCAGTCCATTACCTCTACTTCGTGATCAGCCAGATAATTCATGACCAGCTTTGCCTTATCGCAGGGAGCATTATCCTGCATAAAAACAGGCTTTTCGATACCAGAATTGTGCAATACAAGCAAAACATACTGTTCGAAAACATTCTTGTATACAGTGGCATTTACTTTTATAATTAAGCGTACAAGTGGTGATGTACCTTGCCATGATATTATGCCGAAAACCATCACGCTACCTCCACCAAATTTAACAGTTGTTTAATGCAGCTAGGGTCAACACTTTCGCATTTTCTCCTCCTTACAAAGTGTTTTCCATCACTGCTACATACATTACATTTCGATTGGTCACTGAAATAAACTTTTTAAAAATGTTCTTCTGACCATATAACATGCTTGTTTTGCTAAAGCCAACCTAGCTGCTTTGTTTTTGTACTTATTACCGGCTTTTTTCGAAGAGATCTGGAAAAAAAAACTATTTCGTACAACCTTCTGGGCACAGTTTGTCGTGAAACATTCATGGCACCTTCCATTTGTTTATAAATGTTGCCAGTTGTAAGAAAATGGTCTTTTAACGCTAGGCATTGCATAACTCTGCCCTCTTTTGCCGTTGTCTTTCTTGGTCTAGCAGGTTTGTTTGTGTTACTTAACCTTCCAGTTTCCATTATAGAGTGTGAGAACTCGGCTTACAATACTTTTTGAACGTTTCACAGGTTTTCTGATTTCTTCTATTGTAAACTTTTCCTTTCTTTAACAGTTTTTTAAATTTCTTTTTGACATGATTGATATTGCGTGACTTGCAGCAGTGATAATAATTAAAGTTTAGAATATTTATTTTCATCCTTTTATACCAAAAAACCCTACTGTTTTAAACTTTAAACAATTAGTTTTCCTTAATGTTCCTTAATTTTTGACATTTGACATGTGTAAAATAGTGGATAACTTTAATAATATTATTTTAATCTATCAGAAAGTTTCGGTAAAAGTCCAACTACATAATTTACATATGTAGTGAAATTGTTGTTCCTTAATTTTGGACGGTATATATATATATATATATATATATATATATATATATATATATATATATATATATATATATATATATATATATGAGTGTGTGTGTGTGTGTAAATAAATAAATAAAACTTTCTAGGGAATAACATGAAGGCCTTTCAAACACGATCAAACATCGAACTCTCTTAAGTCGTAGTTGATCACTATTCCACACAGGATTTTTCGGGGACCCCCTCAGAGATACACCGTTTTCTGTCATTGCTGACGCCATTCATTATCGGGCTGTGACTACAATTGTTTCAGCTTGCCGATGATTTCACTGGGCACAGACATTTACTAAAGATGTCTAAATCTGCCCTTCTGGATAAAACCGCGGTACATTGCAGAAATATGTAATATACAGCATCTAAATAAATTATATTAGCCTTCTTATATGATCGAGCACTTTATTTGATTTCTTTTCTTATACAACCTGGCACACTATATGTATATATATATATATATATATATATATATATATATATGTATATATATATATATATATATATATATGAAATGTTAGTATTTGTCCATAAATCTGTCCGTCCACCGTCTTAAGAATGCAAAGCGAGAACGTACATGCCGCTAAGTGCTGTTTACACAATGTCTCCAAACGTTGATCTACATAATCTGTATTATCGTTAAAAGGTAGCAACTGATACAAATGTATATTTACATGACTGTTAATTTATATATATATATATATATATATATATATATATATATATATATATATATATAAGCTGATATACCCGGCGTCGCCTTAGTGATATATATTGCCAGCTATTTAATAACAATCACACAGGTCCCTTATACATCATTAAGCATTTTAAATGTGTTGTTATGACTACGTTATTCGTTGTATGCAATAGAGTTGGTTCAAATAAAATTGAGGGTCGATTACATGCTTACTTGTACAATTCTTCTATTTTTAGAGTGTAATTTTACTGTTTTGATATTGATATGTTAGCGAACAGAAACATACACGTTTCTCCAATTGATAAAACGCAGTATGTGAATTCGCTATACAAGCGTTTTTTCAGAGGTGTGTTCAACATTAATATAGAAAAAGAATCAATTTAATAATCGTCGGATGTGATTGCTATAAAAGTTGGTATTCATCCTTTCGGAAGAGGGTATATATATATATATATATATATATATATATATATATATATATATATATATATATATATATATCATCTAGTCGTAGTGGTGTCACGGATCCACTTATCATCTCGGTTAATCCTCCATTTCAACTGTTTGATCT
>OY744519.1:189916320-189956320 GCA_963556195.1 Sepiola atlantica | reverse complement strand
GCCAATGTAAGCCTTTGAGGTACTTCATTTTATTAACACATGAATGGTATGGAAACCTATTTTCTTTTTGCTGTAATGGATTAGAACATTTTCTGTGACCCATGATCCATAATTCTATTTAGCTTCCAGCTTTAAATAGCACGAATATCTTTTAAGAATCTTTCAACAAAAGATATTGTTGGCGTCACTTGGAGGAATCCTTTTCTTCTCAGGAACTATTTTCAAAGAATGAAAGACTTTTCAATCTTTATAATTATCAGCCTTTCTTTTTGCCATTATTTTTGGTATTTTTCATGGACAGTGAAACTTTACTTCAACCAATCATTGTCATGTCTTTCTTTTAAATAAGTGACTTGTATAAATAGTTGTTAAATACATAGTAAAAAAAACTCACTGTACGATTAGATTTTTAATCTTAATAAATCTTACTTCAAGTTAATCAGTGTCCTGGGATTTTATTATTTCGTTTATGAAGATATTAATATGGCTAATATTCCCCACCTCACGAATCACTGAGCCTTGTTGCATCCACGAACGAACCCTCTATTGGACTTTTTACCCTCTGGATTCTATCTATTTTAGCGGCACCTGAAAATGGTGGTTTCTAGAGTTTAACTTTGAAACCTCTCACTTTATTTCTCGTGCCTTCGAACGACCTACCTACAAATCACTTTCTCCGCTGGACTTTTTGACACCGGATTTTTTGGCAATCGGACACTTGCTTGCATTCGGACAGCTTTTTGCATTGTTTTTTTTTCGATTACACACATATCGTTTTTAATGAGCCTTTTTTAAGAATCATGCACAATACTTTTGCTATTCTTTCAGACTATCTCTCTGTGTATTATTGTTGTCTTTTTTTAGTTTACCTCATAATAGTGTTGAACTACACATTGGGAAACATTCGGTGTCAGATTAGCTTTGCAATCCGAATCTACCTTCATTCTGTCTTATCAGTGTTCATGTATTTCATTAATACGTGTATCAGATCAATCGCGTTAACTGATTATTTTCTATGGACGAAACGAAACAATGTTAACGGATAAAGTGTGTGTCACACTGTTTTTTGATGAATCACTGCGGAATTGATCTAACTAAGAAGATGATTTAACCCAGTAATATTTATTAAATATATTCACAGTTCAGAGGCTTTCATTTCATAATGTCATGAATGAATATAAACATATATTAGTCTTAATGATCAGCTCGTAAAGTTTATATACATTGCTGTTGCTCATATATAAAACTATCTACATATGTCTTATTGGTCCCCCGATTTATAAAATCGGGAGAGCTATGTTTTGAGGCATTTCCGTCCATCCGTCCGTCCGTCCGTCCGGATTTTTCACTGCAACCATCCATTGAATTTCTCTGAAATTTTGCATGAAGTTGTAACTTTTGTCAGGTTAGAAAGTGACATTCTCCGATTTAAAAAAAAATCTGGTAAATCCCCCACGTGGTCAAAAGTCCCCAAAATGGCAAAAAATGACATTTCTTGCCCTATAACTTTTCATCCATCCATTCAATTTTTCTGGAACTTGGCCAAAATGTGTAGGCAATTGTTCCTAATCGAAAATAAGTATCCCTGACCTTGGAAAAATTCTGGTTCGCGCCCCCAGGTTGTCAAGAGCCCCCTAAAATGGCAAAAAATGACTCTTTCCTCCCATAACGTTTGATCTATCCTTTCAATTTTTCTGAAACTTGGCCAAAATGTAGAGGCAATAGTTCTGGATATAAAATGAGCATCCTTGACCTCAGAAAAATTCTGGTTCACGCGCCCAGGGGGTCAAAGGGGGGGGGGGGGTAAAAAATGCCCCAAATTGCCTAAATTTATTGCATTTTACACTCGCCACATCGAGTCACATACAGAGGGGGCCACTCATGCGCGGCTTGTTTATATTGCAATAATTATATCTCTTATTCATGAAACAAAATTGTAAACCTCTTATCTAAATACCACATTCATTTCAATGTCTGTCTCTCTCTCTCTCTCTCTCTATCTATATATCTATCTATCTATCTATCTATATATATATATATATATATATATATATATATATATATATATATATATATATATATATATATATATGGGAGATGAATAAACTAAACACTACGAGATATTTTTTCATATATTCATCAACGTTTCGTTTGTATTGTAAGATATCCTCAAGATGATAATTTGAACAAAAATGTTATGCAAATACATCGGAATTTGGAGTTAAAATGATGGAGAGATGAAAGAAAAGTAGTACTATGGGCGCTGGAGGAGAGTCATGGCTGTGAGAAGTCAGTGGTGGCAAAAAATGAAATAAATATGGAAAGCTTTGAGAGGAAGCTATGAAATGGGGAGGGATGAGAATATCATTAAACTTGCCTTACGCCGTAGAGGTGAAAAGGGTCTCATATTTTTGTCGTGGTGAGCTCTGGCTGGAAAAATTATATACACACACATATATATATATAATATATATATATATATATATATATATATTTGTATATATATATTCATATATATATATATATATATTTGTATATATATATTTATATATATATATATACAGATATATATATATATATCTGTTTATATATATTTGTATATATATACATACATATATCTATATATATATATTTGTATATGTATATTTATATATATATACATATATATACATATATATATATATATATATATATATGTATATATATTTATATATATATATAAATCAGCTTTGTTTATAAATTTGTATGTACACAATTTACTCCTAAACTGTTTAACTCACAATTAGGAATTTTAGAACACATCTGGTCAAAGTAAGAGTTGGATTATGTGGGCTAAATCTTATTAACATATTTTTTTATAAAAGAGAGAAAGAAAGGTTATAAGCCCTTCGTTAAAACTGAGTACCTCCGATTCTTTAAATTCTTTTACTCATAGGTATAGGTAGTATACATCAATTAATAAATAATCCTCAAATGCCAAGTTCTTGGAGTATTTTAAATATATGTGGGGAGAGATAATATTGTTATACCTTCTCATTTGAAAACATGAATATTTGATATTTTTCATTGAATTTAATGCATAGAAATTAAACACCATCTAAGCAAGTTCCCGAAATTTCAATTTAAGATATATATATATATATATATATATATATATATATATATATATATATATATATATATATATATATATACATGTAGCTTATAAGATTAGAACATACAAAAAAGTACATGTTATCAAGAATATTACGTAAATAATTAATGCAGAAGGATTCGCTCTACGTTGTTCATTCGCCCGATTTTCAAATCGAACACTAAACCCTGAATATACAGTGCAATCGCTATTAACCCGCCCCCCAACTTGCAATATACGACATAATCACGTTGGAACACCAGTTTCAGTTAAATCACCGACATAAAGCTACGAAGGGCCTAGCCAGTACTAGAGTGGTTGCAATTTAGGAAAACCAGGCGCTTTATGTAGACACATAGCTATGGGCAAATAAGCGTCGCCAACCCGCAGTTCCTAGCGTTGCAACTATGGCTTAAACCACCCTGAATGACAGTAACCAATAAAATATCGGAGGGAGGGTTTCCTCTTATAGGAGTGATCTAAACCCATGACAGTGATGATTGTGACAAGCAATATACTTTATTTATTATTGTATTATATACTAGCAAAACCTACCCCCCCCCCCCCGGTAACAATTAATTGGATGCGGGTATAGTAAACTAATATATTTGAAACACCAACCTTAAGTCCGACTGGCACATCATCACTTAAAAGAGTACCCTACACGAAAAAAAATAACGAACAGAATAACGCACAATTTACGGTGGCTGAGTGGTTTACGACGCGGACTGAGGACCTGACGGTGTCGGGTTCTAATCCAGTTCGTTCCACAAAAAAATGCTTAGGTTTTAAGAGTTAGCCATAGAATACACTCCACTCGAGGTATTGTGGTTGAAGAGCAATCGCTCATGGATTCTTCATAATTTTATTTTTTCATATAAAACTGATTCATCACTCTAAATTCTAAATTATGTTTTCCTTTTGTCAATTTTGCACGGTGTTCACGTGTAATCGCCTTAAAAGCAGAAATTATTCATGTGTGAGGGGGGCTTAGCTGATTTTCTTCATCTGAAAATATACTTATACTTTATTTGTTGAAATATTATAGTTTTACTGTGCGTCCATAGTTTATTTTAATTTTAAGCAAATAAGTTTAGTTGTGTTATTTTTCTCGTGAACATTAAATACATAGCTTCTTTAACATTATCTAAATACTTAAATACCTTATTTTTCATGTATAAATAAAATATATTCAAAGTGATGGTATTATTGTAGAGTAACACTCAGAGAAAATACGATTCTACTTTTTAGACGATTACGTGTGGATACCTAGAAAATCCTGGCTGCAATAGAAAACACTCAAAAAATTAATTTAGAATTTAGAGTTGGGCATCAGTGTTGCATAGCTTAAAATGATCCTCTATAGGGTTTTATGGCAGTAACCATTTTTTTACAATTAGAGATGCATTTTGTTCGTTATTTTGGGGGCATGGGTTCATTTTTTTAGGCGATTACGTGTGGTTTTATAAGCTTGAAAGTCGAACTTAAGGTTAGTGTTAAAAATATATTAGTTAACTGTCCTAATAAGTTATAATTACGGTAAAAATAGAATTCTTTAAACTTAGCTGAGAGTGTTAATCTATGAATTGATTATTTTTTATTTTAAATTATGGGAGTCTCTGAGTAAACACATTGTTTTAACTATACCTATCCCCAATTAATTTTGATTTTGATATGAATATAGTTTCGATAAATGGAAACAATCACAGTTATTCATTTAGAAAACATAAAAAATGAATCTTTTCTTGGGGTGGAAGATTTTTTTATTATACCAAATATAATCATATTACGATGTCGTCGAAAACAGCAGCACATATAGTTCTAACGATAAAGTATATATCTAAAAAAAGACTTTGTTAGTTATTGCGTTCAATGCGGAGTGTAAGTATTATTTACTCCTCTCCAAGAGTTAGGCACAAGCCAGTTTTATCTTACTCCCACAAGTAAGATGTGACCCAAGGTCGGGTCGGAAAGTGGGGGTTGAAAAGCCAGCGCCCGAGAGGTGAGCACTCTGACCATCAAAAATTGCCAGGGCAGCCCCGTCGGCATGCCCCGGTAGAGGCGCCTCAAGCAGTAAGCAATTAACTTACTCCTCTCCAAAGAGGCGAGGCAAAGCCTGGGAGGGTGAACCTCCTAGAACTGCACAGGACAATCCCATAGACCGGCGTAAATCAAGCCCCGAAGGCCAAGACAATACCGGTCTATAGGGTGCAGTATCCATCGGAACAGATACTACACTTTGATCTTAGCCAAAAGGCCATTTTTATAAATTATTTTTATAAATTATTCTAGGTAATCTAAGTTGTTAGTTCGTATACACATGCGAATGCTTAAACGTTACCGGAAGTTATTCGAATTTAAAATAAATCATTTTGAACGTTAAACGTTTTTCATAAAATCGTTGGAATTGATATTACTACGAATAATAATAATAACAATTATATTAACAAAACTTTTGAATATATATAAAACAAACTGTAAAACGAAAATATAAATGTCCAGAACATTTATTTATTAGAAGGTATTCATAAAAGCATTATGCTAATAAAGCATGTGGATGAATGTGTTTACGCAGTGTTCTGTTGACTATATATATAATGTATTTGAACATACTTACATGTATAATTGAATTAAATAAGCGTAACCTGTTTTGATATTAACAGCGTTAACAAAAATAGAAAATAGTTCGCATTTATTTGTTTAGATTCATATATATATATATACACATATATATGTATATATATATATATATATATATATATATATATATATATCAGCAGACGATATGTTAGCACTGATTTTTTCTCTCTCTCTCTTTTTCTTCTTTAATAGTTCTCAACAGCAAAATGTCGATTTACCCTTTCTCACGTTTACTCTTTTTACTCTTGCTTTCTCTTCTTTTCTTCTTCTTCAACTGACGTTATAAAGACACTGGTGTATCGGTCTAACTTTATTCTTCTTCCTCTTCTTCATCTTCTTTTTCTTTCTCTTTTCATAACATTCCCCGCATTCCTTTTTCTCCCCCCTTTTGTTGTTCTCTGCACGTGACATTTTCTTCCAATCGTAGTCTCTGTATGAATTTGAAAACTTTTCCGTTTTGAAATAAAGTTTATTATCCGATAGAAAATTGCCGTATCTACGACCGAAATATCTCGGTGGAACTTTACAACATGAGTTTTTGAGTTTATTTTTGTTAGTTGTTGAATTGCTTATTCTTTATTCCATTTTTATTTCTACATATTGTCTGAAACAGTGTTTCTTTTTTGCCATATATATATATATATATATATATATATATATATATATATATATATATATATATATGTAGTGTGTGTATTTAGGCAGCATTTTCCTATTAATGCAAACATTGGTAAACTCAAAAAATCGTCTGTTTAAGTATACAATTTTTATTTTTTCAATTTCCCTGATAGGCTGTTTGTATTGAAATTTAAAAAAATGAAATGTCACATAGGTGTAACGAACGTTTTTGATTATTAGTCTAATCATACTCAGGTGTCAACATGAAATTGATAAAAAAGGTGAAGAAAGAACAACATTTATTTAAAGAGACTGCTAGGAAACACACACATAACGTTTTCCAATTGTTCCAGGAAAGATACTAACGATTCAAATTCGACGACGCAAAAGTATCATCACAGATTAAAATTACATTATCTTAAGAATTTTTAAATGTTGTGGTAAAACGGCAGACTGCAGGCAGTATTATCGTAGGTTAGATCCTTTCCCACCCTAGCTATGCTGATGACGGCTGATAGCCAGTAACACGTGCCCATGGATTGCTTTTACGTACGTAAACAGTAATCTATATACCTCTTTCTCTGCATATATATATGTGTGTGTGTGTATGTATATATATATACATATATATATATTTATATATATACATATATATATATATATATATATATATATATATATATATATATATATATATATATAATGGATTGAATGAAAGAATTACATGACGAATTAATAAAAATTTAAAACATATCAAAGTTCAAGCAAAATATATTGTAAAGTCCTTTATCCATGTATCATCAATTAAAATATTCACCTCAACCGACTATTACCGCAATGGCATAACTGCGAGTAAAAATATATATAAAAATATATAAAACATAGTTTTATGTTTACATACCCCGACAAGGTACGGGCTGATTTGATGTTAAATCTTTACAGTGCATCCAAGTCAAAAAGTTTTTAAAGAAGTTTTTTTTAGTTTCTAAAGCAACAGTCGAGATAGTGAACATTAATTTAAAATCAAAAATTAAAAAAGTGTATGCTTTACATACAATGAAATACAGTTAAGAAGAGTCCAGCGTGAAAATATTGTGTAAGTAACATTAAAATGATATAACGGTCAAATACTAGAAAATGCAGAAAGAAAACTAACTCAATGTTTGGTATTAGAATGACAAATTAAGGGTTCCAAAGAAAGATATTATAAAAGATATTAGATAGTATTTATATTTTTGAAGTATCAATTACACACACACACACACATATATATATATATGGGTGTGTGTGTGTGTGTTCTTACAAAAATATATATGTTTGATTATATACTCTGTATAATATCCGAAGATGTTCCATATTGCCAGCTCATACTAATTAATATAGGTGCATTAGAATCACAAATGGAAAAATTAATCCATTACTATACATTTCTTCTGATCTTACGATTGAGTCATTCTTATGTGTCCCTGAACGATCACAACAACACTCTTTTTACTTTCATACAATAGTGAATACCTGCAATTCCTCTTTTTCACGCAAACACAACACATTGTGTTAATATGTCAAATTGTAATTTGAATTATTTTAAAATGATTTTTAATGTTTATTTAATAAATTCAATGGGTCTATCATTTCTGACGGGCATTTTGCTGCAGGAATTAGATGAGCATGTAGTCTTCATCTCAACTCTGTTGCTCATCAGGGAAAGTGTTTATTCATTATCAACAGGGAATAGGATAAACAAAGTTCAAAATGAGATCCCGGCAAAAGTAACACAGCAAGACAAACTACATAAAAACTGCATGAAAAAATTCACATAAAAAGTTTTAAAAAATCGAGCGGCAACCCCCATAAAAAAAGAAAACTCAATACGAAAACCTTGAGACGATACTTTTAGCCGTACTACCCAGTTGATACTCGACTGAGCAAACTTTATCGCACCAAAAAATACTCGCAAATAAACCCGAACAAAAAGCGATTTACAAATTATTATCTCTGCACATCAATTACATCTAAACACATTTTTAGAATTAACTATTTCAAACATTGTACTTCTAGAACATGTTCACCGAACCAAACCGTTTTTTTTTCTAAAATTTACATAACACATAGCTTGAGCCTAGTTTAGTGTTTGTTAACGATAAGGGTTTAGTTAGGGTTAAGTTAAAGTTATATTCGTTTAAATTCAGTTGAAATTCTGTATAAGTACCCAAATATTATTAAACTATAGAAAATATTCTAATTATAAAAACATAAATTTATTATTTGTAATAAAAAGTAAAATAAAGATTATCAATTATAAAGACCAGTTTAGAATTATCATGTTTTAATAATTCAAACAAATAGTAAAACACATTTTTGATTGTCCCCTAAAAAATATCAGACCAAAAATATAATTGGTAACTTTTTTAATAAACAGCCTTTGTCTATTTCTGTTTTCTACACCGGAACTTGTCGCCAAGTAGATTCTTTTCATCATCCTAGTTATATAATCTTAGTGTGGTGGAAACATTTCGATCAACTGGAGCAGTAAGGCGCCTCCTTCCCTCCACTAGCCTGTGAGAGACCCTTGTGGTAAGGTCGAGTACCTACTTAGGCCCCGGATCAGCGTACGTAAAGTCATAGCAGGCAAGTGCTGGATGGAGGGTTGAGCAGCCTAATGGATTTAAGAAACTGGTCAACCCTTCGTTTAGCGTAAGGCAGATACTGGTTTTGTACAATGGCTAAGACTTCCTGCTCTGTAAGAGCACTGCTTTTATAAACGGTAATTGCAACCCAGTGTAGGTAACCTCTTTGCAAAGAACATCATGGTGTTACAAAATATTCAAATAAGAATTGAGAGCCATGATCATCAATATCTGCAAAAAGGCCTTACACCTAAAGAAGAAGAGTATAGGAATACGTAATAACAGTTCAAGATAGGAATTAATTGAGACTATATTGACTATTGACTATGGCGCTTTCACTTCTTTTCGTTTCGTCTCCATATATGAAGTTGAGCGTGACAGATAGATGAAAATTTTACAAAAAATGTTAGCGACACATTTCATGAACATCGTATTTACAAGATAACCACCTTCAAAATGTAAGTCAGGTCGTAGTTTCATATTCAGTGTGTGTGTCGCTGTGTATCTAGTAGCATAGCTCTTCATATAGCAAATAGCTTTGATAGAGTTTGGAGCAAATGTTGGCCTCACGAGTTTATTGCAAAATCGATTTTTCAATCTAGTATAGTATCATATCTTCTCTTATATATTTACGTTTTGCAGAGAAGAGATTCCTTTTGGCTAAGATCAAAGTGTAGTATATGTTCCGATGGATACTGCACCCCATACTGGTATTGTCTTGTCCTTCGGGGCTTGACTTACGCCAGTCAATGGGTCTGTCCTGTGAAGTTCTAGGAGGTCTACCCTCCCAGGCTTTGCCTCCCCTCTTTGGGGAGAAGTAAGTTTATTGCTTACTATCTGAGGCGCCTCTACCGGGGAATGCCGACGGGGCTGCCCAGGCAATTTTTAAACCGCACTTTCCCGACCCGACCTTTGGTCACATCTTACTTGTGGGAGTAAGATAAAAACTGGCCTCATGCCTAACTCCTTGAGAGGGGTAAATCAATACTCTATCTTAATTTTCATGGTAAGTGCACTTGTTATTTCCTATCTCCTTTTGTGTAATTAAAGTCGAACGGAACTTCTTTTAACAAGGTTTATTTCGAAGAATTTCTCGTCTGTGGAACAGAATACGACACGACTGATTCACAGCTGGCATGGTCGTCTCCAAACCAATTGAAAAAAATACTTGTCCTATTTTCCTATTACGTAATCAAATACTGCCTTTTTAACGTACAGTTTTCAATCCTCTCATAGTATTTGCAATGATCTAACTCACTATATAATTAGCCCGTCTCCACGGGAGGCTTGTGGACGTATAAAGCGGTGACTAATTAATGTAGAAAAGCGATACAAAAAGAACTTTCATAATAGTCGTCCCTGTAGTTTTTAAAATATTGTAATTTGTATATATCAACTGAAAAGTGAGCGCCAGACAAAACAAATAGAGATGCAATAAGAGATCAATAAAGAAAGTTGAAATTAACATAATTTTGTTTAAGACCAATTTTTAACTTCATTCTAAATGTTGGTTTCCACCGCTTTAATGTGTGTGTTTTTAGAAGATGACGTCTATTTAATAAAGAGAAAACAATTATTAAAAAAAAACGTTTTCAAACATTCGCCAATGTCTTTGACAACACTATTTGTCTGTGTTTTTCCCACTAGAAGAATTCCTATTCGACGTAAATGTAAACACACTGTTTCAATAGAATGTTATATTCGAACTTCTTTAGAAATTTTCTATTTTACTTCGTATTCATTGGAATCGGGCTTCTATACAGTGTCTCAAATCTAAAATTGGCCTCAGAGAAATAATAATAAACATGTTTTTTGCAGGATTCGTTATAATGAACAGCCAAAAAAGAATATTTATCAAATTTGTCAGATGCGTCTATTAATTTTAAAGTTATGAAAATGCTAACTTAAGCGTTTAAAATGTGGTACATGTTGATTAAGCCGCTTATACTGCTACTTATGGACTATGCTTTACAGTATCTACATAATTCTCACATAATGATAATTGGCACGAAAGTAAAATGAGTATGATGTGGCCGGAAAGTGTAATTTACTCCTCTCCAGGAGTTAGGCACAAGGCCAGTTTTTATCCTACTCCCACAAGTAAGATGTGGCCCAAGCTCGGGTCGGAAAGTGGGGGTTGAAAAGCCAGCGCTCGAGAGGTGAGCACTCTGACCATCAAAAATTGCCTGGGCAGCCCCGTCGGCATTCCCCGGTAGGGGCGCCTCAAGCAGTAAGCAATTAACTTACTCCTCCCCAAAGAGGGGCGGCAAAGCCTGGGAGGGTGGACCTCCTAGAACTGCACAGGACAATCCCATAGACCGGCGTAAATCAAGACAATACCAGTCTATAGGGTGCAGTATCCATCGGAACAGATACTACACTTTGATCTCGACCAAAAGGCCGAGCATTATGTGGCCGGAAAGTGGAGGAAGAAAAGACCAGCGACCCTAAAGAAATGAGCAGAACCGTCAGCACTCCAAGGTAGACATGTTGTGATTCACTAACTTATTTCAAATAACGAAAGGAAGCGCTTGCGATTGTGGATCTTCTAAGACTAGGAATATACCTAAGATCGACAGAGCATCGCCAATAGATTGAACAGTGGCCCACTCTTCGATTGTCGAGCACGTATCTTCGACTGGTATCAGTGTACCCGAATAAGAATTCGAGATACATACTCTGCTTTACAAGCTTTACAATTCAAACACTATTTTATTTTAGCACTAAGCGTGACAGACTATCGAAATGATATATTAAACAAGGAATTTGAACCTTTTCGAACTGGCGGTCTGACAGTCTCTTATAGATATGATTGGCTGAATTTCAAATGAGATTCATTCATTCAATCTCACAATTTATTAGTGAAAATATTATTTCATACTAAAACGTAACAGACGACATTCAGATTCTTGCAGATACGTAGACAAATCTAAAAATCTAAGTCTAGTGTTTAGCATTTAAGATACATGAAAATACTATTTAAAACTTAAGCATTAAGTTCGAATTTCATATAATTTCGAACTAAGCTTAAGAATAACATTGTAAATAATTGTTCTGATATTTTTAGCATTACCGTTTTAGTTTAATATTTTCAATTATTAAGTGACCGACAAATATACATATAATGAAGTGAATCTATCAATACGATTTAATAAGTATATATAATGAATAAGTCACGTTTTTTTGTTTTACTTAGTAAAATCATATGTATTTGACATCCTTTTTTAATGGAACTTATTTAAGACAATCAATATGTTTTAGATTTATGCGAAGAGGTAAAAAATGTTTTTTAATTGTGTATACCTACGCTAAACTTATAAATAATTTTAGTACATTACAAGAAGACATATCTATTGGCTCTGTGTAGATACACGAATGTCTTCATTTATAATAAGTTATGCCATTTTTCAGCAAGCAAATTTCACAATAGAAGAAAGTTGTATTTCTTATTGAACATCGTCAGTATGTTCATATAGATTCTTGTACACATCTAAATGTGATCACATTATAAAACACCGTATATTTTTCTACTTAGTATACCTCATTCTACTGTAATAACCCAAGAAAAGAATGGCATATTTTGTTATTCTAACTATTTAAATATTCACTATGCTTTGATTTTACTTTCCATAACGTAACATTCTCTTCTTCGCATCGATGTATGCTCTACTTATTAACAAATATCATGCGACATGATCATCTTTCTCGTTCTATATTTCTTACTCATTTTCCTGCTTTTTGTTTTGTTGTTTAAATCGCGCGCCAAACGTACAAACTGGACAGTAACACACAGACAGAATGAGGAACAAAATCTATTATATAAAACAGTAGTTGTCTGTGAGTGTGTATGTGTCTAGCTAAAAGTTTAAAAACACCTACAAATCAGACACGTACACATGTTGTAGTTCTTTGGTCGGTTTTGTCCCGGATTAATAATATCTGAAATTTTAAAAGCAATATAATTATTTGACCCGAAACTGGCGCAGGTGTCGTCAGGTGAGGTCTGTTTTACCAGACATTTGTTGTACTAACTAAAGGGAAGTGACTCTGATTTTTTTGTCAAAAAGTTATTTCCCTTGCGTCGCCGAATAATCTATAAAATGTGTATGTGTGTATATATGTCCATAGAGAAGAAGCGACGGGGCGTAGAAGAAAGAAGGAGAAAGGAGATTGAACCCACCAATTCTCTTATAAAATAGCAAACTAAATACACGAAACATGTATCATGTTATCCATTTTTCTGCCGGAGTATTTTTACACGAATGAATCACAATTTATTATGGAAGAAAATCACTCCTGAGTAAGGCTTATTAGATTGTCGCTAATATGCTAAAATCTATTATAAGAACGTCCAAAGCTATGAACGGAAACGAAAACATTTGACTCCTTAAAAGAACAGTCTGACAAGTATTTATAAACATTGAATTCTACTTTTTAGTGTACAGAAAATCAATCTCAATAGAATGTGTTCCACAGATTGAAAATACACCTGTTTTGTTCTAGGTACATAGAGGAAGTTACGTAAAATGTTTCACATTGTCATTAGAAAGTCGATGTTTTTCCGGGCGAAATATTAAGATTATAAAGCTCGATTAAATTAAAACCACTGACATTATCGAATTTGACGTAGAGAGTTATATTTACATTAAAATGAAATGTAATTAAACCATTTAAATTGAAAGCGTTTTTTTATAATTCTGATATATCTCACAATACCAAATATTAGTTATTCTAAGTTATGAATAATAAACATAAACTATTTAAATCATTTATAGTTTTACAGTCAATAGAAACATTTATTTTGTTTGATAAACATAGAGAAAGCAAGGACAGTTTTTAGCAGATAAAAGTCACATGTCATTAGTAAATACCAGTTAACTTAGGAAAATGTAAAAGAGTTACCGCAAAATACTTACAGAATAAAGAACCTGACGAATAAATGTTCATAATAAGTTGAACCCATACGTTTGATATCTTAGTTCACCAGTTTTCAATCTTTCGGACTACTATGTATGGAGCGTAATTGATTAACTGGGAAATGAACATCATCATGATATAAAATAATTCGGCAAAAATGTATGCAGTTCTGTAAATGTCCAATATAATTTTAAAAATCAACATCTAATTCTTTGGTAATTAGTAGTTCATATAAAAACATTATCGGACATGAACGAGACTTTAATGTATAACCATGCAAAACAATATATTTGTTCTTATCCGTCATGTCGTCTTATATGTCAATATATTTTCGACCATTTGAATGTTTTGCGAAATAACTTCAAAAGTCTAAAATTTATGAAATAAGACGGATTTCAAAAAGCTGATGATATCCTCTGAAAGTTGCTACGAGAACTGAACAGTCACAATATTTGCCGATTTGTATTTAGATTGGACTCGGATAATAGTGTTTGTTTGTGTGAAATAAAATGGTTGAATAGACACAAATATTGATCGAACAACCTCGCCGACATAATTGAATTGGGTCAATTTAAAGAATACGCTATAATAAAGACAAAACACACAACATGAAACTAAACGAAATGTTTTCAGTTTTCAACAAATTGATTTTAAAGAAAGCAATTAATTTCTTGGTTGAACCATTTTTTATTTAGTATTCGCTTATTTCTGTTTGGCGATCGTTAAAGAAAACACAAGGTGTAGAAAAGAAAATGGACGATCTTGATCGATTAAACATGGCCGTACATAATCCTGTGGATGTTCTACATGAGTGCATACTTATTGCAACTTTTTTTTTTATTGCAAAGTTGTTCTTGGCCATCTGGTCGCGATAAAAGTGTAGTATCTGTTCCGATGGATACTGCACCCCATAGAGGGGAATGCCGAAGAAGCTGCCAAGGCAATGTTTAATGGCCAGAGTGGCCACTTTCTCGAGCGCTGGCTTTTAACGTCCCACTTTCCTAACCCGACCTTGTATCACATCTTACCTTGTGGGAATAAGATAAACCTGGCCTTGTGCCTAACCTCCTATGGAGGTAAATAAATTGTTCTTGGCTTTTTGGTCAAGATCAAAGTGTAGTATCTGTTCCGATGGATACTGCACGCCATAGACCGGTGTCGTCTTGTCCTTCGGGCCTTGATTCCGCCGGACTGTGGGTTTCTCCTGTGCAATTCTTGGAGGTCCACCATCCCAGGCTTTGCCTTCCCTCTTTGGGGAGGAGTAAGTTTATTGCTAACTGCCTGAGGCGGCCCTACAGTGGAATGCCGAAGAAGCTGCCCAGGCAACGTTTAATGGCCAGAGTGGTCACCTTCTCGGGAGCTTGCTTTTAACGTCAAACTTTCCCAACCCGACCTTGTGTCACATCTTACCTTGTGGAAATAAGATAAACCTGGCCTTGTGCCTAAGTTCTTATGAAGGTAAATAAATTGTTATTGGATTTTTGGTCAAAATCAAAGTGTAGTATCTGTTCCGATGGACACTGCACCCCATAGACCAGTATTGGCTTGGCCTTCAGGTCTGGATTTACGCCGGGCTATGGGTCTGTCCTGTGCAGTTCTAGGAAGTCCACCATCCCAGGCTTTGCCTCCCCTCTTTGGGGAGGAGTTAGTTTATTGCTTATTGCCTGAGGCGTCCCTACCGGGGAATGCCGACGGGGCTGCCCAGCCAATTTTTAATGGGCAGAGTGCTCACTTTCTCGGACGCTGGCTTTTCAAGCCCCACTTTCCCGACTCGACTTTGGGTCACATCTTAACTTGTTGGAATAAGATAAACATCTCCTTGTTCCTAACCTCCTGAAGAGGAGGTAAATAATACTTATTGCACCTTTGCAAAATATCATTGTGTATATGACTTGGGGAAATGTTGCATGCTCCTTTTAGCACCTATCAAATCAATTATATCTTCTTTTGTCACAATCATATAGAGTCTTGTTTATCTTCAATTTAAATTAATCGCTGTCTCATTAATGAGACCCCTTGTTTTGATAAACTTATAGGGCTTTATATTGCTCCAGATCCAAAACAAAATACTTATATGTAATCCATTGCGAATGGTTTCTGGAAAAACGGTTGGATAAGGCTATCGCTCCAGTAAGTATATGCCTGCTGATGCTATCTAAAAAAGATAGGTGTAGTGGTATTCCCCCTAAGTCGCTTAAGCCGGTTTATGTCGCAGGAGGAGGTTTATAAAGAATATTAAATTGACAAGCGATCACAGTCACGTATATATATATACACCGGTCAGGGGAGAAGACGACGTAAGTGTTTCAGTTATTGTAATGAGATGTCAACGTCTTCCTACATACTTCATCTGGTATTCCAAAAATGTCACTTATCTGGAACTGACTAGGCTCAACGTTGCTTAACTTCTGTAATCAAATGAGACTTGGTGTGTCAATGTTATTATGTAATATATATACCTATAAACCGTGAGATGAGTTTTAATATAACGTACATTATCACCTTTAAATATTTCAAAAATTATTTCGCAATCTACTGAGAGCTGATTTCTTTTCTTCCCTTGAATCATTTGCAGAGGGTACATTGCCAACCTTTTTATACCCAACTGTAATTTCTATGAAAAGTGCTCAACTCACCTTACACGTCTGATTCTGAATTGGTAACCCTCTAGAGATCGAACATGTATTCTACCACAATTGCAACTAACTTCCCTTTCTTACTATGTGGGCGTAACAACAAAAGGTTAGGATTAGGCTTATATTTAAAGGTTAGAGTTTGGTATTTTCAGGAACAAAAACATTTTTTATGAACAAAGTTTCTATTCAAGAACTTTGCATATATGGAACTCATTAACACGAGATTGCTTTCATTAAGGTTAGTACATTGTCCATTTCCAATCTGAAGTAGATACACACTTGCCATAACCCGCCTTCGTAAGTCATTCACCATTATTATCGAGTGGCACTGGGTCGTAGCTCATCAGTAAAATAATTCCTTCCACTTACATGGTGGGATTTCTGAGGAAATACTCAATGACGCTACTTGAACATTTCGCAATTTTGACTTGCTACTGTTTAGTTTAGTTTTAATTTAAGTCCCCACTCACCAGGCCTAATGCTAACGGATCAGGCTGTCTAAATATACCGGTGTAAATGCCCAAAACATTCATGTTATTGTTGTTTTCTTTTTCCATTGAAAAACGCAATCATGTTCTGCAATGCTAAAAACAAAAACAACAGTGTTCTCTCTACAATAAATATACACCAAGCAAACACAATAAATAAATATTGGAAGATATATGGAACTTGAAGATTAACAACTTTTAACCAAAATTACCTAATTCTACATTAAATAACAAGAAAAGGGTGTATATGCCGTAAAACAAAACAACTAAACTAGGTATTAGGAATAAATATCTGAAGATATAAAGAACATAAAACATAACGACTTTTACCAAAATGACCTGATTCGATATTACATTACACGAAACGGGTTTACGAAAACTAAACTAGACAACTTATCAGACCAAGAGCTACACAAGAATAATAAGAGTGTTAATAAGATGATACGATTGAAAGCGATAAATGCAATAAACTATGTTTAATTACTTATGGCACGGTTCGCGACAAGTACTTGTTTGATTTGACTTGAAGTCGAGTATGTTTTAGTAGGCATGGAAGAAGTCTCGCGATATTGTTGTGTCAAGGACCGGAAGCATTTGCCAAAAAAACTATTTTCATGGGAATTCTGTCTGACAAAAGGCACGTGGAGGAAGAAGAGATAGTAGTTTTCTTTTCTCGTATCAAGACGAGTTTTTACTTTTAATGTTGATGTGTTACGAAAAGAAAACAGGTATTCGAGACAAGTCAAGCACCTCCGATGAAAATAACAACACTGTAGACAGAGACGGACCCTAAAACAGACGGGATCATTCTCTCATCAGATTTCGGAGTCGATTTTGAACTCAACGTCTAGGCAACAAATAATGCTCTGACCGGCGCCTTCCCATATGTAACAGCGTCTTAGAATTCTCTTCAGTAAATACACAAGAAATAGTAAAGTTTATATGTTAATTAGCGGAGTCATGAAAACATATAATTGAAGAAAAATCGCGTGTGTAACATCTTTATATTCAAACTTCTATTTCTCCCCCTCCTCTATAGCCGTCTCTTTATCTTTCTACCTTTCTCTTCCCTGGTCGCCCCATTTCACCGCTACTTTCTAATTTTGCTTTTTGCGAAAGCTGCTTCTTCCCCACCATTTCTCCTACGTTACCCAGGGCAATAGTATGACATATTTCTATAAAAAGTACCATGTGTATCTGCACCTTCTATATAGGTACTTATCTCCCCCCAGTGTTCATACTATATACGTATCTATCGCCACCGCGGTGCGCATACTATATACGTACCTATCGCCGCCCCAGTGCACATACAATATACGTACCTATCGCCGCCCCGGTGCAGATACTATATAAGTACCTATTGCTGCCCCGGTATGCATACTACATAAGTACCTATCGCTGCCCCGGTGCGAATGCTACATACGTACCTATCTCCGCCCCGGCGCGAATGATAAATATGTACCTATCACCGGCCCGGTGCGAATGCTAAATATGTACCTATCGCCGCCCCGGTGCGCGTGCTATATTAATACTGATCGCCGCCCCGGAGCACATGCTAAATATATACCTATCACCGCCCTGGTGCACATTCTATATACTTACTTATTGCCGCCCCTGTGCACATGCTGTATACGTACCTATCGCCACCTCTATGAACTAATATACACGTACCTATTTCCACCCCGGTGCACATACTATATATATACCTATCGCATACTATATTCGTATCTATCGCCGCCCCTGTACGCATACTATATACTTACCTATCTCTGAAAGGGTGCACATACTATATATGTATCTATCTCCAGCCCAGTTGGTATACCTAAGAACTCATATTAATGCGCCCCTGTCATGTGAAAAAAATAAATAGTGTTTGCTCATGTTTTGCCACTATCCTAAAAAAATAACTCATATTAATGCGCCCCTGTCGTATCAAAGAGCAAAAATCAAGTTTATCATGTAGTGCCACTATCATGAAAAAAAAATCATATTTATGAGCCCTGTTTAAGTTCAAGAAAAAAAATCCCCGACAACCCCAAAAAATGTTTACCCTTCAGCCCTCCCCCCCCAAAAAAAGATTTTACTCTCCCCAACCCTAAGAAATATTTTAGGTTCAAAAATAAAAAAAAATTCGCCCCATCACACCAAAAACTTTTCCCTGACCCCCCAAAATTTTGTACTCTTATCCCCCAACCGGCCCCAACAATGTTTTACTCTCCCCAACCCTCAGAAATATTCTGAGTAAAAAAAAAAAATTCCCCGCTCTGCCCCCCAATTTTTCCTCTCCACCACCAACGCCTCAAAGATTTGTTTTACCCTCCCCCAACCCTACGAAATATTTAAAGTTTCCCCCAAGAAAATTTGGCCTGACCCTTACAATTTTCCTCGACCCCTAATATCTCCAGCTGCACCCCCCCCTTTTTTTTGTTTTACTCTCCCCTAACCCTGATTAATATATTATGTTAAAAAAATAAAAATAAAATTTGGCCCGACCCCCTAAAAAGTTTGGCCAGACCCCTAAAATTTTCCCCGACCCCCAAACTCTCCAGACCCACCCCCAATTTGTTTTACTCTCCCCCAACCCCGAGAAATATTCTAAGTAAAAAAAAAAAATTGGACCGACCTCCTACAAAGTTTGGCCCGACCCCTAATATTTCCCCTCCCCTTTCCCCCCCAATCTCTCTAACCCCTACCCTCCGAATTGTTTTTTTACTCTCCCCCAACCTTGAGAAATATTTTAAGTTTAAACAAAACAACAACAAAATTGACTTGACCCCTAAAAAGTTCTGCCCGACCTCTAAAATTTTCCCCGACCCCTCAATCTCTCAACCCCCCAACTTGTTTTTCACTCTCCCCCCACCCTGATAAATAATTTAAGTTAAAAAAAAATTTGACCCGACCCATAAAAAGTTTGGCTCGACCCCTAAAATGTTCTCCCACCCCTCCCCCATCTCTCTAACCCCACGCTCAATCTTTCAAGCCCCCACCCCAACTTGTTTTTCACTCTCCCCCAACCCTGATAAATAATTTAAGTTAAAAAAAATTAAAAAATTTGACCCGACCCATAAAAAGTTTGGCCCGACCCCTAAAATGTTCTCCGACCCTTCCCCCATCTCTCTAACCCCACCCTCTGATTTTTTTTTTACTCTCTCCCAACCCTGAGAAATATTTTAACTTAATTTTAAAAAAAATTGCACCGACCCTCTGAAAAGTTTGGCCTGACCCCTAAATCTTATCCGACCCCCCAATCTCTCCAGCCCCCATTCTTTTTTATCTGCACAGTAGCTCTATTTAAGACATTGAGCACTTTTCACCCGGACAACACCGAGTACTTAGAAAATAAAGGAGGCATCCAGAGAACTACTAAAATCACTCTTACTGATTCCTCCTCCTTTTCATCTGCACAATAGTCCAAAAAGAAGCGTAGATGCTGTTAAAATATAATACACACCTATCACTACAGTAGCTCTATCTAGGATATTGGCCACTTTTCTCCCGGACAACGCCAAGTAATTAGAAAATCAATGAGGATTCCAGAGCACTACTAAAATAAATCTAACCGATTCTTCCTCCTTTTCATCTGCACTATAGTCCGAAAAGAACGTCAATAGCTCTATCTAGGACATTGAGCACTTTTCTCACGGAAAACGCCGAGTACTTAGAAAATCAAGGAGGCATCTAGAGCACTACTAAAATCACTCTTACTGAATATTCCGAAAAGAAACGTAAATATTATACTAATCACTCATGATCACCCATTTAGTAATGGCCGGGATATGTATTGCTTAACATAGGTGGAGAGATTGACTGACGTAGGTGGACAGACAAACAGACGGACGGCGAACGTAGGTCGTCATATAAACTGACGTAAGTTGACGGTTTCTCAAATTAGAAAAAAATGGCGTATAAAAGATACGTTGAGTTTGAGAAAAACGGCATAGGTGAGCTTAAACCTCTTTGTTGATCATCAAACCTCTTGTAAGAATTTGTTAAATAGTATCATACAATGTTTGTTCAACGAAAATCATACTTTTTATTACTTGTGAATTAATTAAAGTTACTTAGACACTGAAGTGGATTGCCAGTTGTAGTATGGTATGTCTTATATGAATATTCCATTAAAAAAAAAAAAATAAATAAATAAAAAAAAAAAATAAATAAAATAAATAAATAAAACACGCCTCACAATTCTATTGAAACTTCAAACAAATCGGTTAATTTACTATTGCGTATTTTATTTTACAAACTTTTTACTGAGTAGAATAGATTCATTCAACGAACGAATTGGTAATTTCTGTTCAAAAGCAGAGTCTTTAGATTTGTCACACGACCCTGGGTTTAAAAAATATGCCGAACTGAAACCATCGAAAAGCTTGCCGCACGTGTAAAAATCAGATTATTCCCAAAGTTTGCAAACGGATTTTCCCATTAAGATTTGTAGCGATTTCAAGCATAAATGGCAGAGGTTTCGTGCCAACATTTTAAAACGGGCATGCAAACAAGTTGCGTTCGTCAAATGCAAAGAACCAACTGGACCTAACGATTATTCAAAGTCGCTTCTTATGAATTAATTTGTCAGACTAGAAGCAGTGCAAGAAAAGAGGGAATCAATATCTCAACTTTATCAGCTCTGGCTAAAAGATGTTTGTCAACGCGTTCAAGATACGGGAAGGGGCACTAGTAAAGAAATAAGAACAATAGCGAAAACATGATGATTAATTCTATGAAATGATACGATATGTTACATCTTAATGGAATAGGGGTTTTCTCTTACTCGCGTCTTCATTTTCATTCTATTATCATCTAATTATTGTATTTTTGCTCTGTCCCAATATGAGGTATTTGTATATATATATATATATATATATATATATATATATATATATATATATATATATATATAAGGTGCCAATCAAATTTTATTTTAATTCCAGGTTCAAGCAAAGTATCTTAAAGTCCTTAGCTCATGAGTTTTCAAAGATAATTCTTCTCCTCTTACTACGTTTAAATAGGCACTATTTAAAAGTAGTTAAGATAATAGTGTGATAATTCGAAAATGTTTAGATGAAGACTGATACTTTATTATTGCGATACGGAGGCAATTCATGTTAATATTATTATTAGTTGTATACATTGTAGTATATAGAGTGCTACACGGATGCAAGTGTTGTTATAATAATTATTATAATTGGGGGATTTTTATTCGACCTTCCTAGAATAAAATAAAGAAGATGACACTGAAATAACGACACAAACACAATCAATACAACGGACAAATGAAACCGTGTTACTGTAGGAAAGTAAAAAAGGCGTAAGAGAAAAAAACGAAAAAAAACGTGATGTTGTTGTTTGTTCCGAAAAAAAAGTTTGCTTAATAAGAATAGAAATAAATGTGAGTAAGTATGGACCCTCATGTTTTAAGTATACTATTTTTGTCTATAGTTCGAAAATCGCATTCTGCTGTTCTAGAAAAAAATTCGATGTATGACCAAAAAACAGTGTAAACGACTGCTAAAACCGTAAATAAGTAAGAGAATATATATTAGACCTCTTCAAAATTGACCTTTTTCTTCAAACATATGGAAACTGATATTATTCCCATTCTCCAAGGACTAAATTAGCTAAATATACCAGTTATTTTGATCTTGGACCTTTACTATGCCTGCCTTAAGAGCCATTTAATTTTATTGTTAACGTTTTTCAAAAACGCTGCAAAATGTGGGATATTATGTCCTTTTTTCATTGTAGCTTTCCAGAGGTTGATGCTATAGCATTGAAAGTGGTACCAAATGAAAGCTAATAGAATTTTCTTGCATATAGTAGTAAACACATGAACACCTGTGTTAATTTTAATTAATTTTAATGCACAAACATATATATGTTTTATGCTTGGAAAGGATGCCATCATATAATACATAACTTTATCTTAAAAATGTTACTCCTAATGTATGTATATAATTTATTATCACTAAGTATGTTTTATCTCTTCATTTCAGATTGTAAGTTAAAGCTGATTTGTTAAGATTTGTGAACTGCTGACAACATGGCATCTAGAAGACAACTATGCTGTGGGAAAGTGGTCAGCGATACAAGTGAAAGAGATGAACCAACTGATAAGAGAAGAAAGGTGGCAACTCCTGCCACAAGGTCATTCAGTGATGTGTATCTCATTGGGCAACCCAGCTCCAGCATCAGGGGCTCTCAACTTCCTACTAATCGCCAGGTGTTCCAGTATTTCCTGCATTTGAGGAATGATAATCCCAACAGTGACAATAGGTCTTTAGCCCATGATACAGTGGATGTCGTTTTGCCATTCTGGAATATGGCTAAGATTAAAACACTAACTAGACCAAATGCAGTCAACCGTTTCATGATCCTCCATGAAAAGTACAGGAAAATTGTTAAAAACAAGGGAAGAAATAACAAACCAGAGGAAGAGAAACGAGCTAACTTTCTGAATGACTTAGACAAGTTATTTGATATTGGAGCAAAGGATGTTGTGGAGGAGATAAGAAGCAACAGGCTGCTCACAAAGGAGACCAAGCAAGAGGACGTCAATTTCTACTTGGACCAACAGACAACTCGCCTGGCACACATGTCAGGTCATGATAAAGTGTTTGAGAAGAGGTCTACAGAGAAAAGCTTCCGAGAAGAAAGAGAAGAGAGAATGTTATCATCAGTGACTGCTGCAGCAGCAGAAGTTGGGAAAATTTCAAGTGATGAAGACCCAGAGAACAGTCAAGGCTCTGGTACTAGTGAGGGTTCAGAATACACTGAGACAACACCAAGCTGTTCATCAAAACCAAGTACGATAACCTTACACTTTCCACACTCAGTTATGACCAGTGAAGAGATGTGTAGCACTGCAGATCGGTTGTCACTCTCTGACAACCAGACTACAGCCATGGTGTCTGCAGTGTTGAAGGCAGGAGGCGCAGATCTTGGTGACTTTGTTATATCAGCCTCTACTACAAGACGAAATAGGATAAACACTCGTCATAACTTGTGCCAAAGTTACATGAATAACTTCAAGGAAAGTCCGCCAGATTACTGCAGACTACACTGGGATGGAAAACTTCTACGGGATGTTCTTGGTGAAAGATACCCAGTGGAAAGTCTTGCACGGCTCGTCTCTGGTACTCCACAGTATGAAGAAGGGAAGCTGCTTGGTGTGCCCTTCATAGAAAGTTCCACAGGAATCCAACAGTGTAATGCTACATTGGAACTGATAGACGCATGGGGTCTCACAGACAACATTGTAGGCTTGGTATTTGATACCACAGCAAGCAACAGTGGCATCAACAAGGATGCATCGAAGCTTATTGAAGAAAAACTAGGCAAGAAGGTATTCTACTTCGCTTGTCGCCATCACATATCAGAGGTAATAATTGGAAGTGTATGGGAGGCTGTGTTCAGCAAGGTCAAGAGTCCTGACAACCCAATGTTCAGCAATGTGAAAGAGAAGCGGGACAAGTTGGTTAAGGACTGCCCAAGAGTTCTGGGCCTAGTTGAACAAGACTTGAAACAGAAGAAGACAAGCACAATTGCAGTCTTAAGCAATTTCCTTGAAGAAGCAAGTCCGAGGGCAGATTACAGAGAGGTGGCAGAGCTGTGCCTGATCCTGCTTGGTGAGGAACCTCCTCGAGGTATCCACTGGGCCAAGCTAGGTGCCATTCACTAAGCCCGCTGGATGGCCAGGAACATTTACTGCATGAAGATGCTCATGTTTTCCAAGGAACTAAAATACAACACGGACACTATCTTCAAGCTGCAGAGGATGAACAAGTTCCTGACCTTATTCTACACCAGCCACTGGGTGACCACCACATCTGCAGCTGATGCACCTATCCATGACCTCCAGCTTATGAAGAACATGCTGCAATACAAGCAGTATGACTATGAACTGGCAACCTCTGTACTCAAGAAAATGAACAACCACCGCTGGTATCTGACCCAGGAACTAGTGCCATTCACCTTGTTCAGTTCACATGCCAGCATGACCAAGTCTGCAAAAGAGAAGCTCGCAGTCAAGCTGTCAGAAACAGAGAAACCTGAGAGTTACAGGAAAGGCAAGCCGTGTTTCCTGTCATCAATGCAGCTACAGTTCTCACAGACCTGGTAGGGGCAGAGTCTCACTTTCTGTTTGATGCTCTTCGAGAAATGTGACTTGCTCACTACTCCTGCTGACACCTGGGAAGACAATGACAGCTACAGGAATGCACAGAAGTTTGTGAGGTCAGTGAAAGTGACCAATGATGTGGCTGAGAGAGGTGTGAAACTAATGAGTGACTTTGCAACTCAGATCACAAGTGACCCAGAGCAAAGAAGCTGCTTACTACAAGTTGTGGAGTACCACAGGAAAGAATTTGACAGTTTAAAAAAGCCACATTGAACAAGTGATAATACATGTATTAGTAACATTCTATCTGACAGTTTCTTATGCAATATATGTGTCAGTGCAGTGCTATCATACTACCAAACTGATTTTTTGTAGTGTCCCAGCTGTTTGTGCATTAAAATTAGTTAAAATTTACACAGGTGTTCATGTGTTTTATTGTGCTTACTACTATATGCAAGAAAATTTTATTAACTTTCATTTGGTATCACTTTCAATGCTATAGCATCAACCTCTGGAAAGCTACAATGAAAATAAGGACATAATATCCCATATTTTGCAGCGTTTTTGAAAAACGTCAACAATAAAAGTACAGGGCTGTTGAGGCAGGCATAGCCAAGGTCCAAGATCACAATAACTGGTATATTTAGCTAATTTAGACCTTGGAAAATGGGAATAATAGCAGTTTCCATATGTTTGAAGAAATAGGTCAATTTTGAAGAAGTCTAATATACATAGATGCCCCTGTAGAAGAAAGGTATTGTGATTAAATAAAGCGTATGAGAAATTAAATGTAAAATGCAGAAAAAAGTACATAAGGCAGTATGAAAAATAGTACAAAGTAAAAAGTATGAAAGTGAAAGTTGATAGATGGGCAGATTATTTTTGTAATCAGCTGTTGCGTTTAGCTGGAATGTATAAATGACGCCATAAAATGAGACACTTTAGGTTGATACGAGCAACCCGTATTTTGTCAGAAAAAGTATAATAAGTAAAAGACAATAGCACGTACTATAAAACCGAAATAATGACGGCGAACATATCCCATGCTCAATACTTCCAGACGTAAGACGGTGGCAGTAAAAGAGATCAAAAGTACTCCGACTCCCTATACGTATTACTATTATAGGAGAATCAGAAAAGCCGGTAAAAATGTAAAAAATACTAATAGCGAAATAAACAGAACACCATTTTATAAAACGACACATCAATTGTTGGTTAAACCATGATCATAGCGGAATTTTATATATCGATTGTTTCTGACATGGATATCATGTCAGATGAAATAGGGAGAATTCTAATACACTTATCTTATATATATATATATATATATATATATATATATATATATATATATATATATATATATATATACATCGCCAATATAAAGCCCCAGCCAATTATGGGTTGTGAACCACATAGCCATAAACCTAGATAAGTATGTACGAAATGAAAGCAGGCGTGCACGCAGTAAAACTCCCTTAATGTTTTCCTAACTATTCCTAGAGAGAGAGAGGGGGGGGGGAATGGTTCTTGCACTTGTTTACCTTTATGTAAAATATTCCATATGCTTACATTGGAATCGCACGTCTTAACAGTGCGCCCTCTGAAAATAGACTAGCTCAAATTCGCTTCTCGCGAGAGCGTGTGACGTCACAGGTCCCTTCGTTTCCAACGCAGGGCCAGCCCTTCACAGCTGCAGACTGACCCCACGGAACTCAGGTCTCATCACTCAGTAACCTTGTCATGTCTACCAGCTCCGACGGTTAGAACCAGCCTTGTTCTGCACTCGACTGCCCCGCGTTTATTCTCGCAAGTCAAACCCGACTTCCACAGATGCGTCCATCTCCCCAGTGCCATTATCTAACACTTTTATAAAGGTTTTTATAATCCCACAAGTTACGTCCGTCATTATATAACATATATATATATATATATATATATGTATTTATGTATATACAAATACTTATATATATATGTATATATGTATTTATGTATATACAAATATTTATATATATATATATATATATATATATATATATATATATATATATATATATACATCGACTGAATGCTGAGTCTTTATCTACAACTGATCTTTGGAACAAGACTTGGCGAGTGTATACACAACCATATTAGAAACCTCAACAACCACTCACATACGAATGCGATCAATAACTTTACAATATATTCCTTGCGCTAACAAATCCACTAGTATATATATATATATATATATATATATATATATATATATACCCAACGAAACAAGAAATGCCTAATAATTATATATACAAATAGATTTATAATCTTCATTTTACATATTGAAGGAAAGATTATAAATATCACTTGTTTTCATGGAATATCAAAGGCTCTTATGTGGATGTGTTGAGGTTTTCATTAATTTCTGTGAAAAATATAAATGGTGTCAAATGAATTTTACACTTGCGACACTTTGTTACTGTAAGCGTTTTATTTTGCCTTGTATTTGTCGGTGGGAAATTTGTGTTGGATTTGTATGGCGGCTTTGAATTCACTGTGAAAAGAAAACAAAATGATGTCGTATTACTTTACAGATTCTTCAAAAAAACAATATCGATTGCAAAATAGACTGGCTGGGTCGATGAGTCCTTGCATCTTATTGTGAGGCTATGTCCGTCCGTGGTTCGTTGTGTGACGCTTAGTTTTAAATTAACATATTTGTCATTTCGAAACATGCAGCTTTTATGGGCAAATATTATTTAGTATTTATCCAACAATGTTTATTAAGAAATATTTCTGTCGATCTGGCATTTTACAATGTTTGTACTATCTAGTATGTCTGTACTTGACGTTTAAGTAAAGAATAGCCTTCTGTTGTTATGTCATTCTCAGATTTGAAATAACATTTACGTTACGTTTACGCGTAAATAAAATGTTCGTTGGCCAGCTATATTTTCGTTAAAGTACTCACATATTTTTAATAAAGAACACTACAAGTATGTACGGTAGATAGTTTTATTCCGTTTTAACATCTCAAGCTTCATTATAAGTAAATTATGTTCATGTATTAGGCAATATCAATGTTTCTCCGCATGATACCTTTCGTCATGAACTCACTCGTGCCTTTAAAATATACATCTCTTATTTCCGTTAAGCCACTTCCGGAGGAAAATTTATTGTTATTCTTTTTACTACGCCGCTTTCGTATTGATAGTCTATTACATCAGATGTTGTTGCGAAAATCTACTTCGTTATAAACAACTCATCGTGAAGCAATTATTTCAGATGTTAGCAATCGTCTTTCGAATAAGAATGAATCCAACAAAACATCGCTTGCAGGCAGAAAAAAAAAACATAGTTATACTTACCTTTAAATGATGATTCGAAAAGAGATACGTAAAATAAATAAAAGTTTATCTTATTCTGAAACAAAAGCGTAAAATGAAGGTATATAAAGAAACATCTACTGGATTTGTTCGACTTTTAATGTCATATGCAAATCGCTAACAACCTGATAAAAGTAATAAAAACCTAGATTATCTGCCTAAAATACAAAAAAATAAAAATAATTAAACAACAATAAATAAAAATAGTCACTGCAAATAGTAACATCGACTATGGATACATAATATACAGAATAATTTCGGGGACACACATGTACTTGTTAAATCACCGACGTTAATCAATGATGAGCTTGGTCATGATACGATGTGTGACCAGTTGGGAATAGTATGCGCCGTATGATATCGTTCATGACCAATAAATACATGTAGCTTCGGATCTCATGTGAATTTGATATTGCATGAAAAAACTTCCTTTTTCGTTAAGAGCCTGATGCCAGCTTAGAAAAGTAATAACATAACAGATATTCCGGAATGTGTAACAACAACGCAAATACGTTAGAAACACGAATAAAAAGAAAGACAAAAGTAGAAATCAATAGCACAAAACCAACACAATAAACACAGTTATACACATTAAAGAACTCTCCGATAACAACCTATCTCCATAAACGAATTAGAGCTTAAAGCATCAAATTAAAAAAACGCCTTCGTAAAAATAACGAAACTCAAAACAAATTAAACATTACTAATTTTTATTACTAAAATATAGTTATGCCAGCCTCAACTGCTTGCTTCCACATCCGCCACTAATATTCATAAGCACAAATGCACATATATTCAAAGAAACGTATTCAACACACAACTCAACATGCTTATACACTCGTGCTACCTCTGTTTCTAGTTACTCGCTCTAAACATCAGCAAATTTATACACACGAACGCATGCATAAATTATCTAAATTAAAATAACAGAGTTACATATAATATGTTCACAAGTCAAATATATGCGGACACATATATAACAACGCGAGAATCGAGTTGAATGTTTTCGAGAACTGACACGCTCATCTGAGCTAATTCTAATTTAGCATTGAAAAACAAATAATCGTATACTTTTATTGCGCGATGAATGAACAGGTATGAACTATGTACAATTTCGGTTGCACTACCAAAAGTGTAACGTTTACAAAAAAATAATGTGTTAATGTTGTTTACTCTGTTGTAGAGTATACCTCCTAAATAATTGGTGCCCCGATTTATAAAATCGCGGGACATATGCTTTGAGGCATGTCCGTCCGTCCGTCAGTCCATCCGGATTTTTCTGCGCAACCATCCATTGAATTTCTCTGAGATTTTGCATGAAGTTGTAACTTTGGTCAGGTTAGAAAGTGACATTCTCCGATTTTTGAAAAAAAATCTGGTTATCTCCCCATGGGGGTCAAAAGGCCCCGAAATGGCAAAAAATGACATGTTTTGCCCCATAACTTTTCATCCATCTTTTCAATTTCTCTGGAACTTGGCCCAAATGTGGAAGCAATTGTTCCTAATAGAAAACGATTATCGCTAACCTTGGAAACAATCTGATTTGTGCCCCCCGGGGGTCAAAAGCCCCTAAAATGGAAAAAAACCTGTTCTCACATAACGTTTGATCCATCCATTGAATTTTTCTGAAACTTGGCCGAAATGTAAAGGCAATTGTTCTGGATATAAAATGAGCATCCTTGACCTCAGAAAAATTCTGGTTCGCGCCCCTCAGGGGGTCAAAGGGGGGTCAAAAATGGCCCAAATTGCCCAAATTTATTGCATTTTACACTCGCCACATCGAGTCACATACAGAGGGGGACCACGCACGCGCGGCTTGTTCATAATGATAACTACAACAGTTTTAGATTTTACAAAGCACATACATACTATTGGCGCTCATGCTCGTACATGGCGCCTTTTCATATGTATTAATTAATATAACTAAAAAGTTGGTGAAAAGCAATTAAATATATTTGATCTAACTTATTTTAAAGTGTTCAGGGGGACTGTTTGAATTTCGCTAACCGTATCCCCTTAATTGTTAACACTTACAAAACAAAATAGTGTGCCCCTGTTAATCACTATAATTTTGAGAATATATATTCACTATTCATATGGATTTGTGTCTATTAGTTTAAGAGATTAAAAGGTTTATGCGGCCCATGCACTAAATAGTTACGTTTACAAAAAATATGATGTGCCCATGTTGATCACCAGGTTGCCGAGAATATATATTGCAAGATTCATAATGATCGGTTCAAAAATAATTAAAATAGTTATATATGTGCACACTCTAAATGTAAACATTAAAAAGAATAATGTGTCCACGTAACTTACCGTAGTTTTAAAAATGTATATTCTAAGATTCATACGGATCTGTTAGTTTTTAATTGAATATCCTCTGCACATATATTGATTAAGTGTGTACCGGCTGTTGAACATTAAACGGTTTACACTTTCCCGCCCTCTCTCTTTCTCTCTCTCTGTCTCTCTCCCTGTGTGTGTGTCTCTCTCATATATATATATATATATATATATATATATATATATATATATATATATATATATATATATATATATAGTCAGCGTCTACATGATAAAAATCAAAGAATTTCAACCGGACTTATAAGTGTTTGGTTTTAAATAGAGTGTATATATATATATATATATATATATATATATATATATATATATATATATATATATATATATATATATACATATATATATATATATACATATATTATTTTTTTATTCATACATACATGTGCATAATCTGCAACATTAGCATGTCGATGTTATCGATCAGCACCTGTCAGTTTCAAACAGATGTTGATCGATAACATCGACATGCTAGTGGCGCAGATTATGTGCATGTCTATATGAATAAAAATAATCATATTTCATATATATATATATATATATATATATATATATATATATATATATGTATATATAATCAAAATTCTACTTCAGCAGGCATCGTAACGTGAAAATATGTATTTGGTGAAACCAAATCAATGTAACGAGTTCTTTTTTGATTTTTTACAATCATAAATTGTATATGAGAGTAAGTAAAAAATCTGGGCATTGATTTGAATTAAATATAGATATATATATATATATATGGGAAAATGAAAAAGGAAAACCAAAAAGGGATGTTTTTCATGTGTACATCAACGTTTCGTCTTTATTTATAAGACTTCATCAGGATGATAATATGACGAAATATGTCATGCAAGTACGTGCACATATAGGGTTGACATTATGAGACGAAGGAAGGAAAGTAGTAGCCACTACTGGAGAAAACAGTAGGGCTCACGCCCGGACTTAGTAGAGTCAGTAGTGAGGAATGAAAGTAAATGTTTATGAAACTGAGTGGAGAAGAGTGGAAAGGTGGGGATGAGCAGGGATACTGCGGCTGGTTGTAAGAGAAAAAATGTGGGGAGATGAGCAGGAATAATGAAGATGACAGTGAGTGAGGGAGTGGAGGGGTGGGGAAGAAGGAGGCTGGAATATTTTAACAGGTGGCTGCGTCAAAGACTGAGGGGAAAAATAGGTTGGAAGGATTGGGTTCATGGTGAAAGGGGGTGTATAGGTGGGGGTGTATGCAGAGAAATGGAGGGTGGGTAGAGAAGGAGGGGGCCTGTGATTTTGGTGGATGGGTGAACGTCACAGTCTTAGAGAAGATTTGAGAAAATGATGGAATTTGAGAGTGGGAGGTATGGAAGGGTGAGAGTAAGAGAGAAGTGGTTGAGAGGCGGAATGGGTGAGGGGGAGAGGGGAGATTTGTTGTGATTATGTGTGAAATATTTGAAATATTTTCAAAAGTGAGAAAGTTTCACCGGCTTGCTGTGTTAAAATGTGAGACAAAGAGTGAGTTAGAAAAAGTTAAGATTCGTAGAGAATAAAGATGTGTGTGTGTGTGTGTGTGTGTGTGTGTGTGTATGCAGAGATAAGTGGGAGAGTGTCATTAAAGTCAGACTCCACTAAGTCCTGACGTCAGCCCTACTGTTTTCTCCAGTAGTTGCTACTACTTATATCCCTTCGTCCCATAATGTCAACCCTATATGTGCACGTACTTGCATTACATTTTTCTTTATATTATCATCTTCATGAAGTCTTATAAATAAAGACGAAACGTTGATGTACACATAAAAAACATCCCTTTTTTGTTTCCTCTTTCATTTTCCCATTACCTTGGATTACCATCATCCTTCTTTTCCCATATATATATATATATATATATATATATATATATATATATATATATATATTGAGAGAGAGAGGGGGAGAGATAGAGAGAGGGGCAGAAAGAGAGAGACAGACAGACAGAGGTAAAGAGACAGAGAAAGAAGTAAACCGTTATAGTGCAACAACAGGTGCCAATTACGAGATAAATGTATATTAAGTTAACTAATGGATCTCCTCAGAACGTGTGCAAATCCACATTTTATGTTTTCCATCGACAGATGTCGCTTTCAAAAGTGTCCGATTCTGAATTGATTATTTTAGAAGTATTTGCTGACAGATGTTCGAAGAGTTTTACTCAGCCGTATATGTTTTTATGAAGCATCCATTTATAAGTATGTGCAACTAACGTTTGATTTTATTTTCGTCACATCTTATTTCTGTTAAAAACGATATGAAAATTTAAAAAAACAGCTGCAGTACAAACACGTAAATAAATCGAAAATTTTACGAGAAAAATAGTTTCTTTTTTTCCCCAGTTTAATTTTTTTAAATGCATGAATAGTCAACCTGAAATATTTTGCAATGAGTTTGGAAATTGTCACAGGGGCTTCAAATGTATTTAATTAGCAGGCATAAAAAAGTCGAACACACACACTTACAATGATATGATTTTTATGTTTCAAAAAATAAAGATAAATACTAGCTAAAATACTCGTCCTATGTGTATAGTTTGCTGTGTTGAAATGTGTATACATTTCAACACAGCAAACTATAGAAGACAAACAAAGCTAAAATAATAGCAGATAATGTGTAGCCATTTAACTCAACTTGTCTAATACGTTCAACACAGCTTAATTTTTTTCGATAAAAGACCTAATTAGATGTTTTTAAAATGATTTCGATTAGTTAAATTATTTGTGAGTTACATATGTTGTACATTTATTGAAAGAGTTAAAACAGGACCAAAGTGATGATCAGTCGTTATAGCGTTAGAAAGCTTCCAAAAAGAAGAAATCTACTTATGTTGAGTTTGTAAAAAAGAATGAGGTGCAATTTTTTTTTGTGGTACCTGTAAGCATTAGGTATACTAGAAGTGCAATAAGATTACTCGTAGGTTGAGCGATGATAATTTATTTAAGGGAAACCAGTGTAAAACAATGGAGATGGATGAGAACTCAGATGTGAAGAAAGACTATCTGAATGGTCAAGCTATTGAGGCAGTCCATGAGTGTTGTTACCTTGGTCGTGCCTTTGTAGCACAGTGTGAAGCAGATAATTGTGCGATCTCGAGAATTAGAAGTAGATGGAATAAATCCTAGGAAATGCTGCCATTACTAACCAGCAATTCGTTACAACTGTAAACCAAGGGAAGAGTATGTGTGGAAATGACATCTGCCGAGTGAGGGTTGAGGACATTCGTTGCATGAAGAGAAATTGTATGACAATCATACGATAGAGGTGTAATGTGAGTGTTAAAACACACTTAGTTCTGATAACTTCAGACGTAGATTAAATATAGACAGTTTAGGGAGATATGTACAGAAGTGTAAACCGCGATGGTATGGACATATTAAAACAATGTGTGAGATTTTTCGAGTTAGTAAATGTAAAACAGGTGCGGTAGCAAGGCCAAGGAAACATGAGATGCAGGAATAATCATCCACCTCAGAAAAGAGGGATAAATAAAGACCTGATCTGATAGAGGTTTCTTAAGAAGCCGATTTCTGAAAGTCGTACAACGCATGCCAATATGTAAAACTGATGATGATGATGATGATGATGATGATGATGATGATGATGATGATGATGACTATGTGCATTACTAAAAGTAGTGATTTGGAACAATTCCAAATATATTAGTACTTTTACGTATTACCATCTTCATATTTACTAGATGTTTACCCCTAAGCTAGTGCTGATACAATTTCAATTTATGTGTCTGTGTTATCAATAGAAAGAAAGCTAAGAGAATCTACATAAGAACGAAACGTGTATGCATATGTATGATTTCATGAGGAAGGCAATGATAATAATTCCGAGTTTTTAAGTGCTACCCTAAGGGAAACATTAGAACTGAACAACTTTTTCAAACTTTCAATATATCATATTCTGATGACATTTAAATCGTATATTTTTCCGGGGAGGACAAATCGTTAAGTGTCAGCCTTGGGAAGGTATGAGGGCAAATACTTCTAATAACTAACACTCTCTATTTTTTCATGAAATTAAAAATAACGTGTACATGATTCTACGGAGAAGACTAACGAAGTGTCCCGGAATCTCTACGATCCCCACAATTTGCCGAATCTCTATCTACCAACTTTTAAGTGGTTCGATCCTTAAATACGTATGCCCGGTTTTAATTAAATTTTAAACGTATGTATAATTCAAACTGTTTTCTAACATAGCTAGTTTATCCTGACTATGATAAGAGGAGAAACGTTGCCGGCGTAAAAGATAGAATGAATGTAACATGATGCACGGGGCATAATTAAAATATTATCAACATAAGATACTCATAGAATCATGGCCCACGTTCAGTCTCGAAAGACAATAGATACCCCCTGTAAGGGTGACTGCTCGTATAATTATGAAGCAAGGGTAACGCAATCCTCATCCACACTTCGTCTGAATCAGCACTGCTTTATTTCAGCGGACAAGAGAAGTCCAAGACGACTTAAAACACTGCCGAGATAAGCGGAAGACACATAAAGCAGCTGATATTCGCAAATGGTCACTCATTTCAATACTGACTAAGCTTCACGTCGTTTAACTTGGGTGATCTAAGGGGGCGGTTTGTCAACGTTATTAGGACGTAGAGGTATGCCGTGTATACTATGGCGTATGTAACATACTATAATCACATACAATAATACAAATAAGCGTGAACATGAATTCAATGTCCAACACCTTCTGTTATGTCATCTATGTAGATCTATTGGTCGGCACTCTTATTTCTGACAGTAAGTTGCTTCTTTAAGTTGTATATATAATAGATTGATGTTTTTGAAAAGGAATAGCTGAATTACTGTAATACGTACAATGAGGCGCGTCTTCCTCTCACAATTGAAAAATACTTTCATACTTCGTAATGCGTGTGCCTTGCGTCAGGTAGAATTTCCAAACTTCCCGTTTGTGAAATACCTTACACTTGACTGCTTATCTACAAGCTACAACATTGTTGTCTTCAAATCTAATGTCCACAAGCACGTGTAAACCGTCTCAAGAAGTAACCAAACTTTGGTGAGTGTTTATTTTAAATACTCACATGCCATTGTTTATCATTCAATTGAAAATCAAGCCATCTTGTTTACCCTCATCCTCAAGTGTACTTTTCTCTTGAATAACTAAATTCAACTGATCTATCAGGTGTAACCAATGAGCATTAGTGTAAAATCAAAGTATTCTCTTCTCCAATACAATTTTACTCTCTGGTTTCAGCGTATTGTTCGCAAAACTATTTCAGGCACAACCGGGTGGAAGCAAAAATATGATTAGTGCTGTTTATGAAGGATTCGTGTAATAGTAACTATAACGTTATGCCACTTCAGTAAAGTATTCACATAAGTTAATTGCGATTCATTTGTAAACTAACAGAAGAGAAACAAAACAGAGTGGTTGCTTTTCATATAAAATCTACCCTATGAAAAATGATTCGAGAAACTAAACCTTTTCTCCCTTGAGCGCTGGCGATTACGCGGTGATCTCATTTTGACCTACAATCAATTCAATGGTCATTACGATATACCTCAGGACTTATCTACTCCTGCACTAGAACAAGGGATATACGCGGACACCACAAGAAAATATTTCACCGCCGATTTTGATTGAACCGGAGGATGGACGTCTTCTGAATCAGGGTCGCTGGACCTTGGAAAGAATAGAGATAATAAAGGTGCCAACAACGCACCACTTCAAGGTTAATTCATACAGATGATAGGCTACTATGTCCTCTTCTGTGTAAATTTCTACCAACTTTTTTTTCCTACCAACTTAATTGAATTGCATTTCCCGAACTTTTACCTAGAAGTGTTTATAAATATTGAAAATAAAAACACTTTTCTCATTTTATAGTCTTACTAAGAAAAATCGCTATCCAATTTAATTGCTATAAATTACATTATTATGCAGGTTTGCATATGTTTAAATTAAAATGTTAATGGACGTATTTCTTGATAATAGTTTCGTTTATCTTCACACCGACCTTATCTGAGACGTACCTGAAGTGATAATTTCAACAACAAATACTATTATGTATAGATGTCTTGCTCTTCCGCCGTCGTTCATTTCTCTGTCTTCCTGTTAGTTTTTTTATTATCTTTGTGTCTTTAATTCTGAACATTTCTGCTTTTGTCCAGACGCCTAGTTGATGACCTTCAGCATTTGATAGTGTCACAACGCTTTAGTATACAAACAAGAATATAAAAAGAAGATTGGTTTAACTTTGACAAAAAAAGGTCCTTCATGAACGCAGAGAAAAACAGACAAGACTCGATGTTTGTTTGTTTCTTTACCGATTCCACTCAATCAAATATGACTCTGCGGATTTGGTAAACTCGAATGAAGGATTAACATCGATTGACAATCGCCAATGATTTGTTGAGATTATAACGTAAGGTTTGTCTGAGATAAAGTCGGTATGAAAATGAATCTAAATATTGTCAGAAATGTCGTGTTAGATATTTGATAAAGAGAACTAAACAACAATATCAACATATAAAAAATGGCTAATAGTTATCGGCGTATCTATCAGTCGACTTAGCATGTTTGCAAGGAGCAAAGTGTAGTATCAATTCTGATGGTACACTTAATTTTCTTCTGTCTTTCATCAATAAAAAATATTCTCCATAGAATGAAGACATATTTATTTTGTCCCAATCGAAGTTTCCCTTTTTCCTGAGCCGAATTTGTCCTGCATAATAAACGACATTGTGTCTAACTCTTTATTCGTTGGGAGCAATAGTAGATATGTACGTACCTATTAGACTCATTGATTACACATTAAAGTTGTGATACCTGAATTCAAATGGTTAAAGAGGTGTTTAACCATCTCGTGGGTTATAAAAAACAAGCTCCATTCTGATCTTACAATCTTGTATTTATACTTGTATCTTATTTATAAACAAGCTGTATACAGTGCTTTTCATTGAAATCAGGAAAAAGTAATAATAATAACTATGGCTAGAGCGGCCAGGAACACACATTTAAATACTATATTATCGGCAACCGCCTCGAAGGAAAGGTAATTCAAAATGTGTATAGATTCACATCAGAGCGTATACATATTTTCACAATCACATTATATATATATATATATATATAAATATTAACGTCATTTTATATATCCTTAAATTCTGCCCATATTTACTTGCAAAATCACATACACATACAATCACACACACACGCCCACACGCCCACACAACCACACACACATATCTATCTATCTATCTATATATATATATATATATATATATATATATATATATATATATATACATATATATATATATATATATATATATACCTTTTCAAACCTTGCATAGACAATATACTTAATTACTGGCTAAAACAACTAACAGCACTTCATAGTCATTATAGTAGTTTCTTCACCAGACCGTTGAGGGGTCAGTTGGGCACACCAGCATGGATAATAAAAGATGATACAACCCTCATACCCAAAACGAGTAAGACACATAACCCTACTAAATACAGACTGATCTGCTGTCTCACTACAACCTACACGCTCTTAATGGCCTGATTGTAGAAAGCATCTTTTGTGGATCGTACCTGGACAAAGAACAAGCAAAGGGGCACGATGATGGGTTTAGGCACCAACGACAAATTGTTTATAAATAAGAGCATCAATGAAGATAGTAGGAAGAGGCAAATAAACATAAGCATGACAGTGATCGATTACAAAAAAGAATACTATAGTGTGCCCCACAAATGACTTCTGCGCTGCATTCAACTATATAAGATCCATCCGGTCATCAGAAAAAACAATGGCAGTACATATAAAAATGTGGAAAACAACCATGGCCTTAAGCCACACTAATGGAGCAATACAAATTCCTGATGTCAAGATCCGAAAATGAATCTTCAATGGAGATATCTAATTTCATGTATTCTTTTGCCTGGCGAATACTCCGCTAAGTAAATTATAAAACAAAAGCCGGAATGCCTACAACCTAAGCAACCGCCACCAGCAATACCTTAACAAAAGTGCAAACCACTTGCTCTTAATGGATGACGTCAGGCTATATGTTAGTTAAGATGCTGGCTTAAGCAGACTCCTGCAGATTTCCCATACCTTCTAAAAAGATATTAGAATGCAGTTCGGCCTGGACAAATATGTCAAGTGCTCTCTTAGAGCTGCGAAGAAGATCCATACAGCTCGAAGAACAAGAACAATAACAATACCTTGGCATAGAAGAAAGTAATTCAATCCCACATGCCAAGATGAGAAAAAAGAATGGCAAAAAATATATACGCCGTGTTAGAACAATTTGCAAAACACAGCTTACAAACAAACACAAAGTGACTGCCATTAACCAACTAGCTATGCAAGTGATACCATACAGATTTGGAATAATTAATTGTCCACAAAAAGAAATTAATATACTAGAAACTAAAACGAGAAATATGTTGACACTGTACAGAGTAACTTATAGAAACCAGTGTCTACCAAAGTTGTATCTGCCAAGAGGAGCAGGTGGGATGGCTCTAACAGAAATTGACAATCAACATTGAGCCACTATTGTGAGCACCGGGTAAGATCTGATGAGCTTTCAAAACCCAAACCGTATAAAAGTACGCCAACACTAACAATTCAGAGAAAGTAGAAACGCCTCTATAACAAAACTGGACACACATTTTTGACAAAAACGTATTACAAATAAGGCAGAAACAGACAGCAAGGCTGCCACGGAAATTGCCAAGAAGATCCGCCATAAATACACCAGGCCATTCCATTGCAGAAAACTGGACGAATGGACCAAATAACAATGTTCTACATAAATCCTTAATGGACTATCCCAGATATTATATGTAGCCTCAAAATCAAGGAACAATAACAAATACAGGTTCTGACACACAGAAGTGAGGAGAGTAATCAACCTGGCGTCCAGTTGTAAAGTTCTGCTGGGGGATAGCTACTATACAATGCGACACAACGGGGTGTGAATATATCTTAACTAGACTATATGTAAAAAAGTTGTATATCCAGCGTAGCAGCTAGTCTTGGGAGCATATATCATAATGAACAGGTGGAAATAAGTTATACAT
>OY744519.1:189893820-189911320 GCA_963556195.1 Sepiola atlantica | reverse complement strand
TTAATCTTCTTCAATTGAGTCATGTTCTTACAAAGCGAGCCAGACGCCGTGTTGGTGGTAACGCGGTTTAGCTACTAAATGTATGTGTACGAGATCACGTCGGCACGTGTTTTGGACTAAATACTGTATTCACACTTAGATAAACGTTGTAATATTTAAATATAAGATTTGTTTAAATTAAAAACAACGTCAGATTTTTTTTAAATACACATTTATTTATTTTAACGTCTTCTGTAGACTTTCAGTGAATAGCAGTACCCTTATTAAATGTAAATTAGCATTTTATACTTTTGTTATTTTTCATGCTTTCTTTTACTTAATCCTCCTCGACTGAGGCATGTTGTCACACGACGATCAAGTCTCCGTATTGGTTGTAGCAAAGGATTAGCTTCACAATGTATGTGTGTGCAAGATAACGTCGGCACACGTTTTGAATAAATGAAGTTATCCGTGCTACCAGCAACATGGAGTCTTTCTCGCCTTGTGACAACATGCCTCAGTCGAGGAAGCTTAAACAGAACAAAAATGGAAAAAAGGGACTAACTACTTAATTACTTTGGCTAAAGGTACTTCTATGTACCGTGAAACTTAAACAAAATAAATAAATGTGTATCTTTAAAGAATCTAACGCTGTTTTTAGCTATAAATATCTAATATATATATATATATATATATATATATATATATATATATATATATATAAAGAGAACTAGTATTTATATTTATGCATGTACGTCTATACATATACATATAACTATACCTATGTGTTTATTCATCACGATGCATTACGATACATATATATATATATATATATATATATATATATATATATATGTATGTATATATATATATATATATGTATCTATATATATATATATATATATATATATATATATATATATAGAGAGAGAGAGAGAGAGAGAGATATGCTCAGGAGACTCTACTCATTTATCCCTCATATTATATTTGCGCGTATTATAAATAGTCATATATATGTATTTATATAAACATTATTATGTTTTACGTAAATAAAAGTAAGTAATCTATGGAAATGTGTTATGCCGATGACAGCTGATAGTCCCCCCAAATGTCGACTTCTTGCTTTCATGTACGTAAAAATGTAATATATATATATATATATATATATATATATATATATATATATATATATATATATATTAATACCCCATATTAAGGGTGACGTAGAAAACATACAAACGCTGTTACTAGCGCCAGTAAAAACAATAAAAAATATAACTATATATATATATATATATATATATATCATGTGCTATGTAGTAAATACTGCAAATCATTGGCCACAGCCCACACTATTTAATGTATAAGTCGTTTATGTAGATACTAAATAAACTGTTAATTTGGTCCTCAGCTCTTGAATAAACAGGGAGTCTTTCAGGTGCCATTGATTACATTATCCGTTTGTTTAATTTCAGTGTCAACATAATAAGCAACGTAATACATTCCATACAGGTCGAAATACATTGAAATGTGAACTATTTTAGGTTACAGTAGTGCTGCCCGACGCAAGTTTGTTGACGCCATGCTTACACCCTAGTAAAAACGTAATTAAAGAACGTTAGGGATATGTTATTTTAAGAAATTTGGACTCTTCGAACCACGCGAAAAATGTATAGAAGGAGACTAATGTTGTTTTATTTTTTGTTTAGAGTTGTTGAAGCTATACTTCCGACGTGATCATCAGCAAATACAACATGGAGGAACGAACACAAATTGTACAATGGTAATTTGAGTCACATGGGTATAATTCAGAAACCCAGCGTTGTTAACGACATTTTAACACGAGAGATAGGCCAAGTTTAAATGTCATTTAACCCATAATGTGGCGTTTTCAAAAACAAAGTGTAGTAGGTAGCTTCCCGAAATAAGAAAGGCCTCGTTCAGAAATAACTGAAGACACTGGGGAAAAATTGCGGCGATGCCTGGCAGACGATCCAACAGTTTCAATCAGAAGAATATCCCAACAGTTAGGAGTTCCACGATCTTTATAACCTAAGATGTTGCATGACATGGACATATTTCCATACAAAATGCAGCTTGTTCAAATTCTTCAGTCTCAGATTTATGAGCAAAGACTGGAATTTGCTATGAGACTTCAGGATTAGTAGTAAGTGTCAGTAAAATTTGGGACACCCTTCACAATAAATGATAATATATATAACTAAATATAAAGCTATCAACTAACGCAACAATAATGTTCGAATATTATTTGAACTTTGTACTGAACCTTTTCTTAAATTTCGTTATTTTGACGATACACTTGATTTTTCACTCGCGTTGTTACGCTGTCATGTTTTTGTAAAAGTCAAATTCTTTTACTGCAAAATTGAAATACCACTATGTTGTGGGAGTAGACTAATTAGTTACCGTTTCTGAATATTATTCTCCAGATGTCAATGGATACTTACTATACAAGGATATTGAGAAAACCGAATTGTTCAGGTCTATATATCGGCTAGAATACGTTCTCCCATCGGATAAGAACAACTCAATATTATTAAAACCACGTGTATCGGGCTGTGGTAATCTTTTAAAGTATTTTTTCATGAAGAGCCTTGCAATATAATTCTTATTAAGAATGTTTTTCTAAGAAGGTGGTTGATTGATGAATCAACCTCATATCTTTATCAATCTGAGAGCCTTCTAAGTTCTTGATTTATTAAAATATATCATCAACATGTCCTTGAAGACATGAATTTCCTGACAAGTTGTTTCCGTTGTCTTTTGTTACATGTAAGCAACAAAAAAAATACAAATTATTTTAAAGTTTAGTAGTACATTTTCCTAATTTCGCAAGGGTAGTATCCCCACCATTCACACATCTTTGCATATATACAAGTTTCCTTGTCAGTGTTCAGCGGAATATGTAAGGAATACTTCTAAGCGACAAAAGGTGAGTATTTCCCAACATGTTCTTAGCAATATTCTTAATTCAAAATTGCATTAATTCAGGAACTCCCAGACAAGTGGATGTGTATAGGCAAAGATTTACTGGACAATAAGTAATGTGCTAAAACTGGTGAGATGTGTCTATACCATGTAGGGCACAGTTCAAACATTATCTGGAAATATTCAAAGTCGTAGTTATTATTATGCAGCGATTGACTTTGTGTAGGCAGAAAGGATATGCCTCACAAAAAAGCTATAATGCAATGTTCCGAATACGTTCGTAGAACACTCCCGATTAGTCTTCTATCTGTGCCAGCTTCTAGGTACATATTGATTTTACTTTCCTTAATTACGTGAAAATTTACGGTGACCAAGTGGATATGGCGACCGCTTGCAAATTATAAGCTTACTCTGTGAACGTGGTTCGCGCCTCTCAGTCGTCTAGAATTGTTACTTTCCTGCACTAAGCAAAAAGCGTGACACGCTAGCGTCTGTAATTATTAATTATTTAATATTCATTTACAAATATCATATATATATATATATATATATATATATATATATATATATATATATATATATACATGTATATATATATATATATGATATTTATAAATAAATAAATAAATATATATATATATATATATATATATATATATATATATATATAATAGGGGATATGATAAAGATGATATATTATCTTTAAAATAATCCTATCTTGAATAGTCCATGCTGAATATACAAGATAGAGCTATAATAACATTAAATGAGTGATGGAAAAAAATTGGAAAAAAACATAATTTATTTAATAATCAAGTGGTTCTAATTTAATTTCGAATCTGGTCATTTACTGAGAGTTTTTATGTTTAAAGTTCATAATATGTTAAGGTATCTATTCACAGTGTTCGCTTGAGTAAAATAGGGGTAATAGAGGGACATAGAAGGGGAATTGTTTTGGATTTCGCAGAACATGATTGAGAAAAAAAACAATAAAACATCAATGTTTTGAGCATATTGAGTCAGAAGCCGATATCTACAGACAGCCTGATTTAGTAGCACCAGTGGAAACAGTTATGAATAGATTATCCTAATCTATTGGTAAAATAGTGGGGTAGACTGTATTATCGTGTCGTGATTAGACAATTACTGGAACATTTCTTTTGGAATTTTGTTTTTTGTTACTGTCACGGGACTTAAGCAATGTCTGATCAGGAGATGTGCGATTGAAGATCATCACAACTCTTTCTAACTGAATAATCTAAACTATACACCTTTAGAGAATTGGCAATTCGATGAGGTCAGCTATTTAATACTATAAATATTCGACAGGAATTCAAAGTATTACTTAGATAAGTAAAACTTTACATAATGATAAGAAAGATCGATTGTTTCATAAGAATATGTTTATAAAATGGTGAAAAAGAGAAATGAAGAAAAGAGACCCGGGGAATGAAGAAAAGAAAAAGAAAAAAATCAAGTAATGTCTTATTAATAAAGTGAACGTAATTTTCGCTAGGCATCGAGTGCAAGTATTAGATTCAACACGTCTCGATTATCTCCCTTTGAGACTAAATTTATCAGAATAGCGCGGCAGAAGACACAAAAGGCTTCGTTCTTCAGCAAGACGTGCTCACAATGAGACAGGGAAGAATTTCCCCTACAGATGTCAACGGCAGACCTGTCCAACACAATGGAGAGAAGTTAGAGCTTGAACAAAAGGAGTTGAGGTCTGAACAACGTAGAATCTGATCGATTCTTCGTGAAAAAATGAATAGAAAAAAAGAAAGGTCGTGTATTGGATATTCGCTTTTGTCGGTAATCTTCATGTAATTTTCCAATTTAAAAAATGTATTCAACTAAAATAAAAATGCATGTAGATTCTTTGAATTCCATGAAATCCATTTGAAATATTTTAAAATTATGAATATTTTATATAGTTTGTAGCAGATGTATACATAGTTAAAATAAAATAAATTGCATAATAGCTAACAGTCGAAAACTCGTAAACAAAACAGTTTAACAGAACGAATTATTTGTAGCACACACAGAAGAATTAAATTCTCTATCGACTTGTATACATTAAAGGTATCGATACGGATTGTCAGATTTTTTATGAAAAATGTTGATTAAAAAAGCTGTCTCATCGACACACAAAAAAACAAAAGTGACGCTGAGGGTATCGCTGTACATAGGCGATTACGTTTGGTTTTACGAGAGTATTTTGGGATAGAGGTATCATTTCGGATTAGGGTTTATGGTAAAGTGAGTCATTGTGTTACTATATTTCAAGCATGAAGTTAAACAAGGGTAAGTTATCACCTTGGAAGTTAGTAACACGTTAACAGTATACGGGGTGAAAGAGAATGTGATTCTACTGCGTTTGTTATAAATTATTGTTTTCATTTTTGTTTACGAATTAGTGATTGTGAACTATTCTGGACTTTTTCCGTAAAATGTATAATTCACACATTCGACTGTACCCGATTCTAGTCGAAGTCTCCGGTTTGTTAAATTTGAACACTGAAATGTTTGTAAGTTGCTCTTTCTGTTGCACTCATTGGTTCATTACTGACTGATTGTCGGTCGTGTTCTTGTTCTCAGAGAAGAAAGTTGTTTCTTTCATGTTGGCATAAGTAAATGGATGCTTTTATGATAGTTACATGGCTCGGTCGTTATCGTAGTCGTACTTTAAGAACAGAAACAGAGCAATTTGATTTCTCTTTTTCCGGTGGTGATGGTAGCAGCCAACCCTTTCCTCCATGATAAAGGTCATACGGTATAACAATTACACAAAAGACTCCGACACTATCCTAACTCAATGGCGACATGCTCTGTGATCTTTTAATTGTTAACCCTTTTTAATTTAACTTCAGTTAGTTTAAGGCAATTAAGAGAATCCCTCCTGGAGCTAACACTTAATTTCGTTACGATTTAAATTTATATCCAAGAGCTCTTTTAAGGATGTATGCTTTCTTTTTCATGGGTGTTACTTCTATTTCGCAACAGCTTAGTCGTGCAGGGATTGTTTCTAAGTATTTCTCAAAAGTTTGCTTTTCATTAGCCAGTTACTTGTACTACAACTGGTAAAATGTATATAAATATATATATTGTAGAGACGATATTGGTTTGCATTCATTCTTTATGTCCTGTTACTTCGATATATTTTCACGTTCAGCTCTTCTGAGGCCGAAGGCATTTGGAACAATAGCATCAATAAGGAGCGCAGTCTTGTCGGGTGTCTTTCATATAACAATGTCTGGTGTTATAGTCTTGTCTTTTATGTATCTGCCCGCCGGTATGTCTGTTATATAACGTTGCCATATTTCTGTTTGATGTTATCAGTGAAGGGCTATGCTTCTTGGTGTGCGACGATCTGTGAAGCTGAATCTCTCCGCAGGGCTTCTAATGGAGGTATCAACATGCTTTCTTATAGCGGATAGTGTAAAGGCCATATACCAATAGGGTCTGATATCTAGAAATAAGGTTGCTGCCAGATACTCACATTAAACCACTATACAGTAACATACGACCAAGAGCCAGACGAAAAGAGATATCTGAAAAAGGCGACCGACTCCAGTCAGTTCACCGGGCAAAAAGGGGCTGATAATTCTCTCTTCTTCGCAACGTTTCATTTGTTACTTCCGGATTATGACGTAATATCATGTCACGTATTTATTATTCTAGACCTGTTAAATAAAACTAACGGTTTAAACTAAATATTAAATTTACGTGGAAATTTCCGATGTAAACCTAACATTTAGACACCCGCATTTTAATATTGCTACACAACTACTTTATTCTCTAACGCATGACATATATTTCATCAATGTGCTGTATATGTAGGCGCTTATTACATTTGAGCAAAAACTGAAAGTGTGTGACAGTTCGACTTTATCGATAATGACGAAACAAACACAGCAACACTTTATAAACATACATTTTTTTATTTATTCGCTTCATTGGTACCACCAGATTTGTTGATCACAGCTGCAAGGCCGAAGATGAAATCAAGAGCGATGTATTTCATTACCACCTCTCTTCGCGGATGTTTATTTGTCTAAAGTATGAACCACTTTAAATACCTGAATATTACTGATATACCTTGCTGGGGATTTGCTCCGGCACGCGCTTGAAGCGACCTTGCCCGACCGAGGAAACGCCGCATGCAAAGACGTTCGTTTCTACCTAAGAAATAATGACTAGAACGAGACAAACGGTAGAAGACAAGAAGTGGTTTATTCGCCGTATTGTTGTGCCAAACACCAGCCCAATGGGGCGAGAGGGGAAGACAGAGAGACCCATCATTACTGCATAATACTATCTTATCCATACATCTCTAAAACCACACGTCCAATCGTTTATGTATCCAAGAAAACTGACGACTTCCTTCTCCTCACTCTTATCCTCTCTATCTAGGACATGTGGCGTCACATCCACGTCTAGAACAAACGAGAGAAGAGACATCCGAGTACACTACACTGACCCCGACCGAACCGATTTCCTGTTAGTCGCAGTTAACGAAATTATACTCGCCCAAATGTTTACAGACATTCTTTTGTTGATGACAAAACAGATATATAGTTCAGTCTGGAGACCGCACAGAACCTACGTCAAGTTAAAAACAGAATACACAAAATGACCCTATAAAGACCTAACTGGTATGATGGAGCATAGAGCGCACTGGCGTGTGGATGTCAGGAAGATACGTGACACTACCACGACTAGATGATGGTGATGATGATTTGTAGAGATATAAATTAAAGGTAATGAAGGCGTTATGTAGTTTACAACATAGACTTGTATATACCGTTTCTATCTCTGAATTGTATCCTCGCATCAGTCTTCTCCCGCTATTTTCCGGCGTATCTTCATTTCCTATTTATCTGTACAAGGCACGCTCAGAGCCAGTGTAATTGGGGTGTCTCCTTGTACGTTACTATTAATATATCTATATAAGCTAGTTAGTACGTCGCACTAAAATCGGTCTTTCACATCTGTCTTCTTTTTTGTGGTCGTGCGTTCTTCTATTCCGTATTATATGTACAGAGGCCGCCCATGTCTATCTTGATTCCAGTCTCTCCTGATATAGTACACATTAAACGCTGATATAAGCTTGCATCTGAGTGACACATCTATTTTAGGCAGTTATGGCCGTGTGTGCTTTCATGCTTTATTTGTATGTACAAGGCATGCCCAAACGAAAGTGTGATTCTGATCAATACTCTATATAACACATAACATGTCAGTATATGTTTCTATGAGAGTCATACAAATGTCGATCTCTAACATCTGTCTTCTGGTGTTATGGCTCTGCGTACTTTAATTCTTGATTTATTTTACAAATCACGCTCACGCCAACCGTGAGTTTTATTGCTGTTGATATGTTACTCCTAACATGGTGGTATAATATGGTGTGTGAGTCACAGTGAAGTCATTCTCTCAAATATGCCTGCAGTCGTTCGATTGCGTTATTCCATACCTTATTTGTAGTTACACTCTACATCCACGGGAAGCTCTTTTATTTAAGTTGACAAGTTGCTAGTGTATCTATTCTAATGATTATCTATTATATAAATCCCACCTGTCTGTCTGTCTGTCTGTATGTATGTATGTATGTATGTATGTATCTATGTATGTATGTATGTAAAGCTTCTCCTCCGAAAGTACCCAACAAACAATCATACGGGTGACATCATTCCGACCGGCCAGCCCAGGCGCGTGTAATATCTCAGAACCGGAAGAAAAAAATTGACTCTTCCGAGGTCGACTGAGCACTTTTCTCCAATAGGGTGGTGGCTTTTAACTCCATTTTTCAACGTTGTTTAGTACTAATTTAAGAATAAATCAATGCTATCATGTATAATTTGAAAAATAATGCAAAGTCACGATAAACCAGAAATGACGGCAGAGAGTAACAGGAAGAAATTCACTCACACTACAACCATTTTTTCCTTTCTTTCTTTTTTCCGTCTCACTCCCACACATTCTTAATTATTAATAGACGCTAATATTCCTCCCCCCTCCCTTCCTATGGTCGTTCTGTTATCATGATAGGCATCACCTCCTCCTTTCAGGCCAAATTGGGGGGGGGGGGTCGGCATTCGCCGATGTGAGCGCCTCAGGCCAAATTTGGGGTAGAGGGGAGTATCGGTATTCGCCGGTGGAGCGCCTCAGGCCAAATTTGGGGAGGGGGAGTGTCGGTATTCGCCGGTGGGGAGCCTCAGGCGAAATTTGGGAATGGGGGAGAGTCGGCATTCGCCGGTGTGAGCGCCTCAAGCGAAATTTTGGGGCGGGGGAGTGTCGACATTCGCCGGTGTGAGCGCTTCAGGCAAAATTTGGGGGAGAGGGGAGTATCGGTATTCGCCGGTGGGGCGCCTCAGGCCAAATCTGGGGAGGGGGAGTTTCAGCATTCGCCGGTATGAGCGCCTCAGGCCAAATCTGGGGAGGGAATGTCGGCATTCGCCGGTATGAGCGCCTCAGGCCAAATCTGGGGAGTGTCAGCATTCGGCGGTGGGGAGCCTCAGGCTAAATTTGGGGGAAGTGGAGCGTCGGCATTCGGCGGCAGGACACCTCAGGCCAACTCTGGGAAGGGGGGGAGTGTCGGCATTCGCCGATGTGAGCGCCTCAGGCGGGTCCCTAAGTTTATTGTTGGGTCACCACTTTATTGTTGGGTCACCACTTTATATTGTCGGGTCACTGCCTTTTGATGTGGGGTCTCCACTTTTTATTGATTGGTCACTATGTTTTATTGTTGGGTCACCACTTTTTATGGTTGGGTCACTACGTTTTATTGTTGGGTCACCACTTTTTATTGTTGGGTCACCACTTTTTATGGTTTGATCACTATGTTTTACTGTTGGGTCACCACTTTTTGTTGCTGGGTCACCACTTTTATGGTTTGGTCACTACGTTTTATTGTTGGATCACCACATTTTTTGGTTGGGTCACTACGTTTTATTGTTTGGTCACTACGTTTTATGGTTAGGTCACTACGTTTTATTGTTGGGTCATCACGTTTTAAAGTTGGGTCACTATATTTTATGGTTGGGTCACTACGTTTTATTGCTGGGTAACCCCGTTTTATTGTTGAGTCACGATTTTATTGTTGGGTCACCACTTTTTATTGTTGGGTAACCACCTTTTTGGTAGGGTCCCCACGTTTTATAGCTGGGTCACCACTTTTATTGCTGGGTCACCACTTTTTATTGTTGGGTCACGATTTGATTGTTGGGTCACCACTTTTTATTGTTAAGTCACCACTTTTTATTGCTGGGTCACCACTTCTTATTGCTGGGTCACCACTTTTATGGTTAGTCACTACGTTTTTTTGCTGGGTAACTAGCATAGTTCATTTTTAATTGTTGGGTCACTAAGTTTTATTGTTGGGTCATCACGTTTTGTTGTTGGGTCACAACTTTATTGTAGAGTCACCACTTTTTATTGTTGGGTCACTACGTTTTATTGTTGGGTCACCACGTTTTATTGCTGGATCACTAAGTTTTATTGTTGGGTCACCATTTTTTATGGTTGGTTACTACGTTTTATGGTTGGGTCACTACGTTTTATTGTCGGGTCACTACGTTTTATGGTTAGGTCACTACGCTTTATTGTTGGGTCACCAAGTTTTATTGTTGGGTCACCACTTGTTATGGTTGGGTCACCACTTTATATTGTTTTGTTACAACGTTTTATGGTTTGGGCCACTACGTTTTATGGTTAGGTCACTACATTTCATTGTTGGGTCACCACTTTTTATGGTTGGGTCACTACGTTTCATGGTTAAGTCACTACGTTTTATTGTAGGGTCACCACTTTTTATTGCGGGGTCACCACTATTCATGGTTGGGTCACTACGTTTTATGGTGAAGTCACTACGTTTTATTGTTGGGTCACCACTTTTTTTTGTTTGGTCACTACGTTTTATTGTTGGGTCACTACGTTTTATGGTGAGGTCTCTACGTTTTATTGATGGGTCACCACTTTTTATGGCTTGGTCACTACGTTTTATGGTAGTCACTACGATTTATGGTTAAGTCACCACTTTTTATTGAGTGGTCACCACTTTTTATTGCTGGGTCACTACGTTTTATTGTTGGGTCTCTACGATTTATGGTTAGGTCACCACTTTTTATTGTTGCGTCACCACTTTTTATTGCTGGGTCACCACTTTTATTGTTGGCTCACGACTTTTTAATGTTAGTCACTACGTTTTATTGTTGGGTCATCACTTCTTATTGCTGGGTCACAACTTTTATCGTTGAGTCACCACGTTTTATTTATGGGTCACTACGTTTTATTGTTGGGCCCCTAAGTTTTATTGTTGGGTCACCTATTATTGTTGGGTCACCACTTTGTCGGGTCACTGCGTTTTAATGTGGGGTCACGACTTTTTATTGATGTGTCATCACATTTTTTGGTTGGGTCACTACGTTTTATTGTTTGGTCTTTACGTTTTATGGTAAGGTCTATACGTTTTATTGTTGGGTCACCACTTTTTATGGCTGGGTCACTACGTTTTATGGTTGTGTCACTACGATTTATGGTTAAATCACTACGTTTTATTGCTGGGTCACCACTTTTTATTGTAGGGTCACTACGTTTTATTGTTGGTCACTACGATTTATTGTTAGGTCACCACTTTTTATTGCTGGGTCACTACTTTTATTGTTGGGTCACCACTTTTTAATGTTCGTCACTACGTTTTATTGTTGGGTCACCACTTCTTATTGCTGAGTCAAAACTTTTATCGTTGAGTCACCACGTTTTATTGCTGGGTCACTATGTTTTAATGTTGGGTCACTAAGTTTTATTGTTGGGTGATTACTTTATTGTTGTGTCACCGCTTTATATTATCGGGTCACTGCGTTTTAATGTTGGGTCACCACTTTTTATTGCTGGGTAACCACTTTTTATGGTTGGGTCACTACGTTTTATGGTTGGGTCACTTCGTCATATTGTCGGGTCACCACTTGTTATTGTTGGGTCACCGCTTTTTATGGTTGTAACACTATGTTTTACTGTTGGGTCACCACTTTTTATTGCTGAGTCACCACTTTTATGGTTTGGTCACTACGTTTTATTGTTGGGTCACCACATTGTTTTGTTTGGTCACTACGTTTTATTGTTGGGTCATCACTTTTTAAAGTTGGGTCACTATATCGTCTTGGCCTTTATTCCGCCGGTCTATGGGTTTGTCCTGTGCGGTTCAAGGAGGTCCACACTCACAGGCTTTGCCTCCCCTCTTTGGGGAGGAGTAAGATTATTGCTTACTGCCTGAGGCGCCTCTACCAGGGGAATCCCGACGGGGCTGCCCAGGCAATTTTTAATTGCCAGAGTGCTCACCTTCTCGGACGCTGGCATTACAAGTCCAACTTGAATGTATTTGTTAGAGGGTAGCTTAGGAAGAGCGATAATTCACGTTTAAAAACACAATTTAGGTTTTTAAAACAAGGTCAGAGAATATACATAACATATAAAAGCGTATTCTTATGTAAAATTCACATCTTCGTTCCCCTTTGGACTATTTAGCAGACCAGAAGAAGAGAGGATACCTAAGTGATTTTAGTAGTCCTCGGGAGGCCTCCTTGATTATCAAAGTACTCGGCGTTGTCCGGGAGAAAAGTGCTCAATGTCCTAGATAGAGATACTGTAGTGATAGGTTTGGAAAATATTTTAACGCCATCTTCGTTCCCCTTTGGACTATTTTGCAGATGAAAAGGAGGGAGGATACCTAAGTGATTTCAGTAGTGCTCAGGAAGCCTCCTTGATTTTCAAAGTACCTGGCGTTGTCCGGGAGAAAAGTGCTCAATGTCCTAGATAGAGCTACTGTAGTGATAGGTTTGGATAATATTTTAACAGCATCTACGCTGAAAAGAATGGGGGAATCGATAGGAGTGATTTCAGTAGTGCTCATGAGGCCTCTTTGATTTTCGAAGTACTCGGCGTTGTCCGGGAGCAAAGTGCTCAATGTCTTGGATAGAGCTACTGTAGTGATAGGGTTGGAAATATTTTAACGCCATCTTCGTTCCCCTTTAGACTATTTGGCAGATCAGAAGGAGAGAGGATACCTAAGTGATTTCAGTAGTGCTCATGAGGCCTCTTTGATTTTCAAAGTACTCGGCGTTGTCCGGGAGATAATTACTCAATGTCCTAGATAGAGCTACTGTAGTGATAGGTTTTGATAATATTTTAACAGCATCTACGCTGAAAACCTATTTAGCATTCGCACCGCGGCAGCAATAGGTACGTATTTAGCATTCAGCGGTGGCAATAGGAACGTATATAGCATGTGCACATGGGCGGCAATAAATACGTATATAGCATGCGCATTGGGAATGTAAAAAAATTGGGGGGGAGGCAAAGCATTTTTTTACTTTTATCTTTTTCATTGAAAATATTTATATCTACGGATGAAAAAAAAATTTTTTCGGGGAGGGCTAAAAAGTTTTGTTTTTTTTCTTTTTTAAAATAAAAAAATATTTCTATGTATGGGGGGAACATAATATTTCTGGGGGGTAGGGGGGTCAAAAATGTTTCTTTTTTTTCCTTTAAATTAAAAATATTTCTAAGTATGTGGGAGGATAGAAAAAAAATTTCTTGTGGCTAGGCAAAAGAATTTATTTTTTTCTGTTTTTAACTAAAAATATTAATATTTATGATAGTGACAATACATGAATGACCACTATTTTGTTTTTCTAACACGACAGGGGCGAATTAATATGAGTTCTTACGTATGCGAACTGGGCTGGAGATTGGTACATATATAGTATGTGTACCCTTGCAGAGATAGGTAAGTATGTAGTATGCGCACCAGAGCCGCGATAGGTACGAATATAGTATGCACACCGGGCCGGCGATAGGTTTATATATAGTATGTGCACCGGGGTGGCAATAGGTACGTATATAGTAGTGCATAGAGGTGGCGATAGCAACGTATTTAGCATTCGCACCGGGGTTGCGATAGGTACGTATTCAACAATCGCACCGGGGCGGCGATATGTACATATTTAGTATTCGCACTAGGGCAGTGATAGGTAGATATGGTGTATGCACACCGGGGCGGCAATATGTACGTATTAAGCATTCACCCCTGGGTGGAGATAGGTACTTATTTAGCATTCAGCGGTGGCGATAGGTACGTACATAGCATGTGCACATGGGCGGAAATAAGTACGTGATATGTATGTATTATGCCTGCGCACTGGGGCAGCGATCGGTTCATATATAGCATGCGCACCGGGGCGGTGATAGGTACGTATATAGCACGCGTACCGGGGCGGCGAAAGGGACGTATTTCGCATTCACACCGGGGCGGCGATAGGTACGTATTTAGCATTCACACCGGGGCGGCGATAGGTATGTATTTAGCATTCACCCCGGGGCTGCGATAGGTATGTATTTAGCATTCACACCAGGGCGGCGATAGGTATGTATTTAGCATTCGCACCGGGGCGGCGATAGGTATGTATTTAGCATTCGCACCGGGGTCGCGATATGTACGCATTTAGCTTCCGCACCGGGGCGGCGATAGGTACGTATTAAGAATTCACACTGGGGCGCGGATAGGTACGTATTTAGAATTCACACCGGGGCGGCGATAGGTATGTATTTAGCATTCGCACCGGGGCGGCGATAGGTACGTATTCAGAATTCAGGGGTGGCGATAGCTATGTATATAGCATGTAAACATAGGCAGCAATAAGTACGTACATAGCATGCGCTCCGCGGCGGCGATCAGTACATATATAGCACGCGCACCGGGGTGGCGATAGGTACGTATATAGCACGTGCACCGGAGCGGCGAAAGGTATGTATTTCGCATTCGCACCGGGGTGGTGATAGGTACGTATTTAGCATTTGCACCGGGGCGATATAGGTACGTATTTAGCATTCGCACCAGGGCGGCTATAGGTACATATTTAGCATTCGCACCGGGCCGGCGATCGGTACGTATTTAGCATTCGCACCAAAGCGACAATATGTACATATTAATTATTCCCACTAGGGCAGCGATAGGTACTTATGTAGCATGCACACCGGGGCGCAATAGGTACGTATTTAGCATTCACACCGGGGCGGCGATAGGTACTATTTAGCATTCGCACCGGGGCGGCGATAGGTACTTAAATAGTATCTGAACTGGGCGGCGATAGGTACGTTTATATTATGTGCACTGGGGTGGCGATAGGTACGTATATAGTATGCGCACCTGGGTGATGATAGATACGTATATAGTATGAACACCGGGGCGGAGGTAAGTACCTATATAGAAGGCGCAGATAGAGGTTTTTCTTTTTTAGAAATATATCATACTATTGCCCTGGGCAACGTAGGAGAAATGGTGGCGAAGAAGCAGCTTTCGCAAAAGGCAAAATTAGAAAGTAGCGGTGAAATGGGGCGACCAGGGAAGAGAAAGGTAGAAAGATTAAGAGACGGCTATAGAGAGAAGGGGAGTAATAGAAGTTTGAATATAAAGATGTTACACACGATTTTTCTTCAATTATATGTTTTTATGAGCCCGAGTAACGCCGGGTAGCCCCGCTAGTTTTTATATAAAGTACTTAACTGAGATCCAATCTCCGATTTCATCCAGTTAGACATTCATAGCAAATAGTCTTCCTACCCAAGCACAAAAAGAACGTTGCCTCGTACATCCATGGACCACAAATCAGGCGGAGTTCACATGAACAGAGTTTCATCTGAAGGGAGTCTCTCCTGTAAGTAAAACACATTATCACAGGGCTGCACCTCTGCATACTACAAAATAGTTGTCTTAAAATCTTATATCAACAAAGAGCTGTAAAAAAACTTCCCTCATGAGTCGGTCTCTCACATCTGTCTTCTGGTATTATCACCTAGCGTTTTTCCATTCTTCATGTTTATGCACAAATCACGCATACAACAAGCGTTAAGCGAGTGTATATTCATAACACACGAGGATTAACTGGTGTAAAAGTAAGACTGAAGTCGGTCTTTCACATCTACTTTTTAACTTTCTCTCTTTCAAAACTCCAATTTTTATGTTCATATAAAAGAACATCTTCATGCGTAAGGTTGTCTGAGATGTTCTTTATTCTAATGATTTTCATTCAAAAATAAACTGTAAGTTCCTCATTTTATTAGGGTCAAGATTGTATTTCCTCTCAGGCATCCACCATTCGGCTCAGCCACGTTTAGTTGCAAGTATCGTAGAGAATATGAATGTTAACTCCTGCGAAAAGAAAGTGTGCTTAACAAAGCGCCGGACAAACAAATATAAATGATGCAAATAAGACTGATGTGATACTACAAACTTGAACTTAAAGCAACACACAACTAAACGAATGCGATGAATAAATAAGATCTGTGTTACTGTTAATATCGCGGGCAGCAAGGCGACAGACGAGTGTAAGTTATACTTACATTAATTGTTCGTCCGTAAAACAAAATGAATTTTGTTTATTATTATTATTATTATTATTATTATTATTATTATTATTATTATTATTATTATTATTATTATTATTATTATTATTATTATTATTATTATTATTATTATTATTATTATTATTATTTACTCACTAGGAGTTCTAACACAGGTCATCAGTGATTGCTCACCGACAACCGGTGGTATTCCCTGGAGTCTGAGTGACAACAAGTCTCCACCTCTTTCTGATAGCCACCGCAAATTAATTTGCAGTATAATAACAGTCGTTTACCATTGATTTCTCGCCGGCAAGGACCATTGGTGTTTTCTGGGGTTTGGGTGGCAGTACGTCTCCCCGAGGTCCCAGCAGTTTCTGCACTTCTAGTGGAGGTCTGGTTTGTGCTGTCCCTCCTCGGTCTTCTCATCCTCCTTGACCCTATGCAAATATTTTGTCTGGTGTCAGCCTAGACTGGTACAATTTTTATTATATATATATATATATATATATATATATATATATATATTTAAAAACATTTTTTATTATTTTTTATTTATTTATTTTTATGATTTATTTTATTTTATTTATTTATTTGTTTTTCTTTTTTAAATATTTTTTATTCATTTATTTTTATTGGGGGGAGCTGATTATTGTTTTAATTTATTTTTTTAGGAGAGCTGATTATTTTTTATTTATTTATTTATTTATTTTGTGGGGTGGGAGTGAGCTTATGATGTTTCTTGCTATTTCTGTTCATTGTTCCATTTTTGTGTTGTGTCAGTTGAGGCCGCTGTAATTTATTAGGGGGAGGGGGGCTTATTAAGTTATGTTTCTTGCATTGTCTGTTTCTTTGTTTGTGGTGTGTTCTTTCGTTAGTTTTGTTTTCTTCCTGTGTTGGGTTCCGTATGATCCTTCGTAGCTTATGCGGGTTAGTTTCCGCATTCAATAATTTTTCTTAAGATTGTAGCTGTTTTGATCATTGCTGTCCTTTGTATAGTTCCAATGATTCCTTTGATCCCAATTTCTCCCAGTCGTTTTTCCAGATTTTTTGGGATTGTTCCTAGTGCTCCTACGATTATTGGTATTATACTGACTTTCTTCATGCTCCATATTCCTTTCAGTTCTCTGGCTAGTTCTGTGTATTTGCTTCGTTTTTCTGTTTCTTTGCT
>OY744519.1:189873820-189888820 GCA_963556195.1 Sepiola atlantica | reverse complement strand
CTAACATCAAAAGATTAACATTTTATGAAGAGATTTACACTAGGCATGGCATAATTAATAATATTATTCAGAAATGAGCCACAAAATGTGTAACTGTCTAGCGTAGTAATACACATAAACGAATGATTAACCATTAAGCGATCATCCTTTAAAATGTTGCCCGTAATCACATCGATTTGCAAGATCTCATCTCTACATACGCTCATTTTAAAGTTATTAGCTGTTACTAGCTATTAAAAAAACTCAATAGTAGAGGCATTGTTGTAAAGATACTTAATCTAATTTTATGAATTAAAAGACACATGGAAGAAAAGACTCATAGAACTGGTATACCCACATTTGATTTCAACACTGAATAGACTATTCGAAAATGTACAAATATAAAAGTCTCATAAAACACTACGTGTTATTTAGTAACATTCACCTGCATAAAACATGGTGTCTTAATACGCACTATATATATATATATATATATATATATATATATATATATATATATATATATATATATATATATATATATATATATATGGAGGTAAAATCTTCCGGCGTAATGGAAAACGAGAAGGGAAAGACAAACACTACATTATTTATGTATTTATCAACGTTTTGGCTGTATTGTAGACTTCCTCAGGATGAAGAAAATGTAAATAAATCATACTGTTATTATACTCTGAAATTGTCAGAGTTTCGGCATTGATGTGGAGGAGAAAGGCAAAAAATGAAAAACAGTTGTTTTTCATTTTTTGTCTTTCTCCTTGAACTGTATAGACTACTTCTAATAACGGATTAATCCGTTATTAGCAGTAGTATATACAGTTCAAGGGAAAACGGATAAATGGGGGTACAGCTTGGAATATTAATTCCCATATATATATTTTAGCTAAGTGAGTTTGACCGATAGAGGCTGGGGCGATCGGAAGTCTGAACTTATTCTCATGCTTTGAATTAAAAAGGAAAGGAGTACACAAGAAAACTAATTATAGTTTTATATGAATGTAAAAGCGTAAAAAGGTTGTGGCATCAAAAGAAAGAAAGGGGGGACATCATACCTATTAGTGTATTTATTACAGTCTGAATGTATTATTTATTCCTATGTATTTGATTACTTTATTTGTGTCTCATTAATTATTAAATATTTTATTTGCAATGGATGGAAATATGCGTTCAGTGTTATATGTATTTAGATGTATTTATTTATGGTTGAATGTGGTTTTAATATTCATTTACTCCATTATTTTCGCATTATTAATTGATAAATAATTATTAAAATATTGATGGTTATCTAAGTGTATGTACATGCAATAAGTGAATATAAGTAAAACGAACGGAAATAATATTCATTAGTTTCTTAGTTTATGTGGGAATATATTTATTTATCCCCATTTATTTAATTATTATATAAGTGTGAGAAAAGTATAGAAATGGTATCTTACTAGTTTATTTAGTAATGTGTGAGTCACTTTACTTATACCGATTTTTTAGTTATTTGTCTATATTGTTTATAGAAGATGTAGTATCGGATTGTTATCCAGGCTCTGGTAGTAATTTTTGTTCACCCATGATGAGTTAGGGAGTTGCTTTAGTTGTCTTATATATATATATATATGTATATATATATATATATATAAAACATAAAAAGTAAAATACTTAGACTGTGATATTATACAAATAGACGTATAAATAACAACACCTCAGTTATATATGGAAAAGGTGAAGTAAAATTAAGCCCATCATATACCAGGAAATACTGCAGTTATTTAATTAGCTATATGCTACAAGTTATATTCCGTTTTCTCGACTAACCATTCCAGTTGGTTGATATTAAAACACAATTAATTATTTTGTAGACGTTCAATTGTAGTGCGCTTTTAATCTATGTTAAAGAAGGACAATTTAAACTCGGAAAAGAACGTACCCATGAACTGTTGATTTATGTATAATTCCTAGAACCGATATACTAAAAATGAATATGGTATCGCTTTTATTCATTTAATTGTCATATATATATATATATATATATATATATATATATATATATATATATATATATATATATAAACACTTATTTTTATTCATATACACATGTACGAAAAGCAGCAAAACTGGCATGCCGATGTTTATAGATCATTACTTATTAGAAACTAAGATCTCATCAGACAGCAAAGTCTGATCCTTCTCTTAGAGGTTCATTTTTCCATATAAACATCAAAGGTAGAAATGAGACGTTTCCTCTTGATTAAAATATAAATTTCTAATAAGTAATGGTCGATAACATCGAGGTACTACTGTATCAGCTTTTTGTACATGTCTGTATGAATAAATGCTGTTATATAAATACCTGTATTAACTATTGACCACTACTATATAAGATTGGTTTAAAACATCTGGATGCCTTCTTTACTTTAATTGCTATACCTTTATATATCTATCTATCAATCTCTCTTTCTCTCTCTCCCTCTCTCTCTCTCTCTCTCTCGGTAAATATATATATATATATATATATATATATATATATATATATATATATATATATATATATATACAAAGATATATATATATATATATAGTAGCAGTGCACTTCGAACAAGAGAAAATTATATATATATATATATATATATATATATATATATATATATAAATATATATATATATATATATAAGAAAGTGAGGCTGCCAACATTTGTAAAAGAAAATGTTTAAACTGTTTTCATGATAAATTCATAATTTTATAATTTAATAGCGATGTTTTAGCTCAGGTCGAATATTCCTTCCATTTGGAATTTTTATTTTATTTTTAACAATTTAACAGGTTGGCGTTACAGCGCATGTGTGCGCATGTGAGTGCGTGTGCATGTGTTGTTTATATCTTTTACTTCTCTTGGTTAAAGCTATGTGTACATTTAAGCATGTGTGTTTCTGACTTTTATCGTTGCGGTCATCTACATGTGTGATGATTGGATAAATGTTGGTCAGTTTTTCCATTTATATGTTTACCCTTGAAATTGTTTGACTTTGTCATCAATGTGTCTACGCGTGTGTGTGCGGTTAGTTTTGTATTGTGTATGTAGACGTTCCGCACGCATACATATGTTCTTGTTTATACATACATACATACATACACACATACATACACACAGACAGACAGACAGACAGACATAGATACACACATATATACATACACATATATACATATATACATAAATACATGCATAAATACATATGTATACAGACACGCACATATACATATATATATACATATATATATATATATATATATATATATATATACATGCACGCACATATACACAACACACATATACATATACACACGCATACATACAATACACACATATATACACATATAGAAAACAGTGGTAGAAATAAAAGCAATACAAGTGTAGGCATGTATATATGTGTAGAATTTAATTTCGGTATTTGGATACAAATATAGAGATATAAATATATATATAGGTAGATAGATGGATAAATAGATAGAATATACATATATATATATATATATATATATATATATATATATAGATAGATAGATAGATAGATGGGCAAGTGAATAGATGGATGAGGATATAGATACATAGACACATAGATAAAAACACAGATTGATAGATAGATTGATAGACAGACACACACACGCAACCACATCTATGTTTATATTAGTGTATGTACAGACGCACGCGTGCGTTTCATGCATCTGTTATATGTATGTAGATGTGTACATGCACATGTGTTCGCGTGCATATTGGTATTAGCATACAGATGCCTGCGGTCCGCATGTTGTGTGATTTGAGTTGTGATCTGTTTAATGCTGGATTGAATTTAAATATAAAGTTGGTATATTTTGTTAGGAAGTATAGATAACCCTGGCTTTGAAATACGGCCATGACCTTGAATATCCATCTGTAGCATGAGCGCATATACTTAGAGACAAATACTTTTCTGTTTTCTGGAATTAGTATGTTGCTTTTGTGTAAAGCAACTATATTTTTGAGCGCGTTTGATGGCGTCTATATAGGAAAATCTTATCTATGTACTTACTTATACGTAAATGCGTTACCAGTGATTTCCCAGTAAAAACAAGTAGTTGCATTCCGTAGAGTCCGAGAAAAAAAGTCCGAAAAATCCCTTCCTTTTTTACCATTATGTATTTATTTATTAAAAAATATTTTGTCATACTAAACATGGCACCGTGCACACTGAAACATAATGAGCTACTATGAATTAAGGCAGACTTATAGGGACATTTGAATTGAAGAATTCTGCAGCGAGTTGTTCGTTTACAATATATTTATATTAGTTATATCGCCGGTAGTAACATGAGGAGTGAACTAAATTCGGAAGGGGAGTGGTTGAAAGCAAGACTCTAATAGAGTAGAAAAAATCTCCGAAATCTGGGGACCTGCACATGGGTATTTACCTTTGGGGGACACAATACAGCAAGTTTATCGTAGAATATTCTGTTGAAGTACTTGCAAAAAGGACACAGGGGTGCTACAGTGAGACGATAAGATAGGGGCTACAGTTCGGTAGACAATGTGAGACATATTAGGTTTAAGTATCTTTTTTAGACCATGTCAAAATAGAAGATACTATTTTTTTAGTGCACAGGTCTAGATGTTGCAACAATACTCCATCTGTGGACGAATGGTGAATTGTAAATATATGAGATACTGGAAGGCGATAGAAGTGTTGTTACACGGTAGAACGAGCCAACCTTATTTGCCAAAGAGTAAGCATCATCTTCTATGTATTTGTTCCAGTTGATGTAACATGCGAATGATGGTCCGAGAAGTTTAATTGATGGACTCTAAAGTAGGGTTCTGTCAGCCATGTAAATCGGTGGTTTGAATGTGTTTGTCATCATTGTTAAACGTTGTCTTCGTAGCATTAAATGTTACACTCAATTCTGGACGCTATTCAACACAGACTGGAGGTTACTATATACATATTCAGTTATTGCCTTTAATGTGCGTGCGTTCGATATTCTCACATGTCAAAAATAGCGCGTGGTGTCATAAGCAAATACACCCATCTCAGACGCGATTGCATGAGGGAGTTCGTTTATGAAAGTCAAGGATAATAATGGTACATACATCGACCCCCAGGACACACTTGCATTAATATCATTTTGGTCAGATGTTAGGCTTTCAAACGCAACCTAGATATTTTTATCAGCTATACATAATATGATTTTATGAATTATTTGTCCAGTATTATTACCAGTAAAAAGATATTTACTTGAGAATACTTTCATGAAACACCTTTGGCAAATGCCTTGTGTATATAAGCGCTACCGCCGTATCTTCACATACTGTATTCAGTGTATTTTGAATGCATTCAGACATGATCGTTATGATATGCAGAGTAGTACGGAGTGCGTTAATCCCTACTTTTGGTCAGAAAGTAGTTTAACATTTTGAGCTAGGTACCCTAGGTATTACTAGATTTATTAAAGACTCAAACATTTTAGCGAAGTGCTGGAGTCGACTGATATGGCGATAATTTAACCTGTCAGTCTTTTCTGTAGAGTTTTTGAAAACTTGTACCACACAGACAGTTTTCCCAGCTATCAGCGAAGCAATATTCGTAGAGACATTTGTTATAGATCTTTGAGAAGACAGAGGACAGAGCAACATATTACTTCAGTATTAATAAGACAATGTACACCTGCTTTGAGTTGTCAAAGCTTTTTTATAATATCCAGGGTATAGGAAGTGATGCTGATCAAATGACAAAGTGTCGTTTCTGTATGTTGTTAGTAATTATAGATGACGTGGTTTGTGATGCCTGAGATAGAGTGTAAGGATAACTGCTGGACAATGAGGTTAGTCTTGTCCTTTACTGTGTAAGCAACATCATGGTGGTTTGATAGTGTAGGAATTGTCAATTGCGTACAGTTTTAGTATAGATTATCTAGAAATTGCGAGTTCCTAGTTTATGTGACTGAATGCGTTTTTTAGTCATCTCGATATACATATTTCTAGCTGAGGCTATTACACTCTTTTAATAGATTCTTTGATGCTGTCAATATTTGTCTATATCTTCATGACTCATCGGGGCTGAGCCGGCAGAACGCCTTCGCCTTCTATCTATGCAGCTCCACAGATCGATATAACCAATTAGAAAGACTGGGGTTTACGATAGAATTTTCACGTGGGGATATATGGTTCAATGTATGTTGTTACCTGATTTGTGCATTGTTAATTACGGAGAGAAAAAGTTGTACTCTGTGAGATCTCCGATTGATTACCACTTAGCCTGTTTGTAATACTTTTTCATTTTCAGTAACGCCACTTAGGTTTGATGTGAGCGTGTAGCGGTTATATTAACTATCATCACAAAGTGATCAGCGTTCCCGAGTAAGGTATGGACGTCCGTGACACAAACGTCGGGTAGTTTTGTCAGAAATAGGTCAATAATTGAGGTTGTCTTGTCTTTACGATCTGGGTGGCGGTCAAGAAAATCACTGCTCTGTGGAATTTGCAATAGAGAGACTATGTGTGCTGTTACAAGCGTCGTATGTGTAGTCTTAGAAACCAAAACAATCTATGTGGTGGACAAAAAATAACTAAATATATATTTGGGCGCTTTGACTCAATGTGAGTACTCTGTCTACACTATCAGTGACATAGTCGAGCAGGGTAGACTCCTGGATAAGAGGAGAACGGTAGAGGAACTATTATCAACTAACGCTGTTATGTAAGGTTAATCTAAAGCATATGTAGTCTTGATCATCTGATACTAGAATATGATCTCTGTTGACAGAGAAGGTATTATGGATATCGATTCTCAGCCCGCACATGTGTTGTCGGTGGCTTTATTATAAAACACTTCGTGTTATCGGAGCAGGCATTATCAGTGATTTACATCCGGTAGTAACTGATAACGTATCCTTGAATAGAGGTGACACTAGATCTTCTTAATATTACAGTATTCGCCATTCCCTTTAACTCGAAGTCTCGATGGTGCTATATTTTCTCACAAAAGCATTTCTACCCGTTACCATTCTGCAAGTATTTTAGTGTATCGCGTATTTTTGATGTAGTCAACTTTTTTACTCGCATATATTCTAGCTCTTTCCAAATAGTTACAACGCTATAGGTATCGTCTTACTATTATCACCATTCAAGTTACGTTTCAATTCAGTGAGAGTTTAGTTTAAAAAAATTTTTGTCAGTGTTATTTCGTTATGTGATTTGAATTCAGCAGTCTATGATTTCTTCTTAATATTCTAGCTATTTTCATCCATCGTTAATTTTCGGATTCCAATCGTTTGTCTGACTCCGATTTCTGCTAGTCTTTTCTCCATGTGTTAGAGAGTTTTCCTGGATGTTTCTATTTTTGATACATGTTGCTTACAACTACGCTACTCATGTAACTGTTAATTAACTTCGCGACCATTTCAGTAATTTAATCATATTTAGTACAATTGCCTTTTTCAATAATGAATATCTAGTTGTTATAATGTTATCGCAGATCAATGATACGGTTGCCACTTTGGTAATTGTTCTATCAGTATAGGTGCACATTAATCGGACCCTAACACCTTACCTACTTCTTGAACTTAAAAAGGACACCATTATGAAAATCGAGAAACTGCCAAGGAGAGAGTGTGTCAGCATTTTGTGACGATTTCCTACGTCGTATCTACATGCTCTTACTATTGAATGTGAATAAAATTATAAAAACTGTTAGACATTTATGACGGAAACCTGGTGGGGAAGGCAGGCATAGACTGAGCTTTTTTTGAACAAATATAGCTTGACAGCAGAATCGATTAAAAATTTAAGTATTGATTCTATAAGTGGCATTTGTTTTTTGGGGGAGGGGGTAACCCTATTTTCAATATGCCTCTATTAAAAATCGTGTTTTGCGATGAAATTGCTATTTCAAAACTGAACGTTATTGACTTATCATTCTAGGAAAAAGGGACGACCTACATTGAACTCAGAATTATGTAGAAGTTCTTTTTTTTTAACTATATTGTTAATCATATTCTTTCGAGGCTATATTTAAATTTAATAGCCTGAAAAATCAACGAAAATACAAGCCGGGTATTTCTGTGTTTCTTTATTTATGTATGTTTTAAAAGAATAAATTTAAACTAAAATCAATCACCTATTGGTTTGTGCATAAATTTCCTGACTTGAATGTTGAGAGAATTAAGAAAATAATTACACGTTCTATCTTATGTTATCTTGTCTGGACGTGACTGATTATTGAACTTTATTTATAGCAAATATTGTGTGATAACAGGATCGTATATGGATATTATTGATAACAGTGTGACATTTTTTGAATGGTCACATTATATGACCGCTGTTTTGAGATGCGTTTATTTATATTCGTGTTTCATCAATTTATGAGAGCAGTTCTATGGTCTATTTGATCATACATTTATGTGAATTTAATATTTTTATATCTATCTTATGTTATGGTATAGTGTACATTAAGTTCTCGACGGAGCTTTTATCTCCTGTACATCATTGTAAAATATTTACAGCAATAAATTCTCAAACAACCACACGCTAAACACTTTCCTCTCTCTATCCGTATAACTAAAACAGCATTTCCAAGCGTTATCGAACAATAGACAAATCTTTTTATAGTAATGTGAAGACGTATATAATAACATCGATGCTTTGTGCGTATGTCTATATGCGTTTTTGATTGATTTGCTACTCCACTGTAAACATTTGGCTAAGATCAAAGTGTAGTATCTGTTCCGATGGATACAGCACCCCATAGACTGGTATTGTCTTGGCCTTCGGGGCTTGATTTACGCCGGTCTATGGATCTGTCCTGTGAAGTTCTAGGAGGTCCACCTTCCCAGACTTCGCCTGCCCTCTTTGGGGAGAAGTAAGTTTATTGCTTACTGTCTGAGGCGCCCCTACCGGGGAATGCCGACGGGGCTGGCCAGGCAATTTTTAAACCCCACTTTCCCGACCCGACCTTGGGTCACATCTTACTTGTGGGAGTAAGATAAAAACTGGGCTTGTGCCTAACTCCTGGAGAGGAGTAAATCAATACTCCACTGTAAACCTTACAGTTTGACGAAAATGTTAATTCAAACTTAAGCGGGGCAGGCACACAAAATGCTATTTCAAAGTCAGAGTAATAGATGCAACGCCAACCAGAACGCATTATAGAAATGCTTGTAAAGAACTAGAAGAAGATGCTTTAAACCATTTAACGCGCTTAGCGATAAAACCCATTTGTTTAGGGAGACATATGGCTTAATTGAGACGTTAGGAATATTTCTTCAGATTCCTTAATATGAAAGACATCTATTTTTAATCAAAATTTTTATATGCCTGTGTGAATCGGAAACTATAGTATTACTTCTATTAATTATATTATTGAGTGAAGATATTACCACTGATTGCTAGAAAGCATTGACCTTTGATTATAGTTTAGAAACCAGTCAAAATGATGTTTTTTTTTAAATAAATAAACACATTTTTTATTTAAAATTCTAATGTTCAACTCATATAAGAGTCTTCATCAGTTGTTGCCCGTTGTTATTGAAGTTTGGGATTTATATTACTTCTATTGATAATATTATCTATTGAAATTTTTCCCGCTGTTTGCTTGAATGCATTAGAATTGAAGCAAACACTGTTCATTCCTGACTCACATATGCTTGCCAGAGCTCAGCTGCACTTGCATCTAACAGGACACAAAACAAGCTTAAATAACTACGGAAGACTACGGCTAAGTGACAACCATGCCGCGTAGAAAAACAAACAAAAACTACTGTCTGTATTCCACTAGATAAAGGCTCTAATAGTGCTCGACCATTCGAATTTTAAATAAATAAATGTGTTTATTTATTTAAAAATGTTAGACTAATGTTCTATATTTTAATGGCCAGTTCAGCGAGGTTATGATGTATCTGTTCTGATGTGTTTATAGTTTTTAGTCATTACATCATCCTATTTACGAAGTGTGAAGTATTTGTTGTCAGGATAACACCCTATCGGGTATTACCTTCTCCATATTCTTGTGTATGTAGTGTAGTATCTCTTCTATTGTCAAGATTCGTCCTTCGTTTTTGGAGTAATATTGTGTTTGTTCTGTATTCATAAGACCATCCTCATAAACATTACGTCCTTCTTTAGCTTGTTGTAATATATGTTCGTTTGTAGTGATTCTATCCTTCCAGGCATAAACCCCTAATATATGAGGGCAGTGTAGTATATATTCTTTTGTCATTATACCATTTTGCAAAGCTGATTACTTATGCGACCGGGGAAAGCATGTATTTGATTGATTATATGAACAGTTCATTCTGTAAGTACATGATTCATGAAAGAATCGGCGAAACCAATGCGAAGAACAAAATCAAGTCCGTCAATAAAACTCATCCTATACAGATTCATACGAATTTACTGTTTACTTATGACGAATTTACTTTTAACTCGCTAAGAACAAATAGATAGCAAAGGGAGTTTTTAGATGGATGGGTTTAAATGACACTTTAAAAGTCATAGGTGACGTAACAGCGGAAGTCAATACAGCCAAGTTACTTCCGGCATTGGGGTCTTAGTCTTTACTCGGCTGACAACTAAAACAAGCGAAAGCTAGTCGTGGCCATTTCCGGATCGGCAATGGAGATAAGGTGCGGTCACGTACAATGTAGCCAAGTAAGAGATAAGCCATCCAATCGCACTTGACATTTATCAGAAAAATATTTCAAAATTTAAATTGCCTACGAATTAGATGTTTTCTAATAAAGTAATATATTTTGGAACACATTTATTAATCGTCGTAAAATAGAACTAGTGTGTACAATTGTATGATTAAAGTGTATGAATTATGAACTTGCAGGGAAAGTTTTAGGGGAAATCTGATGACATATTTAAAATACTCTGATCTGTTTATTTCTATTATATATTATATGAGAGTCAATATACAGTTCTCGATCGAACTTCCATCTCTGGTACTTCATGTAAAACATTCACAACATTGGATAGTATTCTAATTACTACTGAAAATACTTTAATTTCCTTTCTATGTGTAGCTACAACTAAACGAAATTTCCAAGCGTTATCAAACCACGGACATAGCTTTTCATAGAGATGCGAGGACACATAATCCAAATTAGGTTGTGTGGATATGCGTGTGTGCGTACGAGTAAGTGCTTCCCTGTGTCTGTGGGTTTTCTTCTGTTGTGTCCTCAACGGTAACATTAAAGCCAAAGGGCGCAACACAACGCGAAATCGGTGTCATCATAGTTTCTAAATACGTCATTCACTTGCGGCAACTTTGACATCCAGCGTGGGGATGTGGATGGTGGCGAAATATTGCAAGGGGACACATTTATAAACACAGATAAAGATTTATTGTCAATATGTGAGAAATGTGAAGGATATTGAACTTGTTTATATCTCACTTTCATCAGGTTGATAGAAAGAAAAGTGGCTAAGATTAAATTGCTTCGTCAAAAGAATAAATGGCAATATATATATATATATATATATATATATATATATATATATATATATAGAGAGAGAGAGAGAGAGAGAGAGAGAGAGAGAGAGTGCCAGGTTATGTTGAAAATAAATCAATAAAGTGCTCAATCGCAAAAAGTGAGAGCTAAATGCAAATAATCTGTTTAATTTATAGTGTTTAAATAAATTATATATATATATATATATATATATGTATATATATATAAACTTTTTCATAAACTAATTTATTATCTAACCCTTCTCATCACTATCGATACACACTCGATTAGAGTTCTCACCGTTGTCTGGTAATTGTATGAATTACAAATCGCTGGTATATTTTGTTTCATATTCTTCGATTATGAGTTCAAAAATAGGCACTTTCATGTTGAATTAATTTTACACGTTACCAAAGTATGTGGCGATGGATCCATTCTTCTGAATTATTTTTATATTTAGTGTTAATGAAACTTTTGATGTGTTTTATCTGTGTTCTTACTGAATTAAATTCTAGCTAAATTCAATGTTTTAGGAACAGTTTTATTTAATTATATAAGGATGATACTATCCTTGACACAGTTATAAACAACTTTAATAGCTTTAATTACTGTTAATAAGAACATGATTTGAAAATGTGTTTAACTATCATAAATAGACACAGAAACAGAGGGTATAGATTTCTCAGAAATTTGCCATCAACATCAAGCCACTATTATGAGCACCGCCCAATATCTGATGAGCCACCAGAACCCAAACTTTATGATGGTATGCCAACATCAAGATACCAGAGCAATCAGAACAACCCCTATCACAAAACTGGACAAACATTTTGGGCAGGACTGTCTTACAAATGAGGCAGAAACACACAACACTCCTGCCACAGAAATAGCTCGCAAAAGCCGCCAAAAATACACCAATACCTTCCATTCTAGGAAACTGGAAGAATAGGTCAACCCACACGCCGGCAAACCGTTCACGTAAAATACGGAAGTCTACATTTGAAATGTGACGTTTGAAACAGTTCTTCGTTTATTTATTCATTGTATTTATTATTCTTATTATTTTTTATAATTTTAATTTAAAATAGTAGCTGATTTAATTTGGTCTAGTCTAATAATTATAGAGAAGGAAAATGGGGGAGATAGGCAATGAGTAATTTTAATAAGATGTCCCTATTTCTTTTTTTAATTGAATTAAGCGACACCGGTTGGTGTCACTGAACTAAGCTAAGCATTTTAAAATAGTTTTACTTGTCTCATATGAAATGTTATTAATTTAAGGTTGCTGTGTTTTTATGTATACGGCTTCAAGTATTTTTAATTTTTTTAAATTATTTTCGGAATGTATTATTTTTGTGTTCATTACTAAGATCTGTCTCAACTCAGATGTAGGGCAGTTGTGCGTTTGTAGGTGTTTGTATATTGAACTAGTGTTGGCGAGGTGCATAGTGAGGCGGCGGGATAGAGTGGTTGTTGTAAAACCAATGTAGCTATTATAATTTTGGGAGGTACATCCTCCTAAAGAGCATTTAAATTTATGAACTACATTGGTTCTTTCTAGTGTTTTGGGGGTTGAAGAGGGGTTGTTTTTACTACAAGGTTTAGCGTTGTGAATCTTTTATAATAAATAATTAATTTAATTTTGTTTTTACACACAATATATCTATATATATATATATATATATATAATACATAACACATTTATTAAAATATTTACACATCTATGTGTAATCAAACTCACTCTATTATTTTTAAATGACATGTATATATTTACTTAGGCGAATGGTTATTTGATATTGTTAACAAAGTTTTCAGACTGTCTGTCTCAATGGCATCAACTATTTATACATTTTAATGTATTTAATACGTAGCTATTACTGCTAAAAGGTGTCATTATATTGTATCATTTCTGTTCATTATTCTAAATAGATGTACGCACATGAGAAAGAACCGTTAAGTGTAGACACTATTTTATTGGCTATTTTTTGCGATGTAAGTGATGAAATTGATAGTATAAACAATTTCAGATGGAAAAGTTTAGCATTGATCAGCGATCAGCGATGACTTATTAGCAAAACATTGAGGAATTTAACTTTAATAAAGATTAAAGAATATACGCGCTCAACGTTTTCTAATATGTTTTCTTTTTTCCAAAAAAGTTTTCCCACAACATTAAAGCCGCCAGAACTCTTTTTGTCAGTCGACATTCATGGGAGGTAATATTGTATTTTTATTGCGACCATGACATCACTATGTTGCATAACAATTATATACTTTAATGATATAGTTATGATGAAGAAATATCCACTTTAATTGTTCTAATTAACAGTCGTTTGAAGTTAGGTTTCTGTTCAATACTCTCACCAGCCCTCGGTGTTAGTTGTTTGATACTGGCTCTTATTTTATACAGTTTCTATCACGCCCGCTTCCGTAACTCTTTCTGTTTAGTAATTGTCTAAGCTTATAAAACTATCTATTAATATCAATATTTGAATCCACCAATACAAATTAATACACATATCACTAAACTAGTAATAACATTTTGTGTGTAGCTTAATAAAGAAAGAAAAGAGACAGATACATGCTTTTGTCTCTTATTTTTTAAATGTAACTTATATGGCGCCTCACTCTTTTCTTGAGCCAGAACTCTAGCTCAATGGGAGACCAGACAGCTGACTTATTTTCCTAGTTTATATATATATATATATATATATATATATATATATGTGTGTGTGTGTGTGTGTGTGTGTATTAATATGTATATGGGGTTTAATCAGTCACAGGAATAGCATAAGCGAACAAAAGGGTAGAATTTATTCATTAAAAATAGACAAATACACTTGTAACTTACTATTTTGTGCTTCTTCCTTCGTGTGAATCAGATGATAGTATGTAGTTTTATTGACTTTTCTGTTTCGTGTATTTATTTCAAATCTTCTTGATAAACATAGAAACACATTGTCGTTGGTGTTTTCTTTTGACATTTAAAGTAGTTTTTAGGTTTATGGAATAGTAGATATGTGTTGTACTCAAAGTTTGATATCATATCTTGAAACTTTATGACTATAGAAAATCTGAAATGATATCACCTTGTTTTCACAAAATAATATCATGCATTATCAAACTAGATATCTAACACACTTTAATATATAAACATATAGTAAATGTTGTATTAATGAAAACTAGTTTCTCTTTGAGGTATGTGTAACCTCAATTAATTTCCCATGAGCTTCTATAGAGACATTTTACCAAATAAATTAATATTCTTCATTTAAATGTGCAAGAAAGTATCTTTATATTCTATTTCGAAATGTGCATCCGGTCATTTAAATTATTAGTTTAACATGAACACGTATCCATACTAAATTTATTTGATTGATTCAGATTCTTTTTTTACTTGGATATCATGATTGATTTAATATAATTATATTTAAATAGAATAAGATTTGCTTATATATCTTAAAATATAGTGAAAACATATTAATCTCTATGTAAGGATATATACACATAATGCCTTTTTTAATATATAG
>OY744519.1:189861320-189868820 GCA_963556195.1 Sepiola atlantica | reverse complement strand
AGATTAGATAAGGCCGAAATTATTTCTACATTGTCTCCTAATTATTTTTATTTTGCGAAAATCTATCATGTATTATAACACATATACATACATACATACATACATACATACATATAAAGATAGAATGAGTAGAAACAAATAAATTTACAACAGTATTAATCACAGTTCCAATGATTCAAGATCAAAAACGGTTGGGCGTTTTATTGAATTCAACAACTGTTGAATTCAGTTTTGACGACATTATGTACAGACAAATTGAAGGTGTATCTATGGGCTCTCTCTTGGGACCAGCATTGGCCAATATTTTTGTTGGTTTCCATGAAGAAGGTCTCCTATCTGGTCCAAATAGACCAGATATCTACTTTCGTTATGTTGACGACACCTTTTGTCTGTTCAACAATGAAACGGAAGCTGACGTTTTTTTTACGTCCCTTAACAATATTCATCCAGCTCTTAAATTCACTATTGATAAGGAAACTAATTCTTCACTGCCATTCCTTGATGTATTAGTTAATAAAGCTTCCTGTTGTTTCTTAACATCAGTATTCCGAAAACGTACCTTCACTGGTCTTTATACTTGTTGGGACTCATTTTGTCCCACAAAACAAAAATTTAATCTTATTAAGACCCTTACCAATAGGGCCTTAAAGATTTGTTCGAAGACCGAGCTGGATGAAGAAATTAAATTTATTACTAAGACCCTCTGTAACAATGGCTATCCTTTAGACATTGTACAATCTACGATTAAAACAAAAATATTACATTTTTACAAAAGCAAACCAGCTTCTGTAGACATATGCCCTATTTAACTTCGCCTACCTTGGCTTGGTAATATTAGTGATAGATTCGCCAAACAAATCTCTTTGTCTGTACAACAATGTTATTTTGCTGCGAATACGCGTGTTGTTTTTTCCTCTCGTCCAATCTTAACTTCTATTCGAAAAGATGTCCTTCCCCCACATCATAATAATTCCATTATTTATTTATTTAAATGTAGTTGCAGTATGCACTACGTCTGGATGACGTCACAGAGATTGGACATCCGGGTCAAACAACACGTGCCCACAAAAATTCGCAATGGAAATTATTAACCAACTGATGAGTTGAATAATACTTATGGCTCGTCGATAAGTCAACATCTCATAAATAATCGCACCTGTGCCTCTAAATTCAGTGTCGACTTATTCTCCATTCTGAACCATTTACGTTTATATCAATGAAATTTAAATAGTGTATATTTTGTTTATTATTTAATTTAGAAAATATATAATTAATTATTTATTTGACCTATTTGTCATCTATATAGATGACTGGATCTTATATAAGATCCAGTTACATAAAATGAAGAAAATAAAATTAATCAAGTAGAAATATCCTTTAAACATGTGTATTTGTTTTATTTAATAACAAAAATTAAAATACGTGATTCATTAAAAACGATGAAACTATAAAAGAGGTATTTAATTGATGAAAAACTTGGTCAAATTTATTTGATGTTAAGGAGTAAGAAGATTATTTTACGTTAACTTTATATAAGACGATTTAATCTATACTGACATCTTAATTATTTTGTTATTTTGCTAATGAATTCATTCAGGCTGTTTCGGATATTTTTTTTTTAAATTAATATTTATGATGTGTATTAGTTAGATTATTCGAACCACGGTCTGGAAAATGTAATTTCTAACATGTGCGTCCTGGAAACTCAGTAATCTTTATGTAGAACTCGGTAATCCGTTCAGATTTTCAAACCGAATAATTTATTTAATCCACGAGGTTGATTGCTCACGTGTAACCCGACATGACCAGATAGAAGTCTTAAATAATGGTTGATTATATTGGTAGACTGAACATTCCTAGCAGTTTATCCGTTGCGTCACGTTATGAGAATAACATCAAATAGTAAACAGTTGTCCAAATAATGCATATTTAGAAGAGTAGAAAGTGGACCTTGGTTTTACTTTCGGTTTTGTTTATCTTGTCCTTTAGTCCTCACATTCCATGAGCGATGATTATGACAATGGAAGAATGATAGCTGTTTTGGGGTCGGAATCTATCTATCTTATTCTTATCGTTGGTTAGTTGTTGACTTTAAAGTAGGTTTTTTTAGCTACTTACATCAATTGGCTTCATGCCTTGTCTGGAGCGACTTCCATGAAAAGAAACTTTTTAAAAAAAATTTTTTCAGGCTAGTTACATGTAATCGATATATTCTAAGAATTCCAACTATCTTAAGATATCTTCTTTTCAATTTCTAAATGTTACAGTTCGAAGTCAGAACAATTTTTGCGATGCCCATTAAGAAATCTGCGATATAAATACTGAAGGTGTCTGGATTTGAATTACAAGAACCATTATTTATTAATTATCAAGTATATGTCAATGCCTCACGGGTTGTATTACCAAAAGTTATCTACGTCTATAGTAATAAATGAAATATTTTACCATGCACCTTTTACACGCGCTCGGGCATATTTATGAGCGAGTGTTTATGTCGGTTAGCCAGTTCGTTATGATAAACCTTTTTTTCAATAAATATTTATATTAAAACACACTAGCTTTTATTGAAATAGTCATAGATATGTGAGAATTACAGCATTTTTACATTTCGGTTTGAAATGACATTTTTATTGGTCTGTCAGACTTAAATTCCAAATATAATTTCGTTGGTCTGTAATCGTTAAACGCCCATATAAAATAGATACATCGTAAGAAACCCCGTTTTTGTTGATTTTCTAATGACCTTTAAATAGAAAATAGGCAGAAATGTATTCCATACTTCTGAACCTACAGAATTATTTTCCTCAATTTATGTTAACTATATGTAAGTGTTTTGTAAGTCAGAAATTATTATGAAAAAAGAAAAAAATGTAATCGATTTAAAAATATCAAAGTGGATCATGTGAAGAATTTTGTCAAGAAAAATATCTAAGTGAAATATTTTCTCATTAAAAAAACTTATCTGAGAGCTTCTAATGTCTTACTCGTTTTGATTCTCTATGGAAACGGTAAATTCTTTATTACTAGATTTGATTACATATCCCTGCCTTGCGTATGATTTAGATTTCTATTGAATATAGGGAGGAACCAATTTTGTATCTGACTAGTTTTTTTCACTTTCACCTTCATCTGCAATCTCCACAAATACACGTGCTAAAATCAAAACGAAATAAAAACTAATCGGAATAAAAAGAATCCATTGAATAGTCCTTTTTATCGAGGAAAATTATGTTTCCAACCTATGTACAAATACTGTAAGATTGGCAGAGTATATTATACTAAAAGATGGGAATCGAAATTGAAATGTTTACCTTAAAGCATCTCAGGCCGGAATAATGCAATTTTTACTAAAGTATGCCAGACCGAAAATGCCATTTCAACCTTAAGCGTGACATATAGAAAAAATACATTTCAAACATAAACGTGAAAATAGAAAAAAATGGTTCATACTTAAGCGTGACAATCTGGAAAAATATATTTCTATTGTAATAGAAACTTGAAATGTTATTTCAAACTTCACTTTAACTAGCCGTATAATGCTATTCCCAATGAATGACTGACAGGTCAGACAATATTATGATCATAAGCGTGACAGGCCGAAATATTATATTTCAAATGTAAGCGTGGCAAACCGGGATTATGCGTTTTCTAAACTTAAGTTTGCCAAATAAATCGTTTGTATAGGATGTAAAGACACCGACGTCAATTAATTCATTTAAATCTAAAGACACATTGAAACATCGGAAGAACAGGTTCGATTACATTTAGTCCATTGTCAAGTCTTTTTAACAAAGTACGGTAGTCTGCAATTTCAAATTATATTTATTTCATTACCCGAATGCTGTATAGGGTTTGTAAAATATATTGCACGTTCAAAAACTGCTTTCGATACTGATTAATAATAGTTTAGGATATGAAATTGGATGAAATGCCATTTTGTTTGGTTTCGGACTTCAGATGATCATTAAATAGTTTCAGTATTGCTTATCTATTGTTTTAATTTACAAGTGATTTTCATTTGCCAGTCTCGAACTAGAATGTTTTTTTTTTAACTTATTATTCATATTTGTCATTTAGTAGGGTTTATAAGTCTGATTGAAAGTTTAGTCTAGAAGTGAACTTTATGATCTACTAGTAGTGTGTATGCTTCCTTTTCATTTAGTTTATCTACTTCTTATTTGTCAACATGTATTGGTTTGGTTAATTTAATGCTTGCTTTTTCAATATTTTTTGTGATCTTTTGATCGCGTCGTGGGTCGTGTTCTTGTTTAGTAAATATTTGAAAATTCTGAATTCATCAGCCTTCACTCACATGTCTTTTGCGTTGTCAATTTCTTTAAATATTTTATCAGGTTTATCTTGAAATTGATTGTTGTCCAATAAAAAGTAATACCCCTAGCAATATTATATAATAATAACAATACTTATTTTAGTAAGACCCTCATTCAAATTAGATAAAATTAATATCATTATTGATAATAATTTAACTGATCGGGAATTATAATGCTATTTACTAATAGAGACGCTGTTCCCGCCTATATCACTTTTGCTGTACATTCTGTATTAAGCACGGTGGCTAAGTGGTTTACGACGCAGGCTAAGGATCTGGGCGTGGCGAGATCGAATCACGTTCGTTCCACAACAACGCATTTATACAAAACCCACACTTTCTCTTGTGTCTAACATTATGGAGAGGAGGCAAATAAAAATAATTCTATGCATCTCACTGAACTGTTTCAGGCTTGTGTTATGTATTCGTATACTTTTTGAATGTATATATTTCGCGAAACCATCTAAAATACGAATGTTATTGAATCTTTAACCTAAATTGAATAGTTGATTACCTGCCGATATGTGTGGTAAATGTTGTTGTAATAGTTCTGGTAATTTCCCACTTGTTTGATTCATACCAAGATCTGTGAGTTATGTTTCAAGTAAACCATATAAAACTGTGAGTATCTAGATTTGTCACACTTTTGTGTTTATCTTTCCTTCTATTTTATTTTACTTCAGTCGAAGTACTCAGAAATCAAGAGGCCCACTTCCTGGCGCGAACACTTGATCTCTATATGAGATATATAGATATGCGAATATGATGTTAAAGTTGAGTTAGTAAAGAAGTTAAGGACATTAATGTTCCTCTCTCATATTGATCGGTTGATTATGTTATAGTATACCTTTCTTTTGTTCTATGTGTCTAACCGTATTCCAGGACTAGAATACATCGAGTCTGGTGGAGTATCCAGCTAAGTGCTGTAACCTGAAGTAACATTACTTGGAGTAGGTGAACCATTCTTCGGATAGTGAGTAATAAAATGATTAGTGTTTCTAGCCATACTTATGGGATCTTATTTGGGCTTCGAATACTATGTTATATAGGTTTTTGGTACGGTTTACTTGTAGGAGGATGTATGCTCATGCCAGGATGGCATGACACACGCGTGTACAGAGAGACCATATACAGTCGAGGACGGTATCTAATAGACATTCTCGTTCTTTCCAGTGTACATTTAAGTCGTCTCTTTATATATATGTAGTGTTATGGATTGTAAATAGTGGTGCATTTAATATTGTGTGGATAGTATATGTGCACTCAAAATTGATTGCATCGTTGTATATGAATATATTCAGTAGTGTGCATGTATTTTATCTCGCAGCGAAAATATATGTGTATTTACTTTTTGATTTGGTGCGATAGTTACTTGTCCATATAAGTTAATTAAAAATGATTCCAATCCTCTATTTTTAAGTTAGTACACATCCATTAAATGATTAGTTATATGTGTAGTTTATATTCCATTATTATAGTTATCGTTGTTGTAATAATCACTATTATGTTTTCTTTATATTTGATATTATTTTTATTCTTATTATTACCATTGCTTATCCAATCTTATTTTATTTCTAATATTAATACTAGGGGCGTTCAATAAGTAATGCGATTGACCCATTTCCCATAGCAGTAGATTAATGAAATTTGGCACAGTTATTAGACTTTCTCTACACAGGAACCACCCAGAGTTATGCAAGTCTCTCATCGTTTTATGCAGCTCAGGACACCGTCTTTGTAGAACACCCCATGGTTGGTCCTCCAACCACGTCGTAACTTCCGAAATCAAGGCTGCATCATCTGGGAAACGCTTTCCTTTCAAAAACTACTTAATAACTGGGAAGAAATGATTGTCAGATGGTGAAATGTCAGGAGAGTAAGAGGGATGAGAGAGGATTTCATAACCACACGCACATCTCCAAATTTATCCTCGAGCAATCGACGCGTTTTTGCTTCTGGAAAGGTGTGAGTCACCTGGGGATCCATCTGGCAGACACCTTATGCATATGCAAATGGGCATGAATGATAATTTCCACAGACCCTGTACTTATCCTGACCTCTTGAGCTATTTGGCGAATAGTCATGCAACGATCTTCCAAAATGGCAGCCTCAACTTGACAGACAGATGCTTCATCAATGGCAGAAGAGGGACGACCAGGTCTTGGAGCTGTTTCCACAGACTTCCGGCCATGTTTGAATTCACGATGCCAGCGTTTTACAAGGTCATATGATGGGGCATCATCACCATCAGTTCATTTCATTTCATGAAAAGGCTCCTTTGGTGTGTGTCCTTTCAAATACAAAAACCGGATCACTGTGCGACACTCACCTGGCTTCATTTCACACCTGACTCAGTTTAAACACCTGTAAATCAGAAACCACAATTAGTTCAGAGATGTTTTTGCAACTTAACTCATACAAGTAGAACTTATTTCACATGCTAAATTTCATCTAGCTCAAACAACTGGAAGTGGGTCAAAGGCATTACTTATTGAACGCCCATCGTATATATATATATATATATATATATATATATATATATATATATATATATATATATATATTATTTTATTTATATATATTTAATTAATATTCATCTGTAACTGTAATTTATTTTTGGATCTAATTTCATTATTATTGTCTTAATTTTATATTATATTACATGGTTGATAGTATTATTTTTGTGTTTATTATTACTAGATTAATTACTATTGTTGTAGTTATAATTATCGTTGTTATAATTGATCAATTGTAATATTAACTACTTTATTTTATTATTTTATTTTTAAATGTTTAACATCTAATCAGATGTGTGAAAGTTGAATTCGTATATAAATATACATATAAAACTAAAATCTATTTGTGGTATAAATTGTGTGTGTGAGTGTGTGTGGAGTGAACACGTGTTTGTGTTACATTATTAGGCGCCCTATTTTGAGAAATATGTACGTCAGCTAATGCGAATTGTTAATTACGTTGAAATTAAGAATTAATTACAAGTCGAGCTGACACAGAGCCGGGGGAAACAAATCCGTTTCCGCACGAGTGAAAATACACAAGTTGAACTTGAAATAAGGAAAACAGAGATTAAGGTCAGGAAGTGTCAAATACAGAAAGCTAATGAGTTGAGAGTGCGATGACGTAACTTGTTTGTCGCGACACTATAGAAC
>OY744519.1:189848820-189858820 GCA_963556195.1 Sepiola atlantica | reverse complement strand
AACTCTACGTAAATTTGATTAAGAGTTCATATTTAAAATATTTAGACACCATGATGTTAGCCTAAACTAACATCAACAAAATTCTGAGGATGTTAGTTTATATGTACTTATTATTAATATTTTTCAATAATATCGGTTTTTTAATTATGACATATATTACTCTTAGAATAGTTTTACTTAATCCACAATTGTTGCCCATTCGTATCATGTTTAAAAAAAACCCCTACTTTTTTAAGAACATTTTATTCAATTATGATATTTGAATGATGTATGGAATCTTCTAATTGAAAAAGTATGAGGAAATATTTAACATCACAAAAATATGCCAGTATTATTTAACTAGTTTTCCCAAAAAACAATTCCGCATCATAAATTATTCTCTCGTATAGTTGTTAACATTAATGTTGGTTCATCCATAACAATACACATGTTTTGGCGAATATTTGGTCAGTTTACGTGTGGAGCGAAGTATCTTCATGCAAGGTTGTCCTCAGAAACCTCTGTAAAAAGAGACCGTTGCCATTCGATAAGAATGTCAAGCAGACACTCAAACTCGCTATGAGAGTTTCAATATAGTTTCACTTTACTTCAAATGTTTGGGAATAAAGGCCGCATTATATCGCATGACAAATTACCGAGTCGGTGTTTTTGAAGAATTATCCTTCTCTTTAATCAGGAATCTACACTAGTATGGTAACAATAATTTAGGCAACATACATATGTATACATTCCCCAAATGCATTTGAATTAAGTATCACTCCAATAATTTTTTATCAGTGTAATACATAACCACGGAATTTATTCTTTGCAGTATACAACATGTACATCTTTAAATTCAACATGTCCTCATAAGTCATCAAATCGTGCCCGTCCGTATATGAATTTAATTCCTCTCATTGGATTCTTCATGATAAAACTAAGAATGTATCTATCTTATTAACTCTTATTTTCGGGTGGCTTTTAGCTTTGAAACATGGTGATTCGTTTATAAATGAAAAGTGTATGCCATGCCTCCGACAGAACCCGGACACGCCATACCGAGCTGACATTAAGCACCCTGCAATTCTTCCACTTTCACAATTATGAGCCAAGACTTATTGTGTTCGCTCGAAAAGGATCGCCAGAAACCAAAATACTTTTAGGGAATTTTGTCAAATCTCTTGAAAGTTGAACGATGTTACCATGACAACCACGAATGAACCCTGTCTAAATACAATAACCTATTCAGCGCACTGGGCGTTTCCTCGAGAAAGTTTTCACTGGATATCGTCGAGTAGAATCCGGTTTGTACCGAGAACATATTGACCTTCTTTCACGTTCAAGCGAAGTACAGTCTCTTTGTTGCTCCTTCGCAACTTGTCACCGTTAACCCTCGCCATTTATCAAGTTCGCTGCCGCCGCACAGCGTCGAATGGGTCCGATTGTTTTACTTCCATCAACACTTTGCATACTAGAAAGGCAATGGTGACAACGGAAGAAGGAGAAGGTGAAGAAAAAGAGGGAGAATAAGAAGAAAGATAAGAAGAAGAGAGAAGAGAAGAAGACACAAAGGTAGAAAAATGAGAAGAAAAAAAGAAGGAAAAGGAAAATAAGAAGAAGAAAGATAAGGAAAAGAAGAAGAAGGATAAGAAGAAGAAACAAAGAAAGAAAAGAAAAAGACGAAGAAGAAAAAGAACGGAAGAAGTATTATGTTTTATTGACCATTGGCTATTATAACCATTATTTTATTATTAGTAGTGTTGTTAGTAGTAGTATTAAAATTTGTATTATTATTATTATTATTATTATTATTATTATTGTTATTATTATTATTATTATTATTATTATTGTTATTATTATTATTATTATTATTATTATTATTATTATCATTATTATTATTATAATGCTTATATGCTTTTTTGACCAGTGTATATCACTGGTTCCATCGATTTTTTACACTCCTATCCTATTTGATCTTTTCGTGTAAACCTGTCTTTTAATTCTATACATTGTGTCATACACTCCCATATTTGGAATTAGTAACTGCCTTCCATAAAATCTACTACAAACGGACAATGTTATGTATATAGAAAATCAAACTGCATTTATTTGAGAAGCCGGGAGAATTCAACTATAAACCGAAAACAGCAATGGTTCTTTGCAAATGCAGTGTTAACGTTTGGCAATCGACATTTTCCATTCACAGAAGAATATTATTTGATTTTCGATCTTGTTAAACACAGATTGTCTTCGGTTCACAAAACACGAATCTGTACATTCTATATGAAGAGAATCTGCGATGAGAAATAATAACTTTTACTCCTCTGAAAAGGTACTCCGTATGTTGATGACCGATTGTCAGTGTGAAACAGAATAACCCCGCGTAAAACTCATGATTATTATATTTGCATAAGTAAAATCATCATAGTGGATACTGGTATTGTATCACTGTTAAAAATATAATTGTGAAAAGTAACCATTCGTTTCTCTTTGAAATGTATTGGTTGAAAAGTAATGACAGCTTATCTAGTAAAAGGGTCGAGAAAATGGAAAGACAGAGCAGGAGAGTGTGTAGAGATAAAGAGTCAATAGGGGAAGTAATACATATATAGATAGACCGGTGGTATAGATGGTGAGAGAAAGAGATAGACAGATAGAGAGTATTTGTAAAATAAAACTGTTGTATTTTCCTCACAGAAAAAGACTATGTATATCCAATATAAAGAGTATTGGCAAAGTAAATGATAACCTCTAATTCTTTAAAAGAGTATTTGTTATGTTTATGACCAAGCACTAAAGTGTAACCCCGCGTCAAACTAACAAGTAAAATATCAATTTAATTCAAATTACGATGGTGGAATGTCATCGCCTCGCGGAATCCGGTATTACGTCTCGTGTTTGAGTTCGGTGTAAATTCTTGTATAACCTTCACTAATACTAGTAAAGAAATTGTGAATCCATTTTACGTTCAAAATTATAACTTAAATTGTATGGTAAACTTGCCAGAATCACTTGTCGATGGATTCTTTTCATGTACGTAAAAAATAATCAATAAATATACATGTATAAATAAAAATAATGGAACACCCTATAAAGAAAGGGCGACTTAATGCAACATTCATTACTGCTTTGGAAGTGGACAAATACTAAGGAAATAGCTCTGTTTCTTTCGTAAAAAATAACAAAAAATAACTTAACTCGTTGTTATAAAAGATCGTACATATTTCAGCAAGGTTTTGTGGTCTGGTAGTCGAACGCTACACTACAGAGAGTAATATCATGAAGGATGATAGCCAGAAACACTTGTCCATGGATACGTTTTATGTACTAACAATTGCACTATATATATATATATATATATATATATATATATATATATGTATATATATATATATATATGTATATATATATATATATATATATATATATATATATATATATATATATATATATGTATATATCTATAGCAATAGATAAAGTGAATGTGTTTGTGGCACCTATATAGTATTTTTTACATGTTATGCATTCAAGTACATATATGCAATTTTTAGAGGTGCAGTTTAGATCCTTCTTTATTTTGAAGGTTTGCGTTGGATTTTTGAATGTGTATGTGTTACCCTCTATTATTATTTCGCAAACTCCACATCTTTCTTTGTTGCATTTTGTGACCTCTTGTGATACGTGTTAGTTGAATTTTGATGAGGTTAGAATTTGTTTGAGGTTGTTCGGTTGGCGTTTGCTTTTGATTATCTTCATTTTTTTAAGTATATTGCTTAAGTTGCTATTTTGATTGAGTAAGGTTAGGTTTCTTGTTATCTCTGTGAATAATTCTGGGTTGTTTTTTTATGTGTAGATACGTATGCTAATATGTGTTCTTTGTTCCGTTTTTTGGGAATTCGTAGTTTTTCTGATGGTATTTACTCTGCTAATTCTATACGTTTGTGTAATATTTGTGCGGGGTATCCTCTTTTTGCTAATGTATTACGTAGTTTCTCCAGTCATACAATCCGTAGGTCTTTGTCAATGACTATAGTGCATATTTTGCGTGCTAGAGAATAGGGTATAGATTTTAGGCAGCTTTTGGGGTGATGGCCTTTAAAGTGGAGGTATTGTTGGGTGTCCGTGGGGGTGTGGTAGATTTCTGTGATAATACACATTCAATAATAGAGTGGCCCTCCATAAGAGCAATATTAAAATTCAAGAAAATAGAAAAGTGCCTGTCTCCAAACATGTACACTCATGCAGCAGTAGAACATTCCAGATAATGCCTATTTTCGAAACTCAGGACTATTCATACCTCCAAACACAAGAAAAATGTTCATATCCAAATTCAACCCACCATTAAATAAATCATAAGACAAATCACACCACAGACATATAAAAACAAGTACGAACACATGTATAAACAGGAACCCATCTGCACTTGGACACGTGTGCATTTGCACACCCTCACACATGGAACGAATACATACCCCATGTGGATGTATTCATGCATACATGTAGAACATAATATGAATGTGTGTATCTATCTATCTATTTTTCTATCTATCTATATATATCTATTTCTATAATTCTATCTATATTTCTATCTACCCTCAATCTTCCTTCCCCCTTCTCTTACTCTTTCTCCCTACCTACCTATCTATCTACTCACCCATCCTCTTCTCTATTTATCTCACTCTCTCTATCTATCTCTCCAAACCCAAGCAAAATCCCTACCCCCAACCACCCATACATCCACATTCATGTGTGAACACACCAGGGACACCGTCATGAATGACCGGGAATGACCACACCCACACATACCATACAGATTCGACCGACCCCATAAAAGCAATTGAAGCAATAAAGCCTAACACACAAATGTACTCAAATGACCAAACACTTGACAAACGGAATATATTTTTATCTGAAAAAGATAACATTTTTTCTGTCAAATCGAACAAACATTTTTTCTGTCAAATGTAACAGACACTTTTAAATGAAAGAAGAATGAAATGTTTTCTTAAATAAAACACTTTTATCAAATGGAATATACATCTGAAGAGAGCATAATGGATAAACGATAAATGCTCAAAACGCGTTATGAAATTATATTTTAAAAAATCTTAAAATGTTAAAATGATAAGATGATAAATAATTATTGAAAAAGTTTTTTTACTAGCGATGGTAACCACAATTCTTTAAATATACATTTTTCTCTCGTTAGAACTGCACTGATGTTACACACCCTCCTTCTCTCTCTTTCTCTCTCTCTCTCTCATATATATATATATATATATATATATATATATATATATATATATATATATATATATATACTCGTTGTATTAATAGAATGTAGGTTCCAATATCGCTGGTACATCATATTTATATAGCTTGGAGAACATATACATGCAACATACGGCCAATGTTTACTGTTGGTTTCTTGCCCTTCGACCAAAATATTAAAATATATCCGATGAGCATTCGTTCGCTTGAGCAATTATTTTTTTCAAGTTTTTCTCATGTATCAATACATTTGATTGCTTTGATCGATAGCCCATTCATTTGCTCGTATTGACGAAGTACGTGATTCTTTAATCTGAGCCTTTTATGGGTCAGCTATGATTTCGTGCAAATAACTTATTACTCCGAACTGATTGAACATCGATCGATTGCTTGTTTTACATTGTTTCGCGCTTTTGATTTTCCATTCCGATCAATTTTATACATCGTTGCAGGAAACCTTTGATGGTTCCATGCGTTTTTATATGGGTAAGGACACATTTACTTCCAATTGTTTTACCACACATACTATGACCGAGTAAGAAAGCATGATTGTAACGCTAACCCTAATCTTAACCGTAACGTCACTAATAGAGTTTGTATTTTAAAATACAAAATGTATCATACCTTAACTAAAAATGTAGGTTCATTCGGTAGCTAACATGTAAGATATACTCACACCATCAATTTTTACAGTCTTCAATTCTAGCCTTACTGTATTTCTACCTGATGGATTTGTGTAATATTAAAACATACTTTGCCGTTTCAATTTTACAATTCTACATATTATTAGTGTCGTACAGAGACTCACAATTACTCTTTTATAATGTTATATATAAAAAATGAATTCAAATACTGTTCTGTTTTTATACTCAAAGACAGTTAAACTCATATATATATACACACACACATATATATATATATATATATATATATATATATATATATATATATATATATACATTATGGTCACATATATATATATATATATATATATATATATATATATATATATATATATGTGTGTTTGTGTGTGTGACCATAATATTGAAATATATCCGATGTGCATACGTTCGCTTGAGCAATTTTTTTTCAAGTTTTCTCGTATAAATATACTTCACTGGGGTGATGGACCCCCATTCATTTGCTGTATTGACGAAGTACGTGTTACTTTAATCTGAGCTTTATATGCGTCAGCTATGATTTCATGTAAATAAGTGATTACTCCGAACCGATTGAACATCGATCGATTTCTTGTTTTAGATTGTTTCTCGATTTCGGTTTTCCATTCCATTCAATGTTATACATCGTAACAAGTCACATTTCGATGGTTCCATACGATTTTATATTAGCATTGACAAATTCTTCTTCACAGTGTGTTACTACACATGCTATGACCGAGTAAGAAAGCTGGAATACATGATTGTAACGCTAACCTTAATCTTAAACTTCACAAATACAGTGTATCTTTTACAATACAAAATGTATCATATTTTAACTACAAATGTGGGTTCATTCGGTAGCTAACATTTAAGATATACTAACACCAAAAATGTTGACATAATTTAATTCTAGCCCACTGTATTTCTACCTTAAAAATTAGTGTCATATAAAAACAAAATTCGCCCAATTTACAATTTTACATACAGAGACTCAAAATTACTATTTTAAAATGTTATATATAAAAATGAATTTAAATACTGTTCTGTTCTAATACTCGAACACAGTTATGCTCATATATATATATATATATATATATATATATATATATATATATATACCAATAAATACATAAGTACACATCAAAATGTAAAGAAATATATAAAAAATTCATATATATATATATATATATATGAACATGGATTAAGACTTACGCACATGCAATTACGTTTTAGCAACATAACACTTCGTCGGAGCAGATCATAATAATGAGCATTAATTTGTACAATTGTTATAAAAGAAATTAAAAATCAGCAAAGCAGAAAGCAAACAAATTCCAGAAAAAAATAACAACAATAAAATAGTATATATATTTATATAATTATTTAATAATCTTATAATTTATGATATTATATCATGAATATACGTTTTATCCTGACGGAATCATTAGTCTAGAGATAACTGTTACCACCGATCGCACGTACAGAGGAACTTGCATTTTATCTTAAATTAGACGGCTTATAACTTTTTTTAAAGCTCAGACGATTGCGACCTTATAATATACCAACGTAATGGCAAATAAAAAAAAACGAAACCTAAAAATATGATTAATATATTTATCGACGTATGGTCTTTATTCTTAGATTTTCTCGGAATAATTGATTTGAAAAATTAAAATCAATCATCCCGAAGATGTCTTGAAATAAAGAAGAAACATGAATGAATAAATAAATACTAGTTTTTTTTATATTTTTCTCATTGTACATATTCATATATATATATATATATATATATATATATATATATATATATATATATATATGTATATATGATTATTTCAGTTATGCAGACATGTACTAAAAGCTGCAACACTGGCATGTCGATGTTATCGCTCAATAGTTATTAGAAACTAACATATCATCAGGCAGAAACCAAGTATGATCCTTCACTCAGATTTATATATTGAGAAAGAAAATACTCTTACCAAATATTAACAGTTTTGTGAAGGATCCCACTTTTTGTCCCCTTTTGAGATTTGTGTTTCTAATAACAATTGGTCGATAACATCGCACATGCCAATGTAGCGAATTATTCTATATGTCTGTAAAAATAAAATAATTGAAGAGTTCGAATGCAAAACAAGATAAACGCCATTTTGAAAATCACGCCATTTTGAAAATCACGAAACTGTCTCTACAAAAAGTGTTGCATTTCAACACTCGACGACATTCCAAAACCATGTGTTACATAATATGATACCCCAAAAATTTATTTTTGATTTCAATTTAAAATCATACTTAATTCGAAGTCTATATTTTATATATTCGTGTTTTTATTGTTTAAAGTCTCAATTTAAACGAATTGGATTTATCGCGTTTTGCGTTCGAACTCTTCAATTATGTATATATATATATATATATATATATATATTATTTATTATTTTTCTTTAGGCGTTGCTGTTTGTCTGTCGTTTATTTTTTTTTGAGGGGGGGGGGATTGACCAGACTATTTGAAATGGTTTCGTCTGTAGCTAGAAATAAGCGCGTATTTTACTCGCTAACTTTAGTGTAACCGGACGAATTTTTATATATTGTTATTCAAATAAATACAGTGTTCTTTTTTACAGTGTAAAATATTCATCTGTGTATGTGTAGGTTTGTTGGGTGGGCATGCGGACGATGATTCCGCATAACATGGCCTTGTAATAATCGTGTGCGTTCACCTTATGATAATTGTCATTACATGAGATCATCTTGTATTCAAACATACCAGTCTTAAATTAAATTCTTGAGCTTCGCGATATTTGCCGTTTGGCTTTAACTGCAAACAGCAACAACCAAGGATGCAATGCTGCGAAGCCATTTTGTACACTGAAACCTCCTAACAGTCTATTTTATAATTTGTGATAATATTATTAGAGTTCCGTTCGCAGGAATAACCTCATCGGGATTCGACCTCTTTACTTTATACACGCGGTTGATAATTGTTGTGGGGTACAAATCACCCCTATTGGAGAACAGATGGTATACACCAGGTATAATAAATACCACTGGTTGCAGCGACTCAGGAGAGAATGTCATACTATGTGAGAGTCTACATACCACGTGTAGTATCGGTTCCGATGGATACTGCACCCTACAGACCGGTATTGTCTTGGCCTTCGGGGCATGATTCCGCCGGTCTGTGGGTCTGTCCTGTGTAGTTCTAGTAGGTCCACCCTCCCAGGCTTTGGGGAGGAGTAGGTTTATGGCTTACTGCATGAGGCGCCCCTACCGGAGAATGCCGACGGGGCTGTCCAGGCAATGTTTAATGGCTAGAGCGTTCATCTTCTCGGGCGCTGGCTTTTCAAATCCCACTTTCCGACCTTGTGTCACATACTCCTATTGTCGGTACCATGTTTTACCGCATGTTACGAACCCGTTCATCTCTAACCACATTAGTGGCGTTCTGTATTGCTATATGATAAATACATTGTTATATTTTAACCCTGTCACTATTTGTGGTTTATTTCTTTGTGACCCCTAGCACGATTCTACAACAATAATATTCCTGTAATCTCTTGACGATTCTGGTTATTGTATTTTAATAATAAGTCACCAGTTATCAAGCTCAAAAGCCACTTGAGTAAAACTGTAAAAGGGAGCTTGATGGATTGTCTGTTGGATCATAAATAATCGTATGAGAGTTTTTAAAATAATAAATTGAATGAACAACATGTCATTACTTACTATGACGGTGTATGTACTGTCGATCCAAGTTTATTCTTAATGTAAGAACAACTTTGAGTTTCTATACTTTTTTTAAGGACTAAATTATTATTTTGTTTATGCTAATAAATTGTATACTAATCAAACATGCTATATTTAATGTTACTTATTACAAGTTTTAAAAAAGAAAATATATGTTATTTCAAGTTGAGTTGACATCAATTTGCGGAACCTGGAACACACCAGTCGCATAGATTTTATTTATCTTTAAAATTTTATGAAAAAGTTCATAGTATAGTAATTTTTTGATTAAGTATGATGTGGCACAAGGCAGAAATCGCGTGCGTTTGGATAGGGGTAAACTGTCGTACTCTTGATCTGTTCTC
>OY744519.1:189838820-189843820 GCA_963556195.1 Sepiola atlantica | reverse complement strand
ATCTATTAAGGGATAAAGCGCTCTCGCGCCTCCTTGATATTTATATATATATATACATGTCTCTGTTTGTGTAGTTATACACAGATATACAGTTTCACTGTATCATAACACGCTAATATGGCTAAACATGCAAGTTCCTCGAGCCGTGATCAGAATTACACGGTCTATTGGACAGCAGAATCTACTATATCTTTGGCCCTGAAAGTACTTCATGAGTAAACGAAATCTCAATATTTTTATGAACACTGCTAAAAGTGTGCTCCATTTGTTTGCACGAAAGGCTTATCATTTTTATAAATGGCTGTTTGCGAGTTCACTTTCCACAGTGCGCAAGCCAAAAATTAGATATGTAGTTTTCTACAGAAAGTTTGCCTTACTGAATCAAATCGTTAAGTGTGGCTAGACATGCAATTGCTTCTACCTGAGATCTGAACTCGGTTTGCCTATCCAGCCTGTCCTTAGGAAATCACTGTGAGTAAGGGAAACCACTATCTATATGAAGAATACTTAAATCTTACTAACTTACGGTGAATAGATAAAGACTGCCAACATCTCTCTAGTGAGATAATTTCAGATATGATCCAAAACTAGATTGCAGAATTAACTTTACTAAACAAAAAACGTGCCTTGGCCCCCGCTCAAGATTAGGCAAGAACGTTGTCATCTTAAGACATATATGACTCTAATGTGTTGATAAACCTGTTTAATAAAAAAAATAATGGCGGTTAGGGTTTGGGTTAGTCTAATGGTTAGGGTTAGGTTTATGAGTACGACAATATCACGACCATTTTGGCAACTAAAACGCTTATTCATGATGTTTGTAGATTTAAAAAAATGAAAGCGAATCCATTAATGGCGATTTTTAATTGACACATATTTAAATCCACAGTATTTTTTTTTTACACGTGATGATCTGTTTTATTTCATTTCGCTTCTTTTGAAGGAACATTTCCCAAGATATAGAAATGCATTCATTCTATCGGATTACGGATGTCCTTTCAATCAAGGAAATCATATTTCTAGCGTGGATAAAAACTTGTCAAATCTTTCAAAATTGTCTAGGGGATAACTGTAGAGAAATAGATGTATTGAAATACGGAGACAGTTTTTAGTAATCTCCTTCAAATCTGAAATGGTTTAATTCTTTACCGTACATGTAGAAAAAAATGTAACTGCGTTTCGAACTTACAAATCAGCATTTTGTTCGTAACTTGTCGCCCATACCCACATAGCCTGAACTAGTTATTGTCTCTGTATGAAATCATTATATGCACAATGCTGCTATTAAATATCTTATTTATGAAGTATACATATATTTTTCTTATTTTTTGCTCTTTAATTTCTTCTTTGTTTTTCTAATGCTACATCTATGTACATTTTGTATATATATTTCGAGCACATATATATTCATATGTGTTTTTATATGCCTATTTTTTAGGTACATATGTATTATATGTCTGTGTGCTCATGTACATATTTACATATGTACATATGTACATATTGTTCAGTATTAACATTCATAAAATCAGGTTTTAAATGTTTCCACTATGGACGGGGACAATAAAAATCGATGCTTGTTGACTGTAGGGCCGAAAAAAAAGTATCTGTAATTTTAAGAGTCAAAATAGGGTGAGATAACTCTTGTTCAAGTTTCAACAACGCTTTATCTTAAAATGGTGGCTATGAAAAGGCCAACAAACTTTTTGGTAACCGTGCCGGCGAGAGATGCAGCAACGTTAATACCTTTAATAAAAAATATGTGAGACGATTGTGTCTGATTGTTGACGAGCCTATGATCGCCTAAGTGCCGAAGGATTCCATCATTTGTGTGTGAATCACAACTACAATTGTATTGATCCATTAACATGTGCCACAAGCCACCACGTAGAACGAATATGGAATTAGGCCAAAAAACAAAGTTAAATGTGGCACCCACGCACAAATAGTGGAATCTAAATTCACGTGGAAACAAACATACTGAAATAACACTGCATTTGGGAGCTATTTTCAAGCAAACTGCCGAATTTCATCCAGCGTAAAACTGTCATGTACTTCAAAAACTTTATCTACCTTGTTTCATATTTTTTCCTTTTTATTTCCGTAGTTTTCTATTTTTTCCTTCTTCTATGATCATTAATTTTAATAAATCATTTTATTTTTCATTGGTGCTAGATGCGTTCTGCTTGTTTTATTCCTAAATTATCCTTGTACGTATACATTGTTTTAACTTTATTTTTAAATAATTACAATAGTAAAGCCAATTTTAAGATAAAGCGTGGGTGGAACTTGAAACTAGAGTTATCTCCCCTTTATTTGTCTCTACTAAAATTAAAGATAAACATTGTTTATTTCTTTCGGCCGTACAGTCAACAAGTACCAAATAAGAAGCTATGAATTATTTTAAATTCTTTCTTTTATAGAGTCGTTATAAGTTATATTAAGTTTCGAATAAGCAAACAAACCGCTGAAGATAATTAGTTAATAGGTTTTCTTTCTTTAAATACAATTTAATATTTTGTGTTTAAACATATTTAAAAAAGAAACTATGAATTCTCTTAAATTATTACCTTTATAGAGTCGTTATAAGTTTTATTAAGTTTGAAATAAGCTAAAAACAACAACAAAATTATCGTAAGAACCCGGTAAATGAAATTATTAGATCGGGTTTCTTTCTTTAAATATATATTTTTTTAAATTGCATTTCATATTCATAGTGATACTTTGTGGTTTCTGTAGAGGAAAGAGTTATCATTCCTTAATCTTTACATGAATTAAATAGCATAGCATCTTTAAAATGGCTTGGCAAGATCGAAATACGAAATAATAACTGTTCTATCAACGAATAACCTCTATAAAAGTCATCTATCTATATAGAAGTGAAACGGGAGTTGAACTTATTCATTATTATTTCATAATAATTAGTAAATACTTACCAAGCCAAACAGATCAAGGGTAGTTGTTATCGAGACTGGCTGGTGAATGATGACAAATAATGTGATGATTAAAAGAGGGAAATGACACTATTTTATGTATGCTATTGTCCACGTACTATAAATCGATAAATAAGAACTCGGTGTACATTTATGGAATCATGAATGATATTATTAAGACATTTGACGTTTCATTCTGCAATTGCACTTGATGCGATGAAAATAATTCATGTTGCCTATCAGTTATAGACATAAGTATTGGTTTATTTTCCTTTGACTAAAATAACCTTTGGGCAGTTCCCTCATTATTTTCGTTGAGCATATAAGGTTTGGAAAAAAGATTTTCTAGAAAAATAAATTTCTGAGATGCTAACCGAACGCACCTGTTCAGTCACCATACGGAATTGCTTTAGGAAAATTCTATAATGGCAGACATTTGTATTTCTTTGTGCATAAAATCGTTTATGTTGTTTGAGGAATCATCATGTTAAATATATTACGAAAATATGTATTCTCTCAAATATTATCTATTATTTTTCAATTTTAAGTGTTTTCAATAAAGCTTAACATTTATAACGCTATACAGTCAAACTTTATAAGTAAGTTGTTGTCGATTAAGTACCGCGAGGCTGCTATGGTGTATTACGTCTAAGCTAATAAAAACGCCAGTGCGCAACGTCAGCTACTGTAAAGCGGAAAAGGTCTAGAAAAATAGATAACCGAATAATAAAAGAAATACATTTTCTAGATAAATCAATTCATGTTTTAAACGAAGCTGGAAACATTTTCTTGATAAACTAACCATGTGTGAAAGAAGTGAATAGCATAATAAAAGTAGATATACATGATTAAATCGTATGCAAAGCAACGTTTATGTGTATTAATGTATCATAATATGTCGATACTGCTGGAATAAATAAATAATAAGGATACTGTAAGCAAAACGCATTTAGGAAATATGTCATTGGTACAAAATGGGCAGACGCAGACAGTGTTCAGTGAATGTAAATCTGTTATTCCGATAAGCATAAATGTAAAAAAAATTATAGGTCAACGGAATCAACGCGCTTTTGATATAAAAATCAACGCGTGTAAGAATAGGGAGTAGGTCTTGCTTATGTTGAAAATGGAGAGTATATAACATACAAAAGCAAAATCGAAATACGAAATAATAACGGTGCTACCAATGTAGGTCTCCTATAAAAAGTATTCCATGTATATATATGACTATAATGTGTATATATGACTATAATGTGTATATAGGACTATAATGTGAGTTGAATTGACTTTTATAATAAGAAGTCATTCTTTACTAAGAAGTCAATTTTTACTAAGAGCAAATGCTATACAATAGTAGCGATTAATAAAACTGACTTTTGAATGAGGATCAATACTATGAGACGATTGAAACTTTGATTACTTTAGAAAACGGCACTACAGAATTTTGCTTACATGGGACTTAAATGCGACAATGTTGTAGTCAGCAGTGAAGCAGTCCATTGGTAATGGTGTTCACAGATGGAAGGCTCTTTGGAAGAAACTCTGGTACACAGAGGAAAAAGCGTTATTTTCTGTGGTGGTAAAAATACGAGTTCTTACTCTTAATGTTTCACAGGGAAGAACAGAGATTAGAGCTTAGTGTAGAATTCGTTATGTTCTCTACGTTATTTGTAAATAGTTGACCCTTTAACGGGTAGATAACGGAAATCTGATTCATAACTTGATGTATTTTAATGCTGTTTAAACGGATTGAATATAAGATGCGTGAATTTTATGTGCGCATATAGCTATAAATTTGCTATTTATAATTGATGCTGTGCCGTAATACACTCATACATATTCGCCATGCACAGAAAAAAAAAGAATTGTATAGTCAAAGAGGACACACTACCCTCTGAAATTGTATTAATATATGAACAGGTGTGCTGAATATGATTTTAAAGATTTCTACAATTCAAATAAATATTTGTGTGTACTAAGTGATTTTTAAGAAATACGAGCTAATATTTCAGTATTACAATACATTGATACCACGATTCTCCATTATAAACCAATCATTGATCAAGACAA
>OY744519.1:189828820-189833820 GCA_963556195.1 Sepiola atlantica | reverse complement strand
ATGTATATATATTTATATATCCACATATATATATATGTATATATATATATTTATACATCCACATATATATATATATATATATGTATATATATATATTTATATATCCACATATATATATATATGTATATATATATTTATATATCTACATATATATATATGTGTATATATATTTATATATCCACATATATATATGTATATATATATATATATTTATATATCCACATATATATATATGTATATATATATATTTATATATCCACATATATATATGTATATATATATCCACATATATATATATCCATATATATATATATCCATATATATATATATATATATATATATATATATATATATATATTCACATATATATATATACACATATATATATCCACATATATATATCTACATATATATATATATATCCACATATATATATATATATCCACATATATATATATATATTTATATATCCCCATATATATATGTATATATATATATATATATATATATATCCACATATATATATTCATATATCCACATATTTATATATATATATATATATATATATGTATATATATATATATATGTATATATATATCCACATATATATATGGTCATATATGCACATATATATATATATATCCACACATATATATATGTATCCACACACACATATATATATATATATATATATATATATATATATATATATATATATTACTATACATATGTACATGCACATATATATAAAGTTATGTGTGGAGATATTTATATAAAGTTATATATATATATATATATATATATACATATAGATATATATATATATATATATTCATACACACACACATATATATATATGTATATATATTTTTATGCACACATATCTATATATATATTTATATATATATAAATTGTTTTAAATAAAAACAGAAGTTTAGTCTATCAAATGTAATCTCTATAGCTCTTCATTAGGAAAAACTGTTGGAATACGAAATTTAAAGTTAAATAAACGAGAAAGTGCAAAAATAAGGGAAATCAAATTGCGATGAGATGTTTGATTAAACATTTAAAATAAATGTAACTATATAAATCGAGTAAAAAAAAATTAAAATGCAAGTTTGTTTCAAAGGACAAAAAATAATCGGGCAACTGACTTTTCCCAAAGAGAATTAACGACTTTACTTTATCCTGCTGGCAAAGAGAAGGTGTTTCGTAAGGCGACAGAGTCAAAGATTTTCAATGATGGAAAAACACATTTCAAGTATACAATAGTTGAATTGAAACGGTAGTAGAAACTATACCCGCAGACTACGATATTTGCTTTTAGTTATATTATAAAGTATATGATGTTAACATTAATATAGACGTGTACAGTAGTTCTAATTCTTCTAATTATTTTTTTACTATATTTTTTAATAGAACTGCAAATCTAAAATAGTGCACAGCAGTAGGAACATGCTATTTATTGCAAACAATATGAACCTTTATGAATAGAAAAGAATACTATGAAAACAACTATAAATATAGAACATGGATATCAAGACGGTTAGTATTTGCACGAATAATATCTGGCATATATGGCAAATGAGTTAAAAAGGACACATATAATGTGAAATAGTTAAATACCAATAGTGGTAGAACAAATTCCCACAGGTTTCGATCTTTACCAGTTCAATTTAAATCAAAGAGTTATCTCCGCCGAAAGAAGGAGATAACTCGAAAAATTGTTGTAATTTATACAAAATCTAAAAATTATATCATTTCTTACCAAAACATACAGTAACACATTAATAAATACTCACGTTTTAATTTGGCTATACACACTGTAAAATACTTCAACCTCGCGGCCATTTTGAAAACTAAATCGCTCATCCCTGTGTTGAAAAACAATTAGAGTAAATCTATTAACATAGCATTTATGCTGAATTATATTTACGTAAAGATTTTTGTATGCGTGCTGATCGTTATTTTTTCATTTCTTTTTCCTCTTGAATGAACCCTCTCAAGATATCGAATTATGTTTGCTCTTCGTATTTCGCGTGTCTGTTCGGCATGTTCGAAGCGGAGAGCAATTGCAGCTTGAAGAAAAAACATTGTCAAATATTTGGACATTGTCCTAGGAATTGTTGTACTTAAATATCAAAACTACATAAACATAGGATAAGCTATTTTGTCAGAGTCTTTAAATCATAAATGTCTGATTTGTTAACTAGGAAATTGTTTATGACATAAAAAACTAGACATTGGAAACACAGCGTGGAAATGTTGGTTAATAATTTCTCCCGTGTAAAATATTAAATCATTGTTTGTCTAATTTTTGAATACCAGATTCAAATAAAACGAAAGTGTCTGACTTATTCGTATTATTTAATATTAGTCTATGTATTCTACATATAAGTGATTAAATAAATATGTTTGTCGTCACGCTGTAAACGGACCGGAAGGAAAACACAAACTCGGAGTTTAGAGTAAAACAAGTACAGTTAAAGGAAGTCGAATACAACAGTGCAAAAAGAGTGGTTGTACGTCAGTCTTGACTGCTAGTATAGACTGGTGTGGTTCAAGGTATTTGTTTCTTTCGTATCACAGGAAGATGTGGCACAATGACGGAAAGTGGGGAGAGTTAAGTCAGCGCCCCGAAAGTACGAGCATTCGTTATTCCTCGGTCGGGGCGCCTCAGGCAGTAAGCAACACACTTACTTCAGTCCAAAGGTGGTAGGCAAGGCTTGGCAAAACAGACCACTTAGAACTACTGGAACAAACCAGTAGTTCTTTTTTGTTGTGGTGCCAATAGAAGCTTTTGAACTCTTTCTTTATTGTTTGTTTCTTCATTCAGCTTTTTTCTAGCCTTCGTCCGCTTCTTTTTAGGTTCGAATTGCTGTTGCATTTTGTATTTGACGAGGTCTGTTACAGTTGCTTTCAGAACTTCTAAGTTTTAAATGTGTCTTTATAACAACGGTTTTAAGAAGGTCTTTCTTTTATATTACGCTGCTAACGTAATCTTGGTTCTGAAAAGTAAAATAGAGTATAAAACAGTTTTTTTATTTCGGCCAAAAGATCATTTTTAGTCTGCTTTTCACAACCGTAACATTTCCGCCCAGGACTTTACTCAACATAAAAAAGGGTTTACTTTTTTTCTGCGGCAGGACTTTTCACTTTTGGAGAGAAAAAATCATGTATTCCATTCTTGTTAAAAATTAAGTGTAAAACTTGCATTTAACATCGCCTCGCTTTTGTTTGAGAGGAAATAAGTTGATCTTTAACGTGTTTTTTTCTTTTTAGTCCGCTGATGAAGATTGTTTTCTAGAACTAGGATGTAGTCGGGTAAATTTGCCGTTGATTTCTGTACGTTGTTTTTTAAAGATCCTGAAACAAAATTATATGGTTAGTATCCAGTTGTGACGTCAATTGTAATGGTCTCAAGTATCATTTAGTGTATCTGTGTCGCCAGTTGTTGTAATGTCCCGTTAAAGGTTCTAAAGAATCCAGTTTTGTTGTGGATGTGTAAGCTCGAAATCCCCCGTTGCCAGTTGTCGTGACGTTGTAAAAAAACAGGAAAAAATTACGAACTCAGAGTTTAGACAAAACAAGTATATTGAAAAAAAATGATGATACAACACAGAACAAGAGAAGGTGTAGGTCAGTATTGATTGCCAAGATAGGCTGGCATGGTTCCAAGTATTTAATCGCTTCCCACATCGGCAATATGTGACACAAGGTCAGAAAGTGGGGGAAGAGTCAAGCCAGCGCCCCTAAAGAAAGAGCACTCTGGCCTAACAAAAAATAGCCTGGGCAACCCAGTCGGCATGCCTCAGTGAGGGTGCCTCAGGCAGCAAGCAATAAACCTACCCCTCCCCAAAGAGGGGAGGCAAGGCCTGGGAAGATGCACTTCATAGGAAAACCCAGGACAGTATACCTCAGCCCGGCAGATAAAAGGCCACCGAAATGGCCCAGTTCTTGCCGGACTGATTGTCGAGAACGAATCCTCGACTGGTATAACCCCATCCCGACGTCCTCAATCAACCGAAGTTAATGAGAGACTTAACAGGATGGGGTGAATACAACACTGAATAGCAGGTTCTCTCAGTATTGATGGCCAGTGGAATACTCCAAGTCGTCCGTTATATGTAAATACTATAACAATTATATAGTTATATAAATTAACTTAACAATAGTATTCGTTAGTGTCGAATTTATATCCATATATAAATAATATAATTAAATTATAGTAAGCATTATGAAAGTAATTTAAGTTTTAACTTTTTCCTTGCAAACGTCTCTGTGACGGAAAGGATTTCTATTTATTCATAGACAATTTGGTTGGTATTTTAATAGAGTTGTTGATATAGGTATATTTGTATTCAAATGAAATAGAAATTGCGTAATCTTTACGGGCGGATTGTGTTCTCGGCATCTCGCGTTAAAACTTTAACTCACTTTCTCAGGGACACTTAGATAATGAACCACTTTTCTCCCTTAAATAACAATTGTTTTTTTACTCTTATACATAAAGTAAGCAGTCTCTATTCTGCTAGAAAACCTCTTACACCTGACAGTATCCTATATCTCTACAAAGCAACCATCCACCCGTGCATGGAATATTGTTGTGACATGTGGGCTGGTGCTCCGTCCACCAGTCCCTTTCTCTTAGACAAAGTATAAAAAAAGTTTATAATCTAATAGATGTTTCACTATCCACCAACTTCCAGTCCCTGCCCCATTGCCGCAATATTGCATCATTATGCTTATTTTACAAGTGCGTCAATGGAATGTGACCCGATGAACTTGCTGCTTAGGGTTTCCTCTCAACGTAAATACACTCGATTAACGTGACAATCAGCTAGTTCAAACCAATTTTTTATAAAGTCTCCATATGCCAGAGAGCCATTCTACGCCAATAGCTTTTTTCCGCGAACTTCCGGCCGTGGGAACTTTCTCCCTGCTCTCCTTTTCCCATGTTGTACCGACATACATACATTTAAGGCTAATGTGAACAAGCA
>OY744519.1:189788820-189823820 GCA_963556195.1 Sepiola atlantica | reverse complement strand
GTTGACTTATTGCGATTGAATCGACCGAATGCTCGCTGCCTATACGATATAGCAGATGCACAGGTCGAAGTTTAGCATTTCCGTGTTGGTACATGCGCTTCTATGTCTGATTCGGCATATTTATTTACCTTATTTAATCATTAATTAGCAGGAAGTGTTACAGTTTTACTCCATGGGGCGTCTCTGATAGATTCCCAATCAGCCCGTTTGTAGTTAGAGAGGACAAGACGAACAAGCACGCCAACAATATGATCGACTCTCTGAAGGCTTGTATCGTGTGAGCCTTCTACCGCTATATACATCGATATCATTACAAAAACATATGACTTAATTCGCACCTATCGTCAGATTGTCGTTTCGACTAGTGGTGATAACGTTGACAAATAATGTAGTATGATACTCGAACTATTGCTAAATAATTTCTGCATATTACACTTTTGTTTTATTGTCTATTTCTTTTCATAGTTTCAGTGTCTGCAAAACTCAGTGTATATCTTATATATAGAGTAAAGACGTTTTTCCCCTGTACCATTCGCGTCGAATAGGAAAATAACCACATACATCACAGGCTACTAAACTCACCGCTATACTACACTTATTCACTCGAGCGTGTTTTAGTAAAGTTGTTATTATTTTTTCCAACCTAACACTAAATATTATATTTGGCCCACCATCAACGTCTCTCCGAAAACCAAACTCCATATAGGTGGTAGCAAAGACTTTTCCCCCTAACAATTGTGCACTGTGACTACACTCATCGACACCGGGTACTAATAAACACAGTATAATTTTCATAAAGCACCCATTGTTATTTCGTATTTGTCTGGCATTATTTTACTACATAATATAAAGCAATACGCAAACAAATAATGACCGCTCCCGTTGAATCCGCTGATATTCCGCGAATATCAGATTACGTTTCTCCTATTCCTAACTATGATTTCCACATTTACATTCATTCCGGAATTAAGCGAATGACATTAACGAACACAGTACCTGCAACATTTATTCTTCAAACATGACGGCAAAAATTCCTTTATTAAATCGACTTCCTACCTAATTCAATAGCCGCCAAGATACTACATAATAACAAATATATTACATTTCATCTCTAAACAATTATATAAAAAATTACGTTTTCTATACTAAAACAAAACAAATAAACTTACTTCTACCGATTTTGACCCACCGTAATACTTTACGAAAAAAAAAAAACAACACATCACGTTAAGAAAAAAAACACGGTTACAGAATAACCGAATTACATTCCCACATTCTTGCTTCGCACGGATTCTTCCCATTCTTTTAATGTCTATTCATTTAAATGATAACTGTTCATTTCCAAAAATAACTGTTGACTATTTTGAGAAACTTTTAATTCGTACAATAACTAAAAAACAAATATTCTTTTCATAAATTATTACTAACTAAAATACAATAACAATTGCTTCTTTGGCAAAACTTCCCTAACCGTTAAATCAAAACATAAACAAACCGAAAAGATACATTTTTCCTTTACGTTTTTCTCATTATTACACTTCAAGGACAGCGATTACATAATAACAAACATGAAAACTTCCAACTATAAAAAATAAGATAAAACAATCACGTTTTTACTTACTAAAAAAACCCCAAAAAACTTTACTTCTACAGAATTTGACCCACCGCAATACGTTCGGAAAAAAAAGGTTATTGATTAGCCGAACGACATTCCATACTTTTTCCTTCGCACGTATTTTTCCCATTCTTTTAATGGCTAGTCATTTAAATGATAACTTTTTATTTTCACAATAACTGTTCACTTTTTTTATACAGTTTATTTCATATAATAAAAATAACTATTATTATTTTTATAAATTATTAATAAATAAATTACACTAACAATTGCTTTCTTGTGAAAAGTTCCCTCAACGTTAAATACTTTCAGAAAATTACCAAAACATACACAAACACCATAGATACATTTTTTTTTAATCCAATGTTGTGGGGGGGGGGAGAATTGAAATCTCAGCGATTAATTAAAGAGGCCTACAGATCTTTGTATAGTAATTCCATTTTCTTTGGCTCAAAAGACAACTGCAAAATGAGCATTACAAATTGTATTCGGATGGTCGGGGGGAAATAAAATGACGATTAACTTTACTTCTACAGAATTTGACCCAACGTAATACGTTCGGAAAAAAAAATTATACATTAGCCAAATGACATTCCCATTCTCTTAATGGTTATTCATTTAAATGATAACTTTTTATTTTCACAATAACTGTTCACTATTTTGATACAGTTTATTTCATATAATAAAAATAAATATTATTATTTTTATACATTATTAATAAATACATTACACTAACAATTGCTTCCTTGTGAAAAGTTCCCTCAACGTTAAATACTTTCAGAACATTAACAAAACATACACAAACACCATAGATACATTTTTTTTTAATCCAATGTTGGGGGGGGGGAATTGAAATCTCAGCGATTAATTAAAGAGGCCTACAGATCTTTGTATAGAAATTCCACTTTCTTTGCCTGAAAAGACAATTTGAAAATGAGCATTACAAATTGTATTCGGATGGTCGGGGGGAAATAAAATGACGATTATATGATTATTTTCAATAAGGAAGACTATTCGCTATTTTTTTAATTGACTGCGATTGAGTGACATGAGTCAAATGCCTAGCAGCGGGGTGTGGCGGGATTGATAGGTTGATGTGGTGGATCTGTTTTGAAAAGTAACAAAATATAAATAAACCGAAAAGAAAAATATCGTATTCGAGGGAGGGGGGCATAAAACACCGAATTGTACAATATATTTAAATCGACAGAAGAATCAGGAATGTGCGGCAAATCCATGAACGTTACTTCTACTATTTCGAAAAGTAAAACAAATATAACTAAACCGAAAAAAAAAACCATGTATTGGGAGGGGGGGAAATTGCCTATTATATGATTATTTATAATAATAAAGACTATTCTCTATTTTTAAATAAATGCGATTGAGTCACATGAGCAAAATCCCTGGTGGCGGACGATGGTGGCCGTGAAAAGTGCTGCCCGTTTTATGTTACGATTCACCTTCTGGCGAGCAAATGTATGGGGCGATTAGATATAACTCTTTCTCAAACACTAAATTAGATATTGTTCTTGCATTGCAAAGCATGCTTCACAGAGAAAATCTATATATCCAACAATTTCAGATGGCGACGGAGCATAATGGAGGTGCAACGAAAATTGAGATCCTATGACATAGATTCAGTTATTAGTGTGGAACTTCCGGATTCAGTAGGCACCATATGATTCATGGACCATGTGGAAACATAAACAGATGTTCACTCTGTCTCAAAGATGGACACTGCAGTAAGAGATATCCCACACACTTCTTGAGTGAAACTCAATCGGATACAAATGGCTACCCACAATATCGACGACTATCTCCTTTAGCTGGAGGTTTTGAGATCGCAGTTACCCTACCTGGCAACATGACAGTTCCTGTAGACAACCGATGCGTTGTACCACATAATAAACTGCTTTGTAAGATTTTTTATGCACATATCAATGTTGAATATTGCAACAGCGTGAAATCAATAAAATACATTTGTAAATATGTAAATAAAGGTAGTCATCAAGCTATCTTCACAATTGAAAGTAATGCTCATGATGAAGTTAAGAGATACGAAATGGGACGTTACATATCAACCAATGAAACCATTTGGAGAATACTTAACTTTCACATACATGTATATCATCCCCCAGTTATTCACCTATCAGTTCATCTAGAAAATGAACAGTGGATATACTTTACTGAAAGTACTGCGGCATATAGAGTTGCATCTGTTTGAGAATACTTCTACACAATGTTAGAGGTACACAGAGCTTTAATGATCTAAAAACGATCAATGGTCAAGTTATGACTACATTCAGAGATGCATGTAGTGCACATGGACTACTTGAAGATGATAACCACTGGGATGCTACACTACAGGAAGCATCTATATCTGATTCTGCAAACAATTTTAGACATTTGTTTGCGATCATGTGCAGTGTATCATCCAAAACGACTTCGGGATGCACACAAAAACACTTTTAGACGACATCTTCAATATGGCGTTAGTACATATAGAAGCTATGACTTATAGGATGAATGGTAAAACACTGACAAAATTGGGTCTTACCTCACCTAATCGATCTAATACACATCCGGTCATTACTGCATGGACGCGTGAAAAGACATTTGTTACCAAGTTAATTCTTGCTAAAGTTAGGTCAGAAAGCAAAATAGCTGTGCCAGTGGCATCATCGGGCATTGCAACCACTATTCTTCCTGATGGTAGGACAGCTCACTCCACATTTAAGTTGCCATTATCCTTAACAAAAGATGCTGATCCAATTTGTCAAATAGAAAGAGGATCAGATCCAGCTAAAGTTTTACAGAATTCTTCCTTGATCGTATGGGATGAATGTACAATGGCACATAAACAAGCGTTCGAGGCTCTAGATAAAACATTGCGTGATCTCAAGAAACGTGATGTTGTTATGCGTGGCATAACACTTTTATTATCAGGTGACTGCCGACAAACGCTTCCTATTGTTCCACGTGGAAGTCCCGCTGACGAGCTAAATGCTTGCATTAAATTGTCATATTTGTGGAAGTACATTAAGACTGTAACGTTATTTACAAACATGCGTGTACATCTCAATAGTGACCCAATGGCTGGTGAGTTTGCCTCCCTACTCCTAAAAATAGGTGATGGCAAGCTTGCAACAATCAATAATGGCACGATTGTTATTACTCCAGGTATTGGCTCAATTGTTTCATCAATCACAGAACTTACTAGCTAAGTTTATCCAAATATAGCCGAAAACTATGTGCATCCTGAATGGCTAACGGGGAGAGCAATTCTAGCTACTAAAAATGACATGGTACATGTCGTCAATCAACAACTCCTTGATGAAATTCCAACGCATGAAACCTCATGTGATAGAAGCTGTAATACTAACTGCTGTGGCAAGGAGCAAACTGACATTCTTTCCCAGAATACCCATTATTCCGTCGGATTCTGCAATAGAATTTAAAAGGCTTCAGTTCCCAGTTACATTGTGTTTTGCCATGACAATTAACAAGTCCCAAGGACAATCATTTGCAGTGGTTGGTCTAAACTTGACTTCACCTTCCTTTAGCCATGGGCAGTTTTATGTAGGATGTTCAAGGGTAGGCTCTCCACAATGTCTATACATATTGGCACCAGAAGGTAAAACATCAATCCTATTTTAATTACTTAAATTACTTCCAGTGAAATGATTTATTTTCTGAATCTATTTATTTAACTTATTAATTAAAATCAGGCTGTTATATTTCCCCGGGCAACGCCGGGACACGGGCCCTGCTAGTATATATATAAAATAAAGTTAACGTCGGATTTCCCTTATTTCATTGCATATTATAGCTTTAGAACCAAAGGTGTTATATGCTGCTTAGGCCAACAGCTAATGCATTTTTTGTACCCTTTCAAAATTTTGAGAATATTTCCCGGTAGTGTTGCATTTTATACACAATCATTTGTAGAGTTGATTGCAGGAAGTTTCACTTTTACTCTAATATCTACTCTCAAATGTCCCGGAAACACCGGCTTCTGTTTGTCATAGACTATGTGTTGAGTTAACACCGTTTTACATTTCAATTTTCAGGCTATTTTATTTTTCTCTGTAACCTACTATACATTTTGATCAATGTCTAGATATACAGTACTTATTTCGGTTGTTCTTACAGTCTATTCGATATACTTTCTCTACACATTCGAATAACTATTAACGGAAAACTTGCATACTGCGTGGATCGATTCAAAATGGCGACTTTTACGTAATGCCGACAACGTAAGTAGTTAAACAAACGTGTTTTATCAAATGTGTTTTGAAATTGCTTCATGCTTATTCATGATGTCGGTGGTTTTACTTATTTGGAATACTGTTCGACTGATATAACATAATGGTAAACCCGACACAATTTAATCTGAAAAACGATATACAATAGTTTAAAGATCTGCTGAACGTATTAACGTTAACATCAATTTATGATTACTTTTTATATAAGGAAAAACGATCTTTTAATCAGATTACGTTCTGGAAAAAATCTTCTCTACTTTAGTTTAGAGTAAAAAGAGCAAAACGTTTTCATTGTTTTTTTAAATAATTTTGTTTATGTTGATAAAACAAAATAAGCATTTACTTTTTTGATTCTGACATGTTAGTTCGACTAAATAAGGAAACATGTTGCAAAGTATACAGATGTGCATAAACATGCCAGGAATACAGATGTGCATTTAGCTATGTTTTGTATCTATTTCATACATAAACTAAATTTAGTTTTTAAGGCTTATACGTTCAAAATGTAATAATCTTAAAACATACAATTTTCTTAAATACTGTTATCGTCTTTCGGGTAGAATTGCATCGTTCGGAAGATTAGTTGTTTATTGATGAAAAAAATAAGCTGCACAAAAATCAAACTGGATATTTCATGGATTGTTCCACTTTTTATAATTTAGGTGGGTCATTTAAATGAACGAAAATATCACGAAATATAACACGTATTTGACGTTTTTATAAGATTATTTTTCATAAAATACCTTTTGTCTCGGACTTTTCACGTATCTCTTCCTTTTTTTCTTTTCTCTGTTTTTTCTTTTTTAGGCATGCTCGTTTTTCTTTTCCTATTGCTACCTTGCTTTCTACAGATCACACTTCTGTTTTTTAGCAAACTAAAACAACAATAAAACTGATTGACAATTTTACACTTCCACTGAAAAACAGGCTGGTATTTACAGCGTAGGTTCAGCGTTCGCGCTGACCACCTATAAAAATAAACACAAATAAATTATGTTTTTCATCAGTTAATATTTCGCTTTTCCCGTTTAGATAGTTTAAATAAACTGTTTACGATCCCACGTTTTCCTGAAGCAATAACTGATTTTCAGTAAGTCCGACTGACAAGATGATATAAGTAACTTCGTAGGGGCTGGTTCGCGGCGAAGAACCGTGTGCAGAAAAAAATCAATAATTCATCGTTAAGATCGTGAATTTAAAGTAAATATAATTTCCCAGGCGACGTAAGGACGTGGGGTGTATTAGTATATGTGTTTATTACCGTCTGCTTGCATTGCTTAACTGATTGCTCTTTCCTCTTTTTTTGCGGTGAATTGAATATCAACATTGAAAATACTTATCTATTGGTGTTCGTATGCAGATTTCGTCGTACCAGCATTCATTGACAGATTGGAACAGATTGTTATCTTTTAAAGAAAAGCGAAACCGAAGTGAGTGTACAATAATAAAAATGCTGAACAAAATCATATGTGAAAAATAAATATGAATATCATCATACAAATAATTGTTCAGCAAAATCATAATCTATTAAGCCACAATATATAATACTAAGGATTCTGTGTTTTTTATTCTGCATTAGTGTCTGCGGTTAGTGCTTTAACATTTGTTTCTCTGTTTTAAGTGCAGACGTGTGCTTAGCTTCCGGTAGACTGAATATCTCATGCAGTTTTGTCCGGTTTTTTGTTTCATTTTTCAGCAGATAGTTTGCTGCATTCACTTATTATCTGATTTACAGTTCGTCGCTTTGTCCACAGCGTCTACAACTATGTTATCTAGTTTTTTTCTGTCTATTTTATGATTTTATATAGTTTTTACTGATCTCATCGTCTTGTGCGACGGTCAGTATCGATTCAGTTTCTCTGTTTACTTGCCATTGTCATCGCTCTTTGGTTCATGTAGTTTCTTCTTTTGTCATCGGGTTCTCAATTACTTTTGGATTCTAGTTTTGTTGCTAACTATATTGCTCAGTTACGCGATAAAATTTGCAACAGATTTTAATAATTTTGGTTATTTATGTTTTCCATTTAATTTAATACCATCTACATAGTCCTCCATGTTAACCAACCCCTTTGACGGTGACGGTAGCTAAGTGGTTAACGACACGGACTGACGACCTGAGTGTGACAATTGCGAATCCAGTTCATTCCACAGAAACACGTTCACTAATGATGTTGGCAAACTAAAGGTAACCCCTTCTGTAAGTAACTGAGGTATTTCTAGAAAGAATTATGATTTAAAAGATGTAGTGGAAACCAATGATAACAATGGAAGCATCTGATTCATACGATATGAATACATTTACCTTTCTACGTTTTTCTTTTTCACATAGTGTCGATTAATATAATATAATCGGTGTAGGATGTTTCATGTTTATTATTTTCATAGTTTATTTAGTGTAGGTGCCTAAGTAAAACTTTTGTCAAACCTATATAGGCCCCAGTATGTGTTGCTAGCGATACTGTTGTCTAAGTGTTCCTTGTTCTTCTCATGTATTATCTGCTCATCATCTCTCTCATTTTTCTTGAGTCGATAGCTTCATCAACCAAAACATTCATATATGTATATACGTATCATGTTCGCTAACTGCTCTAATCTTTTCTTGTTTCGTCAGTCCAATGCCCTCTGAGTTTCTCAAGTAGTGAACACTTTTACATTCCGCATTCCACTCGAATGTCCTGCCTGACGATATTGGTTGTATTTATCAGCGTGTCAATCCTATTTCTTTTTCCTGTTGCGCATATCCACGGGATATTATTTTTTTACTTATTTTGTTTGCAAAATTATATCCGGCATTCTGCTTTTTTAGTGTTTTGCAATGATGACTATGATAAAATGTAATAGTTATACTGAGTAATTAAGCAACAACTTATCTCACTATGTCTTGTCCGCCAGCCTTCAGCTCCAGTCTCAATGTTTTCATTGCTTTCCTCATGAAGTTAACATTTTTGTCAGATATTTTGGCAACCCGTAATCAGTAGATTGGGCATGCTAAAGGTATTAATTGTAGACTTTTTTTGTAGTCGATCACACCAATGCGTTTCACCACTTCAATAAGCGTTTGCTGGTTTTATAGGTGACCATGTGTCATTCTTGTTTACGAGAATTCGTAGATATTTAAGTATTGCCGTACAACTTAATTTCCCTCATTGATTGTAGGCAGGTTATCAGTCTATACTTCAATTCTTGCTGTGTTTTTGTATCAATATGAGTCTTTACATTGTAATTAACACTCGTATGTCTGTTTCGTGTATATTATGAGTTTCAGTGTTAATCTTTCATGTTTGTTTGTGAATTTTCTAAAATCAGAATGCGTATGTTTCATATTTGCCATGTTGTTCCTAGTTTGTCATTTCTCTTGAGCCTTTCTTCATTAATTTTGTTTTCTGTTCCTTCGTCGATTTCCAGTAACTTTTCTTTTAGGTTTCAGAGCTATTTACCACTTTCTTGTTGTGTTTTTCATATATTGCACCAGAATTGTCATCCGTTTACATGTTCTTGATCTTATTGTATGCATGTATTTTAATATATTGTGTGTATGTGCGGTGATACAGAGTGATAAACAGAATGCGTCACATCTTGTGTGTTTATGAGTGAGTGAAGAAAACTTGTTCATATAATCGATTATTAAAGATCTTTAATCATACGCATTTTGTTATATAAAGCTAAAAATTCATCTTCTAAAAGTGTGTGTTCGTTGAGGTTCCAGCAATCTGGAGTTATATTATGTATGTCTGTCTTTTCCACTCTCTATTTATTTCTCTATGTCGCTTTTATAAATATACCTTGTCTGTTTATATTTAACGTCTTTTAATTTAATATAACGACGAGTATTCCCTTGTTGTAATATTGATCACAGCCAATCTACTCTCCTAGGGGTTCATTTAAACTAATTGATGTAAAATGTAATGTAATTTTATCTACGTTTCCAACATGTCAGCTCCTTTAACAATTACGACAGGTTACAGAAATATGTTTAACTCTACATAATTAAAGAAATAAAGTATAAATATATGTTTTAATCTGCAAAAACCCTGTTCCATCGTATCAGTTGTTTAGTATGGATAAAACAGACTGGTGCATCAACTACACATTCTACCTGGATCATTTTGTCAGTGCAGTGCTGTCAGCCATAGCAAAGGTGACATCTACAATGTATATCTATATATTCGAATTATTCGGTACTTAAGATGCTCTATTATTTTTCCTTAAGGGTTGCATTGTTTTATTGGTACCTACAAAACACGCATCCATACATGACATAAAAACACACACACACACATTTATATATATATATATATATATATATATATATATATATATATATATATATATATATATATATATATATATATATATATATCCAAGCAAGCGTTGTTCGACGTCACGGAACTTTCTCGTTTGCAAATCTTCTTCGTGAGTTTCTTCAAACCGTCGAGCTATCCTTTTGGTGTCAGGTGGCAGTCTGTAGAGTATTTCTCCGATTATTCTTAATTCGGCCTTTTTTTTTAGCGATTCCGACCTTCTTAGTCGTCTTCAGGATTAGTTTTTTTTTTTAAATAAGAAGACTAGAGTTAATGTTTCATAAATATTGTTACGGGCGAATGGAAGAAAAGAGAGGGTGTGTGGTTGAGTTCATGTTATTCTATCGTTTCTGTGTTTGGTTTTATTGTTTATTTATTTATTTATTTTATTAATAATTATTTTTACTAAAACGTATTTATTTATTATTATTTATTCATATTATTACTATTATTACAATTATTTATTCATTTATTTTTATTACTCTATTTTCATTTAAATATGGAGTACTTTTAATACCTGTGTTGAAAGCTATTTTGTTAAACCAGAAGGATAGCTCGACGGTTTGAGAAAAACGCTTGCTTGGATAATGACTTGCTGCCTAAGTGTATACACACCAACACACACACACACATATATATACATATATATATACACATATATATATATATACATATATATATATATAGATATATATATATATATATATATATATACATATATATATACATATATATATAAATATATATATATATATATATATATATATATACATATCATGGACTCTCCCGTCGATTTCGACGTATGAGGTCTTGACAACTCAAAATTTGTTTAGTCTACGATGGATGTAGCATGCTTACATTTACTCAATCGTAAATGGCATTTGAGTCCTACGATAGATTTGCAAACCAGCCCACAATGGATGCAAGAAGGAAGATCTTGAGAAAAATCGGCTGGGATACTTGTAGATGTTTTTGTTCTTTCGCGTCTTTCGCGGTGTTGATCAATGGCAATTACAGAGAACCGCCTGATGCCCCTCTGGCAGTCAGATCGAAGCAAGCTGTTCAAAATAACGATAAACAATATTGATAGATGTAAATTTCATCTTCAACTTGTACTTAAAGCGAAGCAGCGGTCGACCCACATATCGCCTTCCACTGTTGAGTTTGCCGTACATCAGTTGCTTTGGTATTCTATCATCTTCCATACGTAAGAGATGCCCTGCCCAACGCAGTTGTGATTGCATCAAAAAGCTTTCAATTCCGCCAATACCGCAGCATGTAAATAGGTCCGCATTAGACATCCGATTTCTTAGGGTGACACCACAAATCGTTCTAAGGCAATTTCTGTGAAAGACATCAAGCTTCTGAATGTGGCTGCGATAGACTGTCCATGATTCCGATCCATAAAGCAGTGATGTTAGCACAACTGCTCTATACACAAGTACTTTTGTTCTCAAACTCATCCCCCTGTCCTTCTATAACCGATGACGCAGTTTTCCAAAGGCAGTGTTTGCTTTCGCAATTCGGTTAAATGTTTCGTCATCAAGGGAGGCACTCCAATTAATCTTACTCCCAAGATAAGTGAAGTTTTTTCACATATTTCAGATCTTTACCGTCCACTTGGATTGGAATATCTGGAAAACAGTGTACTGGTGGTCGTTGTTTTACTGGTGGCCGTTGCTTCACACCCTGAACTTGTTTAGGCATGAGGCGGGGTTGGTGAATCACTTATGTTTTCTTGATGCTGATTGTCAGACCAAAAGCCTTGCAAGCAGCCGAAAACCTGTCCACAAGCAGTTGCGCTTCCTCCCGAGATGTTGCACAAAGTGCAGCGTCATCTGCAAACAAAAGATCCCTGATGACAGTTTGTCGAAGAAGGGTCTTAGCTTTGAAACGTTGCTGGTTTAAGAGACCACCACTTGTTCTAAATTTAAACTTCACTCCAGAATCTATATCAGCGAAAGCATATCTCAGCATAACTAAAAAGAACAAAGCAAATAGCATAGGTGCCATTACGCAACCCTGTTTGGTACCATTTGTCATATTGAAAGGTTCTGAAGACTCTCCATTTGAAACAACCGATGCCTTCATTCCATCATGGAAAGAAATAATTACATACAGCATGTTGTCAGGTATTCCCAGCTTGTCCAACACTTTCCAGAGGGCTTCGCGGTTTACTGTGTCAAAGGCCTTTGTAAGGTCAATGAAAACCATATACAAATCCTCGTTCTTTTCCCGAACTTTCTCGGAAACCTGGCGGAGGGAAAATATCATATCGACAGTACCCCGACCAGCACGGAAACCGCACTGAGATTCGGGATAGATATCATCAACAAGGTGTTTAATTATTCTGTTGAGAAAAAGCCTTGCCAAGACCTTCCCTGCAATTGACAAAAGTGAGATGTCTCCATGGTTGTCACAGATGTTTCTATTGCCTTTATTCTTATACAAGTGTTGAATTAATTCATCTATAAATCCTGAGGGACATTTCCACCTTGCCAGATATTCACAGAGAGACTGTGCAGCTTCTTCACTAGTGTCTGGCCACCGTACTTAAACACCTCAGGAGGTAAGGTGTCTTTCCCTGACCTTTTGCCTGACGATATTTGCCTAATACCAACGAAAACTTCATGTATTGCTAGAAGGAAGGAGAGTTCAGGAATTTCAGGTCGTTCAGTGATAGATGAAAGTATTTCTTCATCAGTTGTGGAAGAATTGTTTAGGACCGCATCGAAGTGTTCCTTCCAGCGATTCAATATATCCGCTCTATCATTTATCAGTGTGCCATCATTTGCAGATACGGGAGAAACGCCAGATTCGTGCGGTCCAAAAACTTTCTTAATACCTTCATAAAAAAACTTGCCAGTCTCTTCTGTCAAATGCTTCTTGCATTAATTTGGCATGTGAGGACCACCATACCTCTTTCATCTGCCGTAATGCTGTCTGGACTTTACTTTTGCATTCCTTGTACAATTTCCTCTTTAGTGTTGAGTTCTTATCATCAATCCAGGTTTTATGAGCCTTATGTATTTCATTGATCAACTCCTGGGCCTCAACATCTGGTTATCGAACCAGTCCTGATGCCTACGGACAGGTAACACCAAAACCTCCAATGCAGATGTGTGAATTACGTCCCGCAAGGATTTCCAGGAAGATTCGATATCATCGGTTATCTCAACAGTATCCAATGAGCGATCAAGACGGACCGACAGTGCTGCCCGCTGAACGGTATTCTTTAATGGTAGAATGTTTATCTGTTTAGGGACAGAGGAGCGTTTCACTCGTCTGTGCTGTAAAGGAAAAGACGTTTTACTTCGAAGCAAGGCAGGATCTGAAAGATAGCAACTTGTATGGAACGAACGAGTGATACGAAAGTCCCCAAGGTCACGTCTCTTGGTGATGATGTAGTCAATCAAATGCCAATCCCTAGAACGAGGGTGCATCCATGTAGTCTTCTGGGAGTTTTTTTCTGCTGGAATACAGTGTTGGTAATGCACATATTAAGCTCTCCACAAAGAGACAACAAACGAAGACCATTCCCATTCATACGACCAACGCCATGATGACCCAGAACACCACGCCATGATGTACTATCCAAACCCACACCCACACGTGCATTAAAATCAGCCAAAAGAATAAGTGTGTGCTTGTGTCGAACATTAGTGATAATTTCTCTTAGTTGCTGGTAAAAATCATTTTTCTCCTGCTCTGGTCTGTTCAACGTGGAAGCATAATAACTAATAAAAATAGCACGGGTATCACATTCAATATTAAGGGTTAATGTCATCAAGCGATCCGAAAACCATTTTGGAAGGGTCGGCAATGACTTTGCAAGATTGGACTTGATAGCAAATCCTACTCCAGAATGTCGAGGCTCCTCTGGGCCTTTGCCACTCCTGAAAAAAGTATAACCACCCTTTTCTTCTGTCAGTTGTGAATTCCCAGCCAGGCGAGTTTTACTAAGGGCGGCAATATCGATGTCAAACCTTTTAAGCTCAAGTGCGACAAGAGCCGTCCTAATTTCTGGCTGAGTATCACTGTCAAGTAGAGTGCGGACATTCCAAGATCCAAAATGAAAGTTTTTACTTCTTCTGTTATTGGGACTGCATGTTGGATACCCAGACAGCTGCAGTTGGCGGCCAAGGGTAATGATGAGCAAGCATATGTTTAGGGCTCCTTTTATCGCCCCCTCCCCAGCATAGGGAACGCAGTGCTATCCCTAAACAGGGCTGCTTTGTCACTGATAGAGGACACGGACTGCACAATTGCTCAAATCTTTGGGAAGAACGGCCATCACCCACCGGTCGCCAAAGTGTTGAGATCGAGCTAAGAACTTCCAGTAATATCCTTTACCTCTTCCCGTCGCCTTACCCTATCGCCTGTGGACTTTTTTTTGGGTGCAGGACTTTGGTATAAACTTAAGTTGTCAAGAAACCCACACAAAAGATTTGTTTATAGTGGTGAAAGCCTGTGTAAATACTATCCACACTTTTTGGACCTTTTCATGAACCCAAGTCGGTGCAGAAAAATCGCCACAGATTAAGCAAGAAAAGACCTCAGGTTTAACATCAGAGTTTTCCATCTCCTCTTAAAAAAGACTAAGGGAGGTATCTTGCCCAGTGCTATTAACGCGCCCCCAGACACTATCCTGGGAATTTTCATAACCCGGCACTATATATAATGTCTATACATATATAAATACAGACCACTACCCAGTGGCAGGGGGTTAGATTGGTGAGCGCCGGGACATATCCGCATGTCAGCAGGCCCTGCAAACTGCACCTCTGGGGTTCTAACCTACTCCGAGATCTCTAGTCTATTAGCCTGGGGCAGCAAGGCGCCCAGTTACCATAGTGTACCACGGGGAGGTCAGACTAGAGTCTTGTCTGGGGACAGGCTATATACCAGCAGAGGAGACTTACTCACTCGGCTCCTTTTTACGCTCAGCTAGTGGGCTATCTGGCGGCTAAGCAAAGAGTAAGAGTAGGAAACACATGCAACTACAAGTACGCTCCACTGTTGCACTAGACGCATCACGCAGACCTGTGGATAACTCCACCACACCACTATATATATATGTATATGTATATATATATATATATTTATGTATATATATATGTATATATATATGCATATATATGTATATATATGTATATATATATGTACATATATATATGTACATATATATATATGTATATATATGTATATGTATATATACATGTGTATATATTTATATATATATGTATATATATATATGTATATATATATAAGTATCTACATGCGTATACGTTTTACCCTGTCGAGAATCGTCAGTGATAAGATAATTTTTCATACTGGTTGATTCGAAACGCCTAAACAAGAGTCAGTTTTAAGCCAAATTCCGACGCCTTAGCCAATGACAATCTGATAAATTATCGAAAGTGTAAACCTGTTTTAGACAGCTGTGGTGAGGAGTTTTCAACTAATAAAAGAGCATGCATTAAAGCTACGATGACGGATGTGTTAATACTACTTACTATAGTGGCCAGAATAGATTAGGGGCGACAAATAATTATAAATATTCGTTTTTTTTTCTACATACGTATGCGTTCTTTATTTAAGTAGGGAATTAGAGCTATGTTTACAGTTATTCTACTTATAAAGTGACTCTATCTAAATCAAAGTTTGGTTAGTTTTAACACGCAATCAACTTCCAATGGAATTCACTTCATCGCGTTATATAAATTCGCTCTCACCCGTCACCATCTCTGCGATTACTACGACTGACCTTCAACACTTCCACACTACACTGACATTTCTATAGTTTTTATTCTGTAAAAATCAAACAGATTCCACCAAAACGAAACCGTCATCTTCAAAGCTGGGACTTATATTTTCCAAAGGAAATGAGCTGAAAAACATGATATGTTTATAGGTGATGAGGGTGGGGAAGACGCTCTTGGGATAAAAAAAGATTCGCTATTCTAAAATAGAGTCGGACTAAGAATATATAAATGTTGTAAAGTCTTAAGGAAACCGCAAAGAACACGGTAGAAGTAATTTATAGGGAATCGAAGAAAAAGTTAAACAGGTAGAAGTGAACAAGAAAACATGGGTTGGTAAAATAAGATGAGAAAGAAAGACGAATGTCGGGAGATCGGCCAAATGAATCGTTATCTCAGACGAAAGTACAGTACGCATATTCCAAACATCCATGCTAATTTTCAAGTGGAACAAATGTTAAGATGTGATAAATGCCATTTTTTTAAATTACGAATCTATCCCTACAAACAAGTGCTGCATGTCTACACTTGACGTCACCACAGAATCATGTTTTACATAATATTATACTGGCAATAATTTTTCTGCTTTTTATTAAAATAAGCTTTTATTCGAAGTCTAGATATTACATCATCGCTCTTTTATGGTTGACGATCTCAATTTAAACAAATTGGATTCATCGCGTTTTGCATTTGAACTCTTGAAATATAAAATGTAATAAACTCGTAGCTGTAAGTACGTATTAGCTTCAACTTCTACACAGGAACAAAAAAGGTGGGACAGACAATAAAAGCGATTAGAGGACATCATCCGAGAGTTGAGAGGATCGGCGATGAGTAGATTGCTCTAGAAAGCGGTACATCGGAAAGGCTGGGGAAAGCTGTTTTCTTGATCATCATTGGCGCCCCAACAATCATTCAGACCACAAGGGGAAATAAGCTGATAAGAAGAGTTCTATAAATGCTTTACATCACATTTGAAATAGTTCGTTTTATAAACAATACAGAAGTTGAAGTGACTATTGCGGTAATATTTTTCGTTTGTATTATATGTCAATTCTATAGTTGTACTCATTTGCTTTTCTTGTCCTAAAAGCTGTTTTGTTAATTTCTACCAAGTGTTCAATGTTAGAATTATAGCTAATAAAACAGTTCATTTATTTTAGCTCAACTTTCAGACTAACAATATAGGTACTAGATAATTGTGAGAAAACATCAGAAAAGTTAGATATATTACTCACAAAATATAAGTTGTTTCATGGAAACTTCTCCAGATCAACCATGAATCTACTTAATGTTAAGAGCTTATGATAAACGCAAATGCCAGATATGCTTATTGAATATTGTGTTAGTGGGAGGAAAACAGTCAGCAAAAATAGAGTGCAAAACGCCTGAAGGTATTGGAAAGAAGCTACTGGAACAACGTATTGGTGAAGACCAGTCAACAAACTAGCCAATCGATCCTGAACAATAGAAGCATGGAATAAATCAGACAATTCTGAGGAACACATGCAATAATAGTACTGATAGAAGACACTGAGGTTAAAAACCTCATATCTGTGAGAGTTATGCTGTACAGATGATAAAAGGATGGAGCCGACCTAATTACAGATACAGCTGTTTTACACAATGGGTCTTTTTCACTACCAAAAATGATTTCGTTCATAAGGACTATCTATATAGTACGTTTTACGCTTATTTTGCGTATATCATTGCACGGGAAACATCACAATAATAGACTGTGGGCCCAGACCCCAAAAGCCCTCTAGATTTTTGATTTTGTCGGCTTGGTAAGAGCACTGAAATATAAAGGTGGCAAATGGAAGCCTATACACCCAAGAATACCATGCTATTTTTCACAAGCTTAAATGTGGTTCAGTTACGAGTACGGCGGCCATCTTTAAAGATGGCCGCCGATTTAAAAAAAAAATATGACAGCTTACTTAAACCTTCCTGGTACAAATACCAATAGACATAGGAACATATAAATTAGCTCATTTTATTCCTAGTCAAATTCTGCATCCTATGGTATAAGCTATATTACACTTTTTATCTGAAATCTGCTTAATGATTGAGAAAGTGTGGTGGAAAAAGCACATTTTACAACCTTATTTTTAAATATTTATACAAGAGTTTCTTATCAAAATAAATACACAGTTTTTTTTAGCATTTTTTACTATTTATCATGTAGATACACTTATATCCTTACAAAAAAATAAATTACATCAGTTTATTATTGCATTGTTGTCACCAGGCAAGTCATTTTCCACTGTGGTGTCTGTGCGATTTTATATTCTTTAGAAGTTTAGTTCATCACAGCAAACGTGTAAAATGTGTTAAAAAAGCAACACAGAATTTAAAATTCCTGGTTACTCTTTGAAAGGAGATATCAGGTTGCTAACAGGATAACTCATACATTTGTATCTGTCAGATATGACATCTTAAACCCAAGAAAATGGTGATAGATACTCAAGCATTTTGCAAAAAATGTAATTCAGTCAATTTTCCTCATTTTATTTTAACAATCAATTGTGGCATGAAATCACTGTCTTAGAAGAAATAAATAAAACAAACATATATGCACAAAAATATCAGTTTATTAAGAAAAACAAATTAGTGTTTGGGTATAAAATATATACATATGTAATTAGATTTCACCATCACAATCAGTGACATCATCACTATCATCTACAAGTCTATATGCACCGATTTCACAACAGTTGCTTTTGGCACATTTGCATATATCTGTACATGGTACGTTGTTTTGCAAACATGTACATATGTTTAGATCATGACACTGGCTTTTTTTGCATTTGCTAGAGCAGTTTGACAATTCCAGGAGACTTTTTGGGGCAGGAGGAAGATTCATCCAGTTAACAACAAGCTCCCCATCTTCTATCTTCCATCCATGCCCATCAGGAGCTGGTATATCTGGATATGGTTGGAGACTCCTTTTATATATACCTGAAATATATAAAGGAAAAAATAAATTAAAATAAACTCTTAAGGAACGCTAAATATCCTCTATGAAATGCAGTCATTGCTAATGTAGAATTTACTTTAATTTTTTAACATCGTCATATATTTTTTAAGGTTTTATCATTTATGTTTAAATGAGATTTACATTTATCATAAAAGAAAGATTTTAACTTTCCTTATTAACAATTAAACATTTATCATTTACTTGGAAATTTCAAAAACAAATTAACATTATTTACAACTTACCTGCTTGGTAGTTAGCTCGCTTAATATGTTCCTTCAGGGCATCTTGGTTTGGAGGCATCGTAATTTCTAATTTTGTTTGCAGTCTGAACAAGTTGTACCTCGCTTCATTAACACTCATGATTGGTTGTCCATACAATCTACAAACAAACGTTTCAAGAGCTGCTGCTGTATCTGGTTGTACATCAAATTGCTCCCCAAGACTTCTGAAGGCATGGCAAAACTCCTTCTCTTTCAAAAGGAAATTAAGAGCTTTTTTTTTCCCTTTTCCATAGAAGGCGCTGACACTATCACATCCAGTGAAGCAATGTAGACCGATCAACGATTGGCTGACATCATATCCAATGCAAACTTCTATTGTTTTTAAGTCTATTGTCCTCAAATTTGTTGTTTTTCCTGTATGGAAATATAACCGTGCAGGAATAAGGGATTGCAGAGCGATTCCATTAATAAAGACGTCAGTATCTGGACTTACGATGATGATGTTAGCACTGTTACTGGCTGCAAAAGAAGCATGTAAGAATATGCGTGTATCTGCTTCTTCTTGTGAAGAGCAAAGGTTAGTCTCTTCTATTATTGTGACCTTATGATTAGCATGCTTCCCAGGTGAGAATGAATGGCATTTGTTGTTGTGTGCTAAGAACACCTTCACTCCTGCTAATGCTGATGTTAAAACATTGGACCAGGTTTCAAAAAGGTATTCTACCAGTGACTCCTTGTTCTCTCCAACTGAGAGAAACTTATTCCATTGCTGGGGAAGGGATTGGCCATGAATTCGCATCACCTGAGAACCACCAGCTGCTCTTTTGGCCCGTTCAAGATTTTTGATGGAGATCTGCTGGTATGTGTCAGTCACAAAGTGGATTTCTTGTGAACTATTGTGTGTTGCCCAGTTTACAAGTCGCTTCAAGATTACAAGAGCGAGGTTGAAAAATGTTCTCTCTCCAGGTAGTTTATTGACATTAAGTTGATGTAACAATGCCATACCGTCCACTACATATATGCCACCTATAATTGGAGTCTTGGATAGGGAGTTTTCAGGTAGACTTTCAAGTGCATGAAGTAAGTTCACCTTGTTGGTTTTTACTAAGAATCCGTGAGAATCTGCAAGTGACAGTGGCAATGGACCCAATGAATAGGAAAGTAGCTCTTGTAAATTGATGTTCCTATATCTGCCTATCACAACCAATCTTGCGAGGAGATTTCTGTCAGCTTTCAAAGTGATTTCCTTTCCATGTACATTATGTCTGGATTTCTTAGACATACTGGTGAATGTCTTGAGATGCATTTTTTTTATGTTGGCAAAAAAGTCCACTGTTTTTGTTTGTAAACGATCTATACAAAATTTTGTGAACTCAGATTCACCTCTCGCATTTGCAGACTGAAGATCAGTTTGAACAGATTCAGTTGCAACAACTCCTGATGCAATATGGATCAGCTCATCTTGTTCATAGTTGAATGGATTTACCATACTATTGACTGTGTCAACAATCTTGTCAACATCAGTTTTGTCACGTTTCATACGACTTGGTAAGAGATCTGATCGAGTTTCACTATGATCTCCTTTACCAGCCATGGCTTCACATTCACGGGTGATTGATCCTCTAGCATGATGGGACCATATCCATCTGTTGACTGCACCCTTGCTAGTACTGAAACCTGTCATACCACCTTTTGATTTTGAGTCTCGGTTAGCAGTTTGTTCGATCGTTTGGTCACAAGAAATTGTGGCAAAGGCATTTTGGCTCCTTTGAACAGCGAAGGCACCTTCCAGGCATTGCTTATATATATCTGGATGAATGAAGGGAAGGTCACGCATCTCTAGCCAGTATACAGAAAGGTATCGGCTGTAGTTTACGTGATCATAAGCAAACATCCAGGGTAATATTTTTCTTACACTTGCTAAGTGGAGTTCCCAGTTTGCCTCACGAGTGCCTCTAAGGAAGAGTAAGAGAACTTCAACCATATCAATGTATGAACTCCAGAATGCAAAAGTCTGTTTTTTGTTGTTGGCCTGTATGAAGTCTTGATAAGAAGACATGAACAAGCGAAATCTTTCTTCCTTGAGTATTTGTTGATACTGTGGTCCTGGAAAGGACTGTGATAAGGCTGTTATTAATGATTTCACCTTTTCAGCTTCCACTTCAGGAATGCTATTCAAGTAAGTAGTCAATCGCATCTGCTGCATTGCCTCAGCCACCAGCTTATGTACTCTGACTGCTCGGTTGTAATGCTTTCCTGAAAATACTCCATTCACTGAACCTACAGCGATAATTTCAGATTCTATCATGATATCTTGAAGTCCAGCATCTCTAAAGCGCTTTCCCAAACAGCCAAGAAAGGACATTACTGTGTGAAAAGCACCAAGTCTTATCACCAACTTTTCCATGAATTGTGGATTACTCCATCTGATTTGCTGAGCTTTTGCATAGATAGCTTGGTCCATCACAATGACAATTGTCTCCAACTGCAGCTTGTCAGCAATTTTAACACTTTGTTGTAGAATGGTTAAAACAGTATCCATTTCAGTTGGGCTGCTATCAATTACAGGCAAGTATCCTATAACAGACTTTGGTGGAACTTGAATTTGGGAAAGAAGCTGGTTGAATCCAGTCCAAGATGGTAAGATGCTGTTGGTGCTAAATCTCATCATGTAGTAGGCTAAGTCAAGCTGCATAGGATATTGCAGCAAAGGTGCATTATCAGACTGAAGGAGTGAAACATGTTTAGCAAATGGCACTGGGCCTTCCTTCTTTTTCCCGGAGTATATTGCCAACTTCACTTCTGGTGGTTGCAGTGACCTTCTCTTAGTTCTCTTCACGACTGTAATGTTAGAGGAAGAGGGTTTATCATTAAGAGGATTTGCACTGCTTTGGATAATGATACCATTTGTGTTATGGGTTGTTCCACGTCCAGATAAAGTTTCCTCACCAAAGTCGTTGTTATCCCACACCAAAGTTGTCGGAATGCCTAGCTGTATGTTAGATGGAAGAGAATTTTCTCCACGAGAGATTTCTAATTCAGCCAATGCTGTATCATGATTCAGGACAACAGAATTAGATGTGCAGTGTCCAAAACCATTCAACAATTCAATTAACTGGGCAGATCCAGACAAGTGGCGAATAGCCATGGCAAGTGATAAATGCTTAGGCATTAATGTTCGTCCTTTAGATGCCAAGGATATCAAATCTTGAGAAATGGAAAGAAGCTTTCTATGTATTGGTGCAGATACATCCACTTTCTTATCTGTTTGTGGCTCGTCAGAGGCACCCACTATCCACGCGAGGAAGTTGTATAAAATATGTGGAACAATTTTTTCTGCCTCTTTTAAATTCAATACCTCTGAAGTTGGTGGCCATGGCAGAGAGGTTTTTACTTCTCTAATTGCATTCTTTAGTTCTATAGATGTTACAAACATGTTTCGCAGATGCATTGGATCCATATATGAATAGTTTGGTTGTTTGCCAATGCCTTTTTGTGATGGTACATCTGTGTCGTTTTCAGTTGTTGTTGAGTAGGTTTCACTTGTTGTTAGCATTGTCTCTTGAATTATTTTTTTATCCTCAACAAGAGCAGATGTTTCAATATCATTTACATAAACAATATACCCTTCTGTCCTGTTTTGAGGTCGATGGAAACATAGCTGAGGGAATTTCTTAATCAACCTCTGTTTTAGATAAGTTGTCTTATAAGACCTTGCATCAACTCCATGAGTTTCCATAATTTGTTTTATGAAAAGTTCATTCAACTTTTTTAGTCTCATGATCTCTTTATTGTCAATGATTTTGGTTTTTACTGTCATGGAAAATATCTGAAATGCTTCATTGTACGAGATTTCCTCTGGATTCTGTATTTTAGTTGGTTTGGACAAGTAACGAGTGAAGGTGCGATAACATGTCCTATGATATTTCACCTCAATTGCTACACAATCTTGATCTTTTATCTGCATGAGCAGCGATTCATTTCCACTTTCTTCTGCAGCCTGTTTTAACTTGACTGCATCTATGGTTGAGCAGGTAACAAGTAACTCTTTTTTTCTCTCACCAGTGAATCTGCATACCACTGTTTTTTCTTTCTGGCAGAGAATACATATCTTCGGTAAAATATATTTTGACCTTGCTGGTACTGAAGATAACTCAAAACTGGAGCGAAGACTCCTGCTCTTTTTACTTGGTGGTTCATCATTTTCAGCATCTGCTTTACTGTTATCAACTTGAGATGTGGACACTGAAAAGATAACAATTTGATATGAATGATTTTCAGAACCGGTGTTTAGCAGCAAATTTATATGAAATCTATGATCGTGGTTAGTTTTATATATGCTGAGAGAAAAATGATATATGCAGACCAAATATTATCAAGACTGGAACCATAGAGAAAAGTGTTTCCAACATAAAATCTTCTGCACAAATTTAATTTGTGCAACATAGAATTACGTCGAACTTATCATGAACATTATAGAGTCCCTATTTACTGCCCTCTCCACGAGGGTAGAGTTAGACACAAAGTCGGTTTTTAATGTGTGGAAAATGCCCCAAAAGGGATACTCTGGATTGGGACAAAAACAAAAATTACCTCAGTCTAGAAGGATTTCTCCCGCACTGACCGAGGACAGAAAAGATGAAGTGTAGTATCAGAACAGATACTACACATTGCTCCTGGCCAAAATCTCCACCAAAATATTACAGTTTTTTTTAACACTACATTTTTTTAATAATTTTGAATTAATGATTTACCTTTCATTTCACCTAAGAAATGTAAATTACCTATTTATTTAAATAGATTGCAAAAGAAAGTTTTTTTTATTTTATATTTACTTTAACCAAAATTATTAAACTAGAGATAAGCTACTAAAAATAAATATATTATTATTATTATTATTTGTTTTTAAAGTTCCAAAATAATCTTATCTACAGAGACAGTGCGTTTGTAAACAAAAGTACTGTACCCCCAATGGGTCCGTCTTCGAAATTGTTATTATTAAAAATAAGAACTACTAAAGATGTAAACTTACCTTTAGAAGCAACAGCATCAACTTTGTTTTCTATACTTTTTAGGGCACGACCAATTCGTTGTGAATCCGTAAACCGTGCGTAACAGATTTGATGAAATCCACCATTTGTCGGCATTTGTTTAGCAGTAGTTGTTAGAAGCGCTGAGTAATTTTTTGCGATAATTGCTTGTGGACCTTCCAAATTCTTCCATTTATCCACATATTCTAAGAAGCGAGTCCATGTTTTAACTGAAAATGATAAAATTTTGTGCTTTTTCGAAGGAAAAATACACATAAAGCAATGTTTTGGGTCAATGTTTACATACATCGTATCTTCTTCGCTGGAGGTCGCCATCTTGTTTGTTTATTTTGTAAACGCGATTCTGATGATCTCATTGGCTAATCTCATTTCGGAGCTAGGCTTTTTTTGCGTAAATTAGAGAATTAAAATGTAAATAATTAATTAATGTTACAGAATTACGCTTGTGAAAATTGACTGAACACTTTTTGTGATTTTATCTAAGTCACCATGAATTTATAATTGAGTGCCCTTTTATAGCCGACGAAAGTAAACGTTTTCGGGGTTGACAAGCCTGCCTATAATGTCCGTGCTTCGTTAGTAAGAATCAATCGCATGGCCCTGACTGCTACAATAGCCGTTATCAGGCGTGGCGAACTCGCCCGGTAGAAGCAGAAACAAAGAACCACATTTTACCATAATATAATTTCTGCTAACTTTATGTATCAGCACAGAAAATACAAATAACTAAAAAACTGTTACTTGAACGAAATATTGACGTCAAAAGTTAATTTCCGCAAATACCGATTATTTGAAACAGTACATATATTTCCAACTTCTATCTTTTCGAACTTGTTTTCTTTTTTGCATGTCATATATAAAGTGTTCCAATTTAAACATCCTGTGTGTGGTCAATACACGGTCCTGATCGTCTACTTGTTGTCTTCGTCTGAAATCGGTGCTCGATTCCGTCAAAGGTCGCAGTGTCAAGTGTGTGGTTTCATGCAGTGCAGCAATAAATATACTTCCCTTCCAAACAAACTTAACGTTCTTGTTGAAAACAAGTAATGCGATGTATAGTTTGGAGTTACAATGAAAGTTATTTCCTTCTAGTGAACAACATGCCTTCAAACAAAAACAAAACACAAGTCCGACCGAACACAGTCATTCAGCTTAGAGCTCGATCGGAAAGACGTACAGAATACCAACATACCGGTTTTCCCTCACTGCTAGGATATATATATATATATATATATATATATATATATATATATATATATATATATATATATATATATAAATATAACTTGACCACATAAACAAGATCATTTGAGATAATCAGCTGTTAATCTATCGACATAAAATACTGACTGTCCGGAAATTACACCATCTGCCATCAACATTCATTTTTGAAAATCGCAACTGTGACATAACCACAGCAACGGAATATTGTATATGAAAACAAAACACACTAATTCATGTGTATATGTTTTATTCTACAACAGAAAATACCGTTTAAAGAGCAATAACTTTTCCGAGAACCGAACTCAAATTCATGGTGGTCAAAACCCCACAATAAACACTATTTCTATTTCTTAAATAGTGTATCTTCTTTGAGTGACACATCTATCCTGCAGCAAGACTGTTATCTGCATTCATCGTAACTATACAACACACTAAACATTCATATTTGAACATGTTAACAAGGTCGTGTTAATTAAAGCTTTCATTTTATGGAAATCGCTCCAGACAAGATATGAAGATATTTGATATCAGGAGCTAACAAGAATAAAAGACGATTATCGCAAAGACAAGAGATGCCTATTTGCTTAGTCTTGAAAAGACCAACGCTATAAGTAGGAGAAAAACAGTCAGCAGGATGAAGGGGCCACAAGTCTGTAGTTCATCAAAAGAAAATACTGGAATGATAAGCTATATTACAATGAGGTATGAAAACATCGAATTGATGGCGACCAATAGACCAACGAGTCAAACGAGCCACGATAAAGGAAGCAGAATATCGATCAGAAAATTCAATAAAACACATGTCATAGAACAACACTTCAAAAGTTTAAGAAACGGCATTTGCATATTTTAAAGGTTTCTGCCGAATTTTTATGTCTATTTATTAAAAATAAACTTCAAACAGAATCAAAATTAAAATTATTTTAATGAAAAACCAATCCGACCTAAACTTCCCATAAACAAAACTACATTTTTTTTTCAAGTTTTTTTTTCGGAATTCTGGAGATGACGATACATAATTTGTATTATTGGCTTATTTGAACTACTTTTTCTACTTTTGAGTGTTATTTTCGTAACGTTTCAGTTGATGCCATTACAACTTTCTTCAGGTGGGTCTCGTCGAACTCGGGAATCTTTATGTCGAACTAGGGAATATTTATGTCCGAACTCTGTACAACATTTCGAACGAAAACCTAGGCAGTTGAAGGTACAATCGTCAGTAAGGGCGATACGAAGAATACAATTACCACTTATTTTACATTGCTACCTGATCTGACTGACGGAACGAGATCACGCTACCCCCTTGGTTTTAATAAAATATTCCGTTCCAAATTCGGTACAATTTCTGGCAGATGTTTGTCTTATCATTTACACATTAAAATACTGAAACATAAACACATTGATTCAAATTATATTCCCCTCGTTAAACTTCGAATACCAGCAAAATCAATGAGAGAAACATTGAAGTGTGACTTTTATCATTCACAATATACAGAATTGCCTTATATTGTCGTCGTGGTTTAGCGAATTAGACTTCTGCACAGAACTCACAAGCATCGTGCTTAAGGACTGTCTGATAGACATTGTTTTCCTTGTTGTATTTTACTATTCGATACACAAAGAATACCGAAGGGATTGGCTCATGCCAGCCAGAGAAGCATGACTCAGTATAATGAGATGATTTTGAGTAAGTTTTGCTCAAAGAAATAGCGACTGCATTTGCGCAGATTCAACGTTTTTATCCTCACGCCATACATTTGCGGTTCTACACCGGACACGCCCTGACTGAAACAGAAAAAAGCTGATGTAATATCTAAGTCTATTCGTTCAACTTCCAATACCAAAAGTCTATAGAATGGTGGGCTCGTCGTATTCATATGAAACATGTAATTTGTTGCATAATATTTTATATTCGAACATTCAAATAAAAAATCAATATTTTAAGATGACGAAAACGTTTCCGTTTATAAATTACATCCGCAAAGAGATTAAACTAATGCATATTTATTTTAATGTTACTGGTTGCATATATATGTGGGTTTAATGTCTGAATGTTTACATTTGAACTGGCACTGTGTCTAACTTCCTTTTTTATACGGGGTAGTTTAATGAATTTTAAAAATATACTGTAGATATTTATCAACACGTATAGCAGGAAGCAATACACCGAAATATGTAGTTTGGGGCGGAAACGTAGCATAAATATTGCTATTAAAGTCGATTAGTAGGTCTTCTCATGTTTTTTTTATGTTAAATCGATGAAACACGTCTCTGGTCTGACAAATAGATGAAAAATGAGCAGCTTACATTTCTCCTTTTATTATCACAATGAAAATGTGTAACTAAGGGATGATACACTTGCTGACACTTAATCGTTTTTATCTTCGGTCAATAAAAGAAGCATCCTTCTAGACTGAGGTAATTATTATGCAAATTCAGAGTGACCCTTTTGGGGGCAATTTGCTGTTCCCCACATAAAAAATGAGCTTGTGTCTAACTTTATCCTGGTGGTGGAGCAAGTATATAGGGACGATTTTCAAATTAAAAAAAACATAAAATGGTCTGGTCATGTAAATAATCTTTGAAATCTATACTAAGCATATAATTGTTCTTGTGCTCAACATTACTATTATAGATTCGAAAATGATATTTTTAATGTTTTTCGTTTAGAATAATATTGATTCGGCTACGTTAAAAAATTACTATGCATATCAAACTGCATACATTTTCACGAATTAATATATTTACATTGTTTATCAAAACTATTGAACTCATCAACGTAGATATTATTTTTTAAACTTATATGTGCACTGCGGACTTCTTGAGGTATGTTATTTTTTTACGGTGAAGTTGGTTCCGTAATTTATATATGATTATTATAAGTGTTAACTAACATTATTTCGTTTGTCATTGCAGATATTCATTCGAACATTCTTACTTTTGTTATTAGTTGTGTAAAGACTGATTCAGCGAACGACACAAGTATAACACAACTGTAACTCCATATATGTTACCTATTATTTATTTTGTCTTCCTTAAACTATTAAACCTCATACACGTAGATAGTTATGTTTCGATGGCGATATCTTTCCCTTCTTCAAGTGTATCCATCCTTTACAATAACGTTTTACTTATATATAAATAATTTGATTATTTGATTACAAGATGATTTAATATCATATAGTGTTGAACAAATTCGGTAAATATAAGTAATAGATCAGGTAGTTAAGAGATATGATTAACTTTTAATTATATTTGTACAGTGATCTAGTTAAGAAAGCTAAGTAATGAATTCAATAATACATTGTTCACTTAAACTTATAATCATTTAATTTGTTAAATGCGATTATACATATTTAGTAAAACTTACAAGATAGAAACATTAGAAAAGAAACTGAAATCGGCCTCACAATCGATTACATCAAAAAGATCAATAAAGATAATAGTTATGAAAATACATGAGATACAGCCAATTAAATATTTGAAATATTAAAAATACAGAATGAACCAGGATGACAAATAATGAAAACAATACAAAACAACATACATAAAGGTACATCATTTTTTCATAATTTTAAATAACTGCTGCAATATGTGGTTCTCTATCTCTCTCTCTCTCTCTCTCTCTCTCTCTCTATATATATATATATATATATATATATATATATATATATATATATATATATATATATATATATATATATATAAGAAGGGAGAAGATACAAAGGGAATGAAAGAGAAAGATAGAGAGAATGGAGGGAGAGAATGGAGAGAGAATGAAAAGAGAGAGAGAGAAGAAAGGGAGAGACATAAGGGAGCGAAAGAGAGAGGAAATAGAGAAGATAGAGGGATAGAGAAGAAAGATAGAATATAGAGAAGAAGGTAGAGAAGAAGGGAGAGAGAAGGAAAAGAGAGAAGGGACATGCAGAGAGAGTGAGAGAGAGAGAGAATGCAAATGAATTACTTTCATGGACTGAATGCATAAAGCTTAGACTGTTAAATACAGAAATCCCCAACAATGAAAAAATGTTTAAAAAATTATTGCGTAAGAAGCTGGTTTTAATAAATTCAAGCTGGGAATTCTGATTGAAAGAGTCGGATGTTAAAACTTACATAAAACTTTCTGAAGCAAGAATTATATCATTGAAGACACATTCTGCCGCATGTAAGATAAATGGCAGTCTCCCAGGCAACATTTGTTTTTATTAGGGATCAAGTGATGTTTAAATAAATATAAAAAGAATGAGTTTTTATTTGTTTCATACACTAAACTGATCACAAAAGTAGTTTTGCCTAAAACGTAAAGATGATAAACTGTTTTAAATGTAATTTAAAACAACATGTTGCTTTAGTTTTAAATATATTTTAACAATCATAGTGAAAATAAAAATAAGATTTTGGTCGATCTATCACGCTTTAATGTGACATTAGATATTTGTTGTGTTACAATACGTACATTTTCAAATATAAGTTTTCTTGCCATGCTTGAAGTTTAAAAATAATCTCGGTCTTCGGTTTAGCAATTTTGTCAGCGTGCCACATTTAATTCGTACGATTTAATACTACAAAAATATTCAAGACCTATGCGATATTTTCCCCCGCCACAGGTGTTAAAAACTTCGAATAGGTAGTAAGAACTTGTTCTCTTTCGACTACTCTCTGTCTCTCTCTGTCTGTCTCTCTCTCTCTCTCTCTCTCTCTCTCTCTCTCTCTCTCTAGCCCAGGGTGTTTTTCTTTGGTTAGTTTTAAAAACTTAACTTTTTAATCGCGAGTTAATATTTTGAAAAACAAAACAGAAAATAACAAGTGAGCACGGATAGACATTCGCTAATCGAAAAATATGCCAAACTCAAAATGTTGTTTTCACCAAAAAGCCCGAAGGCAAAAGTCGGCGGCTTTAAAGATATGATTTTACACAGAGGAGTATACTATAATATAAATGTATATGTAAATAAATAAATAAATACATAAATGTATGTATATATATATATATATATATATATATATATATATATATATATATATATATATATATATATATATATATATATATATATATATATACAGAGAGAGAGAGAGAGAGAAAGAGAGAGAGAGGAGTAAAAGATTAGAATAAAACTTGTTAAAATACAAAATCTATTACGTCCACACTTGAAAGATTTATTTGCTGTTTCAAGGTCTTTATATGTTCAATTATTTATTCATGTTGTTTGTTTTACAGCATATCAACCGATTTCAAGTTATTTAATGCCGACTCCGGTCATTGTGATGAGAGTTGTTATGCTTCAAATTCTCTGTGTTCAAGTATTTATTAATGGTGTTTCGTTTGGTTGTTTTGTTTTCATTTGTTTTACGCTATATCAACAATTTTCGGGCTATTCAATGCTAAATATGGTGAGTTTTCTTGAAGTGTTTATGCTTCAAGTTCTTCATATGTTCAAGTATTGTTGTTTTTGGGTTTGGGAATTTGCAGAATATGATTTAGTTTTGCAAAGAGAGAAACACAATTAAACATCAATGTTTGGTGCATTTTTGGGGTCCGGAAGCTTATATTTTTAGATATCCTAATCCTTTAGCACCAGAAGTAGATAGTTGAGCAACCACACTCTTCTACCCGCATTAATACTCATTTTGCATCAGATTTTACTAAAATACCAACTCGTGTTAATATAGTGTATTTAACAGACATTTTATAATTTATGTATTTCGTCACTCAAAGAAAACCACATTTAATTTACCGTTAACCAGAAATATGATTGCAAATTGTTCATTTTTAGTTGATCGACTGATATTGTCACTGGTTACCATTAACAATTGCATTAATGCGTAGCTTACTCATTTTGTTATACAAAAGGTTAACATGGGTTTAAATGGAGTCAAATCAACATTGTTCTTTAAAATACATTATGAAAGCACACATCAATGTTTATTGGTAAGTTAATTTTGAAAGTAATGTTTATTTGCCGCTGTATCTCTTTATTTAAATATATCTATTTAGCTATCCCCTTCTCTCTCTCTCGTTTTCTTACTCTTTTTCTATCCCCCTCTCTCTCTCTTGCTTTCACACAACTCTCTTCCTCTCTCTCTCCATATATATCTATCTATCTATCTATCTATCTATATATATATATATATATATAGAGAGAGAGAGAGATATATATATATATATATATAATTAATGACAATATATGTATTAGCATATACTATCAGTTTCTTTTACTTTGTAGTCCCCTTAAAAGAGTCGGCTCGATGATTGTCAATTATTGATAACAGAGCTAATATACGTCAGTTCATACATATATATATATATATATATATATATATATATATATATATATATATACAGTCAGTTCATAATTCAAAATGGCGTATTAGTGGGTTCCCCCACGTGTGAGTATTTGCTCTCTTTTTATTTTTTATTTGTTTGTTTTCACCCAAAAATGAACTACTGTATAGTGTAAGTTTTTTTGAAGACATTTTAATCCAATAACTTTTTAGTCTTTGTCATTTTTTTCTGATGATTTTGTAGTGTTGCAGAGACGATATTGACATCAAAATATTTTTGGCACAAGACAAATAAAACGGACCGTAAAAATATATGTTATGTTTTTTGGAAATATGAAAAAATAAAAAAATAAAAATAATAAAATAAAACCATGGTTATTGTAATATAATATGAACTCACTTATATATATATATATATATATATATATATATATATATATATATATATATATATATTATTGACGTATAATAAATTAACATGTTTATGAGAAACATACGTGGTTACAATTAACATGTACATTTAACATAAATAACAAAACACAGGCAAGTTTAATAAAATTAAGAAAAAGAGCTACTAAGAGGCTCATCTAGTTTCTGTCTATTTTAAGTCAATACAAGCAAATAGGATTTTCAATCAAAAATTATATCAAAAGGCTTATACTTATATTTTCTTCGGTTGTAAAACTTATGCCTATGCCGACTGAACTCAACATGTATATATATATATATATATATATATATATATATATATATATATATATACATATATATATATATATATATATATATATACATATATATATATATATATATATATATATATATATATGTATATATATATATATAGCCTCTGGAGTTTCTCAACAATTGAAACTATATTAAAAAAACAAAAAAAAAAAAAACTTATAGTCCCAAGTCTTTCAGTGAAAAATCACTCATGTAAGTCAATTTATTTTTTACAGTTATTATATTAGTTTGTTTCTAACACTATTTTAAGGGATCATCAGTTGTTTACCATGAAAGACTCTTTCGGGAATTACATATATATATATATATATATATATATATATATATATATATATATATATATATATATTTATTCATTAAGATAATATGAATATAATAATGTATAGTAGATTTATCGTGATAGAGAATGGCTCGACATTGTAGATAGGGTATTATTATAAGAAATATTAAATGATGAAAGATAAAAATATATAATTTACAAATGTATTAAATCGTCATGTATTAAAGCAAAGAGTATAATGAACTGAGAGTTCGCTGGATTATACTCATTTATTGGACACTTGATGATCTAATACATTTTCAAATTATACACTTTTTTAGTATTTCAAAATGCCCTTTATATACATATGTTTAATTATATATATATATATATATATATATATATATATATATATATATATATATGTATATATATATATATATATATATATATATATATACAGACACATCTATATTTATACATATATATATATATATTTATATATATATTTATATATGTATGTATATATATATAATATTATTTATCTATATATATACACATCTATATATATATATATATATATATATATATATTAAGCTCCATTGACGTAGTGCATATATATATATATATATATATATATATATGAAATAAAATAGGAAACACAAAATATGTTTTTTTATGTATTCATCAACGGTTCGTTTTTATTTGTGAGACATCCTCAGGATGATACTTTTTAGAAAAATGTCATGCAAGTACATAGAAATATGGAGTTGACATGATGAATTAATGAGAAGAAGTAGTAGCCGCTACTGGGAGTGCAAGATCGAGGTCCGGGCTGAGAGAAGTCAATGGTAGTGAGTGAAATGAATGTCGAGGCTGTGAGTGAAAAAGGGGAGAAGTTGGAGTGTTAGTGAATTTGTCTTAGGGTGGGAGAGAGAGGAGGGGATGCTGAGGTTTTTGTTGTGGTGAGGTGTAGCATTGATTTTGAGGGGCTGGGGAAAGAGGAGCGGAGGGGGAGGCTCTGGGTTTTTGGTGTGTAGGTAGTGTCATACTTTTAGAAAAAGATTTGAAGAAATGAAGATTATTTGTAAAGTGAGCGTGCTGGGTGCGTAAGAGTCTGAAAGAAGTAGTCGAAAGGGTGAGATGAGGGAGAGGGGAGATTTTGTTGTGGTTAGGTATGACATATTTGGGGAGTAGGATTATTTGACAAGCTGTCTATGTCAGAAATGTGTTAATATAAGTTAGAAGGAAAATGTTGAGATGTGCTGAGAATATGACAATGAGGGGAGGGGAAGAAAAAGAGAGAGAAGGAAAAAAGTGATATTAATTTTGGTGAGAAATTGGTGAAATGTAGTTTTGTGCAGGCAGTGTTGATGGTTCGAAATTAAATTGAGGGCAAAAGGGGTTTAAATATCTAAATATTTGTGAGGGTATCTAGATTGGTGAGGCTGGTATTTGTGGTTAAGTTGTTTGGATTCGTGTTTATCTGAGTCCAAAGTGAAGTTAGAGACGAAACGCTGGACTAGTAGTTCAACCTTATCAGTTGCCGTGCAAACGACATCATTGTGGTTATACAGTGGGTGAATCGTTGTTGGCAGGTGTTTATTTATTGTTTCACAATAAATGTCAAATAATCTTAAATCTAAAGTATGTTGTCGATTAAATGATATTTGCATCACAAAGAAATCACTATTTGAAGCTGTATTTTTCACGTATTCGTGTTTTCTTAATTAAATTTAGAAAAAGGTTTCGCACTGTAAAATCTAACCTCTTATCCGTGTTTACAATAACTCATATATTTACAAGACATAAAGTTTATTAGGTATGAAAAGTCATGATATAAACACAAAGACAACATAAGTACTTAATTTGACTGTTACCTGCATGTTATAATCTTGTTCAAACATTCAATTCAATTAAGCTTAAAAACGTCGCATTATCATTATTTTTGTAGAGTTCTAATAAAATTAACAGCTGTTATATATACAACATTTTAAATTGATATGTATTATTATTACGTACAGACATGGGTGGTTTATGCCTACGCAATTTCCAGTGTATGAGATGTTAATTATTGCCGACCGGAGGGCATGAACCCGATTTTTAAGTAACCACTGACCGTTAGTCCGGTATTCTACCCCTCGGCCAAACTAATTAGCACGAAGATAAAGAGAAATTAAACACTATATACGCCAACTCCGCTAGTTCAAAGAGTAAGCAGGTGAACAGTACATATATATATATATATATATATATATATATATATATATATATATATATATATATGTAT
>OY744519.1:189758820-189783820 GCA_963556195.1 Sepiola atlantica | reverse complement strand
CTGCAAGAAAAAACATGTTCTGTGAGTTTCCGATTAAAATTCATATATTTTATTTGAGTAATTTATGAAAAAATATCTGAATAAAATCTTTTAAAACAATGATAAAAATAAATTGTATTATTATTGATTAATTTAGGAAAGTGAGTTCAATCTATACGCAAGTAAGTGCATTCTCATATTAATTTGTCATCCGTGAGTCCATACATTTTATGATCAAATAGTTGAAACTTAAAAGATGTACCCTAATTTGGTGCAACCATTATTAGATAGATCTTCGTCACGCTAACATGATAAAAGAAGAGAAACAGAAACGTATCATAATGAAACATATTCTAACGTCGATAAAGACTAAGCACTGATATTGTTAAGACCACCATTTTATTTCAAATTGAAGTCTGGCAGGCGGGATGACGGGCAGAGTCTCTTAAAGAGATGCTTTGACGCATATATAATTCGTTGCGTCCATTCTATTTAAATTATATTTCAAATTAAAGCGTGGGATATGCTCGACTAGGCATCAAAATCCAAACCTCTTTATAAGACATATACAACAAAAACACATGTCACTGCCACACCTGAAAAACGCATTTCTTTTTCATTCTACTGTGCTTAACATTAAAAATAATTTCCATTAAGAGAGTATTTTACGAACATCTGTAGAACATGTTACGTCAAGATAAATTCCATGCGAACAACTACATGGTAATTATCAAATCTTATATTAATAAAAACTTATCATACACTGCCCTGAAATGTAACCAAACTTGCTCATACCATTCATTATGTTTCGAAATTCTGAGTTTTTGAATTGATAATTTGTATTATTTGAATGATTGGGACTATTTTTTTCTCAAAAACATCTAATATATGAATAGTAGATTATGACCTACAAATATTACACATGTTTAATCCTATTATTATATCCTTCCGCAACTAACTGATTATAAATGCATCTCATTAACTCTTATCATTTAATGGCGTTGCCTTGTTAAAAGAAAGTAGTAAGTCGAACTTGGATTGTCTTTCGGCAGCCTGATAGCTCTCGTTTCCCTTATTTTGTCATTTAGTCGTCACATTCCATGAGTCATGTTTCAGACAGAAGTGGAAGAATTGCTGTTTTCTGGGTCGGAATATATGCATCTAACACTTACCATTGCCTAGATGTTGACCTTGAAGTAGCTGTTTTTAGTTTCCTGTAATCAAGTGCCTTAATACATTGTTCGGGACGATTTCCATAAAAATAGATGACTCAGTAGTGAACAAAGTAGAACAGACCAACCGACAAACCTAGCGAACCTCCCTTAAACGCCTCTCTCAAATAAAATGATATATGAACGGAAGTGTTCACACATGTGGCTCTGCGTATGCTTTTGCCCATCTGAGTGTTCATGTGTCTATCGGTTCCTGTCTTACTATGTTTTGAGGCATCTATAAAGAATCTACTCATCAACTATGTGAATTAACGCTTGTTTGAGCGTTTGTCTTTCATAAATAGATATGGAAACACAACCATTTCCAAACGAAACATCCTACAAACGACTATGCTCCTGTTTTGCATCTGCCGACATGTTTCTTTTATTTATAAATGATCAATAACAGGTATTGTCACGACGGAAATTGTGTTTTAGTTTTAGGTGGAGCCGAGAAAGACAGACATAACAACTTACAAAGATTACTAGACACATATAAACTTATGTACGACCATTCACATAGAAATTTAGCAATAAGAATCATACTATAAACTTATTAGTGACAGACGAAACGACAGAGATATCGATAGATGAACTGTTTATTCAAGTGTATACGTGTTTGTATATCCATATCTCAGCCTGAATCAAGTGTTCGTGTAGTATTCTGTTCAAAAGGGAAAATCATTCATAAAATAATATCTGTCAGTTGATCATAAATATTGATGAACTGGCCTACTATTTCTTGACAAAACGTATAACGGGCGACATTATTTGCTTCCGTTTTAAATTAGGCTACACATTTGATAAAACATTCACGATTTATAAGACAGAAAGATGTACTTACCTAAGAAAGTGTTATAGAATACAGAATGAACTATACAGTTTTAGAATCATACTGTCTAAACTAATAGATAGTTTTGTTAGTTGTTTCAGTTTTACTGGGCGTCGCTCGATTTGTTAAATAGAATAAGGATTCGTTAAATATATTGTAAACGTGTGTTCTTGTAGCTAAAAGTATTAAGCTGGTGCAAAAACAATGTTTTTTATGTTCAAATTCAAAAGACCATAACTTCTTTTATACCAAACTTTATTAATCAAAATAAGAACACATTTTTGCCAATGGGAAACAAGTTTACTTATTCTATTATCATAAAAATCCGATTAAGCGATTAAGTCATTGAAGGCCGATTCGGCATCATCTCGGTTTTTGAAGCATTTCTCGCGCAGGAAGTTGTCGAGATGCTTGAAAAAGTCATAATTGGTGGGCGAGAGGTCCGGTGAATATGGCGGTTGATGCTGAATCCTGTAGCCCAAGTCTTCCCGCTTCTGTAGGGTCAGTTGTGCAACATGCGGGCGAGCGTTATCATGGAGGAGAATTGGTCCCTGCATATTGACCAATCTCGGGCGTATATGTTGGAGCTTTTGGTGCATTTCATCAGTTTGTTCGCAGTTCTTCTCCGCCGTAATCGTTTCGCTCGGATCCAAGTAGATGTGATGGATGAGACCGGTCGTAGACCACCAAACAGTCGTTATAATATTTGTTGGTGCAATTTCGGCTTCGGGAAGTGTTTTGGAGCTTCGCCGGCCTCCAACCACTGTGCCGAACATCGCCAATTGTCATAGAGAATCCATTTCTTAGCACACGTCACAATTCGCTTGAGAAATGGGCAGTTTCTGTTGCGCAACAAGAGCCTTGAAGACATGTCAAAACGACGATTTTTTTTATTATCGTTTAATTCGTGCGGCACCCATTTATCCACCTTTTTTGGCTTCCCTATTTGCTTCAAATGGCGAACGACTGTTAAGTGGTCGAGTTCGAGTTCATCAGCAACCTCTCGTGTGGTTTTGCGAGGATCGGCTTCAATTAAAGCTTCCAGATCGTCGTGATCAACCGCAGTCGGCCGGCCTTGACCGTCTTCATCTTCTAGGCTCTCGTCACCATTGCGAAATTTCTTAAACCACATTTGTGCCGTACGTTCGTTAGTAGTTCCTAGGCCAACACACATCATTGATGTCACGAGCTGTCTCGGCAGCTTTTCGGCTTAGTTTGAACTGGAACACGAATACTGTGCAGATTTCAATTTTGCCTATGCTGCCGAAAAACCTGCAAAAACAATACATGAATAGATTAAAAATAGAAACGTATAACACGATTCAATAGAGCGAAATACGCGTTTTAAAATAACCTATAATAACGCTGTATTTATAAATAAATTAATTCGGAAAACATATATAATATAAGATGGGTGAGGAAACGCCATTGGTGTTGCACCAATGTAATAAAATAGGCAACGGTAAAAAGAGAGGCACTAGTACATATCTAAAAATAGAAGCAAAGCCACATACAAGAGGGGGGTTGTGAATTCCACACACCGACACGTGAATCCATAGAGATATCATGTTTAATCTTTGTTCTTTAACGATATGCTGCAAAATACAATACATTTGAGGATTTTGAATGTAAAACGCGATGAACGCGATTTTCAAAATAATAGAGTTATCACTTTATAGACTCGAATACATCCCCAAATGATGTTTTACAATATATGATACCGGCATAATTTCTACTTGTTTACAACTAAATTAAGCTTTTAATAGGAGACTAGATTTTAAATATGTCATTTTACTTTTTAATATCTTAATTTAAAGAAATTGGATTTAATCGCGTTTTGCATTCAAACTCTTCATTTAACAAGCAAGATCACAAAAACGAATAATAATTGAACTGTCTACTCGCTTAAGAGTCTGGGTGTCTGTATTGAAAGATAAACTATCAAAATCATACGTGTTTATAAAAACCGAGGAACCATATATATTCATGTACAACATCACAGCAAGTATATTAGTTCTCTTCAGGTTTCGAATTGGTGACATACTAGCCTACCAAATTCGAAATATAAAAAAACAAAATGTTTTTACTAGTGCCTGTGTCTAAGAAGTGTCTCTATTATATAGTGGCATTACATTTTAGATCAGGAGCGGGGAACATTTTCAGAGTGAGGGCCAGATGAGACTTTTGGAAGGAGATCGCGGGCCGTTGTGAAAAACGAAATCTCAGAATTACTATATTTTGTTTACATTGAACACTCTACAAATCAATGAGACTGCTGGTGCTGTTTGCCATGAAAAAGTATTTCCATGCCTGGCTCGATGGTTGAGGTAGACAACAGAAGAATGTCATTGAGGTAGCGGTCCGAGAGTTGGGAGCGAAGGTGAGACTTCGTGTACTTCATTTTCAAAATGATATTAGTTTTACTGGGAGGTCCGCGGGCCGGATTGCAATAATAAAGCCTAGCAGGGTGGCGGGCCGGACGCTAAACATCCGCGGGTCGGATGTAGCCCGCGGGCCGGAGGTTGCCCGCCCTGTTTTAGTTGAATGCTAAATTTACCCGTGGATGGTAGTGTCTTGTTCAGTCTTTAACCTTTGTGTTGCCGTAATTTTTAGGGTGATATTGAATTTTAGAACCATGGATTGTGGTATTCTGTTTATTCTCATGCTAACACAGAAAGTGTTGCTATTTGATAGCAAAACACAGTATTATTATAAATACTTCATTTCATGATATTCATTAAACACAGGTTGCTATTCACCAATAAATGGTGGAAAGTGTGACTTCATAGGTTTACTAGAAGTACTAATGCTTAATATATGAGATAAAATATAACCTCCACGGCTATATAGTATACAAAACAGGTAAGTTTATGTCTATGTCCCTGCGAACATTTAGCATAGCTGGTAACGTCGTTAGATAGTGAGGCAGTGTTGGATAATGTAGCATCAACAGAAAATTACAGGAAGTTAAATCATTGCTATGTTTGATTCCGAGCTAGATAGCAATTCCGAGCTAGATAACAAATCTGCGATTATTTATTCAGTTAAACTTTAAAAAATAATTACCCAGTGTGAATCTTAATTCTGAAAGAATGAGCCTTTTATTTAAACTTTCTTAATTATTAATTTACTTATACACAACTATACAAGACGTAGACATGTAAGTAATTACCTAATGTGTTACTTTAAATATAGCACTCTTAATAAACATTATTATTTATGGCAATACTCGTCAGTCCACTGATCCAGAATGTCGATTATACATACCAACGTAGCCGATGTCCACAACAATATGCTTTTCTTTTCTGACCGTTATATATTCTATTGAATTTACATGTACCCTTTTAGAGCTTTTTTTTCTTATATATTTGTCTATGTAATTGTATTCAAGATTATTGATTTGATTTTCTTATATCTTTCGACATGAATAGAACTATTTCTCTTCCCTCCAGCTATGATCAACATATTGGGGCGACTGAACTTTAATCGTAATAAGGTTATTTTTATTAAGTTTAAATAAAATAATCAATATCGAAATCCATAGGTTTTTTTTATAAAACTGGTATCCGAATCTCCATATGGATTTATGTACAGAAGGGCAGTCAGTATAACAGACCTCTCCGGGATCCGAATTAGCGACAGCATCGCTTACTGAAATTGCGATGAAAGGAACATACTTCCTTTCTATTAAAGCATCAACAGAATATCTATTTTTTTAAATAGTAATAGGTAAGTTGCCAGTATATATCTGATTATTTGGGTTCCTAAGGTGGCGTTCACTCGTGCAATGGATATCGGGGTCACGGGGTCAGCGAGTATGTACTTAAATGTCAACTACACCTGGTAGCATAGAGGAGACGTGGCGTTACATAGCTCAAAAAGGATGAGTGAAATTAGAGAGTTTTCGAGACGAACATTATGAGTAGATATGACTTAAGGTACACGATAAAGAAAGTGGTGATGAATATCCGTAGCTCGGAATACAACAATCCGCTGATTGGAGTAGAGGATACACATTCAACATTTTAATAAAGAGTCCCTTTTTAAAATACTCCGATTGTTTTCCTTTCTTCATGCTGTTGTAAAACGTTTATTTGAATTGCTTTTATATTGAGGTAGTATTTTATTACGCTGTTATGATTTGTGATTGCATCGAAAACAATCTATGTATTTTATTTGGTTGTTACTTGCGGGATATTATACCCCCTACGAAGAGAGGTAATTAAATAAATAAATTGCGATATTTGATTTTAGAAACATGATACATTTACCTATTGATGGTAGGTTTCTGCTTTTATTTCAAGAAAGTTCGTAATTGTTTAGGTATTTAATACAGACTTGTATACCGAAACACAATACGTATAATAAATAATGGATTATATACAATTACGTAGAAGCTTGGCATAGTTTACTCCGAGCTGAAGACCACGAAACATGTGATTATTTGTTTCACATAATTAATGATATTTAGTATAATTTTTATTATTCAGCCTACTGTTCACATCTTGAGTGTTATCATTACAACGTCTCGTCCGCTGTAACCACCGGCCTTCTTTAGGTGTATCTTTTCGAACTCGGGAATATTTCTCTCAGAACTCGGGGATCTGGACAGAATTTCAATCGGAACGCTTTATTTAATCGACGGGTGTAACCATTATTGGGAGAAGTCTTCAGTCATTCATAAGTCTTTGTCCTGCCGAACCGAGGATTTGACCTTCAATCTTCAGATGACTATTACTTAGAACTGGATGTTACTTAGTACTATAACAACTGGATAGGCCCCGTGGCGCAGTAGGTATAGATACGAAAACTTGGGAATTACTGAAGACTTCTCTCAGTCATGACTTACGGAACGATAGCATGCTACCCCGTGGATTAAATAAAGGGGCCCGTTCAAAATTCCGTTTAGATTTCAGAGTTCGACAGAAATATTCCAGAATTCGAAAAGGTACACCTGAAGAAGGCCGGAAGTTACAGCAGCCGAAATGTGGTGATTATAACACTAAAGATGAGGACAGTAGTGCGAATAATCAAAATTATAATAATTATCAATCCTCATTTTAAAAATTCAGAAACATAAAGTTATTTAGTGTAAATTTAAGACGAATTCACCCAGTATAAATCTAAAATTCGAGAGGTATAAACTTTGACCACACTCCAATAATATATTGCAATCACCAATAAAAATAATTACATAAAAATACATTAAATATTTAGGTGATAAAAATCGTACGTATTTCTATACAGAGCGTCTTGGTCCAGTGGTAGAACGCTGGACTATAGACATATCTGTGTAAGTTAGCCATGCTGATGACGGCTGTGAGCCAGAAACACGTGTCCATGGATTTCTTTTATGTACGTAAAAAAAAATAAAATATATATATATATATATATACATGTGTGTGTGTGTGTATATATATATATACAACTATAAAAAGCACCTACGCATATACGACATTAGACGTGACAAAGGAGACGTGTTTTTATACATTACTATCACGTAACTTTAATTTAAAATACTATTGAGAAATGCATTTAGTCATCTATCATTCAGTTGTGTCGACTCAACTTGAGTCTTTATGAGGTCCATTAATTTAAGAAAAGTAAAACCCCGAAATAATAACCACGCTCGTGATTTGTGGCACAACGTTCATATTTATATGCATTACTGACCGGTGAGGAGAGTGCGTTCTATTCACAATACACTTTACACCTTAAACCTATTATGTAAACTGTAATCGATGGATAAATTGTCATAATTTCTATCGCACTGACTATTGCTCTTATTGTCTAAAGGTCATTAGAATTACGTTATATTCCAGACCAACTATTTTTGATACTGTTTTTAAGTTCATATGATGGAACTTCAGATAATCTGAATGAGAGTACACAAACCTAATTAACAGTTACGTTAACGGAAGTTTTCTGACCTCATATTTAGAGTTATCGATGCGTCCAAACATCTCTATAAGAGACTCCGTCGGTTAGTCGATTTGTCACACTTGTTTGGGGTGGTATTTAGTCGATAAGCGAATGGGCAGATCTGTCATACTTATATTTGAAATAGCATATTCGTGGGCATGTTTTGCATCAATTTGAAAAAGCAAGTGTATTTCGTATGCCATAGACATCATCATCGTCAGCATCGTCATCATCATTGTCGTCGTCGTTGTCGTCATCATCGTCGTCGTCGTCATCATCATCATCATCATAATTGTCGTTGTCGTCATCATCGTCATCATCGTCGTAGTCATCATCATCATCGTCGTCGTCGTCATCATCATCGTCATCATCATCACTATCATCATCGTCGTCGTCGTCGTCGACGTCGTCGCCGTCGTCGTCGTCGTCGTCGTCGCCGTCCTCGTCGTCGTCGTCATCGTCATCATTATCATCGTCTTCATCGTCGTCGTCGTCGTCGTCATCATCACCATCATCATCATCATAATCATCATCATCATCATCATCATCATCATCATCATCATCATCATCATCATCATCATCATCATCATCACAAGCACCACAACAACTACCTGCATCAAAACTGTGTCAATTTGAGGTCATGATTAAAAAAAATATTTAGTCGCATTGTATACAGTTCGGAGAATATGTTCCCATTCTTTTTTGCCTTCTGTGAGTACTCGCTTATGCTGAATACTTTCATGTGTTATTACCTTCTGTGAATGACTTGATATTATCGCTGTAGTTATGATTATTTTCGTATGACCCCTGAACGTTATATTCCATGATGTTTTGTTAATATAGTTTTAAAGATAAAAAAGAAACTTCTGATATATTGGGCGTACAAAAATGTAGGTAATGTGTTTCATCACTTCAGTGTTATAATGCCATACTTAAATGTATTCATGTGTCCAGGTATCTCAATAAAAATATTTGTCGGTTGGTCAGTTAGTCACGCTTCTTCGGAATTACATATAATACTTAAAAGAGAAAAGTGATTGTATACATTTTTATTATTAAATGTGAAATTGCATGTTTATTGGAATGTCATCATCAGCAGCAGCAGCATCATCATGATCGTACTGATCGGACAGTATTTTGCCAGTGTATTTAGTCTTCTACAAGTTCAAAGTATTTGTTAAAGATCTTTGTTTGTTTGTAAGCTCTACCAAACAGACAGTGAAGTATTTCTGCCTTGATCTTTTAACATTCTGACTATGATTCTTCTCGGATGACCTATGGATATTTTGGAGTGATGTTTACAATGATTCTATCACCTTTAAATTGGATTTTTTCATGAGCCATAATGTATAGATAAGTTATACACTGACAAAAAATCTATAGGCGTTATAATATATGGGAAAACTATCGATTACCGTATCTGTGCGAGGCAGAGTTTACAATTTAGAAAAAAGTTATGTATTTACAAATTTAACTTGTTACGAGCAAGGAGGACATCATTCGAGTAGTAAATACGATTTAAACAACTTGAAACAGTTCTGGTAGAAGAGAAGAATAGGTTTTCTTTATCTTATTCATCATACGAATTAATATATAGAGATGGTAGCAGTTACGCCTGTTGATATACAGAATATATGTATACAGTTTTCAAATATATCCTTGTTAATGCTTTAGGCAATCTTCAGATTCTTTTAGGAAACACGAACGTTACCACAATGAAGTCATAAAATAAATGAATTGAAATACCCATCACTCGATATACGGTTCCTCGCAAACAAAGCCCAATAAGTGAGTTTGCTTAAAATCCAAGTGAAAGAAAAAACGCGTTGCTTGAAGCAAAGCTATGAAAGTCTTCAATAATCTTGCATGCAAAGAAAATAACTATAACACAATTTCCCTGAGTTACGCATGGAAATGGTAAATCTTTTATATTCGTAGAAATTATTTTTACTAGCCTGGATCAGTCCGTGAGAAAAAGACAACAAATATCAGATATTCTTAAATGATATTTCAAACTGAGTCGTATAGAAACAAATAGATGGACATACCCTCGTATACCGATATGTAGACAAATTATAAAATACAACCAATATCAGATATTCTTAAATGATATTTCAAACTGAGTCGTATAGAAACAAATAGATGGACATACCCTCGTATACCGATATGTAGACAAATTATAAAATACAACCAATATCAGATATTCTTAAATGATATTTCAAACTGAGTCGTATAGAAACAAATACATGGACATACCCTCGTATACCGATATGTAGACAAATTATAAAATACAACCAATATCAGATATTCTTAAATGATATTTCAAACTGAGTCGTATAGAAACAAATAGATGGACATACCCTCGTATACCGATATGTAGACAAATTATAAAATACAACTAATATCAGATATTCTTAAATGATATTTCAAACTGAGTCGTATAGAAACAAATACATGGACATACCCTAGTATACCGATATGTAGACAAATTATAAAATACAACCAATATCAGATATTCTTAAATGATATTTCAAACTGAGTCGTATAGAAAAAAATAGATGGACATAGCCTCGTATACCGATATGTAGACAAATTATAAAATACTATGCCAAACTAACATTAACCGGAGCAGAAAAAAGACTATACCAGCTGACAGGTGGCATAGCGACAAAATGACGTAGATACAATACGATTGGAGGATTTAAGAGAAAAGACTATATAAATGATCCAAAAGGCTTTTGCTTAATACAATACTTCATGCAACGGAAGGATTTTTTTTATTTTAGAATTTAAAATCCAACTGAATTGAACGAATCGTTACTTGAAAAATAACTAAAAAACAATAAAACTATTAGCGATTTTCGCAAGCAAGAAACCCGATAGATATATCTTTCTGCGAATTTCCAAGGAAAAAAGTAAATTATTTTGTTGTGACCATGTAAATGGTCCGGAACTAAAACGCGAATTCGGGGTTTATAAAAACAAGTGTATTAAAAAAAAGGTCTAATACAAAAGATCAGAAGAGCGGTTGTAGGTCTGTCTTGACTGCTAGTATTTGACTAGTGTCGGTGCCAGTATCTACTTCTTTCCCAGTGCAAGAAGATGTGGCACAAGGTCGGACATTGAGCATTACGCCGTACGTGGTGTATTCGTTTTTTACATGAAATGTCACAGCTTATCAAGCCCAAACGGCCACTCGATATTAATGATATGAATCGAAGATAAGAGTTAAAGATTTTTACTGGTGGATGGTGAGACAAGATCGCGTTAATCTTTAAATGAGACTACGTAATTCCATCACAAAACATTATCCGTCCATCAAAATATTGATCGGTAATTCTATCAGTCTGTCACGCAAACATTTGTAAAGAGATTACAATCGCTAAATGCGGGAATAACATGTATTTTTCTTAATACTATTTGTTTCTTCTAGTCACGCTATTTTTTATAATTTTTCTATGCCAGTAGAAAATCAATATGTCATTGTTTTATGTCAGGAAAGCAACACTTAAAATATAAATGAGACTGTTACATTGCATGTGTGAGATAATAACCGCAATGACGTACACCTCAAAATTATCGAAACGAATGAAAAATGCACAGAATAAGATCATGAAACATATCAAACCTCGTCATTCGAAACAAATTAGAATGCCGATGTTAGTTAATGACTAGAGGAAAAAGTGTTCTGATGGCAGACATGTCCGAAATAAAATGTACAGTGATAGAGAGACAAACTTGGTGTTCGCCGTGTTGACACGACTCTCACAATATCAACCGGACGAAGAAAAGATAGATTGATTCGCCTTCGAAGAGTGACTAAACGACTTGAAGAAAGAGAGAGACCATGATAAGAACCTGTCTCTTCTGATAACAATAACACGAAAAGAACTTCGTATGAGGCACATGTATAGAAATGTCGTATCTCTCGATCGGGCGAATAAAAAACATTCGACTTCTAGAATATCATAGTAGCGTTTTTAAAAACAAAAAATGAGAACTCACAGAAATATTATTGTATGAATTTATGAATAATATGTTATAATTAACCCATATACACATTTGTTTCATGCCAAACCTGCACTCATCAGTATGGGAGGAGATAATTCCTGCCTGTCACATGGTTAGAACACAAATACAAAAAACATATTTGACTCCGTAATCAGAGCGCGTACCGATTTGCCCACGACGTATTGCTAAGAAATGTAAGAGTAGATGAACGCCCCAATAGCAAATTCAGCGACCATATAAGCAAGTCGTTAAGCGAACTGAATAAGCGGGTTCTATAGTATCGCATTACGCTATAAATAACGGATTTTAGTTAATCATATCAAGTGCTTAATCATGCAAGTATTATAAATAATGCTTTATATATATATATATATATATATGTATATATATATATATATATACATACATAAAACACTTTAATGTGTAAATTAATAATCGGATTGCGCTCAACATTTTATACTTGAAATTTTTACTTTGCTAGTTTATTAAAAGAACTATTTGGAGCATGTGTTCGTGGCGCTATATGTAAGGACTTGGACTTATTTAGTGCGTGTTATATATATATATATATATATATATATATATATATATATATAATTATTAAAAGGAAAACACTATACACACATTAAGGTTGTATGCATTATAAATTATTTCGACCCCTTAATTAGGTCTCCTAATTAAGTGGTCGAAATAATTTATAATGTATACAACCGTAATGTGTGTATGGTGTTTTCCTTTTAATAATTCTGTTTTGCTCTGTTTAAATTACATTAAGCTCTTTTATTCAGATTCTTAGCGCAAAATTGAAATCTACACACTATATATATATATATATATATATATATATATATACTACATACATATGTATATGCTAACCAAGGTATGTATGTTTATATAATATGTTTCTTATATTTTTAGCAGAATTCCAGCCTAAACTTCTTAAATGTTAAACATGTAAATACAGCTGCTAGGCGGTAGTTCACAAAATATTGGGTATATTTTATAATTTGATTTACTTTTACAGATTGTCAATAGAAGATTAAAGCCTTCGTTAAAATTGATATGACATTGATTCTTGTTTAATTTGAACAATAGTCATTGTTGATCAATTAATTTCCGTTGTATTTGAGTATTATGAAGATATTCAGCTGGGGGGGGGCATCATATCGTATTTGAATTAAATCGAATTCATATTTATTAGACACAAATGAGGAAAGATTTTTATGAACTTTTAAGCTAAGTCTTTATTTAAATTTTTGTCATTAACCAATGTTATACTTTTTATAGAGATATCCGTTTAATCTTCTTAAATATAACTATCTACCGACACGGGTTACGTTGTCTTACGACTCATCGCTGTAAAGTAGTTTTCGAATCTCGCTAGCTTTTAAAATTGCACGTATGTGCTAAGACGACAAAAGTTTGTCCGAGCATAATTATATATATATATATATATATATATATATATATATATATATATATATATATATATATATGTATATATATATATATGTATATATATATATGTATATATATATATATATATATATATATATATATATATATATATATATATATATATATATATGTATATAAAGTAGAGAACTGAAAGCGAACTTTTAGGAAAGGTAAAACCTATTGTGAATCGGACACTTGCTTGCATTCGGGCAGCTTTTGGCCTTGTTTTTTCCCCCACAATTTTTGTTTCACTTTTTCCGATTTTAAATCTTGGCTCTTCGCCTAATTTCCTCTGAGGATAAGATTTTGATCTTTGAAAAGCCTGGCTTAAGCAAAAAATTAATTTAATGAATTGCTTTTTTTGCGGAATATACCTTGCATTGAGCAACTGAATTGAAAAAAGATCTGCCTCCGTCGATTTTCTAATTCTTTTTCATCCTTCTCTCTCTCTCTCTCTCGCTCTCTCTCTCTCTCTCTCTCTCTATATATATATATATATATATATATATATATATAAAATATTCTTGTATCCAAAAAATAAAATTTGTTCTGACAGAATGTATGACACACAGCGAAGAAGCAAACAATTAGCTAAACATTTTCCGATGTTAATAAAAAGTTATTTTCTTCTCTTTTTTGTGAATTATCGTAAACAAGAGAAAATAACAAAAGCCACATAGACGAGTTAAATCCCTTTGACAATTTGTGCGAGTAAAAAAACAAAAACAACTATGGATAAAATTAAAATGAAAAAGTGTATGTCATATAAATTGAAGACATTGTTTTATTTAGTCTGTACAATATCAATGGAGTTCTTATGAAAGATGGCTTAGAGTAATTAACTCTTCATACTTATACACACACAATCGATGTTCTTTTGTATTATTGGGACACATTAGATGTTCATCTTTAATTTAGAAGAGTGAGCTAAAATTGGGGATAATACAAACTGTTATTTTTTGTTTTAACCGTAACCACGAGGAAAATTCAGAGAATTGGTTAACCGTGTAGTCAAGACCTTCACGAGACACTTTACAGAAGTGTACAGTCTACAGTTTAAACAGAAAAGCAAATACGAAAACATCAAGACGAGAAAGCTAAAAGCAATTGACCAAAGTGGAATGATGTAAGTATATTGTAACTCGCTAGAAAACCGTTGATGTAAAAAATGAAAATAAACAATCAGACGACCGAGTCAAAAAAACGAAGGAAGAACAATGATTCAACCATAACATTCGTATGAAATCGATTCAAATTAAAGTGTCGGCAGAAATTAAAGCACATGCGTATGCTGAAAATATAATTAAAGCACAAAATTGACGCTGAAAATATCTAACTCCAAACTAGAAAGAAATTAATTCAAATGCTATAGATAAGGGGTTGAAGGTTATAGCGAATGAACTCATGATTCCAGAGTTCGAATCGCTAAAGTTAAAATAAGGCATGACGAATTTAGTAAAATATATATTCTCTTAGTGCAGTTTTGTCAACAAGATCAGTGGTTTTGCTGAGAAGTGTGTGTGTCGGGAACTGGACGATCAGATTGTGAGAGAGTTGGATTCGAGAGCGAGTAAGAACTGTGTTCTTGATTAAAATAGACCTACGATACAATGCACTTCAAATAGATACACACAGTGAATAGTGTTTGATGTAGAGTATACAATGATATCTAATAAAGATTTGAGGAAACATGAACTCTCGGGAATATACTGTCCAACTGTAATTTAGCACGAAGTCAGTACACGTGGAGTCAATAAAGTAGTAGAAAACTACTGCATCAGACAGTAGAGAAGTTTAATGAACTTGAACTACAAAATAGAGAAGATTAAAACTATGAACTGTCATAGAGATGGAACAACATACATGGCGAAATCAATTCAATTATAAAGTTAACCGATGAGTGCTGGCAATGAAAAATCGAACTTGACAGTAAACCTCCACAATACCTGGATTCTCTAACTAGTTCGTACACAGACGAAACCAGCTATTGTAGTGTGAAGTGAGAAGAAAGATGGATAAGAATTTAGTAATTTCAGTAGATAGGAAATATGATAAATATTATGATCTATTCACCGTGTATAAGGAAACATGATGGAATGTGGAATATTGGCATCCGGCTGTGGTTGATCGGGAATGTGTTAAGTGAAAGCTACTCACTGTTTATTTTGTACAAATACAGAAGTAAATAAGTTTATGATGGATGTACAAAAAGCAGCAGAGAAAGTTTTACATTAGATCTGCTTGAAAATGAACGATTTTCTGGACAGAAAAGAAGCTGACACCAGTACAAATATGACCTACTAATGGAGCGGTTGCCCCACTTCAGAAATAAAGTAGAGGAGTAGAAACTCTAATGTAAATTGGTTCTCTCTTATGATAGTCGTACTGGATCCGATTGCGGAGCTGTTAGCTACTGTGCACTAAAAACGGTGCATACAAATTACGGACACCATAGAATATTTACAAAATTAATTCATTTAAAACAATAATGTACTAGCCGAAAACTTGGGTAGTAGATTAATAGGATTTGTCCTCATGATTTATCTAGATCAGTATAGAAATTATTTCCATCCATTGTAACTTATATGCTTCAAGTTATTTATTTATTATCTAATTGCATTGACTTGCTTCTTCCAAATGATGTTTATAAGAATAACATAACATTAAATTTCTTAGAAATAATTCAACAAGAGACGAAGTTGTATTTTTTCTCGGATAAATTGATCTTAAAACTGACAAACAATATGTAGATGTGAGTTGGTTAATATTTTTGAAACAGGTGTTAATTTGGTCATTTTTTGTGAATATCAGTCAATAAGTGTTTATTTATAAAATGTTTTCTGAATTCAGAGTGTATTTTAGCTGAACTCGGTTTTCTCTCGCACTTGACTGATTTATTACGAATCGATGTCGCCTTATAGAAAAAAGCGCAATACAAAATTGCTTAGTTGGCCGACTTCCCAGAGCTCTAATTCTATTATGTTCAAACGTTGGGAATTCGATGTTCTAATTATTAGCCAATGTCAGAAGGTTCACCAATATTATTTTGATGACCAAATCAAAGAGAAATTATTAAAATGTATTAACAAAACGGACACGAATATTTCTACTTCATTTGATCAGAAGTTGATTCGTTTCATTTGGTTGTAATTATGTTTGGCTTTCGAAAAAAAGAACCTTGTGCCATATCACCGGGGAGTATCGAGGACGTATTAGTAAGCGACATAACATAGTTAATTGCATAAGATCAGTTTTCCTTGGTGTGGAAGATTTAAAAAATGATTGACACTAGTTTTAAACGTGATTATCTTATTTACATTAGTGTGGATGTACACACCACGAACACACATGTAAATAAGATAGCTAAAAATAATAATAAAGCAATAAGACTTTTTATTTTTAGTTATACTAGGATAAAATCTTGACTTTTAAAAAACATTGTAGTTTTTATTTTTGTGGGGTATCGGATATCTTACAGTATGCTATACATTCATCCGTTATCTCAGAGACTTCGACAGAGAGATATTTTTAGAATTCTACCCGTCTCTTTAAATACAACTGTTTGGATCTCTGTTGCACTTGGATCACTGGGTATATTAGACAGGTAGTATTTGACAGTATTATTTATATGAACCATGTAGCTTATATGATTACGTATTATGTACACAATACCTCGGTATCTAATTACCGTAAAACTCTTGGCAATGTTTAAGCGAGCATAATCAGAGAAACTGACATTAACTAGCATTTCTACTTACTCTCTCTTGCCGCATATGAGTTTATGATAATAAAAATTAAATCTTAGTATAATAAATGGTGTATTTTTGTGACATAACAAGTCAAGAATACTTGTTTTTAAATAACTTTTCATTTCATGCTATGTAAGTTTGAATGCAATACTGCAGTATATTCGGTATTTTATTTGTACAAAAGTGTAAAAAGTGAAGTAAGGTGTTAACATTTTAAGTTAAATAAACATAGAAAATTTAATATACAGCAACACACTACAAAAGTCATTTTTTCACATTTTTATTTACTGGGAATTGAGATGATAAAAAAGAGAGAGCATTCTCTGTCCGGAGGGGCTTAGATGATAGATAACACAACTACCGCTAAGAGAGACGGTTATTTTGTTGTGTCAAAACAGGTGTTTGATAGAAGGTTATACTGATATAATTGCTAAAGGCATCATTGGAGCTGGATGTTTGTACTGAGGTGTGGCCGCCGTCCCAGTATGCCCAAGTGGTAACCCATTAGCGACGAAAATCCAACACAATAAGGTGAGTAAACATAATAATACGCTATTATAATTTTGATAAATAATCTACAAAGCAAATGCTCTTATGAAATAAAAGCAAAATAATATATGTACGCTTATAAAGAATACCTTGCAGGGGGGGGCATATTGCTTTAAAAGTACAATGCACACACTATTTTTTAATAATTTGCGGAATTTATTTTTAATTGGATGAGTATTGAATTACTCCTCTCCAGGAGTTAGGCACAGGGCCAGTTTTTTTATCTTACTCCCACAAGTAAGATGTGACCCAAGGTTGGGTCGGGAGAGTGGGGTTTAAAAATTGCCTGGGCAGCCCCGTCAGCATTCCCCGGTAGGGGCACCTCAGGCAGTAAGCAATAAACTTACTCCTCCTCAAAGAGGGGAGGCGAAGCCTGGGAGGGTGGACCTCCTAGAACTGCACAGGACAGACCCATAGACCAGTGTAACTCAACCTCCGAAGGCCAAGACAATACCAGTCTATGGGGTGCAGTATCCATCGGAACAGATACTACACTTTGATCTTAGCCAAAAGGCCAAGAATTAATTGGATGAGTAATCAGAACATTTTTGTTAAGATTGAAAATAACAACACACATATATTAACTTTACTAAGTTTAGAAAAAAAAGGATTAAAAAAACTTGTAAATAATATTGAGGCTAATCACAAAATAAATTCTCGAAACAAAAATCCACCTTTTTTATATGTTTTATGGAAAAACTTATCACAAGAGTTGATTAACAGGCTAACACTAACCAAATGCAAAAATCTGATTAATCTAAAATCTGAAATTCTCGTAAACGTACACTTTCTAATTGACATACGAAACCTGCTCATTTAAATATGACTGTAAACTATGTATATATATTATTTCTACACAATTTAGATGTGAAAATAGAAAGAAACGGTTAATAGTTAATTTTATAAACATAAAGCTGTATATGATTTTTATATCAAATGTCAATTAAAACAAAATATAATTTTATGAAAGGCATTTATATAGAATATATAATTTTAAATCAATTATCAAAAAAAATAAATCACATACATTCATGAGAAAAGTCTATGTTTTTTATGCAAGCTAATTAGAAGTAATCTTCTGAAGTTACACGTGTGGTAAATATTCCGGCTTCTTCGAAAAGTAAATAAGGCAATATCTTCACTAAATGCAAAAGATAATTGAGAAATCTCAAATGCATTAATGAATGTTGTGTTCACCACACAATATCTATAAATATATACATACATATAGCGCATATTTATGAAATAAATTCCATATTATGCTATCCTGGTACATTGCCGCTATTCTGTTCAAACAGTGGATACTCTATGAGGATATTATAGTGTCCCAACTGTTGGTTATTACCAAGTATATTTCTAATGGCCATACATTACTTGAAGGGAAAATAACATATTTTACATCACAAAATACGTAATAAAGGTCTGCAAAAAAAGGTTGGATGTTAATTCTGTTTAATAAATGTAACTCAAATAGTATTGATATTCGCGAACATGCTAGTACATATATATATATATATATATATATATATATATATATATGTATATATATATATATAGTTTGAAAAGTCACACATTGAAAATGTTGCTGAAATTGCAATAATAACGACAATACTTTTTAAAAATATTTTGAAAATCTGGACAACGCCAATTATTAGTTTTTAAAATAAATTATTTATTTTCCTTAAAAACGTTTTTTTAAAACTTCACTACTGTTCATTATAAAAACTTTTGTCAGAATTATAAGCATTTTTTTCTCTTCTTTTTTCGTATAATCCTACCTGACTGAGACATATTTATCGCAGTCAAGTTGAAATTTGTCTTGATGTTATCGACGATAAATGTTTATATTCCGTTGTGTGTAGCACGCAGTTACGTGTATAAGGTAGTTTGAAAAGTCACACATTGAAAACGTTGCTGGAATGGAAATAATAAGGAGAATATTTTTAAAAAATATTTTGAGAACCTGGACAACGCAAATAATTTGTTTTTTTTAAATAAATCATTTATTTTCCTTAAAACCTTTTCCTTTTTTAAATACATGAGTACTTTCGATGATGATAAACATCTTTGTCAGAAGTATAAGCATATGCTATTAATAAATAACTATAAAATTATATTTTACGTACAGACGTTATCAGTGCAGAAGATTGATAATTTCGAACAGTCACAGGGCGTGAACCCGCTTCACAGAGTCACTTTTGGTCATAGGAAATTATCACGTAATCCGGAGAAATTAAGTAATATATATGCCAATTGCCATGGGTCCAACTCATCAAGACAATCTATAGGATTCAAGGAACTTAATCGGAGCCTTGCTTAGTAGCTTAAGTGAATGTCTATTTTTTTAATATCTCCTAACAGTGAACAACTTTAATATTGAATATTTTTTAAAGCGCCTTTATAATAATATCCATAAATACATATCAAATCATGTTTTACCTACAGACAAGATCGTTTGGAGCTTATGTTCTACTCGGTGCAGGGGGGCTTATAATTTCAGACTGTCGCAAGGCGCAATACCGTTCACAGAGTCTTCTTTTGACTCTACACGCTTTCACTTTATCCTCACTGTCATAGGAAATTGTGACAGAGAAATTAAGTTATATTTATACCTATTGATATATATATATATATATATATATATATATATATATATATATATATGTGTGTGTGTGTGTATAGCGAGAGAGAGAGAAAAAGAGAGAGAGAGAGATAACTTACTGGGAATACTCGCCCACAGTATAACTCTCGTAAGCGATTCAAAGTATGTATCTGTTTTAAGTGCGTGGTAATTTATTTTAGAGGAGCGGAAAAGTGGCTGTAGATATGTCGAGGTGGAGGGAATCGATTTCTGAAGGCAGCAAACCTTTTCAAAAGATCAGGATGAAACACCAGCAGCAGAAGAGAGAAGAAAGACAGAGACGGGACGTGACATCTCAAGCACAGAGAGAGGAACATTGAACACCTAAGATGTCATGCTTGCAACTTTGTAACTATGTCACGTGCAGGTTTGTTGAATCAGCATCGAGTGTATGTTTTGCAAAATCTAGAACAGACCAGAAGTTGTTTCATTCATGGTATACTTAAAGTCATCAGAACACCTGTCAGTTCTGTGGTTTGGTCTGTAAAAGACTCCCAGGCTTGAAGAACCATATCTGCGCCTCTCACTAGACAACTTTTACTCTAATATCACATCGATACGCCAAAAGTTGTAATGTAAGAAATCGAATGGACATGCATGAAAATATATTTGCATACCTGATGCATATATATATATATATATATATATATATATATATATATATATATATATATATGCGTGTGTGTGTGTGTGTCTGTGTATTATTAATATAAATAAATAAATATATATATATATATGTGTATATTATTAATATAAATAAATAAATACATAAATATATATATATATATATATATATATATATATATATTAGTACTTGATGTATCAACATAAAATATTATAAGGAGATATAAGTGTTTATGTGTCAGTTTTCAGTATTTACTTCAACAGTGCTCGATACGTAAGTAGAGCTAGGTAGTAAGCAATGAAAATATATATTGCAATCAAGCTACACAGAGGCTCCCGTGTTTCATACCCGGGGGGGAGGGGATCGTCAGGCTAAATGCATTTAGCCTGACGATTTCCCCCCGGGGATTAAACACGGGAGCCTCTGTGTAGCTTGATTGCTATATATATTTTCATTGCTTACTATATATATATATATATATATATATATATATATATATATATATATATATATGCATACGGTATGCAAATATATTTCCATAGAAAAATAAAGGAAGCTATATCTTAAGTTAGGTTACACTAGCCTACATGTTTTTTGTAAGCTTTACATCTTATTTTCGTTTCGGTTCTTATAGTAAAATGTAGCTCTCCTGTGCCACTAGTAGGAAATCCATTTTTATTAATAAATATATATTTATTATGTCTGCCCTGGCTTGTTTGAAAAAAAATGTAATTCATAACTTTTTTATAAATAAGAAACATTAACATGGTTATAATTTGGAACCGGATTCATGTATCCTTTAAATGTGAACTTTATAAAATGTTAATCGTTCCAGAAAAGAACAGGAAGAAGCGATAAATGTGCTTTTAAACTCACAATGTAGAAACATACATTCGGTCTCTCTTAAAAAAGAAACATTTAACATAGATACTAACTAAAACAATATTTCGAAATATATTTTCGAACTATTTATTATCTTAACTGACTTGACGTATGGTGTTTGGTATTTACCTTTAGTTTGGAGAAATAGGTCTAATATTCGCATATATATATATATATATATATATATATATATATATATATATATATATATATATATATGTATATATATGCATAGATAATTATACATGTTCCCATATATATATATATATATATATATATATATATATATATATATATATATATATATATATGCATGTTATATGTATGCGTTTATCAAATTAATTTTCTTTATACAAGCCTATTAGTTTACACAAGCTTTACCATATTTTGGTATAATGAATTCATTGTGATAATCAACATAAGACAAAATAGAAATACATCTGAGTTTAAAATTAAAAATAAAATGTGATGTTTATGTTTTAAACTAATTGACACGAGTCTTCAACTGGCACTTCACACATATATCAATCTATCTATATTCAAAGCAGATAGACATATAACTATGCGTTTGTAATATAATAATTATTTCTTGTTGATTCCGTAACAATCAGAACGATTGGCTTTCATTATTGACCTTTATATTTTACCCCTCATCATTTCTATTGTTAATATGAAACTAACAATAACATTAAAATCTTGAGTCGTTTTAATTAATGATCTACTTACGTTGACTAATGGGTGTATAGATCTACAAGTATATATGTTAGCACAGGTAAATGAGTGTGATCACAGACAGCCTTGCATGTTTCCAACATAATCATTTTCTCAGAGCAAGGCAGAAAGGGGTCAATTAAGGAGTCAAAAAAGATCAGGGAAGGTTGAGGTCATTACTGGGATATGATTGATAAAATCGACAGCAGAATGAATTGTCGATAACTCCGAAAACAATGACCTGAATTCAACATCTGAATAAAGTGCATAGACGGATCCCTGGATATAACATCACGTGAGACGAAAGCGAGAAAAAACGTTAAGACTTTTTGAAGACCGACTTGAGAGTTTGAAGCAAACGGTTACTGACAAAATGTCTTACCAATGACCTAAATGTTGAAAATCCCTGGCGCCGATGAGCGCTGATCTGTCTGTCTATCCGTCTATATGTTTTCTATCTTGTTGTATATCCATAGTTACTTATAATAATATAACTGTCTCTCTCCTTCATAAAAGAAGTGGCAATTGTAATTGTGATTACTTAATTTTTTTTTCAAGAAACCGTCATTTCCAGAATATTTCTCATCTTGATTCTCCTCACTATAACGCAATGAAGTTATATGCGCAATAACAAAACGAGGACACATTCGTGCGAAATGACGAAACGATAAAGAATCAACAAGGACACGCGGAGGGGGGAATGGGAAGAACGATTGACAACGATACCCATTTCGATTTCGAGGGAGAAAGAAATATCAAAAGGAAATACTACACTTTAACACACTGATCTACAATGCATACTTCTTAAATATACCACTACTACTACTACTACTACTACTAGTAGTAGTAGTAGTAGTAGTAGTAATGGCCAATAAGCATTTATTAGATTAATCTGTAACACAATTACACTACATTTGACATTAAATATAAATCGTAAACCGGGTATAATTGAAGGAATAAAAAAGAGGGAAATATGGTGGCTGGTACTTGATTAATAGTATACATTTTATTTTGTGGCGCCGACAAATATAACACAAATAATTTGTCTTAGAACATTTTATTTTCTTTGGTTGTCTAAATGTTGCCGTCGTTAAAACTTCTTTCATCGATATTTAAATAAATTGATGAAATCAATCGTTGGCTCAATAATACACAGGTAAAAAAAACATTGTTAATATTAATGTATGAAATATTAGTGTATAAATATATGAAAATAAAAATTGTTAATATACATAGAGAAATATTAGTGTATAAACATAATAGTTAGCAAGTCCCCACTCCGAGTGTTAAGAGTGGGTTTCAAAATAATAACTTCATGATTAAAAAAAATGATTAGGAAAAATTACAACATTAAAAAGTAATTCCTCCTATTTCTTTCTGAAAAGTTGAGCGATATATATCATCAATTTCCACCTAAAGAGGAGAGAATCGAAAAAGCAATAGAGATGTCAATGAAATAAGGAAAATGGGTCCGTGTCTGCGCAAGTAAAAGCAAAAGTGTTGACACTTGAAGCAGAAGTTAGAGCAAACCTTTCGTATAGCTCTAAATTGATCGCCATAATTACACTTTCTGGTGTCGACAAAGTAGACACACGCAGATGACGAAATTGATAGAAAAATCGTAAACAATTTATATTTAGATAATTTAAAATGTTACAGGTGTAGTTTAACATTTACATAGTAAAAAAACGATTCAATAGATAAAAGTACTGTTTCATTTAAACGCACACTTCAACCACATCGATTAAAATACAATTTACTAAACTAAATTTAAAAAAAGAATGTTAGAATAAGTTGTGTTGGCCACATGTGAATGCCCGTAAGGATTGTTTACAAATAAAAACTCGATAAACACCAAACGCATATACATAGCTTTCTTTATATGATGTTACCGTGTTGACACCATTGTTTTATCACAGTCTTCTACTCGGTGTTTTTAGTAACCTGGGTGACAAACACCAGCGATATCAATCACTGCAGACGTCATCGCCACCCTATGTCAAAACCGCTCTACCGTTTTTTTCATAAGTAACTATGTCTCAGAATTGTTTAGTTTCGTGCATTTCTTAACCAACCCACAAATGATAAGTATTTAGTTTTCAAATGCACCAACGAGTCCTAGTACTGTCGTATAATATTCTAATTTAATTAGCGCATTCTTAACTAAATTACAATCTTTTGATAGATTATGTTTAGCGCAAGTTTCGTAACAATTAGTTTATAAACAGAATACACTACCCCCTACTAGCAATCGCGTTACATATAGATTGTATATTGATGTGCGTGTCGTTGCGTATATGGGTGTATATGTGCGTGTCGATATACTATACACGTTTATAGAATAGCAATTGATTAAACTACTTGGAAAATACTTTACTTATATAATTCGAGAAAAAACAGTGTTTTGTTATTTATCATTACTTCAAAATA
>OY744519.1:189726320-189753820 GCA_963556195.1 Sepiola atlantica | reverse complement strand
GAAAAGGATCTTAAAACACAGTTCAAAACCTCGGTGACTCAGAAAAGGAAAACGGTTCGAAAAAAATGTCATCTTGTTAGTCGCTGAGGTTTTGAAAAAAGGGTCTTAAGGCAATTTCTAGCCAATAAAAGTCTACCCGTATTAATGAAACCATATCATTTTCCTAGGATATGTAATGTATTTTTTTTAATAAATTATTTATACTGTTGATCTCGTATCCTTACGATCGAGTACTTCATTGATTTATTTTCAAAATATCCCGACAAACTATATATATATATATATATATATATATATATATATATATATATATATAATTACAAATATTATTTGTATACTTACATATGTAAGTGTGCTAAGCTTTCGCTCCCATCAGTGTAGTAAGGTACAATTTTAGACGGTAACGGGCGCGAACACGGTTTACAGAGAAAATCAACTCTCTGAACACGTTCGCTCTATCACAAAAACCATCGGAAATTCTCGCGTGATACAGGAGAATTAAGTTCTATGAATGCCTTAATAAAGCAGGCAAAAAACAGCAGACAATCGAGAGGGGTTAACGAACGTTATATGAATCTGGCTAATATATATATATATATATATATATATATATATATATATATATTTGTATATCTGCTAAGCCATTTTCTATTTTTCAAAATGTATTTTCGCTTGAATATTTTCTGTAACTTTATTCACTCTTGCGTAAAAGGCGTTTCTCACCTAAATAACCTATTTTGACTTTACAGTTGCAGTGGTCGATAAATCATTCGCCTAAAAATATTATTGAAATTTTGACGTTAATTCGCTCGAAAAAGAAATAAAACAAACTTTCGATCGTCTCTCTCTATTTCACTCTCATTGTTTTGCGTTTTTCTTTTTTAAATATAGAAAATATTTTCTCATTAAACTGATCTGTCCGTCGGGAATTAGTTTCCAATCGATCCTTCACGCTTAACTTTGAATTCCCGTGTCAATGGCTTAATGCGCAGAGTGAATAGTTGCAGTTTATATTAGATGCGTCCTCGCATCTCAATAACAAGTTACTCTCGTGTGTTGATCGGTCACGGTTAGCTTTTAAAAAAGAATTTATGGAGGCCTGTTTTACTTATGTTTTAATTCGCGTTCTCGCTTCAGTTAGAAACATGATATTTAATTAATCACCACATCGATATAAGAGGATGTTTGTCAATTCTTTCACACTTATATTTGAAAAGTAGCATTCTATGGCATCTATTCGTCTGCGCTGGAAATTCTATATTTTCGCTGTCGTTTCAAATAGCATTTGCATGGCTGAAAGTATACATAAAATAGACGTATCTCCATCATACATCCTTTTGTTCTATTTCTTCTTCCATCTCTCGCCCCATCTACATTTCAACCAATCAAAATCCTCCATATGATATGATTACGCCGACCGGAAGTTCATTTTCGTTTCCCTTTCCAATAAGCAACATAGCTGTCAGCAATAAATCAGTTTCCTTTGCCGATTTGATCAAATCTCAAATCAAAAAATAAATATCCATATAAAGTTCAGCAGATCGGTGTTACCAGCGGGAAAATCTCCAGATAATACATTTTTATTATGCACTTTTGTCGAGGGTTCAATCTTTTGTATGAGATACGCCAATTTAATCTATATAAAATTAGGTCGTATATATTCTGCTCAAAAACCTTTATATGGCAGATCGATTTATTTGTTTTGTCGCAAGAAAACCAGAAGCGGATACATTTTTAAATAACACCGTGTATGGCTTTCGAACTTTATGGACCAGAGGGTTATTGATAATACGCGTGTAAGAAAAGTCACATGATACCGTGGTCGATAATATCTTGTGTGAGACAGCAACTCCGGATCATGTCAATAATGTTTATGAAAGAAATACGGTATTTAAATGGTCCCCCGATTTATACAATCGGGGGACTTATGTTTTAAGGCATGTCCGTCCGTCCGTCCGTCCGTCCGTCCGTATATTTCTCCGCAACCATCCATTGACTTTCTCTGAAATTTTGAAGTAGGTTGTAACTTTGATCTGGTTAGAAAGTGACATTTTCCGATTTTTGAAAAAAAATTGGTTAGCCCCCCCCCCCCCCCCCAGGGGGTCAAAAGGTCCCGAAATGGCAAAAAAATGGCATTTTTGCCCCATTATTTTTCATCCATCAATTCAATTTCTCTGAAACTTAGGCAAAATGTGGAGGCAATTGTTTCTAATAGAAAATACGTATCGCTGACCTTGGAGAAAATCTGGTTCGCGCCCCCAGGGGGTCAAACGCTCCCAAAATGGCAAAAAAATGACACTTTTCTCCCATAACGTTTGATCCATTCATTTAATTTTGCTGAAACTTGGCTAAAATGTTGAGGCAATTGTACCGGATATAAAATGAGCATCCTACACTTCAGAAAAATTCTGGTTCGCGCCCCAAGGGGGTCAAACATGCCCGAAATTGCCCAAATGTATTGCATTTTACACTCGCCACATCGAGTCACATACAGAGGGGGACCACGCACGCGCGACTTGTTAATAACGTAAAAAGCAAAACAGGGATTATAAAAATGAACGCATTGCTTCACTCATTTTATTTGTAAACACACACACACACTATAACATATATATGTACGACATGACAGGAAACAAGAATCTTAGAGAAAATCTCTATCATACCAGTAATTAGATGAGCAACAGGACTAGTGAAAAAGAATTTCAAAAGCTATCTGGCGAGTATACCCGGTTAACCGAGTTCAATAGAAATACAAACAATTGCACTTAAAGGGGTGGTTAGAATCTTTAAAAAGATCTCTAGGCTGGAGTGTCTAAAATAGCCGGTGAATGTCTTGCGTTATTCGAGGGTTTCTTCTGGGCACAATCTTTAATCGTATAAATGAAAGATCTTGGCAATTACCTGTTTATTCGTAGTTCTTTGTTTTTGCGCGAAACGCTCGTCAAGTTACACTGAATTATTTTGAATTTGAGTGAGAAAAAATGAATAAAGACGTGGTCATTGGAATTACAGATGACATTGTTTACTTATCTATTCTCTGTTAAAAAAATTAACATTATCGAGCTTTCACCTTGAATAGTTTTGGTGAATGTGTATTGAATATATTAGTGGGAGAAAAGAAGTGAATTAGAATAAAACAGCTGATAACGAGTGAAAACATTTACAATTTAAATTCCGTGACGCCAGAATTAAAGCCACAGGATAAATTATATGTACGTTAACATTTTAAAATGCTGTTCTTCGTTTCATACGCAACGTTATTTATTGTAAGTCGCTCGCCTCTGATAAAAAGTAGCTTCAAGTATTTATTTTATTTTTTCTAATTAGTTTCAGAATGTAAAGTTTTCGTGTTCCTAATTAAAATTTGTCTTACGCGAGAGTAGGTGGATATTTATTATATTTAAAATGTTAGTAAATTGAGCTAAAGTTTAACATGTGCAGGGTGAGCTTACGGGAAACGGTAGGGGTTGTAAGACCAATGTAGCTAATTATTATTAATATTATTAGTATTATTATTATTATTATTATTATTATTATTATTAATACTAATACTAATACTACTACTACTACTACTACAATTACTACTACTACTACTACTACTACTACTAATAATAATAATTATAATAATAATAATAATAATAATAATAATAATAATAATAATAATAATAATAATAATAATAATAATAATAATAACAATACTCATAATGGTATGTGTACTCACTAGGAGGCTGCACACAAGTCATCATCAGTGATTGCTCACTCATAACACCGGTGGTGTTTCCTGGAGTCTGAGTCACGACAAGTCTTCCAAGATACTGAGTGCTCTTCATCTCTTTCTATAACTATGGAATATAACTTTGCGTTTCACAAAAGACGCTTACGATCGATTTATCTCTGGCATCGATCTCTGCTCCTCTATGAGATTTCGGCAATAATTCTCTCTAAAGTCCCAGTGTACTCCGCTCTCTTCAAGTTGAGGTGTAGTTAGTGCTCTCCCTCTTCGGCCTTCCCATGCTCCTTGACCATTCACGACTTTTTTTGTGGTGTCATCCAGGTCTGGTTCCATCACTTATTTTTGTGGGTGTATTTTATTGTCATTATTATTATTATTATTATTATTATTATTATTATTATTATTATTATTATTATTATTATTAGTAGTAGTAGTAATAGTAGTAGTAGTAGTAGTTGTAGTAGTAGTAGTAGTAATTGTAGTAGTAGTAGTATTCTAATAGTCGAAGCATTCCCTCAAAACGAGAATAAACGTACACAAATAATTTTTGTCTAATGTTTTTTTTTCTCGTTGGGGAGATGTTGGAGGAGAATTTAAGCTGCTAGTTATTTTTTGGCTTGCATTTTGCTCACAATTATAGAACTTTGAACTGTGACACAAAAAAGTATTACAAAAATTCGAAAAACGTTTAATTAAGCAACACAATACTGTTGTGTTACCATGTTTGCGTAAATAGCATAATGCTGTCGAAATCCGCAGAATATATATATAAGATATATATATATATATATATATATATATATAAGATATATACATATATATATATATATATATACATACATATATATATATATATACATGTATCATTCTTGTCGATATAAATAAACATTTATATATATATATAAATATATGTGATACATCGGAATATATACATACGATCTCACAATATGATTATATCAAATTATTAATACACATTTATGAAGACAGAAATATGTCTGCTCATATAGATGCATCTACATGCTATATATATATCATATATATATATATATATGTATATATATATATATATATATATATATAGAGAGAGAGAGAGAGAGAGAGAGAGAGTGAGAGAGAAAGAAAGAGAGGAAGGGAGAGAGATCAAGAAAGCGATAAATAGAAGGGATATAGTTATATGTTGCAGCCTGATTCATAGATGTATGCATCTATATACATATCTGCAAGTTTCATATATATATATATATATATATATATATTTATATATACATATATATATATAAATATATATATAAGATATATACATATATATATATATATGTATCATTATTGTCTATATAAATAAACATATATATATATATGTAAATATATATATATATAACGTTGCATGTATGTACATTTCATCGGATGATTCAATCAGATGTCTTTTTGAGACATATTTTCCAAGAAGCCTTGACGTGTCCAGAATGTCCATTTTCTTAAAGTTAAGAAAACAAAAATTAGATCCATTTGGTCATCCACGTGTACATCTACTTCACATCACCAGTTTACCTTCATCGGTCTATTATTCGATCTCGTCTGAAATCGGAATTGTCATTAGTTTTTTACAATTCCACAAGTCGGTAATTTAAAAAAAGAAAATCCGTCACAGAGAATACTTATTTGGATGTTCTATAGACTGGGAATAATAATTATTTTAGTACTTATGATAAACGAGCTGATATACCAGAGTAGATCATACATATTATGCTTTTGAAGTTAGAATATATATATGTATATATATATATATATATATATATATTTATATGTATATATATATATATATATATATATATATATATATATATATATATATATATATATATATATATGCAGTGTAAATGTCGAATGGTTTGTGTGTAGTCGTGGGTGTAGTAGGGATTATAAATTTAGCGAGGTCCTGATTAGATCCCTTACTGCAGGAGTGTTATTTTCAGTCCGGATAGATAGAGTCATTAAGATCATAGTGGGAATATTTTGAAGCCAAATATGATAATACATACTTGAATATAAATAAGTTTTTAGAATGCATAATTAAAGTAATATTGTATTTTTATCATCGTGTAAGAATTGCTTCACGCTACGTCTGTGGGAATCCACTTGTTAGATTTCGTCTCGAAAGACAAACAACATCACTCAAGCATAAGACACTATAGAATACACACCGAGACACATTTGAAACCTTTTATAATTCTAATGGACGATAACAAGAATATTTTAACCTGCATTAATATAAGAAACGAACAGTATCCTAATTCCCATAAATAACGTAAATACATACAACCTACAAGTAAAACTAAATAATTTGATTAATATTGTTTACCTAATATTTCATTTATTTTGGCTACTGAATCAGAATAAAATATTTGTGCTTCATGTTGGAGTCCAACTCACGACCTCTGGTTGTTACTTATTGAGCCACCGCGCAAGTAAGAAATTGCAACGATGTTTATTATATAAACAAAACAACGTATTATTGTCGTTTTGACAAGAAGTCTTTATTTTTTTATTCACTTTCTCTTTTCATTACTCTCACGCTCTTTATTTCTTCTTTACAACTCTCTATATTTCTCTCTTTCTCTTTCTGTTTACATTCTAATTTCGTTAATCTTGAAAACAGTTTCTTAAAAAACCACACGCGTGTTTTTTTAAAATTACTACTGAAAGTAACATACAAGATTTAATATTAAATCATTAAAATCAATGGTAAATACAATTTTTATATTTTAGAACGCTAAAATGATTTGTCTTAATTATTGTATGTCTAAAGAGCTTTTGTTATCTACCTTTTGTCAATAAAACTATTACAAGTTCATGAAACTGGGTAATTTTATTTACTTGATTACATATATACCATATAAATTATTCTAACATTAAAGCTAATAATTCGTGGTCTAAAGCTCGAATTAGCTGTATTTCATGAGGGAGTATTGATAAACTAAAAATGAATTGTAACAAAAATTGTTCGATTCAGTTTTCTTTATACATCAGAACACTTTCGTTTAATTAGTAATAAAAAATATCAACCCGATTAAATCTATACAATTAATCAAACATGTGTTGTCTTTTTACCGAGGGCTCGAAGAGATTTACCGGTTCATAAATTTAAGAATGTTGGTGTGAGAAATACAACAATAGATACGACTAAGTGTTCACTTTGTATATATGATTTATTGATTAGTAATGTTATCTATTTTGCAAATTTCTTCCTCAAGTAAAAGAGATAGAAAGCAACAAACTGACAGAGAAAAGTATGAGAGAATGAAGGCTTGGTGGAGACAAAAGTGGATACTAAAAAGGGCAGATAAGATGGTCGATGTGCAGTACGATGACAGTAAGTATTTATAGTATAACGAATCCTTCGATATTTGTCATTGATTCACTCAAAGCAAAATCTAATAAACTAATCCAAAATACACAGGAATGATCAGAACAAGAAATAAAAAGTAAGAAAACAGTTGTAATAATACGTTATTTAGTTTACTAAATTAAATATTCTTTAATTATTCGTAATATTTTTAGACAGAATTATGTTCCCGAAAACCGGTGACTCAATTTTTCAGCAGGAAAGCGACGCTTTAGTGACATCCTACATCAACCATACATGAAGAGTGCGATAAACATATTTCTGCTCGAAACAAATGTAGGCCGTTTCGTCACCCATTCGGCTCGTGTTATTTTTTTGGAACAAAGAAGTATATAAGTTACATATAAAAAAGGACAACATGAAAAAAATTTATGTTTCTTTTGACTTTATCTCCCCTGCTTCTCACTTTCTTTATCTCGCTCTCTCTCGCCTTCTCTCTCCCTCCCTCCCCCCTCTCTCTCTCTCTCTCTCTCTCTCTCTATATATATATATATATATATATATATATATATATATATAAACTTATGTCTGAATATATATTATTTTCAAATAAACTCATATACACATGTGGTTCATGCTACCCTGAAATCACCAGTGTAGGAGGAGACAATACCTACCAATTACACGATTCGAACTCTAATATAAAAGTCATATTTGACTCAGTAGTCGGATCGTGTACCACTGTGGCCACCAGGTATTGACATGGACATGGGAGAATGAATTTATGTCTAAATGCCAAATTCAACGGGCATATCAGATATAAATGATAGATTGTTGTAAACTATCTTAAAGTGCTCTATCTAGCGAAAGCATTGAACAATGATTAATAAATAAGTGTTATTTTCAAATTAACACGTATATACATGTGTGTCATGCTACCCTGCAATCATCATCATGGAAGGAGACAATACCTGCCAGTTACCCCACTTTAATTGACTTACAGCGTTCCGATCGGCTTTTACATGCTAAACCAAAGCTACCTGCTGAGTTTTTCTTTTTTTTCTTTTTCTTTTTTCACATTTTTTCTTTTTTTCTCCCTTTCTACTGTTTATGACACGTGAGTATATTTTTTCCAAATTGCGTTCTTTGTACAAATTTGAAACTTTTCTGGTTTAAATTAAAGTTCTGCTACCAACCGATGATGATTGTCTTAACAATTGAAACACTTTGGTAAAACTATTCAATATGTGTTTTTGAGTTTAATTTTGCTAGTTGTTCATTTGATTATCCTTTATTCCATTTTCATTTTACATACATATATATATATATATATATATATATATATATATATATATACATATATATATATTTGTTTATGATACACTATTTTAATCTTTTTATTGTTTACTTTCTTTATTAATTATGACTGTTTATAAACATACAGGAAACTAAAGACTTATGTAAATGCTAGATTATGTTTATATAGAAGAGTGGACATACACCAACACACAGTGAGAGTATAAAAAGATGAACAGAAGAGTTATTAGTACCAATATATTTGCTGTAACGTCATACGAAATAACCCGACGTCCCATAACAGTTTACTAAAACCTAGTAATGTCGTATATGTGTACAAATGCCCAAATAAGAAAAAGTGTCTCTAGAAATAATACATATATTGGTATGACTAGAGCAAGCTCTCACGGTGCTTGGCATGTCACTTCTCATTTTTCACAGCTCCATTTACCGACATATAATAGCACACCACATCCACAAAATACCTCAGAAAATCTGAATGAAAAAAAAACTGCCATCATCGCTGTTTCAAATTGCAACCTACGCCTCCGCATTATCGAATTCTTACTCATTCGAACAAGAATACCCCCATCAACAGGCTCGATACGAGATTTCGAGTAGAATCCGAGAGAAATGCAAGTCCACTGACGGTTAAATGTTTATCGGATAGCTTTTAGAGACTGCAAACACTTCAACTTCCTAATCTCTAACTGATTGAGTCTTTATCGCAATATTAACCGTTTTAAACTCCTTGAATGTATCATGTTATCTTAATCATAGTGCTCTAACAAACTACACATGTAGATTTTCAATTCTAACGCATTGCAACATTGCACCCTATGATACCTATAACCCTCAGTTAATTCCTCTCAATACGAATACTTTCTCTTCTGATGCGTTCATGTAATATCAGCCATGCTACAGTACCAGCTTTATCGCGTCCCAACCCCAAACTGTTTGCTTCCAATGTCTTTAAAAATGTTTTAATCGATTTTCGCAATAAATTCACAAGTTTTTATTCAGTATCCCCATCAGGTGCGTGACGAAGACTCATGCGAATCGACAACGTTTGCAAATATGGCGAGTCCTTATTTACACTGTGGGACAAAAGCAAATCAATAATTGGATAAAAAATAAAAACAACCTAAACTTTAAGTTCTGTTTAACCTAAGACACATCAAGATAAAATATACAAATATATATACTAGTAGATACTACCTGTGCTAGGACGGGTATAAGAAATAAATATAGCACCAGTTTGGATTGACTGTCTTTTTTCCATTTGACGGTATTGTAAGGTTTCGCTTCCACCTCCTTAACTAGTATACATACAAAAAATGTGGCCACTGTGTTATTTAAATTTCTATTTGATAATTCATTATAATAGGTTTAATAGGCTGTAAACAAATGATAAATGCAATCTTTCGTTGTAATATCTATATCTTAATTCGCCGTATTCCCACGCAAATAAAATCGCATGTTTTTTTTCAAATGATATTATTATGCTTGCACGATTTGAGAAATTCAAGTGCTTCAGAAACCCGATTTATGTATTTGTATATTTTATATAGACGCGTAGTCACGACTAATACATCAAGGGGGCAAGTGTTGATACTTCTTTAGATAAACTAAAACATAGTTCGACAATAGCATGCACTGAATTCACTGCATCTCTACATTTATTCTCTAGCGCCTCTCTACAACTATGCTGCAATAGTTGTCTGGAATTAACACATAGTTGACTAAACACAATAACCCCGGAGAGGGGCACTTCTTTTCGTCTTTATTTTCGCTTTGTGACTCTAAAACTCTTGTATATATGTCTTCCTGTATATGTAAATATGTATGTGTGTATGTATGTGTCTATATCTCGCTTTCTATATCTGGCCTCTCTCTCTCCTTCACTCTATCTATCTATCTATCTATCTATCTATCTATTTATCTATCTATCTATCTATCTATCTATATATATATATATATATATATATATATATATATATATATTTATATATATATTAGTATTTCATGTATCCACATACAATTTTATAACGAGATATAATTTTTTATGTATCAATTGTCAGTATTTACTTCAACAGTGCTCGATACGTGAGTAGAGCTAGGTAGTTAGCCTGAAAATTCCCTCGGGGATGAAACGCGGGAGCCTCTGTGTAGCTTAATTGCCATAAATATATTTTCATAGATTACTATATATATATATGTATATATATATATATATATATCTTACTATATATATATATGAGTAAGTTTCTGATAGGTTCCTATTGCAAATTGCCATGCCCTTGATACTGTGTTTGTAAATATTAAATGATATTGTTATGTGTGCAGGCGTTAGTTTAAACTATGTCTAGAGGATAAAGGAGCGTGAGAGGCCGAGCTTGCCTGTTACTGTGTAAAAACGTATGTGTTTGAGTACACGTTCTGTTTGTTACTGTGTATATATAAGCAGTAAGACATGCGTGTGCAAATATGAAGACTCGTATGACTCGTATGTGCTTACATACATTCTGGTTACGTATATGTCTTCAGTGGCACCTATTATTTTCCAATGTGTAAATGTATATTGTGAAAGGCGACGTAATTATGCTTATCGGTGATTATAATATCTGACGTGGATTAACGTATATAATAGCACAATACCAGCCCAAGTATAGATATAGACATTAGTTGTAGACTTTAATGTGTTTCCTTCTTTTGAACATAGATAACGGTTTCGATTGCACCCTCCTAAGTGGTAGAGTTTACAACTGAACAAGGTGCTCACGCCGCTCACACTGTTCCATAATTCATAAGTTCAGTAGTTAATGATTTTAAGAAGCACATACATATTATTGACGCTCACTTGCCGAAATCGATATTTCACAAATGTATTACCTAATATAACGAAAAATGTCATGTAGAGCATGCTTTCTCTATTAAATTATTGTTATCTAACATATATTTACTTTGTTGTTGGGTAAATGCTAGTGTTGGTTAGCGCACCGCCTAGATTATAAATCTCAAAAGTAAAACATTTTCAATTTGGATGTAGCCTAAAGAAGTTGTATTTCTATAGAAATGGCAGCTGACATATGTATGCACATAAGGTGCTAATAATGTTTGTAATAATCAAATCATTTATACAGCTCTATCTGTTACTGAGCACTATTGTATAAACACCGGAGTTTCATTGAACTTACATCTGGGAAACCTAAATACCATTACTATATATATATATATATATATATATATATATATATATATATATATATATATATATATATATCGAGGCAGCATTTTTTTCTTAAGACACGTATTATTAAAAATAGCCGACAATTTTTGTCTGGTTATTTTAGTATTGATCCCTTCAATTTTCCGGATTAAAATCTTAATCTCGAGATTAAGATTTTAATCCGGTAAATTGAAGGGATCAATACTAAAATAACCAGACAAAAATTGTCGGTTATTTTTAATGTATATATATATATATATATACATATACATATACATATATATATATATATATATATATATATATATATATATATATATATATATATATATATATATATATATGAATGCCATGTGGTAGAGGTAAGATGATTGCCACTGTTAATTACATCAAAGGGATGGCGTTCCGGTTTTAGATTAGACTTTGAAGACACTTATACGTTACTCACACTGATATGGATGACTATATTTTATACATACGCTCCTTACTCAGGGGTGGAGATCCTTAATAAAGCTAATAATGATTTCAATGTATTGTAAGATATGTTTATCATGAACTATAGTTTCGGCTTTTGACAGACAAATACAATATATCCGATAAGTAAACAAGATTAGTAATAGCGTTAGACGCAGACCTCCGGGTTCAGACAGACAAGTACGACATCTCTATTAATAATAGAAGTGCAATAGAACAATTCATAGCATTCGAAGTATAGATTTGGCTCTAGACAGACGGATGCGGAATCTCCGATCAGATAAACAGATTAGTAGTAGAAGTTGTAGTATAGTTTCGGTTTCAGGCAGACTGATACGAAATATTCATTAATAATAGAAGTGCAATAGTACATTTCATAGAAGTAGTATAGTTTGGGTTTCAGACAGACAAGTACGATCTCTCCATTAATAATAGAAGTACAATAGTACAATTAATAGTATTCGAACTGCATTTTGTTTGCCGATAGCATGAACAAATATATAGAAAATTCGTAAAGAAATACGGTTAATGTTAGCCATACTAAATAGTTGTGATACCACATAACAGCTACCTATGAATTACTATATATATATATATATATATATATATATATATATATATATATATATATAAATACACACATATATATATATATATATATATATAAATATAATTATATATATTTATTTATATATACATATATATATATATATATATATATATATGTATATTCATATCTCTCTCTCTCTCTCTCTCTATATATATATATATATATATATATATATATATATATATATACATATATATATATATATATGTGTTTGTCTGTGTGTGTATGTGTCTGGTTTTATGTTTTGCAAACGTTTGTGGTAATTATTATGTTTCGGTAGGCATTCTAAAACTAAACCACCAATAGTTTTTTCTCTTATCTGAAATAACAGTAATCAAATAAAATTCTCGATTGTAATAGACGGAATATATTTTATTTGGTGAGTTCATGGCTAAACTAAGAAGACAATACGAAAAGGTTATTTTCATGTAAAGAGACAATTCCTTATAAAACATATGCCACTTTTTTATTATGATCAGATTAAATATAAAATTACGACTTGAAAATAATTCGATTACAATTTGTAAAATAATATTAAAACATATCAAATGTTGATATCGAAGATATGATATTTATGGGCATAGAATAACACGATCAATTAAGTTGACTTTTATATGTGAGATTATATAAAGTACTAGTCGTAAAATTGTCCCGTAAGGTCACACTAAATAAAACTATTTAGTTTGATTTCATTCAATAAATTCATAAACTGTGACATATCTGTTAATAATTCTTCTTTTACTAGCGGGACCCGTGTAAATTACACAAAATGATGTTTTCAATACTAATTATCTTGTTTGAATAAAATATAAGATTTGACTCGTATATTTATTTAAAAAAATGAACAATACATAAAACAATTTACAAAACTTCTTTATACACAATATTTCTCGTGAAGGGAGTTCCTCTTCTCTGCCCATGAGTATATGTGTCTTCCCAGTCGTCTCCTCCCTACCCCCCCCTTCCACGTGGAAAACAAATCTCTTAGAGGTTGGTTGGGATCGAAGTATAAACCCGTCGGGCTGACGTCAAAAACCGACGTCAAAATCCTACGTCGCTAACTGTTGCGCCAAAGGGAAATACTTGAAAATGTTACGAAAATTAGGTGACTTGAATGCTTTTGATGTAAGCGTGACACACGAACACACACGCTATCGTATTAATATATAGATGCCTAAAATAATAAATGCGTTTACTATTATTATAATTATTATTATTATTATTATTATTATTATTATTATATATTTATTTTTTTAATCAATAGGTTTTCTACACGAATTGCTACCAGTGATTGCAAACTTACAAACAGCAAGGGTGTTATTCTGGTTTTAGAGTGAATACAGGTCTACTCATATACCCAGCAGTGACTACCTCCTTTGATGACCGTTGCAAATAATTTTCTTCTATCGCAATTCAGTTATTCTTAGCTTCAACCGTTTGTCATCTTTAACATTTTATAAAAATAAGTCTACCCAAGATTTCAGTACTCTCGAATAAGCCGGGTGGAGGTCTAGTTGGCGTCTCAATCCATTGTTTTTTCGATTCCCTTACACGCATGTTTTATTTAGTATTCTCCGCCTTCCAGGGGTTTAGTTTATAGAATTTCTAACAGTTGTTGCTCCCTCTGACGAATGGGATTTATCCCTATTTTTTATTACATGTTGCTGGTAAGCGTGTGATTTTATGTAAGATGGTTGTGTATTAAAGGTCTTTTTTTTATATTCTAGTATTATTATAGTCGTGCATTTTATGGGCAATCATCTTCTTTGTTTTAATTCATTCATTTTACCAGGTTTACCGGGTCTGTTATCGGTTCTCTTACAATTATTGGTATAGTAATTCGTTCTATATTTCTTACAGTTTTCTGGCAAATTCCATGTATTTACTTCGTGTGTCTGTCTTCGTTGGTTTCACTCTGAAATACTGGGAGTGCAAAATGTATGTATTTGATAATTTTTTAAATTTTTTTCTTATTATCATTTCCGGCCCATTTAACTGGGTGCATTTATAAGCTTGTACATCTATACCCCAGTGGATGCTGTGATTTTCTGGTTTTCCAATACTCTCTTTTTGTGTGATACAATTGTTCAAAAGTCAACCGTTGTCATAATTTCACTTAGTTGCCGTTACTACACAGTCGTGCCTGATTTTCATATTATTCTAGGCTAGTGAGCTGCATTCAATTCTCATCTAGTTTACGGTTTCACGTTTTTGCTCACAGAGTATAGATTTTCTGCATTCGTAGGTGCTGTCTATTTTTGCTTTGGTATCGTTCGTGCTGATCGTTTATTCATGTAAGACTCAGAAGTAAATCCTATTCTCTGTTTAGTCGTCCTTTTCGTAGTCATGCCCAAATATTAAGTGCGTGTATCTTCTGGCCTGTATTATGACCCATCCATACAACCAATTTTTTCCCGTTGTTTCTCTTCTCGTATGTGTGTTTCTTGTACGTGGCTTCTTTTATTGCTCATTTTGGCGGTTCCTATTTCTGCCATCATCAGTCTATCAGTGTTTTCAATGATCTAACTTTTGAATTCTTCTTTTACTTCTATATTGTCAGTTCTCTGCCCATGTTGGTCCTTTTCACGTAGAGACGGTCACTATCATACTTCTGTGTAATACATTGTTCATTGCAAATAGTTTCATTGTATTTTGGTCTAGATGTTTATGTACAGCTTATGAAGAGCCTATAATAGCTTACAAGGGACTGCACAGATATTTATATATTTTACCATATATTGTTTTTTATGATGCCTTGTCTGTTTAATGTAATTCAATCTACTCTTTCATTTTTTTTCATCATTTCATAAATTGATCGTGTCTGCTTCCAACATTCCCAGATATTTATATGTATCATGTTCTTCATGTGCCCTTACCTCCTATTAGTTGGGTATATGTATGCTTCCTACTGTCTTACTGTATACATCTCGAGTAGTACACATTTCCCATCCCCAATTGCATTCAAATGTTCTAGCGGATTATCATAGTTGGGTTTACTAGCTTTTCAATTCTTTTCTGTTATATCAAATAACTTACACTTATCATCATACATGGCGTGTTTTTTGTTCTGTATCTGTGAACTTGTATCTGGTATTACACCTCCTCAGTATATTATAGAGTGGCATACTCGTCATGATAATTAGTAGTTGTTATATATAGTATTGTTGGATAATGGCCCTATGGGAATGGATGTATGTGTTGGATATCGTTGGTTAGACTTGCGCGAATTAACGTAGGGTGGACCCGGCAGTCGAGTGCAGAATAGGGCCTGTTCTCACAGTAAAAAAAAACACAGAAGTGACAAGTTCACCGCGTGACGAAACTCCAGATCAAGGGTCAGGGTGCACCTGCGAGAGGCTCTGTAATGTCACAGGCCTTTGCGTGGGAAATAGAGGGATCCGTGACGTCACTAGTTTCTCGTGGGAAGCAAGTTTAGCCAGTCTGGGGTTTGGAGGCGAACCGATGAGACGTGATTATTACCATGTAAACTACAACAGATAAGGGAAATATTTCCCTGAAAAAATACAGGTGAGAGATATCCTTTCCTATCTCAACGTATGGTTAAGGAAATAATTGTTAAGTAACTACGATAAAGTAGTAATATTCTCTCTCTCTCTTGACGTAGTGAATATCTCCCAGCTGATTAAATAACTAACGCTTGAAATAAAAACTGAACTTGAAAGTGTAAAAGATTGTTGTCGGGACGCTTTTGTTCGCAGACAACGGACGGCGTGGTTCACGGAGGAAGGAAAGAAGTAATAATTCATCTACTAGATGGCATCGAGACGGCGACCCGTTACACGGCGAGGGAGAAATCTAAAGGTATGCAAACAATATATGAACTATGTGTTTTATGATGTTTTAAAATAGCGTGTATTAAATGTGAACTGCCACGGCCCGTAGAGGGACGAGTGTACAAAACGCGTACTACCGCGGTCCAAGCAGCAGTAAGCGCATGCAATAGTATTCCTGAAAATGTCTATCTGTATTCTAATCTCAGTTAGCTGTTATCCTCTGCTCTCACTTTCAGGCTCCATGTTTCCATTTTTTCTTTTATAATATTGTTTATTTACACCAATAATAGCTATATTATAAGGTATTCAATTATGAATGTTTCGAGCTTCTTTGTAATCCATACATGCATGTTTGTTTTCTCCTGCGAGATTCTTTGCTATATGCATTAAAAGTCATCTTGTCGTTTTAGGCATTTTTCTGTTGCTCGGGAAGTAGTTTACGGCTTTTAAGGGAAAAATGTGTATGTTGTCGCTGGTGTGTTCTTAGCATTTTGCGTATAGTAAGTAGGCGGGTTATTGACATGTGATTACTATGCATTCTCCTATTCACTAGCTTATTTTATTAATGTAGTTCTTATTTCTGGCATCCACTTCGGTATGTCATTTTTGTGCATTCATTTTCTTAGGTTTAGTTTTAGCCTTTCATGCATGTTCCTTAATTTTTAACCCAGTGCGCATGTATGCCCCGAGAGACACATCTAACACATATGAAGATAGGCTATGGCAAGTATTTGGTTTCATTCGGTTCGCAGACGATTATATTGCACTGTCGCAGGAAGCAGTTTCATGATAATGTGTTCAACAAACTCTCAGAACAAAATTAGCCTAAAGATGTGCACATGTATTTTAATACAAAGTCAATGTCCGTTGTGGCAGTTACTATAGTTCGCAAAGCGATGACGTTACAAAGAGAAACCAGAATTTGAAGGCCAGTAAATCATCTTTATAGTAAATAATCAGACACGTCTCTTCTGTGTGAAAAGGGCTGTGGAGAGCAGAATCGATCACCCTACTAGATTGCGAAGTCAATCTTGTATTCTGTCAAGATATTATAAGGTTATCTGGGTGACACCTCTAAAGATATGGTGGCAGTACTTAATCTTACGATATATCTGACACTTATATAGGTAGTCGGGAGTCAGGTAGTTTATGGAGATTATTAATCCAGCTAACTTTGCAACATTTTCATATAGTGTTAAAGTCAATTACAACAATCAAATAAATAGATATAATTTATCAAAAAAAACTTACTATATATATATATATATATATATATATATATATTAAAATGTTCAAAGTATGTTCGCCGATTTTTGTTTCATAGCATTTTACCGATTTTAAAATACTATAATAATTCTTAAACTTTTATATGCATAAGAATAAGTTGATCAATTCCATTCCAGCCACTCTTTGAATTAAAACACATTAAAAGGAGATATGCGAACGCAAATTCAGTGTTTTGCAGGAAGGCTTCATAAATTCTACAAATTCATTAACTATTTAGTAAAAGAAAAGATTTATTGAAATAAATGTTTATATCTTTTAAGCTTTACAAATAATTTAGTTTTAGATATGATTTGTTCTGAATTATATATGTGTGAGAGCACACGAAAGTTAACGGATTGCGCAATATTTAAATGCATAAAAATAGTTCATAACAATTTAGGATGTGTAAACCTAATATACTGTTGTAATGCTAGCTTATTGAAAACGGATATATTAACTAAAGGCAATACTAATCAATGAAACAAGAAATGTCAGAAGAGTCACAACAAGAAAACCATTCTGTTTTACTTGTGCCGCAAAACTCGAACATAAAACAATTAATAACACACATATTAAAATCTCAGACCCAATAATAGAACAATATAGACACTAAATAATTGTATTTTTACTGTACTATTTTATATATAAATGCGAAAGTAGTTATATGTTAACGCCTATTAACTTGTGTACTACTTTGTATTATTTGCCTTCTTAATAATTGTACCACATCTATTATATAGTTATCCGTTTGATAGTTTAATTTTGTTTAGTGATATTTTAGACGTAGGAGGGAATTTCCCCGCGCTTTCAGAAGTCATCTTACTGTAACGCATTTACAACCGGTTCTTATTTAATGAGGTAGTAAGTGTTGTATGCACCGATTATTGCTTCGTGTTTTATTCTAATCGACATACTTTGTTATACGTTTAAGCAATAACTGCATTCGTTTCAAATTAGTGCATACATAAAACTGTAAATGCCTTTACATCATTATAGACATAATACTTTCCTTGACCGAACAGTAAAAATGTATGATGGAAATAAAGTTATAACCCTACTTTTTACGATGAATAAATTAATAATCAATGTTTGATATATAACACGCTGATCTTGTGTCACTATTAGATTTCAATGATTTCTATCTCATCAATTCTTTCTTGGAGTGCATCCATTAGATCCATTGCTCTTCAGGCATTTCGTAAAGTCGGTTCTCTCTATCGCTCTAAACCTGTTCCGCCACCTGAGGTTATTCTCTATCTCTACAAATCTACAATCAAACCATGAATGGCGTATTCTTGTCATATTTGTGCTGGTGAATCTGTCTTATTTAAGGGTTCTAGATAAGGTGCAGCAACGTATCTGTAATTTGATTTTCCTACACTGATTATACAAAAAGTTTAAAACGCTGGTGTCTCTAGACTTAAATTATCAAATATTTGTTTAATGATATATATATATATATATATATATATATATATATATATATATATATATATTACTGTTTCATGTGTCCACATGAAAATTTATAAGAATATATACTTTTTATGTATCAATGTTCAGTATTTGCTTCAATAATGCTCGATTCACAAGTAGAGCTAGGTAGTAACTTATGAAAATATATTTATGGCAATTCAGCTACAAAACTTATATATATATATATATATATATATATATATATATATATATATATATATATATATATCGTAAGGTATGTGAAAAGTATGGCACACATATTTATTCATTTGTCCGAATTGATCGATGATGATAATTATCTTCTGAGAAATAACGCAGTATGATGGCCAAAATACAGAGTTTACTCATTCGATTTCGTATGCCGCTAGCTACTTATCAAAGTCGAGTATAATGACTGTAAAATCTGTCATTACATTGGTTTACTCTCCTAACATGGCGGTAGAAAATGGCCTTCAGCAATCGTCCCTAATTTTCTGTGAGCTGAGACTTGAATATTCGAACTGGATATCTCAAAATAATAAGACACGATGGATTAATTTTTAACAGAGTGAATGAAAAGCTTCATATTTGACCCCCTCTCCCCCAACATTATCTTCATTGTTACTATAGAAAGTTGTAGTAGAATCAATGAAGCAATTCATACAAATGAATATATATATATATATATATATATATGAAGAGACAAAATGGTGCCACACTACAAAATGAATAATGAATAATATGGGGAAAAATTATATAAGATGAAATAGAAAAAAAAAAGGAGAAAATAATTTTATATAAAACAAATTAAAAACCGTTATGTGTGGTTTCGGAATTTACGAATAAAAAAAAAAATTCACGAATAAAAAGAAAGTTCTCACATTAGCATAAAAAAAAAAACTTAAAGTTCCCAAGGCAGCCTTTCGTCCGACTCTGGTCTGGTCAGGGGAAACGTCGGTAGAGTGATTAAAATACACGAACAACCATAAACTGGTGTAGAATAAAGTTGCAAGCAGGTGGCATAAGGTTGTATACATGATATACATATATACGGATATATATATATATATATATATATTAATATATATATAAATTTACATAAGTAATAGGATTTAAAGGTTCCTATATAGAAAGAAAATATCCATACGCAGATAGAGTCAAGTCCGAAATATTTCGTTAGAAATGAACTCACTAAATTATTAGCAGCTGTGTCAGCATTACAAATGTGACTTTTCTATCAGCGATATTGATTATTTGAATCAGAAAAGCGTTTGTGTTTTTTTAAACTATGGAACGTCGACATATTTGCTAAGAAAATGGACTAAAGAAAAGAGTTGTCTCTTGATAAATCGCTGTAAAAAGCTTCCAGCGTATAGGGCTCAATATTTAACAGATTTATTTGAATGTTTAGAGAATGTTTACGCTCTTCTAATTTGCTGAAAAATATATTCTGCCTTATTTTATTTTATTTGAATCCGAGACAGATTTTGTACAAAATATGTAACTTTTTTTTGTAGATTTATCTCAGTGGTCACACTATATCTGCTTCTATATTGCAATATATCGAAAGAAGAGCTGTTTTACTGCCATTTCAAAAGAGAACAAATCAACATGTCTGAACCCTTGTAGACGCAATTATTCAAAATTCAGGTTTGCTTTACAGCATAGCCCTTAAGATGTCGGTCAGATTCTGATTTATTGAATGCCCCATATTGTGTAGAATCGTCGTAGATTGCACGCATCTTTTTAAATACAGAATAAATTTCTTTTCAGACTTCAGTCCTGATTAGAAATGTATGCCCCTAATTTGCGCACATATCGAGACCCAACTATGCGTATGTTCCGATGAATTGCCGCCAATAACTCTCAATATAAATGTTTTGGCACGCGGGATAACTGATCCCAGCATTTCAAAAAAGTATATCTGTAAGTTTGGATAAATTGAGAGAGAAAGAGAGAGAGAGAGAGAGAGGGGTAAAGAGAAAGAGAAAGAGAGATATTAATATTAGATGAGAAGAAATACAGGGATACGATGAAAGGGATGGAGACACATAAAACACGATTACAAAACGGACATAGATAGGGTGCTTTAAAAATAGCAAAGAAAAAAACTGCAGGAAAAGGTGAGTATAAGCGCGAGACAAAAAGATCCGGAAAATACCGAACATAAACGAAATTGGAGAAAGATACAGAAAAACAGCCATCTTTCAGACTGTTATTATTTTGAATTCGAAATGAAAAAATAGAAATGAAATTGACGAAGTAACATTATTTAACCGCATTGTACTTGTACGAACGGTAGAGCAAATGGAAACGACTTCATAAAAATGCATATGTGTAATTTACAGAGCGACTCCCCCAAAATAATCGACAAAAAAAGACGGTGCGGTGCCTGAAAGCTTGGAAGTTAGATTTGCATAGTGTCCAGGTAAACTGATGAAAAGAAATAAGTTTGAATTAAAACAGACGAGCCATGAAAGGAACAGGGACGACTGTTAATTGTGATATGAATGGCCCACAGTTGTTTTTGTTTTGTGCGTTGCTTTATTTACAATAATTATTTACATTTAGGACTAGTAATCTTACTATAGTAAACAATGTATTTAAAAAGAATGTGAAATTAAGCAAAACAGATGTTGCTTTTTTGTACTGTTGATTGAAAAAACAGTCAGACTTGTGGAAAAAATATAATTCTCTTTTTCTAAGAACTGAGCGAGAATTGAATTAATTTCTATTAAACATGAACAAATTATAATAAATTCGTACATTCTGGGCATTCATGCGACTACATGGTATGTATAATTTTTTCAAATCAAACATTTACCTTAAAACCTTGGAGTAGATATCACAAATCATTAAAAATGACTATGGAATTTCGGTGATTACATAAAAATAACGTCTAATCTCTGAGGTGCGAGGAAATCGATTTATGAAGTTTATAATACTGAGATTAAAATTGCCAAGGGATGATATCTTAAAAATATAAAATTAGTAATAGCTGAAAGATACCATATAGCAGAAACCAATTTTGAATGTTGATTCAACTTTATTTAAATGTCTATGATAATTACAAGAATGCCAAAGTATCCCCGCGGTGTCGGAAGTGCAAACTCATATTTACGAAGGCGCAATAATTAATAAGTTGATGACTCAGTTTACGCGAAATAAAACCCTGTAGAAATACGGACAAAATATCGTGGAGAAAGGAAGTGCGAATGTTATGGTGAGTGTGGTTGTTGCCAGTATTATCTGTTTACAAATCTTGTTAAATTGCTTGTGGGTATCATACGTAAACATGGAAAATTTACAAATACAACATGAATTAGAGGAAGAACGAAAGCTTAAAAAGATGATTGAAAAGGTTTAAAAAACAGCAGACATGGAGTAGAAATAAAAGAAGAAAGAAAAGAAGATTAGAAAGCAAAAGGAAAATACAGGTAAATTAAGATTTTTCTCAATTTAATTGTATTTTTCCTTGTGCTTTGTTATCTTTTTTTCCTTCTTTTATGAAAATAAATAAATACACAGATACAGAAAAATGAATTAAGACAAACCCATGAATTGGAGAACAGCGGTAGAAAAATAATACACTATTTTAAGCTTTCCTGTATAAGATAGAAATTATTGTGGTGCATAAACGGGTAAAATAACACACCAACAACGATGTAACACACTAGAATGTTATTCAATCATCGCTCAGAAGTGTTATTTGTAAATCATCTCGGACTTTTATTCCTTTTACATCTACTCTTGGATAACAGGTAAACTATTCATGTAAGTTAACCATTAAATGTTTTTTGTTATGGCACATTCAAACAAACTACCTATTTAATATTATATTCAACGAACATGTGCCAAAGTGCTACTTGTTTCACATATGCATCGACCTTATAAGCAAATGTGAGTAGGTATTACTATGATGTTATATCAGCATCCCCTCTAAATAGATAATCAGTATCTTCGGTGTTGCCGGCGAGTTTCAGCGACGTGTGATGTGCCTAATTCAAAGGCCTCAACTTTGAAATTTGGTCATTATAATTGTAAGTATATTTTGATTATTTAGATGCATACATTGTAGTGTTTTGTTTATATATATATATATATATATATATATATATATATATATATATATATATATAATGTTATGTCAGTTATTGCACATTTGCTACATCATTTATATTTGTTGAATAATTTTCGGTCCAAAACATCCTATATTACCCGTATGACATTTTTTAAACACTTTTTTTCAAATCAATATAAAAAATAAAACATTCACACGTAAAAGTATACGCCGCTAATACCATGACGCCGAAGAAGTTAGAGACTACAAGTACAGCTACATATGTTATTCAATACACTTGAAAAATATTAAATGTAAAACATGCCCAGTAATTTCAAATTATTTTCCTATTGAGAGTATTCTATTGAAAATAAAGGGGCTATTATCACAGAGAACTTTGTAACCTATGATTGAAGAGGAAAAGAGAATATAAGAAATATATAGTGGGCAGAGATCTGCTTATGTTGTTTTTAATAATAAACTGAATTTGTAAACTAAATGTTCTTGATTTAAACAATTCGAGAGTAACGGTTATTCTATTATTATATACATACATGTCATTGCTATACTGTTGTGAGTAAAACCTCCAATTTCAAGTTCTTAACAATAAGATGCAGTACGGTTGCCACTATAGAGAGGTGACGTTCAGAAGACGTTATCCTGCCTTGACAAAGTACAAATATACTTCGAAATCTAATGAGGGTATCTTTTTATATCCTATAGCTTGTTTCTCATAGAAGAGGGTGTGCTAGTCTTTCTCTACTCTATCATTATTTTCATGGTAGGTGCTCCACTAAGCTCTAATCTGTGGTTCCTTTGCTGTAAAATATTCACAACAAAAACTAGCTACAACCACTGTAAATAATATGCTGCCCTTCCGCTGTGTACCTAAAAGTAAACGGAACTTCTATTAGCAAAATTATGTTTCACATACACGAATTTCGAACACAATACGACGGGGCTGCTTCCAAGCTGACTATAACATGGTCGTTTTCAAGTTTAATCTTAACAAGTTGTTGTAGAGCTATCTTCTTAAATAATCAGATTATTTGCAGTCTAAAGTGTTTGTTTTACTGTCTACCTTACAAACTTATTAACACTTATGAATCACTAGCAATTTGGACTAAATAAGCGATGACGTGTTACTACATAAAACATAATATAAATGTTCCACTCCACTTAATAAGTGTAGTATTTTGTGTAGTATTGTTAGTGTAGCGAATTAGTGTTTACTCGCCGTTCAAGTCTACAGACAACACTCTTTGCTCTTTAATTATTCTAGACTATCATGTTTTATGGTCATCTAGAGGATTCCAGATTTTGCTAATTTTCTGAATGTCTTTCTTCATGTGTTTCACCAATTTATATTTAGACGGGTGAATCTCTGCCCCATCTATCTGCAATTTGATTGGCACAACCGTTTCTACTTGTCTGCACTCTCTCTCTCACACAAACATCATGTTGCTAGTCTCAGTCTTTACCATGAATACTTTTATGGTATGCATTCTCCAAGATTATGTGATCTATTCTCTGCTTCTTTTGCTCCAGCTCGTTTGACTCGTTGTTTTACTAGTTCTTATATATTCCCTTTTTATACTTCATTGTAATACAGCTTCCATTCCAGTAGCTCTTTTTCCAAGCATGCAGGCTTGTGGAATTCTCTTTCTGTTTATTAGTTTCCTTCTACCTATTGTTTGGGGCTTTAAAGACTTTCTTCTATAGGCATCTCTTGTATTTGCTATAATCATATTGCGTTCTTGTAACCTCCTTACATCAAGTGGTTTCATGTCTTTTCTGGGGCAATTTCCATGAAGAAAAAAACCCGTCTTCTTGTTTATTGTCTCACACGAATCTAGAACATCGCGTGCACTTTTCCGTTGCTATTCATAAATACGTTTACTTATCGTTTTGATTGTATTTTTTGCAGAAATAAGAGTCTCCCCAATATTGAATGCTGAAAATTTCGAAATGCTCTGATACTGGGAGAAACAGAAACAAGATGAAGGCAATGGGCGAATCTTATCGATATTAGAGTTGAAAAAAGATAAAATAGTGAATTCCACGTGAGATGTATTTAAGCAATATAATACGATGTTCTATGAGAGATAAAGTTCGAAGTGAGGGTTACTGGAAATTAGAACATATTAAGAAGTAGATCTGGCAGTAAAGCGAGATTGACTTTCTGTGCTAGGGCTTTCTTGGAGTTTATCTAGATGTATCTGCTGTAAAATATAAAAGGTTAACAAAATTCCACAGGAAATAATGCATTAGTTATTGTTTTATTTTAATTACATTTATACTCTTAGGATATGAGGGCAAATAGAAGACAAGAATAACAGCTATACGACTACTACTGTAATCATTGCTTAGATTCCTGACTAACCAATGAATAAAATGCTTACTTGTCAACAGAAAACAGTTGGGTTCATGTCACTGAGAAAACCTTTTTTTCATTGGCTGGTTTCCGAAAGAGTTCCCACGCAAAGAATACAATATAATGTAACATACCCATGTTTTACGCGTCTTTAATTGATATAAAAAATAAAATAAGAACATGGACAATTATTCTGTAATAAATTGTAGAACCACAACGGGACCCGTTCTGTTTTTATGGTAATCGTTAATGACAAGGCATGAGGCCACTTGGCGTATATAGAAAAAATACTACTTCAAGATAAAAAAAATAGCCAAAGATAAGTTACATGGATAGATTCCAACACAGAAAACAGCAATTATCAGCCCTTTGTAAGAAACATCGTCACGAAATGTGAGGACTAAAAGACAAAACGATTGAATCGATAGCTACGAGGGCGTCGAAAGTAAATCCGAGGTTCACTTTCTACTTTCTTTACTATTCTTAAACAAATATATAATTGTGATGCATTGACGTCTATGATACTGTACCTTAAGTAAGAGAGTATTATAACAAATAAAAATCAATGAGTTTTAGTGACGTAATTATCAGCATTTATTCAATCGATTATATCTTTTATAAATATTAAAAGTAAAAAATTGAACAAAAAAGTTAGATCTTTGAATGTCAACTCTCGTTACATTAGAGCACATGTTTTCCTTTTTCGTTTGTAGTGTTTATATGTGGTTAGCGTAACAATAATTTTAAGCTAGATTTGTTTGTAACACTACGGCGAACCCATTAGTGATCCTTGAAGATTATCTGAACGGTACATTGTTAGGGTCTCGTTGTGTCGATGATGCCTAGCATTATTTAATTTATTGCATTTTATTGTTGTTGTCGTATTCTTCGTTTAAATAACACTAGTTGCAACAGTTACTTAAGTTTTAACAATGCTGACTCATAATACCACATCTATATCCGTATGCAGTATACATATCGAATTAAATTTATTTGCAAATATAGCGTAGTGCAACACGCCATGTAAAGAGACAGGTGGAAGCTATTTAAATCCACATACAGGCTGAATGTTTGTCGAATACCCGTTTGAACCTAGATATGGTAGTCATCGCCACAAGCTCTTCTGGTAGGTTATTCCATGAAGCAGAAACACGAACAGAGAATGATGTATTTATTCAAGTAAGCTGAATGCGACGGTGGTACATCTTTTGCAGCGTGTCTGCGGAGACAACGTAGAAGCTCAAGTTCTAATAGTTAAAGTCTTTGTAGTCGCTTTCTAATTAAACGCTGAGAGTCATCATTCCATCCTGCTTGCCAACCGTAGAACACGCACATGAGGCACGATAGCTTTTGTAGATAAGCATCTGTTTCTTGTATAGCATACTCAAGAATTGGCTACTCCACATTTATGTTTCACAAAAACGATGTCTGCCGTTTGGTTTAGTAAGTGTGTCATGGTTAAGATTTATGTCAAAATACCGTTTTAAACATTCGTGACGCCTGAATCTAAGTATTGTTATGAGACTAACAATGTTCAGATTTTGTTGTTTTACTATGTTGTTGCATTTAAATGGACTATATATATTTCCCCATAACATATTAAGTGAAAGAGTAAAATATGGAACGCAGAGAAAACACTGCTGAAATCGTTTCTTAGCTGCAATACTAAATACGAACCTTAAGTTGCTGGCTTATAATTCTGTAAACATCGAGCTGCTGACTCGGAATTATTTATTTATTGATTGATTTGTTATGGAAATCGCTCCTGACAACGCATGCACCAATTGATGTAAGAAGGTAAAAAATACCACATCACGGTAAAGAACTAGCCAAAAGCACTAGTGTTTAGTGGATAGATTGCGACTCAGA
>OY744519.1:189681320-189721320 GCA_963556195.1 Sepiola atlantica | reverse complement strand
GTAGAAAGCTTTCTGGCATCTGGGGACTGCTACAGTTTAGAATAGGCTTTTTTCTGATTGTCGGGTTTATCGGGAGTATTTACGTTGAAGGGGGCACAACTGCAGGAAGTTCGTCGGACACTTTCTATTGAAGTACTTGCATAACAAGCACATGGACGCAATATTCAGGCGATGTGTCAGTTGCTGGACTTTATTACATAGAGAGGAACCTATTAGATTAGAGGTTCTTTTCAACCCTGTCTAAGATGGAGATACTAGTAATTTGTTCACCAGCCTAGATTTGGAAACAATCGATGTACAAATTCACATTATGTTGTATTTAAGTAGAATATTCATATTCAATGCGTCCTGATTTTTGAGAATATCCGAACTTTTTTCTAGTCTCACAATGTAGAGCTTATTTTTTTAAAAGTGTATTGATCTTTCAAGACCACACTGCAAATATGATATCTTCTATAACCCTATAGCGTGATAAACTAATTATCTTCAAGCAATTTAAAGTAAGAATTGTTATTAGAGCTAATGTTTTTACATTTACATAGCAGTAAATTAATTAAACATCGATTTTATTGAAATTGACCTCGTATTAAAATTGAACAGATTAATTGTAAATCCACCGTTGACCACTTTATCATAACACCAAAAAATGTAACCTTTTCACAACATCGTCTGTGTAGTTTTTTTATTTAAGTGCTTGGAAGAGTTTTTATGTCATTTTCATAGTTTGCCTTTTCCGTTAACAAAACAAAATAGATCTATATTGAATAAAAAAAGATAGTGAGCCAATACAGAGTTAGAACATTTTTCCTCACATTCTCTTTATAATATTTAACACAAATGTTTCCTTGTCGGGTGATATTATAGACTGCCCCTTACTATAGCTGGAATCACCGGAAAATTTAGCTAAGTAGTAAATTACAATACGAAAGTAATGCGGAAGTAAATGACAATAAAAAAGTATTGCGGAAGTAAATGACTATACGACAGTAATACGGTAGTAAATTACAATACGAAAGTAGCTGACAATATGATAAAGGCGAATCCATATTAATGTACAGACGAAGTAAGGCCATGAACAATTGACTGGGGGAAAAACAGCTAGTATACACATGTTGACCTTATATTAAAAACCTTGCATCAAATTCGCCCTTGAAACTAAACACAAGAAAGCGTAATTCTGTTAGTCACCCTGAGTTTATTATATCATTAGTAGTTATGTATATTTTAGTAGTAACATATTGGTCTGCTGTAGAAAAAACGTGGTATCTAAAAAGGCGATATATCAAATATTGCGCCTGTATGTACAATTTATTCGAAGCTTATCATTGTACATGCAGTTGAGTACTTGCACTAATATTATTAATGGTAAGCGGCTGTTGCAATAACGCGAAATCACGCCCAAAGTTATGGATACAGGTGGAGAATAGCTGAAATCTGGTGAGTGTTATTGTTACTCAAAACTCAAGGAACACTACCGGCTATTTTCAGCAAGCAATCACAAATGATTACCTATGTAAGAACTCCTAGTTAGTTGATAATAATATATTATTGTTATACTATTTCATTTAGTATTATGAATGATGACACCGAAGATCTAACTCCTGTCCTCCCAGCCCATGTGTAAACACTCGTTATGACCTATTATAAATAACTGAATCCTTAAGCAGGGTTGTACACTAAAACATATCTGTTTACTTTAAACGAGACAAGATAAAGAAATGCATTCCGATGTAATACTCTATTGATCGTTCGACCGAAACTCGAATATACAGTAGTGGATGCATCTAAAAATACACGCGTGCATTCAATTTGTGTGTTACCAATGAAAATACCATGTATACCTATAGCGTGGCAGAGCAAAACACATCTTTCAACCGTAAGCATGGCAGATCAATAACATTCTACTTCAAAAAGTTCATTACACAAAGACGGACACATGTTCTCATAGTCTTATCGCATATAAAGTAACATGAGTCAATTATGTATGTGCGTTTAGCGAATAAGAATGTTGCTATTTAAAACGTAATGATGACATACCTACTGACAGATGAAACTTATTGTAAACACTCCATGTTGAACTAATAAGATGCGTCGATGCTAACCGTGATTACCTTTCTATTTCACACTGAAGCGGAATTGACCGACACCCACATCGGCCTGCAATAGTTCTACAAGTGATACTTTGACATTTAAAAAAGAAAAGCGGCGATAGAATCTGTTGTTCACCGTTTTCCAATTCGGAATAGAGATAATCTACTGAACATTAATCGAACATGCATGTGCCGCGAGAAGTACCTGTTGAAAGATGACACCATTATCGAAAGTATTCATGCTGTACAGTGACCACCACCGGCGGCTAAGGTGGAGGGACGCGAATTGAACAACTTAATAATGGATATTTCAATTTCATAGCGACTAAAACAGGGCACACGAATGTTTCATTTTCTAGACAGAAGCTATACATCGTACCGCTAATCCTGAAAAGTGCTGACCGGCTACACAGAGCCGGATTCCGTGGTATACCTAATGACGTCACAACGATTTGTATGGCATCTTTATTCCTTTCTTTGTATGTATATTAAGATATTTCCCTCCTCTTTTTTTTCTTCCTTACTTTCTTTCTATTTGTCTAAAGTTATCTGTATCTTTCTTTCTGTAGATTTGAACATTGTACATGCGTTGGGAGGTATTTTTTGCGAACGATTGTTGGGCACTTTTACTACTAAATCTTAATATTTTATGAACAATGGGCTGGCGTTTCTTATAATATACCTGCGTATCTAAGAAAACAGGTGTTGCCTGTCAGGCTTCCTTTAGCCTGTCATGTTAAAAATGTGTGGTTTTTTTTTGTTAAATATTGGCCGTATGTATTCTAGTATCTAGATTATCAAATATACTTTTCCCAGATCAAGTTGGTATTATGTTATGAACAAGTAACTTTTCAAAAAAGGGGTGACAAACGCACTAAGCAATTTACTCTGCGGAATTTTCGGAAAAGGCTATTGTCATAAGATAAACTGTTGTGAGGCTGACGGGGTTTCTGGTAGAAGTATAACCACCTTTTGTGCAAGCCTAATAGAGACAAGGCGTATTGAAATTTACATTGTAACTAGCGGGGCTACCCGGCGTTGCTCGGGGTCATAAAAACATATAATTGAAGAAAAATCGTGTGTAACATTTTTTATATTTAAACTTTATTTCTCTCCCTCTCTCTATAGCCGTCTCTTTATCTTTCTACTTTTCTTTTCCCTGGTCGCCCCATTTCACCGCTACTTTTTAATTTTGCCTTTTGCGAAAGCTGTTTCTTCCCCACCATTTCATCCTACGTTTCCCAGGGCAATAGTATGACTTATTTCTATAAAAAGTACCACCTCTGTCAGCGCCTACTAGATAGGTACTTATCTCCGACCCGGTGTTCATACTATATACATATCTATCGCCACCCCGGTTCGCATATTATATACATACCTATCGCCACCCCAGTGTACATAATACATACATACCTATCGCAACCCCGGTGCAGATACTATATAAGTAACTATCGCCGCCCCGGGTGCAGATAAAATATAAGTACCTATCGCCGCCTCGTTGCGAATGCTAAATACGTACCTATCGCCGCCCCGGTGCGAATGCTAAATACGTATTTATTGCCGCCACGGTGTTCATACTGCATGAGTACCTATCGCTGCCCCAATGCAAATACTAAATATGTACATATCGCCGCCCTGGTGCGAATGCGAAATACGTACCTATCGCCGTGCTGGTGCGAATGCTAAATATGTACCTATCGCCACCCCGGTGTGAATGCTAAATACGTACCTATCACCGCCCCGGTGCGAATGCTAAATACGTACCCCTCGCCTCCCCGGTGCCTGTAATATATACGTACTTATCGCCGCCCCGGTGCGCGTGCTGTATACTTACCAATCGCCGCCCCGGAGCGCATGCTAAATACATACCTATCACCGGCCTGGTGCACATGCTATATATAGTACTTTTTGCCGCCCATGTGCACATGCTATACACGTACCTATCGCCGCCCCTGAAAGCTAAATACGTACCTATCGGCGCCCCGGTGCGAATGCTAAATACGTACATATCGCCGCCCCGGTGCACAGGCTATATACGTACCTATCACTTCCCCGCTGTGCGTGCTATATACGTACCGATCTCCGCCCCGGAGCGCATGCTAAATACATACCTATCACCGGCCCGGTTCTCATGCTGTATACGTACTTATTGCCGCCCTTGTGCACATGCTATATACGTACCAATCGACGACCCAGTGTGCATACTACATATGTATATATCGCATCATCAGTGCAAATACTAAATATGTACATATCGCACCCCAGGCGTGAATTCTAAATACGTACATATCGCAACCCCGGTGTGAATGCTAAATACGTACCTATCGCCACCCCTATGCACTACTATATACGTACCTATTGCTACTCCAGTGCACATTATATGTATATACCTATCGCCGGCCCGGTGCGCATACTATATTCATACGTATCGCCGTCCTGGTGCGCATACGATATACTTACCTATCTCTGCAAGAGTGCCTATAGATATGTATGATGGATATGTATCATGTATCATGTATATGTATCATGTATCATCAGTATGTATCATGTATCATGTATCATGGATATGTATGATGGATATGTATAATATCAGAGATATGTATCATATATGTGTATGTATCATGGATATGTATCATAGATATGATTCATGTATCATGGATATGTATCATAGATATGTATCATAGATATGATTCATGTATCATGGATATGTATCATAGATGTGTATCATGTATCATGGATATGTATCATGGATATGTATCATATATCATGGATATGTATCATGTATCATGTATAATGGATATGTATAATGGATATGTAGCATGTACATGGATCATGTATCATGGATATGTATAATGTATCATAGATAAGTATCATGTATCATGTTTCATGTATTATGGATATGTATCATGGGTATGAAGCATGGATCATGTATCATGTATCATGGACATGTATCGTGGATATGTATCATGTATCATAGGTATGTATCATGGATATGTGTCATGTATCATAGATATGTATAATGGATATGTAGCATGTATATGTATCATGTATCATGGATATGTATCATGTATCATGGATGTGTATCATGTGCATGTATCATGTAGTACATATATGTACCATGTATCATGTATCATGTATCATGGATAAGTATCATGGGTCATGTATCATGTATAATGGATGTGTATATGAATCATGTATCATGTATCATGGATATGTATCATGTATCATCGATATGTATCATGTATCATGTATCATATATATGTACCATGTATCACGGATATGTATCATCCATCATGGATATGTATCATAAATATTATCATGTATCATGAGAATGTATCATGTATCAGGTATCATAGATATGTATCATGGATATGTATCATGGATATGTATCAGGTATCATGGGTATGTCTCATAGATATGTATCATGTATCATGATATGTATCATTATGTATAAGTATCATGTATCATGGATATGTATAATAGATATGTATCATGTATCATAGCTTATGCACTATGGATACGTATCATGGATATGTATCATGTATCATAGATATGTATTATGTATCTTGTATTATATATATATATATATATATATATATGTATATGTATCATGTATACGGATATGTATCATGTATCATCGATATGTATTATGGATATGTATCATGTATCATTGGAGGGTATGATGTATCATGTATCATAGATATCGCCATGTGTAGGGTGTCATGGATATGTATCACGCATCATCGATGTGTATCATGTATCATGTATCATGGATATTTATGATTGATATGTATATGTATCATAGATATGTATCATTGATATATACTGGAAATGTATCGTGTATCATGTATCATGGATATGTATCATGTATCATAGATAGGTATCATGGGGATGTAACATGTATCATGTATCATGGATATGTATCATGTATCATGGATATGTATAATGGGTGTGTAGCATGTATCATGTATCATGTATCATGTATAATGGATATGTATAAGTTATCACGGATATGTATCATGTATAATGGATATTTACCATGATTCATGGATATGTATAATGGATATGTAGCATGTATATGTATTATGTATCATGGATATGTATTATGTATCATGTATCATGGATATGTATCATGTACAATAGATTGGTATCATGGATATGTATCATGGATATGTATCATGTATCATGGATATGTATCTTAGATATGTATCATGTATCATTAAATGTATCATGTATCATTATATATATATGTATCATTTATCATGGATGCGTATCATAGATATGTATCATGTATCGTGTATCATGGATATGTATCATGGATATGTATAATGTATGATGTATTATATATATATATGTATCATGTATCACGGATATGTATCATGTATCATGGATATGTATTATTTATATGTATCATGTATCATGAGAATGTATCATGTATCATGTATCATAGATATGTGTCATGGGTATGTATTATGTATCATGGATATGTATAATGCATCATGCATCATAGATATGTATGATGTATCATGGATATGTATCATGCATCATCGATGACTATCCCGCATCATGTATCATGGGCATGTATGATTGATACGTATATGAATCATGGATATGTATCTTTGATGGATATGTATCATATATCATGGATATGTATCATGTATCATGTATCATGGGTATGTATAATGGATATGTATCCTGTATCATGTATCATGGGTATGTATCATGGATATATATCATGTATCATGGATTTGTATCATGGATATGTATCATGGATATGTATCATGTATCATTGATATATATCATGTATAATTGATATGTATCATGGATAGGTATCATGTATCATGGATATTTATCATGTATCATCTATACTAGAAATGTATCGTGTATCATGTATCATGGATATGTTTCATGTATCATGGATATGTATCATGGATATTTACCATGATTCATGGATATGTATAATGGATATGTAGCATGTATATGTGTTGTTACATGGATATGTATTATGTATCATGTATCATGGATATGTACCATGTACAATAGATAGGTATCATGGATATGTATCATGGATATGTATCATGTATCATTGATATGTATCATAGATATGTATCATGTATCATGATATGTATCATGTATCATTATATATATATATATAATTTATCATGGGTGTGTATCATAGATATGTATCATGTATCGTGTATCATGGATATGTATCATGGATATGAATCATGTATCATGTATCATAGATATGTATGATGTATCATGGATATGTATCATGCATCATCGATGCATATCACGTATCATGTATCATGGGCATGTATGATCGATACATATATGTATCATAGATATGTATCTTTGATCGTTATGTATCATGGATATTTATCATGAATATGTATCATGTGTCATGGATATGTATAATGTATCATGTATCATGGGTATGTATAATAGATATGTATCATGTATCATGTATCATTAATATGTATCATAGATATTTATCATGTATCATGGATATGTATCATAGGTATGTTTCATGGATATGTATCATGTATCATGGATATGTATCATGTATAATTTATATGTATCATGGATATGTATCATGTATCATGGATATTTATCATGTATCATCTATACGAGAAATGTATCGTGTATCATGTATCATGGATATGTATCATTATCATGGATATGTATAATGTATGATGTATCATATACATGTATCATGTATCCCAGATAGGTATCATGTATCATGGATATGTATTATGGATATGTATCATGTATCATGAGAATGTATCATGTATCATGTATCATAGATATGTGTCATGGATATGTAATATGTATCATGAATATGTATAGTGCATCATGTATTATAGATATGTATGATGTATCATGGATATGTATCATGCATCATCGATGTGTATCATGTATCATGAGTATGTATGATTGCTATGTATATGTATCATGGATATGTATCTTTGATATGTATCATGGATATGTATCATGCATCATGGATATGTATGATACATATGTATGATACATATGTATCATGTGTCATGGATATGAATCATGTATAATCTATCATGGATAAATATCATGTATCATGGATATGTATCATGTACTATTAATATGTATCATGTATCATGTATCATAGATATGTATCATGGATATGTATCATGTATCATGGATATGTATCATGTATCATGTGTCATGGATATGTATCATGCATCATGGATATGGGACATGAATCATGTATCATGGATATGTATCATTTATATGTATCATGGATATGTATCATGTATCATGGATATGTATCATGTATCATTGATATGTATCATGGATATGTATCATGTATCATGGATATTTATCATATATCATCTCTACTAGATGTGTATCGTGTATCATGTATCATGGATATGTATCATGCATGATGTATCATGTACCGTGTATGATATATATATATATATATATATATATATATATATATATATATGTATCAAGGATATGTATCATGTATCATGAATATGTATCATGTACTATTTGTCATGTATCATAGATATTTATCATGTATCATGGATATGTAACATGAATTATGTATCAGGGATAGGTATCATGGATATGTATCATGTATCATGTATCATGTATCATGGATGTGTAGCATGTATCATGTATTAGTGATATGTATCATGGATATGTATCATGAATGTGTATCATGGGTATATATCAGGGATCATGGATATTTATCATGTATCATGTATACTTGATATGCATCATGTATCATGTATCATGGATATGTATGACATATCATGGATATGTATCATGTATCATGGATATGTATCATGGGTATATTGCATGTATCATGTATCATGGATATGTATCATTGGTATGTAGCATGTATCATGGATCAGGGATATGTATAATGGATATGTAGAATGTATCATGGATATGTATAATGGATATGTAGCATGTATCATGTGGCATGGATGTGTATCATGTATCATGTATCATGTGTCATGGATATGTGACATTAACCATGTATCATTGATATTATCATGGATATGTATCATGTATCATAGACATGTATCATGTATTATGTATCATGTATCATGTATTATATATATGTATCATGTATATGTATTATGTATCATGTATCATGGATATGTATCATGCATCACTTATATTTATCATGCATGATGTATCATAGATATGTATCATGTATCATGGATATGTATTATGTACTATTGATGTGTACCATGTATCATCGATGTGTACAATGTATCATGTAGATTGGATACGTATGATTGATATGTATATGTATCATAGATATGTATCATGGATATGTATCATGAATCATGGGTATGTATCATGTATATGTATCATGTATCATGTATCATTTTTCATGGGTATATATCATGGATATTTATCATTTTTCATGTATCATGTATCAGGAATCATGGGTATATCTCATGGATATGTATAATGTATCATGGATAAGTATCATGTATCATGTATAATGGATATGTATCATGTATCATGTATCATATATCATGTATCATGGATATGTATCATGCATGATGTATCAGGTATCATGTATCATGTATATGTATCAAGGATGTCTATCATGTATCATGTATATGTATCATGTACTATGTGTCATGTATCATAGATATGTATCATGTATCATGGATATGTAACATGAATCATGTATCATTGATATGATCATGGATATGTAGCATGTATCATGTATCATGGATGTGTATCATGTATCATGTATTATTGATATGTACTATGCATATGTATCATGTATCATGGATATGTATAATGCATCATGTATTATGATACATATCGAGTAATAATGATACATGTGTATCATGTATCATAGATATGTATCATGTATCATGTATCATGTATCATGGATATGTATGAATGATATGTATATGTATCATGGATATGTATCATAGATATGTATCATGGATATGTATTATGTATCATAGATATGTATCATGTATTATGGATATGTATCATGGATATGTAGCAGGTATATGTAACATTTATCATGGATATGTATCATGGATATCTATCATGTATAATGTATCATTGATATGTATCATGTATCATGGATATTTATCATTGATATGTATCATGGATGTGTATCATGTATTATGGATATGTATCATGGATATGTATGATGTATCATGTATATGTATCATGGATATGTAGCATGTATATGTATCTTGTATCATGGATATGTATCATGTGTCATGTTTCATGGATATGTATCATGGATATGTATCATGTATCATGAATATGTATCATGTATCATGTATCAGTGATATGTATCATGTATATGTATCATGGATATGTATTATAATGGATATATATTATAAACTCTTGTTGCATTATATTTTGTTTTTGTCTCAGCACTGTGTGTCCATATCACCTGAATATTATTTCCAAAGAGGTAAATATCTTTTTAAAATATCATCTAAAAGTTCTTAATGATTTCTATGCGAATCATTTTGTATGTTATTATTTGGAAATCGATCTATCTTATTTTTAAAAGATTTACACGAGAAATATCATTGAAATATTTCTGCAATAATTAATAACAGTAATTAATTATTCCACTGCTAATTAAATATTGATCTGTGTTTTATTGATCAATTTCTATTTGCTTATTCTCTTTCAAACAAGAATGTAGCATGATCAACAGGTTTGCAGCTGTTTAAACCTGTTAATCATTGAATTAATTTATACTGCAATCTTATTTTATAATTTGAATGTCTATGCCTTAAACTCACATTGTACGCCTTCTATATCGACGAAGTTTATATAACAGGTAGGTGAATATATTCTCTTAGACTCACTCAGTTTGAGGCACCCAATGCATTATGGATCTTACACGACTATTTGTTGCATTGATGTAATACCTACCGGCTGGGCATCAAATGTGGTATGTTAATATTAATGTATGTTCACAATAACCTCTCTGGTTTTTGTGGTGACGTTTTGGAGCGTCCGTTTCATAAGCGAAAGAGATTGAATTTTATATAAATGGGCAGTCAACTTCCGTTTACACATGATAAATATTTATACTATTTACCGCAGACTTTGCTATTAAATTATATGTTTTGCTTGCGGTATACAAGTAAGTGAAACTGTATGACGACACCAACCACTTTCAGAGAATTATTAAAAAGATCAACATCGATTTTGTTTTCAGTAGGAATTAGTTAAAAATAAAGGTTGACCAGAAAGCTGTTCTGATTCTTATTGCAGTTAAAGTTTGATTACGTAATCTGTGCCAACTGTGAATGCTAGAAGTATTTTATGAGATAAATAGAATCATGCAAGCATAAAAATTAGTATATATGTTCAAAAACAGCAATGATCCTTGTTATATACTACCTCGACAGATGACAGGGAATTATATTTTTGGTTTTGGATTTCTTACAATTTTGATCTGCATATAGATAACAAAGTTATCCTTAAGGAAACACGATCCGCTATCAGTAAACAAAATATGAGAGTTGACCTAAAACAAATACTAAGTTTGTAAAATATCTGCACCCATAATGAAAGAATGATGGATTCAGAAAAAAACAGTTTGATTTTAGTATACGATGTCAAAAATGTACAACATATGTGAAACTATCTCTATGTTCAAGACATGATCATGGAAAATAGAGATGGTTTCACAAATCATAGTTTATCAAATGCTTGCAAATGCATCTTTTGTTGTCTGAATAAAACGTTATAGAATCACATATCGTACAATTTAAATGTTTAGAAATGTATTTATTTGAGTTATGTTCGTTCAATAATAAACTCTGAATCCGCAAATCTGCTTTACAATCAGATCTTTATACGAATAATCTGGTTTGGTAGTTTGGTAGTTTTGTTTTACGGCATATCAACCCTTTTTGGGTTATTTAATGCCGAATCTGGTCTTGTTTTCTTCTCTTTTTTGTTTCTTTCCCCTTTTAATATCTGTTTCTATTTAACCCATAGTTGGGACCCTAACAGGTACTACCACTCCGGGTCAGGGTGGACCTGGGAGCAATGGTAATTAAGAGGAGGCTCCACATTCCCCAAAGTCCGTAAGCCGGATCTCACCATCGGATGTAGTTTAAGGTCATATCCAGGACCGGGAGTAGGGTAGGAAAAATAAAAATAAAAAAGGGGAGGGAGAAAGGGAGAGGGGCTGTTGTTTTTGTTTTTGGTTTTGTAGAACATAATGAAGTTTTACAAAAAAAAAAAAAAAAAAACGTCAATGTAGGTGAATTTCGTCTCAGGGAGCCACAGGGCAGTCTGATCTGGTATCACCAGGAATAATCTGGGAATTGTTTTAATTACATATGTAGATATTACATTTAAAGTTACCCCATAGATGATTATATGCTGAGTGAAGATGCGGTGAAGGGTAATCTGATTAAACATAACACCTCTTACTGATAAAATCATAACTGATTTGTCCCCGTCGTGTGATTCAAAAGCAACACATAAATACCGTTGTATATTCATAGATGAAACTTCGTGGATGGTTAAAAAAAAACTGATTTTAGGCAATATTCTGACAATTGTGACTGGATCAATAGGTACTGATGTGGGACAGATAATCCTGTAACATATATTTCAACAGTGATCTTACAATCTATTATTATTAAAGCTAAAGTGACTAATCAGAGTTTTAAACACTTATGGGAAATTAAAGCTTTTTTCGAACTTTGGTTTTGCTCTAACACGCAATAATCCTACATAAAACTGATTACAAGAAAAAACACACATATTTAGTGATTGGTCTTGACTTTTATTAGTGGGTATAGAAAACAGTAGACGTACAGGAAACGAGAACTGCGTAAATGTAAAGGGTATAATAGATCTATAATTGGTATCTTAAGAATAAAAACAGTTTCACATTTACCGCACCCAGTGATAATGATTGCCTCACTACAGTTGATGATCAGTTTTTGCATCATTAGTATTGTATAAATTTAGCCACGATTAATTACGTAATAGTGTTAAAGGGACCGTTCTGTTAACTTAATACAATGAGAAGGTGTTTCAGATAGGTCCAATGCGTTTAAAAACTCAGATATATAATTTACAGTCTTATGTCCATAAACAACTAAGCACATTAAGTTATATGGGAATACTCAACTTGGAAATGAATCGAAGTATTGATGCTATTTTATGTAACATATTTTGAGACCATAATAGCCCGTTTCTTTATCACTTTTTGTCCAGATAGCTAAAAAGATGATAAAGAGAGACGATCTACTAATTCATGTATAGCATCAGGCAAATTACAAATTGGATTAATATGAATTAATTTCTCTTCATTTGTAATAACTTTCCATTAAGCGAGTTCTAAAAGGCCGTCAGCAAATTGGTAAGCTTATTAGTCTCTTGAAAGATGTGATCTTATATAAGTAGAGAAGTTTAGTGTGTTTAATAGTGGCACAATACAGAGAACTATTAGCGAATTTGGTTCCTCTGCTTTTATTCCTTTTGTAAATGAAAGGTAGTGTTTGTAGAAAGTATATTTACATTAAAACTGTGATATTTCCCATCAGGGTATTACCATTTGTGATATGTCTTAATGTTCAGTCTAAAGGGTCAGTAGCTTTTTTGCAAGCGATAGAATAATCACCTCAGTCAATCCAATCACCTCGTGTAAATATTTTATCCATACCTGGAATTTTCGATAGATTTCAAACTAGATAAGCCTTTTTACCTAAATCTAAAGGTAACTCAATTTAAAATTGACAGTTTGACTTCCAGGTAGTAATGTTGCATTAATTCTAGAAGAATTAGCAGCTTCTATTATTAAGACGGAATTGCCAAAATAAATATTGAGACAAAAGTATTTCCATTACCACCTAGTGTATCTAAGAAATAATGTATATCCTTGTTATTCTTAATGCTCTCTATGATAGTGGAATACACATATTGTTGATCTGGTAGTAGCTTTAGAAGATGTTCATTAATATACCTGGTCAGTCCGATCAAGTCCTAAAAATTGCTTTGATAATTTCAGTTTCAAAAAACTTACGATGTTATCACTTAGGTTGGAGGAGTCCTAAAATGCCTATATGCTTTACATCCTATTGAAACCATCTGATCTATTATTTCAACAAAAACTGCATTGTATATGTCTTAGGTGAACTCAATTTTTTTCTGAGGATTTCTTAACTGAGCTGTGTGTTCGAAATCTACAGAACAATCATCTCTAAACGTTATTCCTATTTCAACAGGACTGTTTACTTAACAAACTTTGAAGATAATAGCAACGCTACATGCTAAACTCTTCGGTGTTTGTTGGATTAAATCTTCAGTTAGTGTAGCTTACCACTCTAGATTATTTTTAAACAAACCCAACTGTCGATATGTTTTGCAAACTTGAGCATAAAAGTCGAATACTTTGAAACTAGGGTGTTTTTTTCTTACGAAGATGTATTCTTAGTAAAACATTCATTTTGCTTAGTATGTAACGTATATAGCCTTCTAATTGTTGTATCAAACTTAATCCTATGATGCGTCTATTTACACATTGATAATTCTATGATAGTAGGAAAATACGTCATGATATAGCAGTGTTTTGGCGAAAATGTCTTGATGACACATTGGGGGAATGGCTGTCAGATTTTTGTTTTAGATTCAGAACCTGATTAAACACTGTGACATGAGAAAATGATATCCTCTAACGATGTTTAAATGCGCAGAATATCGTTGTTTCATTCGCCGATTCGGAATCCAAAGCTTCGTTTTTACTAATATATTTTCCTTACTTGTATTGTGTAACATCATCATGATCGATATATTGAATGGCAACGAAGGCGAATCATTACCTTTATTTTTTATATTTGCAAACATACCTTCTTGTTAATTACATAGTTGTCAAACTATACGATGAGATAAGCATTAAAAGTATTTGACAGTAGCGGATAGTAAAGAAACTATCTATCGATTGTCGACTTCATCAATTCTAACTTTAACTTCAATTCTCTCGTTTTCATATTTTGTCAAATTCAGTAAAGATAATACATTGTTTTGGATACCGTTTGTGTACACCCCTCACATCATTCATAGTGACTGAGTTTCTTCATAACCAAGGAGGTAAAACAAGGTATGAGTTTTCAAAGTCTCCAAAGGTTGAAGATCAATCCCAGAATCAATAATATCAGCTGAAATAATACAATTAACTTGATTCAAGTGTATTATTGCTCATAACAACATTAATAGATGAACATAAGGTAATACTTATTTTAGCTATCTTACATTATAGATTAAACAGTAATCTGTTACAATATATATGTGAATTCATGCCTTAATGAGTAGAAACGTGTGCAAAAATATCATGTATATGATGTGGAGTTTGAACAAGTAACAATCCCTTTTTATATTTCAGACAACTTGGGGTTGCATGTAAAAATGTTGAATGAAGCAAGTCTGCCATATTTAAGTACAAAGTCATGGCATCCAGTGTTCTTTCATGCAAATTGCGTGATCCTTTTGGGAAGCTGGATGGTGGAATGCACACTTTTCCTAAGATATTTTGGTTGCCATCATTCTGTTTGGTATCACTTAAACGAATTTATGAATCAGTAACAACCTTATTTTTGGTGTCATCTAATATAAAGTGGTATTTAAAATTCAGTTTTAAACAATATGCTAACAACAAACTGTTGAAATGAATAGCAACTTCGATGAAATAATTTTTTTTTGTTGCCAAAACCTAAGATAAAATACATAAATATCAAAAACATCATACGAATTTATTTGAATGTACTCCTTTCATGATGAATACCAGAATAATAACCATCTTTACTATATGGAAAGAGCAGTGGATATTGCAGAGAATCGTAAGAGCGATGTGTATCACTCACGCGTTGAACAGTATAACTTCGACAATATATAATTATGTCCCGCTTTCCACATTGGTTTCCTGCCAAAATAATAGCAACCTTATTAATATTGCACTTATAAGCAACGTTCAAGCACCTGTAAGGAGTTTTATCAGATTTTATAACACACTGATGATTTATGTTTGAAATGTATTCAAATATTTCAAACTTCTGACATAATTGTTGCTGGAGTGAAACATTTGTTAAAGTTGTTATACATTATCACGGTTAATCCTGTGGTTATAATTACACTTCGTTTAAGTCTGTTGTTTTTTAATATTGATAATTAAATGAAGTGTTGTGAATGGGGGATATTTCATCTAAAGGTTTTTCCAAGTGGTCAGGAAATACGACGAACAAGACTAAATTCCATTCCAACGGAACACGATCTATAATGTTCATTGTTTACAATTCTGATCATCACAATAATTACATTGTCGTGACTTCAAGCATATTTTCATATATTTTCTGTTTTATACTTGTGTCTTTAATTCTAAAAGAAGGCACTAAGACGCCATTGTTGTGCATGAAACTGACGTGTTATAACATCTGCACGTCTAACCCTATCCATGTGGATTCGCAGCTTCTTGTTTTTCTAGGGTTCAATGAGATGCCCATCTTTGTCGGGTAGCCTAGGGTCAGGTTATTCTTTGATTTCTTGATTACTGATTTCTTGTGTCTGCTATTTTTTTGTGATTATTCTTAAGGCGGGCATTTCTGTAGTCTTTGCAATCAGCCTTGCGTCTTGCTGCGATGCTGCATGCATTAGTTTTCATCGTCAAATTCTGCTACACTTTGTCTGCTGCTTCACATCTCGCTGCCATTATGATTGCATTAGTTTCGCTCCTTGAATTTCTCTGCTTTTTCCCCTCTGTCTCACAGCGAGCTGATATTCAGATTGCCTTAGTTTCTCTTCTAAAATATATTGTTTCTTCATAGTCTCATCATCGAGTTACCGTTTTGTTCCGTCCGTAAAGTTTCCTGCTTCTTTTTTTCCTCTTGTATTTTTCTCTTCACCGATTGAAGGCAATAATATCTTTTGTTTTCGATATATGTTTCACGTCAACCTGTCGTTCTTTTTGTACTTGTTTCTCTTCTTCTTCACTTATTATTTTTTACCCATTCTCTGTTCCACGTCTTGCTACCGATGTTCCATGCATTGCTTTCTCTCCGTTAAGCCTAATACTCTACTGTTTCCTGCTGGATTTTTTCTCTTCACCGACTTTGCTTTATGTGAGTTCCCGAGTAACATCCTATTTTGTGGTCGTATATTTTTAGGAAACATCTGAAAAATCATATGGACGAATGCAGAAATTCATAAAAAATAGGTTTGAATTGTCCAAATATTAGAATCACAGAGGGTTTGACATCAGGGAACTAATGAGAAAATATAAGTGAAATTCAGATAGTTTATCATGTGCCTTGAACTCGTTATACTGAATAATTTAGACAAATAAATTGACAAGGTTTCGGAGTTCACCATAGGGCGTCTTTCTTAAAAAACATGTATCCAAATTCGTATAGCCCAATAATAATCTCATGTGTTCATACAATTAATATGTACACTTTAATTGCAATCAGTTTATTATAATTGAATACATGTGTAGACCTGTAAATATAGATTGTAGACCCTTACGGTCGATAATCATCAAAATAGAAAAAAAAACGTCATTAGCTTTCCCCAAATACGTTATCAAAGATTCAATCATTTATCATTCTGTTAATCCCTCGTACAATGCCAATAAAAATAAATTGCGTTTTTTAGAGGGGAGCCCCATGTACACACTTCCTAGGAAGATTTTAAAAACTAATATAGCCTATAATAATTTGCTGGGTGCATACAATAAGTATACCAATTGCAATTGGTTCATTATTGTGTTGATGATATTTAGAAGGTATGTAAATATGGTACCCGTTGAGCCGAAAAATAAATGTTAATCACATTGAATATTGAGTCCTTAGGTTTCTCAAAAACTATAACATTGCATTCAGTCATAAACTATTCTGTATGTTCTACATACAATGCTTCTATGGGGAGCACACACACATCACCTGCACATACACACATACATCACATACACATACACACATACATTAAGTTTTATAGATGTAGATTATTCATTAAATTACATCTCAGTGTATGTTATCAATTTACACTACATTATTTTTGTTTTTTCTAATTTAAATAGTATATTTCATAGGCAATAAGATGGTTATATCTTATGATCGTACATTTAGTATTGATAATATTGACTTTTTATAATAAGGAATAGGTTTGAATCTTATGTTTGTATTAATAATTAATTACTTTAAATACACATACATATATGCACATTATCTTCAATAAAATGCTTTTCAATAAAAATAGTTTCATTCGTTTAAATATCTACAATAAAAAAAATGGAATTACAACGATAAAAGCGATATATTCCATCAACTAGCAGAGGTTGATAAGTGTTAAAGGGTCGGGTTTTATGTCTTGGGTTCCGGTTTCGAATCTCGCTAGGTTCAGCTACGGTGATGACTCGTATAACGACGAAACATGTCTCCGTGGATAATTATATTTAAAATATATATACGCTTCTTATATTGGGATATAACATAAGTGAAATGGAAATTTAATTCTACGTAGCATAAAGTACAAAGACTGTCACGTATGAATAGTTTAAATCATTCAACTATGACAAACAAAAATAAGCGAATACATGACATATATATGTAAGTATTTCTATATTCGTAGTGTATCTGAGTATGCATGATTATGAACACATGTTTATCTGTATGCATACATGTCTTAATATGTATTTAACTGTATGTACATTTATATGTGTACCTATATCAATTCATTCAATTATATGCTATAAATTAGTACATTTTGTGAAGGATTGTGTTATTTATACAAACGTAATCTTGCTAAACATAAAATATGTTTCAGGAGCATTATTATTAAAATGCAGTAAAGATTAACCGAACTTTTAACTCTCTGGATAAAACCGTTGTCTGGATTATAATATAGTTTATATATAGAGGCAGTCAAAAAAAGCTATGCACTGCTCATGAGCGTTCAAGATTAGAACCTCGACCACAGGGACCGAAGTCGAGTGCTTTACAATTACGCTACGAAGATGATGTATTAATGCGAGATCGTTTTATCGCTAGTATATGTTTTAGATCTTAGCTGGTTTTATATTTGCGATAATAACAGCCTTCTGTATGCTCTAAAGTTATGCACTTCTTAGCGATATTTCGAATCCTGCTATAGACAGTAACGCTGACTAGCATGAGTAACGGTTAAACACGTCTGCGTGGATAACTATTCTCGCTCTCTCTCTCTCTTCATATATATATATATATATATATATATATATATATATATATATATATATATATATATACATGATACAGAACCAAAATAGTGTAACGATGTATGTGTATATATATATATATATATATATATATATATATATATATATATATATATATATATATATATATATATATATATATATATATATAGTCTTGGAAGTTTCTCAACCATTATAACTATATTTAAAAAAAACCCAAAAAAAACTTAAGTCCCAAGTCGTTCAGTGGAAAATCACTCATGTAAGTCAATTTAACTTTTACAGTTATTATATTAGTTTGCTTCTTATATTATGTATTATACCATGACATACTGTTTCGGGAATTTAAATAAATATGTGTGTGTGGGTGTGTGTATATATATGTGTATAATTATATGTGTGTGTATACATGGATATATGTGTGTATATATATATATGTGCATATATATATATATATATATATATATATATATATATATATATATATATATATATATATATATATATATGCTTATGAATAAGTGGGCTAATAATACATGTAAAGGAGTAAACTCTGGAAAGCACATACTTACTACTATATTTATCCAAGGTTAATTGTTTCAAATATTTGCAAGAAATCTACACTTTAACGTTGTGATTGAACTATTTATCTCTTTCTGGCAACCTAATGATCGGTTGTTTTTCATTAAGATATGACAGGCATGTAGGAGAGTGTACCGTAGGAGTTAGAACCTTTTTTTCGGATGTCTATTCAAAGACAGGTACCCTATTTTACGTCCGTAGTAAATAGATTCATTGAGATAATGAAGTGTACCAGATCTTTTCTGGGTTGTCAGAAATATAATTAATGGTGTATGTACCTGATCATAAAATATGTGCTAGTCTACCTACTGTAGAAGATTTTTAGACTAGGTTTATTGTCTAGACTATGATACTATTCGTATTAAAACTTGTGAAAGTAATATTTGTGTTAATCTCCTTATAACAATATATGTGAATTTTTTAAACTTTTATATATATATATATATATATATATATATATATATATATATATATATATATATATATATATATATATATTAATCTTAAGTAAATAATATAACATCATTGTTACGTTCGTACGCCAGCGTTTCATCAGGGAAAAGAATGATAATTACAGACGGTCGCAAGGTTCGAATTTGTGCTACAGAATCAACCTAGACTCCAGAAGCAAGCGTCATAACCATACAACCACGAGACTTTACTACGGCAAGAATGGAATGTAAGTTCTATTTATGCGAAGGGATGCACATATACAAAGACTGACTAGAGTATTCAACGCACGTTGTCGGAATATGCCGTATAGCTACGCGCCAGTCTATTTTAACTACCATGAACGGGGCTCAACTTCAATCTAATTAAAATAGGCGTTATGTAAATAATATTAAATTAGTTTTACCTACATACGCCAGCGTTTTAACCTTTCGCTCTAATGAGTGTAGGGAATGATAATCTCAGAACTCTGTAACACGTTGGCTAATATCTACTATCACTATTTAGTCTATTTGATTACACTCGAATGTTCATACATTTTAGGTCATTATTCTTGCATAACTAAACATAATTCGTCGTTTCATTCGATATCTTCGTTATGAGTTTTGCATACGTTCAGTTTTTTGTCCGTTCATATTGTTGTCTATTGATTGTTCTAATAAACATAGTTTAAGAGGTAATACTAATATTACGTTAATAAGAAAGTGTGTCTAGTTAGAAAAATTACAACAGAGTTCTCTAACTGAATCCCAGAAATGAGATATATGTTAAAATAGAACATGTGTCATTATTTTAAGCTCCGGAAAAAAGGACACAAACGCTGGTAAACGGTTGTATATACACCTAAAGGACACACATCTATATATATATATCATTATCCACACACACACACATACACACACACACACACACACACACACATATATATATATATATATATATATATATATGTATGTATGTGTGTGTGTGTGTGTGTGGGTGTGTATGTGTGTGTGTGTGTGTGTGTGTGTGTGTGTGTGTGTGTGTGTGTGTGTGTGTGAGAATGTATGTATGTATATGTAGGCAGCACGTTGTTGTTGATAAATGTCTAGTTTAAGCATTCGGGTTTTATTTACTCCTCCCCAGGAGTTAGGCACAAGGCCAGTTTTATCTTACTCCCACAAGTAAGATGTGACCCAAGATCGGGTCGAGAAAGCGGGGTTTGAAAAGCCAGCGCTCGAGAGGTGAGAACTCTGGACATTTAAAAATTGCCTGGGCAGCCCCGTCGGCATTCCCCGGTAGTAGCGCCTCAGACAGTAAGCAATAAACTTACTCCTCCCCAAAGAGGGGAGGCGAAGCCTGGGAGGGTGGACCTCCTAGAACTGCACAGGACAGGCGTGCAGTATCCATCGGAACATATACTACACTTTGATCTACAATAAGCATTCGGGTCTTCGGTAGAATTTTTTGAAGCATGCCTCTTTTATCAGACATCTCAAGCGTTATAGATCTTCGCGATAATTTTTAGGAGTTGGTTTTGTTTGCGTTACGTGTTTGTTGTCGTTTATTTTGGAGGGAGAAACATTGAAAAGTAAAGAAAGGGTGCAATTGAGCCAGTTGGTATTTATGCATTTTTGTATGTTTTTTTGGTATTCCTTTTTTTTCTATATATATGTATTTTCTTTATTTTTACTTCATAATTTATTCTATCATATGAGGGTGTATATTTCATTTATTCTTTTTTGTATTACAGAGAGACGTTTTATGTAAATATATATATATATATATATATATATATATATATATATATATATATATATATATATATATATATACGCGTTTTTGTATGTAGCTAGTCATATAGTTACTAAGTACATGTGTAAACATAAGTATGCATACTAGTTTTTCGGAGAAGATTTATATATATGTAAATATATATATACATATATATATATATATATATATATATATATACATGTACATGTGTATAAATTATATATATATGTATATATATATATATAAATATATATAAGTAAAACATAGTATTTTATATTTCAATGATCTAGTTTTTATTCCTACTTTTACTAGTTAATTTAACAAAAATCAATGTAACTCTTTCGCTTATGCAGAAGTTCAGGAGATCACTTTCAAGTAAAAACACTCAAGCAATTTCGATGGAACCCTTTCCCTAAAAGGAACTATAAAATACAATCGTAGAAAATAGGCCATTTTGTATATTTTACTTGAGTAATGCTTATTTTTAAACAGCAAAACATAGCTAGGCTGTTACGGCCGCAAACTTAACACTGGAAAGTAGAAAGTGGACCTTGGGTTTTAATTAAGTAGCCTTGTAACTCTTTTTGCTTGTTTTTTAGTCTCTACATTCAATGAGCGATATATCGGACCAAAGTGAAATAATTGGTATTTTATTGCTCGAATCTACCTATCGTTTGCTAGTTTGTTACATTCAAGGGTGTGTTTTCTATCTAATTACATCGGGTGGATTCATGCATTGTATGGGGTGATTTTCATGAAAATATATAAACTATGCTGTAAAATGTTATGATTCCTTAAGCGTTAACATTGAACATTACTAATAAATGTTCTTTCAAAATATATATACATATATATATATATATATTTAAATATATAAATAATTATTTATATATGTAAGTATGTATGTATATATATATATATATATATATATATATATATATATATATATATATATAAAGTATATATATATATATATAAAGTATATATATATATATAAAGTATATATATATATAAAGTATATATATATATATATATATATATAGTAAGCTATGAAATATATATATATATATTTAAATATATAAATAATTATTTATATATTTAAGTATGTATGTATATATATATATATATATATATATATATATAAAGTATATATATATATATATAAAGTATATATATATATATATAAAGTATATATATATATATATATATATATATATATATATAGTAAGCTATGAAAATATATTCATGGCAATAAGCTACACCCCGGGGGAATCTTAAGGCTTAATGTATAGCTTAATTGCCATAAATATATTTGCATAGCTTACTACCTAGCTCTACTTACGTATTGAGCACTGTTGAATTTAATACTGAAAATTGATGCATAAAAAAGTATACCTCCTTAATTCATCATATGCGGATACATGAACTAGTAATTATATACACTAGCATATTTTTGCTAGGATGCCGCGTCAGAAATGAACACTCACTCGTAAACCAATGGAGCCCTAGTCATATTTCTTGGGTGGTTAGACATTGATTTTCTTTGTTTCTGTCCAAGAATATGTTTAGTTAAAAATCAAGAAAAAAAAATTTCGACCTCACGCCAATTTTTTTACTATCCGCCATAAATATTTTTAGTTAAAAATGTATTCACAAATTGTTTTCATCCTCCCCCATACATATAAATATTTTTAATTAAAAAGAAAAAAAATAATTGCCCCCTCCCTCGCTTTACTTCAATTTACAAAAAAACACCTTGTCTCAACAACGTAATGAAAATAAAGGATGATATTGTGAAACAACAGAACAGATACTACACTACCTGTACATCACTCAAAAAAGGAGGAGGACATGCCTTGGAGGATGGTATCATGTCACAGAACAGATTCAACACTAACTCCACACCTCTCAAAAAAGAAAGAGGTACTGTCTGGGAAGATAGCATCATGAAAACAGAACAGATACTACACTACCTCCACACCTCTCAAAAAGGGAGGAGGAAATGCCTGTGAGGATGGTATCATGACAATAGAACATATACTACACTACACTAGACCCCTGAATTGAGCGTTTAAAGATAATGGATTAGTCGGAAATAGTATATCTTATACTATTTCATAATAAGTACAATAGTCTTAAATAGTATAGTTTTGGCTTAAGACAGACAGACATACAGACAGACAGATACAAGAACTCAATTATTAATATATATATATATATATATATATATATATATATATATATATATATAAATACATCTGTATGTGTTTGTTATATATGGCCTTACTATTCTATATCGGTACATTTCCATGTTTAGTCATTGAAATACATTAGAAGAATTTTTAGGGATTTTCTTAAATCTAGTCAATCATTTTTCCATTTCAGTTTTCTTCCATTTTTGTTCATGAATATTTCTTAAACGATTTCTATTTCCGTTTACGTGGACAATTTTGTAAACTCTCCAACAACTTCTCTCCAATCAACATTCATAACCAGCCTCTACCTACACAACCCAACCAGTGATGAGTTATAAGTTCCAATGTATCGAAATGGGAACAATTGTAATTACCGAAGGAAAGTTTACGCAAATAAAGAGAAAAGTGTAAATTAGGGTTTGTTTTCCAAAACAAATATGAACGCGACAAATGTTAAATGTATAAAAGAGAAAATGTAATAGTTTCAATTTTGAGAATGAAAGTAAAAAGCTGTTTGTAAAAGTGTAATACAGTTTTGTGTATTGGTAAATAAGGAAAAAAGGGAGAAAAGCAGAAAGCAGAGACATGTGACTGTTTTTGATTTTTTTACCGTGTTTAAGAATGACAATGTGCAATTGTGTAAACTGTTGACTGCTTGTTATTCTGTTTTAAAATGTTTGGCATTTTGTAGCTTATTGAATTTTTCAGCTTTTTAATATATATATATATATATATATATATATAACGAATAATATATAAAGAAATGAAGATGTGTACATGTAAATTAATAAGTATATAGATGAATAAATGAAAAAAACATCAAAAAAACTATAGAAAGGATAATTACGGACAATCAACACCACCTGGTCGAGAAACTGAAAGCGCTATAGACACACTGCTAGGTGACACAGTATACACCCGAGAATTGCAAAATTGTTCGCCTATCTATATGTAACATATGTATATATATATATATATATATATATATATATATATATATATATATATATATATATATATAACATATATATATATATATATATATATATATATATATATATATATTTATAACATAAAGAGAGAGATAGAAGAAAAAGAGTGATAAATATGCGACGATCGTCCAAATTTATTTCAAATTTCACTTGTTCAATGCAAGGTGTATTCAGTAACAAACTAGTGTTTATTATTCTTTCCTTAAGCCAAGGTTTTTCAAAGATCGAGATCGTATAATCAGAGGAGAAATACAGATAGATAAGTTAGCTTTCGAAAACACCAAAGTTTCAATATTTGAAAAATATATGAAAAATATTATTAAAAAAATGCAGTGAAAGAGAAGTTCCGTAAAAAAGATATGTGGTTTGTCTGGGTGGTAATTTTCCGTTGAAAAGATGTCCAATGAATCGTAGAAAGCGAAAAAAGCTTTTGCGTAGGGGCAGTATATATATATATATATATATATATATATATATATATATAATGTTTACTATGGCTAGTATTATATTGAAATTTACAGTTCATTGTATTTTAGACAAAGTAGAGGAATGGGTTTAATTTTTGTATTTAAACAAACACATCTTTAAATAAGTATTGAAAAAAAATCATTAAGATTCATTAAGGGTTTAAAATCGTGGTCAGCTTAATAATTAATTCATGTTACATGTGGAGAGTAAGAAATATAATTTATTTAGCCGACACTCGGAAGGTGTTGTTTTTTAGGTTAATCGTGATTTTTTATCGAAACGTTAACGGATTGGCTTATTTCTCTAGGAGTTTCGCGATGCCCCATAGTATGGGCGGCTCGATGAAGCTAAAACAGCTATTTAAAATATAGCCATTATGAAGCGCAAACAGGGACTTGGTCACGAGTAGCGACCCCGGAAGAACACAGTTTTGTCAACAGAATGGTTGTCGCGATGTAAACGACAGACTGTCATAGCAATTATGTGGATTAATTGGACCTCCGAAATACCGCACTTATATATACGATTGATGCGTCTGAAGTGTGATCTCGTGTTCGGATTTTGATACTGATTCATGTGGGCGCTGGAGTTGACTTCTCGCCCTTATGCGAAGGTAGAATAATGGGGAAGGGTCAAGCTTAGACAGAGTTGGAGCTTATGTTTGCTTCGGAAACACAGTGTCTGCATCGACTCAGTTGGGTGTTAGATTGCGCGTGGAGTACTTCCGTGTGTGCGTCAGAAGAAAAATGGAGTTAATTGATGGGACTAGAAAAAGAAAATGATGGTATGAACGTAAGTCTAAATAGTACAAGAGTGAGATGTGGGCCTGTTTTCGCGATCTCATTCTTACAAGTGCGTGTGTTGGAAATAACCTTTAAGTGTCTTGCCGTGTTGTTAAAGCCATGGGTTGGGCTAATCATTCAGAATTCAGAGTTGGTGCATCCTCCGATAAAATGGGTTTTAAGTTAGATGAATGTGTGATTTTTTCGAGGATTCATGGCGGGAGTACTGTAGTGTCTCGAACTCACTCGGTGTTGAATATTATAATGTCCAATTAAGAGTTCTTATAAGCTGATAGGAGTTGTGCAAACCATAACTACCTGGTTGATTCGGACCTTATTATGTTATTTCACTTTATCTAATGCTATTAATGATATATCCGGAATAGTGAGCTTCATTTTTATGCGGATGTTCACTAATTAAAGATATTAGTTGCCTCTTATATATTTTGTTGTATAAACCTTATATATATATATATATATATATATATATATATATATATATATATGTATATATATATATATATATATATATATATATATATGTATATATATATGCTTATATATATACATGTATATACGTAAGTATATATGCATATATATGTATAGATATGTATATGTATATATATATATATATGCATATATATGTATAAATGGATATATATAAATGGATATATATATGTGTCTATATATATATAGATGAATATATATGTATATATGTCTCTCTCTCTCTATGTATATGCATATTTAAGCAGCAAGTTATTACTCAAAATGTGTATGATCTATATGTATATATATGTCTATATATATGTATATATATATATGTATATATATGTATATATGTATATGTATATATTTATATATGTATATATATATACATATATACATACCTATACATATATATAAATATGTATATATGTATATATTTATATATGTATATGTACATATATACATATATATACATATATACATATACATATATATCTATATATATATAAATATTTATAGATATATATGTATATATTAATAAATATATACATATATATATATAAAGAGAGAGAGAGAGAGAGAGAGAGGGGAATAAATAATTACAGAATGATACATTTCTATAACAAAAATAGCCCGGACTTTCTTGATATACATCCATTTATTCTGCGTTATAAGCAATTTCACAATTATAGTACATTCTCATGTGTGATTGTTGAGGTTCAAGTTTATGTTTTAGTAAATTCTTCAGCTGGTCGTCTGTTTAATAGAAAATACTTTAACTTTAAGAAAGCTGACCGGAATTAATTTCGCAGCTAGATTTGTAACATACAATCTTTGTAAAATACTATATTTAATAGATATACTAGTCGTTCTGCTAAGGAGGCTACTTAATGTTTTTTTGGGGAATTGTAGATTTTTATTCATCATCTTTTTTATTAGATTGGATAGAGAGGTTCCAGTGGGATCGTTATTATTTTGTTTGAAAGAGTAGATATGGTTTGAGATTCGGCTCTTGATGGGGAAGGAAGTTGCCCCAATGTAAGTGTGTATTTTGTATGGGGTTGTTATTATAGTATTTGTGTTATTTATAGTATCATAGATGTTCGTGGTGTGTATGTTAAAGTTCTGGGCTTAAGTTAAGTTGGAATTGTTAGGTGGAGAAGATGAATAAGTTTCTCATATTTAGTAGATTATTTTTACAATAATATATAAGGATTTATTTGATTACAAAACAAATAACTTTTCATTTTCATTGCTCGTTTTTTACTATATAATTTGTTTATGGTTTCAGAAAGTAGCGCTATTTTTCTATGTCTATGAATCAATGAGTTAAAGGGGTGATTGACTTTTATCAGGATGAAAAACTGATCGCCCCCAAAAAAGAAAACATATAATTGGAGATAGATATATGATCGCAAATCGAGCGAGACTCCGCAATTAATACTCTTGACGATGCAGCTTGTTCATCGAATTTGATTGTTATGAAAAAATGTTCAGGACAAAAAAAACAACTTTGATACCTAAACCTAACCCTTACCCTAAACTCTACCCCAAACGAAAGCGAAAATAATTTTCAGTAAAAAAAAACTAACCCTAAACTCTAACTCTGACGACAGCATTTGTACCTGATTACAAACCAAAAATAATTTACAGTAAAGACGAAAACTAAAGATATAATTTAACACCTGTTTCTATCTTCGTTAAGAAAATACATTTTTATTTTAAACAATTTGACTAAATGTATTATTTGATTTTTTTCTTCTTTTTTTTTGGAAAACGAGGCCGGATTAACAAGTAAGAAAAAACATTTACCAACATTTAAGTTGGTAAATGTTTTTTCTTACTTGTTAATCCGGCCTCGTTTTCAAATTTTTTGACGCAGGTAGGTAAACCGTCCTAACGTCGGTACTTTCCGGCGGCTGACGTAAACCTCCGGAAAAGACCAACGCCAAGTCGATTTTAGCGTGAGTCCTAGTCTAAGAAATCACCTTAATCTCTAATGCAATGTTCATTATATTTGGTAAAATTTTATATATATATATATATATATATATATATATATATATATATATATATATAAAATAGTAACTCTGTATGTATGTGTGTATGTCCGTCTAATGTTTGTGTCTTATGTTAACCAACACCGCTAGACAAAATAGCTTGAAAATTGGCATGTGGACGACTGACCTCTCAGTGAATGGTATAGTCTATATGAGAAATGTGACGTTGGGTGTCCCCGGGGCAGAACTGATAACTGTTTTCCCTTAAATTCAAATGGAATATAAACCATAGGTAAATGACGAAAAATGATGTATATTGCCAGAATTTCAGCAATTTTTGATTACATTAACAACGCCCCCGGACACCCCGATCGCCAATGAAAACTGTTTTCACTTTGATTCAAATGAAATTTAAATCATATGTAAATGATCATTTGTTATGTCAATTCCTAAAATTTCAGAAAATTTTGATTATATTAATATGATCCCTAGGGGCACAACGCCTTCACTGAAAACTGTTTTCTATTTTATTCGCATGAAATAATATATATATATATATATATATATATATATATATATATATATATATATATATATCATTCTATTTATATATATATATGAGTTCATGTATATATATATATATATATATATATATATATATATATATATATATATATATATATATATATATACTCTAGGAGAGCACCTGTGCATGTCTGTCTCTAAAAACGAAGATATACTAGAAAGTGTACTTTCAATATAATTGTATTCATATGCACAATGTGCATGTGGACATATTGGAAGTATGATTGTGTCTTGAGTATTAACATGAATAGCTCAGTGGGTAAGATATCTAGTTGACGGTATTAAGGTTGCTGTAAAAGTAAACACTTCCTACCATGATGTGTCATATGATGCTATTGCACAAATTAACGTAGACAATACCGGGTAGCTCTTCTAGTTATATTATAAAATAATTTATTGTATTAGTCCCCCCTGATCGTTTTTAAGGTGACCTGTAATGAGTTAAACAGTTTTATTTCTAAGTGTAAGAAGACAGAAGTGATGTTCAATCGACACGGTTACTAATTTGTAATTCGAACTCATTCACAAATGGATGCGTAAGTTGAGAGAATAACGAAATGTTTCCAGGTATACAGTCAAACAGTACATATCGATCAAAAAAAGAAAAGAAGACAACGTGTTTTTTACTGTTCTATTTTTCCGTTAGTACCTATAATTGTTATATATCGAGATGCGACGGTTACTCTCTGCCAGGGGATGTATACGTTCATTGGATAGCTGAACATTCAGTATGCTACGCCAATTCTCTCGTCTAACGGTTAAATACGACACTTATTGCTTAGGTACGACTATTTATTGATTTATTTGTTTAATTCACTAATTAAACAGAGGGTAAAAATAATTAAACAGGCAAGGTAATCACTATCAGAATCAAACTGAAAATGTGACGATTACATCAGATGTTGAACTTGCTGAAATAAAATGTAACCATACATTGTTGGAAAAAATATAAATGTAGAGAATACTCACTATGTATAACAACAATAATAGAAGTGGCAATTGCATATTTTGAAAGTCGTGTTTGCATTTATGTACAACAATTCTCATTGTTGTCTTACATTAACTGTGCATATATTACTCTATCGTTTTAGTTTTCGTTTGTGTGTTTGTTTATTTTTATTTCTATTCGTATTCAATTTTTATATTAAATTTCTGTCACCTTCATGAAACTGTGTGATTCTGAACTTTTCTTAACTGGCATAATGTTATTTCAAGACCTGCGGATCGTGAGCACCTCAAACTGCTCTCGTGAAACAAAATCAATTTTGTAGTAAAATGAAATAAATTATCATTTATATTTATATTTCTGCTCTATATCTTTATTGAGCACTCTCATAACCCCGGTTAAACTCCCCTGGATGTATACCATGGGAATCTATACCATACTCGGATTATATATATATATATATATATATATATATATATATATATATATATATATATATATATATATATATATATATATATATATATCCTTACTTAAAAAAAGCGCCAATATGCGCATAGCATCGCCAGGACAACTTACCATAACGTCTTAACAACTTGACGCCTGTTTCTGCTCGTGTCGTGATTCCGCCCCTCAGGCTTAATACCATCAAAATTAGGAGGGAGAAAAGAAGAAAAACACTATAAGACATTCTCGCCTGACAAGGTTGTTCTACCACGAAAGCTGGCAAATAAAAAATAAATGAATAAATGAATGTTTCATTTAAAATTGCACGATTGTTGATTTTCAAAAATATTTACCTTTAATACATTCTAATCCGTTCTTCAAAGATGTTAATTTCCTTACTTATATTTATGTATGTATACATATACATATACATATATATATATATATATATATATATATACATATATATACATATATATATACATATATATATATATATATATATATACATATGAATATATATATATTTATATATATTGCACTACCCGTTTATATATGTACATATGTATATATATATGCATATATATATATATATATATATATATATATATATATATATATATATATATATATATATATATATATATATATATATATATATTGCACTACCAGTTTATTCGGGGTACCCGGTAAGATCCAACAAGAATGACAAAGAGTGTTCTGCTCTTTGTCATTCTTGTTGTATTTGGAAAAACATTGATTTTCTTTATTTTCCGTCACCGGATTGTTTACGTTGGTAAGGCACACACATCTAAATAAAAGTCTTTTGACATACTTTTGTCTCATGAAAGTCTTTTACTTGATGGGGTCACAGACTTGGGTTCCACTAGAAACTCGTTAACAGATACATCCGATTCGAAAGCAATTTGCACAGCATTGTATATCCGAGCGTAAAATGAAGCAATTGATCCACACACACTTCCAATTGTCTGGTTGATGAAATACAAGTATGGGGATTCTTTTACTGTACTAACTTGCTTATCAGTCGCATTTTGTGACAAAGTATCGGGGGTCCCATGGGGATCGGGTACCATAGTGACGCGCTTGTATGCATCTTGGTTGTGATGCTACGCCGACTGAGGACCCTGCGACGAGACGACATTGAGATACAAAACTAGTATATATTTGACGGAGAAATTAACTTATTCGGATGACAGAACGAGACGGCAGCTAGTCTTGCGGAATCGTGTAAGATATTCAAAACAATTACCACTACAGGCGAGGAGAGAGTTGCCAACTGGAAGGTTGAGATTAGAGAATTCCATATCGCATTTTTGTTTCTGAAATATCAATAACGCAACAGTATTGTTATGGTAAGTGGCGCGGTTTTTAGAACTACAAGTCCATACGGTTGTTTTAGACCAGGAAGACAAACCCGACTCGTGACAGATATTTATGTGAGCCTGTCATCGTTTGTTTACGATGACGATGGGTTACGGGGAAATCCCATTTATTGTCTTCGTTGAGAGAGGAAGACAGGCAGTAAGTAAGATGGTGTACGACTATAGACGCACGAGAAAGAGATATAACAAAAATACTGCCGCTTCAATCAGATAATGTGTTGTTTTTTTCACGCACGAGTCAGAGGTGAACTGACGCTCGGGGAAGACCGAAATGGCGTGCGCCGGAGGACCCGACCGGACAAAATTCTAGCCATCGCCTTCGCCCGTTAAGTTTAAGACTTAGACAACTAATTGTGTAAAGAATTCGAACACACCGAGAACTAGCGAAATAACTTAACGAAAAAACAACCATTGCTAAAGGCATTGCGTTCAATGATCCTTTTCCCCCCTACGGAGCCAACACGTTGCTGTTCGTCCATTTATCGTTTTCTGCCATAAACAGTTTCAACGAGACAGTGTGTTTGTTGCTAGACAAGACGACCAGATCGGCGACGTCATCATCATCATCATCATGCAGGAACTTGGATCTAGTTTTTTTTGTCACAACGATCTGCACGGCTTAATGTTAATAATCCGGCACCGCGACCATGATATCACACCTTTGTGGTTGATTACCGTATGTAGTATTGGGATTCACAATCTGGTACCGTAACCACCGTATGCAGTGGGGTTCACATTTTTAGTCAGTGGACACGTAAGCTGTACAATAAATCTTCATCAGTGCCATAAACACCGGTAAAATCCCATCCTTCCGGTACTTCTATACTCCTATCACCAAGCGCTCCAGCTCTTCGCGTTTTTGAAACCGACGCCTTTTAAGTCTCGCTTGCACTGTGGAACCTTCTCCTTTTTAAACGTCATTGAGTCGCTTTCTTTCTTACTCGACGTCGCACCCATAATGCACTCGTCCACGATTCATTTGTTCTACTCTTTTTTATCTTACATATATATAATATATATATATATATATATAATATATATAAATTATATATAATATATATACATATATATTATATATTTAATATATATATATATACATATTATATATATATATCATACATATTATATATCATGTATATAGTATATATCATATATATATATATATATATATATATATAATATATATCATATATATACATTATATCATATATATATATACATATGTATATATATATTATATTTTATATATACATACATATATATATATATATATATATATTATATTGTGTGTATTTTCAAAATTCAAAATCTACTAGAAATAACCAATGTTGTGTATGAGTTTAAATGCCCTTTGAAGCTTATAGCTACATTCGTTTTACAAGACCTACCTTTCATACCGCATCACTGTGCATCTTGTAAACTTTTGCTCAATTTACTAACATCTACAATTACATAACTGCCCTCCCTCTTTTTAAGACGTATTTAATAACACTAAAATTATACATTCCGAAACCAATTTTAAATAAATAAAAAGTACTCCGAGCAATCTACATAAAAACACAACAACCTTAAATTAACAACATCACATATGAAATCAGTGGTAACATTGTAAAATGCTTAATGAAGTGATACCATCCATCGTTGCTGAGGTTAAAAATCGTCAACGACTTCCTGAAACAATGTGGAAAACGTGCTACGCGCGTTTCTCCACCGTTTTCTTTTTAATTTTCTTCTTTCTCCAGCTTTTTTGTTCATTTGCTTTTGACACCTGAGAATTATTCGACGACGAATCGAACACGTTCGTGAGAACTGTTAAACCTGTGGAACATTTATTATTTTTTTATTTTAATACAAAAAAGACCTTATGAAAAATTTAAAAAACGATATAATTAAACAGACGGAGTCTGTTATTGTTAACAATGCTGGATATAATTGGTAGAGCAGTAACATAAGCATGAAATAAAACATTTATTAATTCATCAGATATCTAAGCAAGAATTATAAAACTAGTTTTTTTTCCTAATCCAGGTTTTTTTTTAAGATAATTTTTTTTTTAATCAGATGAGACAAAAAGTAAAATAATGAATTAATCGTAGCATACATTTGAAAATATAAACGTTTAAAGCAAAAGAAAATGTTAAGGAAAGTTTGGTAAATAAAAGGTGTCTATGTAATAATCCAGGAGATAAACTAAAGAATGCGAAAGATAATAGTAGCATCGAGTTATAGATACGTAAAATGGGGAAATACTTGTAATTAAAGTTCTAGCGGATAATTTTTCCTACTTTTTTCAACATTGAACAATAAAATACCACTGAGTAAGTACATAATATTGTTTTCATAAATAAATAATTTGTTTTCATAAATAAATAAGTTTTCCGTATGGCCGAAACACTGAACATGCACTATATTTTTACTTTGTTACTACATATTAAATTGCAATGTACTTTTAAAACTACAAATCGAAAAATCGTATAGAAGGACAATATTCTGAAGATAATTTAGGATGTGGAAAATGTACACAAATTTAAAACATAAATAAATTAAAAAACAAAAAAATTTAATTCGCAAATTAGTCTCCACATTTTAATTTTATAATTAGAACTTAGTTGAAATGTTTCCATTTCTAGACTTCATCAGAAAAATATTACTGTGCGCAATCATTTTGTTGTACTCATACTGTCAAAGATAATTGCGAAAACAGTTGACATTCCAATTACGTCCCTTGAAAATAATAAGAAATATTTTAAGAAACGTTTTGGTAATTTATCCTTTTTATTATTTAATCACTTCAATTAATTACTGTTAATATCGACAAAACTATTGCATATCTATAGGAAAAATAGCGAACTAAAACTAGAAGTATATACAACAAAGCACTAATTTATTATGAACAGTTTAAAAAATAATTATGCAAATTAGACGTATAGAAACTTCAGATAGCAAAGTATGAACTTCGAGATATAACAGGATAAATTAAAATCAAATCTAAAACAAAAGGAGCAGTTAACAACATTATTAAGAAAATATTCAAAATAATTTTTAGAAAATCAATATATTGAAATATTGAAATCCAACGAGAATATTTTCCGTTGGGCTACCTACTTCAATTTTTCAATGTTTGCACTGCCAATGAAGTTTTCTAAATTGCAATGACTTTATTTATATATTGATTATATATTTGCATTACTTTACTTTTAACAGTTTTACTATTTTTATGTGGAGAAGTAAATAATTCCACTCACCTACTTCAGAAAGAAGGCATAATAATTTTTTCAGCGATTACATGTGACGACACTTAAAAAGAAAACAGCTATTCTAGAAATTAGAGTTCGGAATGAGTTTTGCATAGAAGTTTAACGTAATAATGGTCCATAATCTTCGAGACATTATTGCGTTTTAAAGCAGTTGACCAATGTTTTATATGCGTTTATAGAGAGTCTACGTTTTAGACCAGTATATGCTATATTGCGAGGTGTTTTGCTTTAGGGAGGTGTGAAACTTAGTATTTGAGTTCGTGGAAGCGTTAAAGGATACATCTCTGAGTGAGTCGTTTTACTACTCCATCTTAGGGTGAGGGTTAGAGTTAAAAGTACTATTTTAGAGGGGGCATTTCACTCGAATCATGTAGTAGTACTGTCGCCGAGGGGGATGGCTGGTTGAAGAACTTAGTTTCACTGTAAGCGTTCCTTGACTCGTAAGAGGTGTTATTGCTTTCAGCTACTAGTGAAGGGAGCACGTAGAGCCTGTCTTCGCCCCTCCACCAGTACGCCTAAAATCACGCAACGCACTCTCCCAGCACGCGCATCAGCTTCTGGAAACCGTCCCAGACACCACCTCAAAGCAGATGTGGACCAAGAACCACTGGAGGGAAGATTGACAGCAGGCTGACCAACCGACTGCACAGGTTCATCAGCGACCCAGACGACATACCAGGGGCATGAGCTGCTACGAAGAAATTGACCAATGTGAATTGTCTGAGAACTGGTGTGGGCCGTTTTTCTGCCACAATGAGAAACTGGGGCCTGAGAGAGGGTGCTGCCTGTGAATGTGGCTACCCAGAACAGACAATTACGCACGTCATAAAGAAATCCCCGCTGTTGAAACTATCCAATGGCGAGCAAGGCATAGCGGACCTTGATGACAAGACGAGAACCTGGCTTGCCAAGACCGAGATGCAGCTTTGAGGGAGCTGGCACAAGAAAGAAGATGATGTAGTAGCGGTAGAATTAATGAAGTTTATTTGCTATTTGTCACTGTGATTCATTGTCAGTTATAGGTTAATAGAGGTATTATCTTGCCATTCGGATATAAGGTGTGTATTGATTTACTCCTCTCCAGGAGTTAGGCACAAGGCCAGTTTTTATCTTACTCCCACAAGTAAGATGTGACCCAGGGTCGGGTCGGGAAAGTGGAGTTTAAAAATTGCCTGCGCAGCCCCGTCGGTATTCCCCGGTAGAGGCGCCTCAGACAGTAAGCAATAAACTTACTTTTTCCCAAAGAGGGGAGGCAAAGCCTGGGAAGGTTGACCTTCCAGAACTGCACAGGACAGACCCATTGACCGGCGTAAATCAAGACCCGAAGGCCAAGACAATACAAGTATGGGGTGCAGTATCCATCGGAACAGATACTACACTTTGATCTTAGTCAAAAGGCCAAGAATGAAATATAAGGAGTGGTGGAGAAAGTATATTTCCTAATTTTTTTTTAGAATTCACCCAAAACGAAAACAAACAGAACTTATCTCACATAGCAGAAAAGTTGGTAAACTGTACTAAAGGTCGAGAATCTCACCGAAAGAGGATCATTTTATTTTAAATTCATCTGCAAAACTGATTTTCTACTCTAAATTCTATGTTTTTCTTTCCGTCAAGTGTTTCAGAGTGTTCATGCGTAATTTCCTTAATAAAGAGAATCTAAGTGTTTATTTCATGAGGTTTAATTTTTTAAAATTGGCAAATAGTTAATAGATGTGTTTTACTCTTAATCATGGCTATACAAATCAAGAAAAGTTGGGAAATCCAGTATAGATAAATACTTCAGCTAGTTAGTTTCTAAACACACACACGCACACACACGCACACAAACACACACGCCGTTGGTGGGGTTTGACTTCGTGTCAGCATACGCATGACAAACTTGGGTTGAGTGGCTTCATATACGTATCGTAATATTACATTTGTATCTTTGTTTTGTTCAAGCTGACCTCTTTTAATTTCTCTCCCCTTCTTTTTTGATGATTTTAACTTAAAGGTTGTTGCTTGTCCCCCCTCTTTTATCCCCCATTTCTTTGCCTATAATATTTGATTTTGGCTGGTGAATATTTCTTTTTTCTGTCATATCCAATACCTAACTGTCCTGAGAAGTCGAAATTAGTGTAAATGCTGACAGTTTCAATGTGTTTGTGATTTGTTTCTTTCTATATTCTATTCTTGCTCTGTTTTCTACATTTAGCTTTCTTTCTTGGATTTCTTAGCAAAATTATTCACTTTAACGCACTATATATATATATATATATATATATATATACATATATATATATATATATATATATATATATATATATATATATATATATATATATATATATATATATATATATATATATATACACCTTATTTTTACATTCCCCTGACCATGGGAAATCAATCAAAACCACTAATCGCTATTAGTTCTTACATTTGCCCAACATTTAAAATAAAAATAAGTTAGATACAAAAGAATTAAAACATAAAAGAATTGCTCTATATGTTTAGCTATTAACTTTTTAAAGTATCGTTGCGCGCGCGTCAGTGCCAATAATATGTATATGCTTAGTATAGTTTGTAATTATTGAATTCATTATTATAAATTATGGAATATCTATTCTAGGCAACAGAATGAGCAACGTGGGCACATACCTTTTTGTAAACTTTAACATTAAGGGTAGTGCAACCAAACCATACCGCACCCTCCCCAAAGAAAAGAAACACATTCAACGTTCACACTTATGTTATATTTATTTTTGTATAACAATTGTTAGACATTAATTGAATTACGTCAAGCAGCTTAACCCCGTCTTACTTATTAAATATTTTATATACTGGTTTTATATACATGCATGTGTGTAAATACTATGCGGCAAACGCTATGATATAGTATTATGTAGTAATGAAAATCTTGAGTTTCTTTAATTCTCGGTGAAGTGAGTTATTCTTGAAGACAAATCGGCCTATTCACAAAGTGGAATTAATCACGGACAAAATTAGAAAAGTAAATAAGTAAAACTAAATTAGAAAAGTAAATAAGTAAACTAGGAATGAAATGGCCAATAAAAACACCCAAAACATCGACGAACACAAATACAACACAAATCCCTCACTGAACGTAATTGTTTAATTTCCGTTTGTGCAAGAAAAATGTCTTCGAATCAATGGAGCTTTTAACTGAATTGATAAATATTATATTACTCTTTACAAATTCCATCTGTTTGGGAAGATCTCAGAACGGTGTGTGTTTGATTCATGAATACCATTTCATGAAGAAAACCACGTGCCGTTTTGTTCGGAAATAGATTTTGAATACGATTTCGTTGATTCGATTTTTATTCACATTTAATTCACGCTATCGTCATTTTAAAAGCTTTGCACACATAATAGTTGTGTACAAGTATTACATCGTGATTTGGATATTTGTGATTTCAGCTTTAAAGATTTAACCGCAAACAATCGTATCAGTGGTGTAAATGACCTTTTTTTAAAATTTTACATATATATTTCTGTTTGTTTTCCTTTTAATTTCTTGCTTACGTATGATTCTTATGCTGTATCTATAAATCTGAGATGGCTTTTCTGAAGCATTTCGATTTACTGACTCGATACTAAGCAAGTGGTGTATTTGATCCCTCACAAAGTGTCTGCGAATGACATTTATAAGGTGCAGTACTAGGAAAAATCTCAATCCATTCCTTAATAAAAATCGTTTTAACACTATTAAGTCAAAATATTATTTTGAAAAATATTATTCTATTTTGGAAGTAAACAAAGAATTTAATTATATAATTAAACTACATACCTTATTAATATTAGCATATATAATCAAAACTGTGTGTTAAAAACAGAACTATAATAAAGTTCGATGGATTTTATTACGTTAACACATTGTTTAATAATACATATTTTAATCGCATCAAAAGGGACTGATTTAATTTAAAAGTTAAACAAGATTAACGGATATTCTGTGGGTAAAAGTGTGTGATACTTATTCAGAATACGAGCAAATCTCCGCCAATTTCACGTCAGCAGTTTCAATACAAGTTACGGAAGCAACCAGAAAAAGTCGATGCGAAATCTGCCGAATACATTCAGAACGCGGCGTTAAAACAAACTAAACACAAGTAAACAACGGTTATCAATCAATTTGTTTGTTTTTATATCAAACAAAAGTTACAGATTAATATTTATTTTCAATAAAATAAAACCAGTAAACGGTTTGAAAATCTGTATTTTACGTCTACAGATTTTCGGTTGGGACTAACCTTGCCTCTTAACCCCAGTCCCAGATATTAACTTATCTATCGCAGAAAATTATTCCAGTAC
>OY744519.1:189588820-189673820 GCA_963556195.1 Sepiola atlantica | reverse complement strand
CAAAGAGGAACCAGATATTGAGTCTGAGTCGAGTAATTTCCAATTCAAACTTTATTGTTTCACACCGGCGGAATCATGGACTGAATGTATCTAATAACAATCATACATTAAACTTATGTTTATTATACAGACTGACTGACGTAAAAGTCTACATAAAAGTACGATGTATTTAAAATCAAGCACAACGTTTAGTTTGGTAGGTGGTACATGTGATGGTTAAAAACTAGTTTAGATTCAATTTTTTTTATTAGACGTTGAATACCGATTGTAGACATAAGGTTCAGTAGCATTATAGTCGGACTTTAATTTTCATAAGTTGACGGACAAATAGTGCAGATCTGTTCTGTTCGAGGAATTACTTTTACTCGTTTTGTACTGGTATACTAATATATATATATATATATATATATATATAGCCGCACTGATGAGCTGTGAAACAGCGAAACAGGCTGTATGTGGATGACTATAAAAAGCTCCCTCCGGGTAGAGCTTATTTTTGTAAGGGTATCGTCAACGGCCATTAGCTTTAAGGCAATGCTCATTACGTAAAACTAATTTCGAGCTCAGCCATTTGCAATATTTACATTTCGTTACATTGAGATATCACTAGCATTCAGTCAGTGTCGCATGATTGCGTAGGGGTTAGCATCGCCGACTGTCAGCTCAACGGTTGCGTTTCGATCCCGGCTTGAGATACTAACTGGTCTGATGAGCTGCGAAACAGGCTGTATGTGGATGACTATATATATATATATATATATATATATATATATATATATATATATATATGTATGTATATAAATATATACACGCCTTTCTATGTACTTTATTATTAAACATTTCTTATTAAAGTAATTGTCCGTTGCTCCATTTCAATATCTGAGAATTTTATTTGAAATAAAACTATTTTATACACGAATTTATTTATTTATTTTCAGGTTGTCCAAGTATCTCATACTTTTTTATTTTTCCCAATCTCTCTCAGGCACATGTCCATCTGTTGTGCATCACTTTGCGTAATAACAGCAGGCATTTAACAGTAACTACTTGATTTCTCAGGAAATCGAGTGTCAATAAGCCTTTCCCGAGATTCCAGTACTGTTAGCGTTATCTTAGTAAAGGTCTATATTCTGCTGCCCTGCTCAACGTTCCACCCTGCAAAACCCTTCAGGTTCATTTCGCAATCTACCGATGTTAGTCCAATAATTGTTTTGTAAGACGAATAATATTTGCGGATGTATAGGATTCTTCTTACACTTATACGGTAGCCGTTTCAGTTCTGTTAGTTTCCTGTACTTTACTTTCCATATGTATAGTTTATTAGTAGAGTAATACTATTTCATCTTACCTGTTGTGTATCTGGGTTACCTGGCTATACATGTCGTCTTCTGCATCTGAGGATGCTCTCTAATATTTTCAACTGTTCAATGCTTTTCTTTATTATTGTAATTATTATGAGTCGTAGTATTACTAACAATACAGCTGTTGTGGTATTAGTACAAACATAAGTATTAGTTATAGTAGTCGATGTGTTTTAATTGACTCCTTCTTATGCCATGCTCGGAATTTCAAGAGATTATAATAGCAGTAGCAATGGAAGAAGAATGCTGTAGACTAATCTAAAGAATCCTGTAAGCAAACGGCGGTAAAATTTATTCGAATAATTTTGAAGCCTATAAATCACAAACCGTGACGAACGTGATGATCCTGAACTCGGATCAAGCAGTGAAGTTGCTCTGTCTGTCTCATCCCTTCCATAAAAGTGAACGAATATGCCTGGCCGGTGATTCGAAAATCTGAAACAATCTCGAAATAATAGGTAACTCACAATCTATGGAAAACAGAACGCCTGTTTATTGAAAAAAAAATCACATTAATTAGAAACAGCCGGTGAAGTATTTGTACTCACATTGTTGAGAAGAATTAATTGAAATTATTATATGTTTGAAATTTTCTGACTTGGGCGAGATAAAGGAAAAAGGAGACAGAAGAGATGTGAAAGAAAACGTCCAGTAATTAATAAACCGCGTTATTTTCGAATGAAGCAAACGTCGATGTTTAGTTTTAGTTAATCTGATGAAATTGAGTTTTATCAGTCAAAATGATTTCAGAATACAATCCCATCGCTGATCGAGTGTAAACTGTTTTAAGAAACATATATATCAACAGAAGAAACTCGTATCCATTACACTATATATTATAGTAAACATTGTCAGCTAAAAGCGATGGGTTGGTTGTTTTTCCACTTCGTGAAAGTTGCTTAATTATCGCTCTTGACGAGGTGTTTTGATATTAATTTTTTTTTTTTAAATCCAATTACAACCTTCATCGAAACAGAGCTTTAATATGTCTTCGACATATTTTGGCTGTTTCAATTACTTGCTTCATCAGGTTTTCTTCTAACTTCCATAGTCGCATCTTTTTTCAAAATATTTCTCCCTTGTATTTCACTTTCTTGCTGTTCATCTGAAAAATGAACATTCATGTTCTCCTCTCCAACATCTTCTATTCATAGCATATTTACGTGCGAATAGATTTTCTTATTTCAACCTGATTGTTGTTTCTGATATTTTTTGGAAAACTAAGCCTGTTTTCTTTTGTCCGTGGAATATGTGTGTATTTCTATTCTTTTGGGAGTAGTTTGTCTATCGAGTCTAATAGACATATTATTTGATTTGTTGTTGGCGTGTTTATATGAGAATTGAATATGAAATGACACTTTATTTCCTCAGAAACATTATTGCCCCATTACATGAAATGGCGTCAAACTGTCGCTTTGCATCGACGAAAAACGATCATCCCTTCTCTATCCGGTATGAGAAAAAATAACGTAGACAAAACCAAATGTGCCAATATATTGTTAGCAAAGATCACATACAATAAGATATGTATATATATATATATATATATATATATATATATATATATATTTGTATGTTTATATGTATACGTATATTAATATATATATATATATGTTTACATTTATATGTATATGTGTATATATATATATATATGTTTACCTTTATATTTATATGGTTATATATATGTGTATATGTTTACATTTATACGTATATGTATATATATATATATATATATATTTATGTTATATTATGAGGGACCCGCATGCATAAAGTGTGTAGGTCCACTAGTTTTTATTATGAGAGGGGGTGAACTTGGTTCGAGTTCGGTGCAGATCGAAGGGACATCCATTTTGGGACAAATACATTTGTCATCGGAATGTAAGCCCGAAAAGTCATAACAACTGGTGGGACCTTGACAACCTCAAAGGTTTGGGGTTCAATAAAGGTCACGCAAGTTCTAGTGATGATCTGTATGACAGGTCAAAGGACCATGACGTCACTCCTTCTTTCGTCAGAAACGAAGGTTTTAAAATCAGTTGAGAGTTACTAGTTTGGCAGCGAGCTGGACGGTGGACTTTCTCTGTGGGTCCTGAAATGAAACAGAGAAGGTCGAGAAGTGCGAGCGAGGAATCGAAAATGTAATCGCCTGTCGTAATGGCTGAATCTCTTGGAGATCCAGGAGAAATCCCCATCTCATTCCCCCAGCAGGAAAAATGAAAGAGGATCTAATGAATGAATGGAAACAAAACCCTCCGACTGATGTGTTAAATAAAAGTATGGAATCTCTCTCGTTTTTTTTCTCGTGCATGATGACAGAATTTGCCCACTCACAACAGGTACACCACTACGATCACGAGCCAGCAACGGATATGAGTGTGCGATCAAACCCACGACCAACAGTGAGGCAGAAATCTGTAAGGTAACTTTTTTGTGCGTAACATTTTGGGTCGTAATTTGTAAAGGGAAAGAACTAAAAATCGAAAGAAAAGGTGAGCCATGCTGAATTTGATATGCCTAAGGAACACTGTTTAAAATGTTTAAAGTGTTTAAATGAGATACAATGTTTAATGTAAAACGGTTAATGAACTGTGTTTAATGAGAAGAGAGTTTAAAAAGAACTATGTTTAGACAGAAAAAGGCTTTGATAACGAGCAGTGTTTAAAGAGTCATGTGAACATGGACCGACAGTTTGAAGGCCTAAAAGTGACATAAAAATGCTCCTTGAGGAAATATATTAAAAGTACCTTAAAATTGAGTGTTACGAAAGTTTGAAAGCGCTTCTAAACTTTCGTGGTGCTTTCGTGTTTTGAGAACGCTTCTAGACTTTTCGTGTGGTTTATGTATGGTTTTCGCTGTGCTATGCAACATTTACATTTATACGTATATTTGTATATATATATATATATGTTTACATTTATACGTATATTTGTATATATATATATATATGTTTACATTTATACGTATATTTGTATACATATATGTATATATGTTTACATTTATACGTATATTTGTATATATATATATATATATATATATATATGTGTTTACATTTATACGTATATTTGTATATATATATATATGTTTACATTTATACGTATATTTGTATATATATATATATATATATATATATCGTACATGTATTGGTTTCTTTAAATGTAAATCCGTAGAAACTCAAGTGTTAATAAAAAGTGCTCAATACCAAGTAGAGCTGTTTATAAGTATACTTTTTTATTCATACAAACATTATTGGTTACATATGTGCATACATGTTTCGGTTGCACTTTCCCAAGAAAGTCAACCTCATCAGACCGAGAATCTTTCAGGAAATATTCTTGAAATATTCTCGAACCGAAACATGTATACACATGTGTAACCAATAATGTTTGTATAAATAAAAATGTATACCTATATATATATATATATATATATATATATATATATATATATATATATATATATATATATATATATGTATACATATATATAGGATGTATCATATAAGTTGATAAACTAATAAAGTACGCAATCCTTGGTTCTACAAGAAATGATATGAATCATTTTATTCAGAAATTATACATAATAGTCAATAGAAATACCAAAGAGTTAGCATCGCCAGTCGCATAATACTGATTTAAGCATGACCCGTTGTTTCTCTGACTCGTCGCTATCTGCTGAAGAGTTAGTCTGTTCCTACCAGCCGTCTTTTACCCTAGATCCGGTATTATCAGACCAATGAAACCCAACTTCATATGACATACGCTGTAATGCATATCTTTTAAAAATAAAATACTTTATATATATATATATATATATATATATATATATATATATATATATATATATAAATTATTTTATTTCAAAAATAAAAAAAACACCTTACAAAAACTCGATTTCAAAATAAACATTAAAACAAATTCAGACCAAGTAGATTCCATAGACACCACATTGAACCTTACAAACAACACACACAAACCTTTCCACATACCAAATGAGATGTTCCAATGTATACACTAAGGTGCCTGCCACCCCACTGTATTTTTTTAAAATTTAGTCAATAATATTAGCCATAGAATTTCAAACCTCTAATCCAGTCCCGAATTTTTACAATAAAGCGCTCCGAAACAGCGGGTTCAGTGAAGAGATATCATACATCTCCACCCGAGACCAATCACGGGAGAGCCGCAATAGAAAGAGGTCGATGATTGAGTTTTCCTCACCCTACTCAACTTATACCAAAACAAGGCTAGGCCACATTTTCCTCAACTTATTCGACACATACTTCCCTCCAACACACAACCTACACAAACATGTTAACAGAAATTATATTAAAGTTAGCTATTCCATTACTCCATCCATAAGAAAAATCATCTCTGCGGAGCCCAAAACAATACTAAACACAGGCTGCTCATACCAGGACCAAGAAACTGCCTTGTAAAATCGATTCTCTCGTATATAGAACCGCCGTTACTAACCACACTAGCGGTAGAGCAGATAAATACATTGCTATGACCCAGGGAAGTTTCAGGCAATAATTGTACGCACACAGAACCACCTTCATATACAAAAACTAGGCAAATACGTCACCTGCGACCCAGATATAGAAACTTAAAGATGAAAGTACACCCTTCACCATCAAATGGAAATTAATTCAGAGAAAACCACCCTTCTCTCCAGTCATAATTGTCGCAACTACAGTATGTTTGAATACCCGAGATAGAATCAAGCACTACTCATGAATTGAACTCACCGATACATATAAAAGACTAGCCAGCCCACTCTGCCAAATACATAACCCCATAATTGCTTAAGTAAATACCGACTTCCACTCCGGAACATTCTCTCAACTATCACCCTTCATATATATAAATAAAATGTAAAAAATAGTAACAAATACCTTAACCGGCCAATATCCACACCACTACTCAAGTGCAATGATTAATAACTTTCCCAATAAAATGTTTTGCAGTCATAAAGAGGGTAGCACACCCATTTCACACTATTATCACTTCCATTAGTCCCTATAATTATAGTTATAATGCTAATCTCCTATATCTCTCAAACAGATACAATCTTGTCGACCCAATCCTGCTATACCTTTGTTAATAATGTTTAATCCCAAATACAAAACATTACAAAACCTTGCAAGCTTATTTCCCTGAGACTGCTCGGATGATATCTATATTTAAATTATTTTGGGATTGATTTCAAGTCCATTAACTAGGATTTAAACTTGAATTTAACGTATGTTTTTTAACCTTTTTATCTTTTCACAAGTATAATCCTTAAACTCATTTTCTCTCCCTATATATTTTAGAAGACACATCATTAACCATCAACACAGTAACGGTCAAATATATGCTACTAATAAACATTCACTCACAGGATTTATATAGAAATATTTTGTTTATGTTTTATATTTTTAAATCTTCTTAAACATCTTCTCCAGTTTTAAATCTAAACTGTTACTGTTCACCCTCCTTTTTCCATACCTTATTAAACCTTGCTTACACTAAATTAAAATCAATACACATAACACTCTAAGTTAATTACGCGCCCCAACGAGAGTTATATGTGATTTCACATTTCTGAAACAGATGACAATATAAGCTGAAAAGCGTCGGATGACAATGTCCTTGAAACCGACGGTACTACTGTTGTACTAATTTTTCTGTACCAAAATACACACATGTATATATATATATATATATATATATATATATATATATATATGCATTGAACAATTGAAATTTGAAATAAATTTGGACAATCGTCGCATATTTATCACTTTTTTCTTCTATCTCTATATATATATATATATATTTATCAATAAAAACATGTTTTAGTTGCGCCTTTTTTCAAGAATCAGTTTTCGCAGACCTTTAGTCAAATGAAATGAGATATAACAAATACACTTAGGTGTATTATTACAGTTTGGAAGGGATGGTTTATAATTAAACTACCAAGACTAATATCAAATTACAAATTCCCGCTGATTCATTTCTTTTACTTTTTTATCATTGAAGTTTATCGTGTACGTTTGACCGTATTTAATAATTTTTATATATGTTTTACCCTACTTGAGTGTATTTAAAACGTCGTCTAAGTATAATTATTTGGGCGCGAGGACAAATATTTTATCAGTCAGTGGGTAAGTAATTTGCAAAACTGACCTATATATAAACTTTATTCATATGCTAACATATATATAACCGGTATACAATTATATACGTAATATACATGCACATATATAATTACATATACATACATACACACATTTTTATTAACACACATATTCATATCCGTTCCTTCCTAAGATTAAGTAAGTATTCCCTGTCTTTACTTACCTGATGATCACTTTACCCACCCTGCCAATTGGGCCTATTTAATATAACACATACGGTTGCATACATATAAACAACTGCACTCAAGGGAACAGCCAGAATCCTGAAAAGAGCTCTCGGTTGGAGTCTGTAAATAGCGGGTGATCGTATGTCATTTGGAAGAATGCCCCGTCCCCAGCAAATGAATGAAAAGAAAAAAAATAGAGTCATACTTAAACCAGCTCTACTTGTTATCGATCACTTTTTATAAACACTGGAGATTCATTGGATTAACATTTTGGAAACCAAAAATAAAAGATAACTTTTAGAGAATTAGACCTATTGTGAGATGAGGAAAGCTCAATATACTGGATAGAGCAAAAAAAAATACATTTGAACCCTATACAACTTGGATCTCCGTGTTTGGTGACTTTCATTTACACACCCGTTTGAACTTTAACAAACTTTTTAAAAAGAACTTTAAAAAAAAAACCTTTTTCCAAATTTTGAATATTGACTGTTCTTATTTGTCAACAAATGATAACATTTTAATCTTTGAAAAGCCGTGCTTAAGGAATGCAATTGAAAGAGAAGAATAATAAATATTTTTATTTACTAAACGCTCCTTGTTCTGAACAACTGAAGATATTGATCTGTTTCTATTTACAGGTCTAACTATTTTTCATTGACTCATCTATATATATATATATATATATATATATATATATATATATATATATATATATATATATGTATGTTTGTGTGTGTTGGGGGTGTGTGTGTCTGTGTGTATTTTTGTAACAACATATAATTATCCACGGTCACGTGTTACACCGTTTTACGGATCATCAGTGTAACTGCTTCTATCGAACTTAAAACCAGGACAAGGATGGCTATAGTTCGACTCCGTTTACCCCGCGCTACGAAACCTCGATCGCGTTAGAAATATATGTATCGCCCATAAATGTCATCATGTTGGTAACAAGATATTTATAAATGTGGTTTGTGTATGGATTCTATTATTATATGCATGTTGTATATAACTGTTTAAGTGTTTTTCAAATTTTTATCTCGCGTGAAAATCCGTAATTGTTTTTAATGTTTTAACTTTTTCAATCATCATTGAGTTCGGAAATGTTCTGATAAAAAAAGCATTACAATCAGTTTTCATGCCTGGGGCTGATATTACTTTCTGTAGACATGATTATAAAAATGATTGGCATAAGAATAAACGTAGTGATTTCAAAATAAACATTTAAAATTTAAAAAAATCTGCAATTAAAACAAATCACTCGAACAGAGAAAATATCAGCTGAAAATTAAAATACTTTAAACGGAAATATAGATCAAGTCAACACACAATTTACAAAGGTGACACGTAAATTCAAAAACGCAACAAAAGATTTGAAAAGAAAGGCTTCCAATATAGCCGTTTGAATAGAGTCTCAGTCACTTTTTGAACGTATGAGGCTGCATGTGCTCAATCAGAAACCATTATTCTATACGGTAACTGGATCCACCCTAGGCCCGCGAATTCGTACGAACCGTATAGAAGCGACCTACTGGTCTGCAATGTTGCATAGTATTGCCTTGACCGTATCAGCTTTTCTAACGAATCTCGTTGAGCGGACATAGTCAGAACGCGTGCTATCATCTTTCCTGTTTGTCACTTATTCCATATCCTAGTCGCATTTCTCTACGTCGAATCTCGCAGCCTTAATATTATTTGAGAAACACTTAGCTGAGGTTAGGGTTTCGAAATGTTGTTCATCCGGGGCGAATACTCATGGTTGTATATTCCGGTGCTTTCCAACCCTGCTTCGACCCACTTACAATCTAAACAGTAGACACATGAATCACATGCACTTCACCACTATTGTATGCTCAAAATTATTCTTGAATAAATAATATAAATAATCATCAAATTTTCTTTAACATCATATTCTGAAGTTCTTTCTTAAAGCATCTTGAAGATTGTAGATTGTTCAAGCATGTATCGTTCTTTGCCTACATATAGCTCTTATTATTCCTAAATATTCACCAATGTGGTACTGCCAAAGCTAAACATCGCTTAAGTCCGGTCAACTTACAAGATGAGGGGTGTAAATGTGATTATAACGTATTACTCTCCAATAATAACACTATAAATAGAAAACTTAACTACAAATTGAAACCATCTTATTAAAAATAAAGTTCAATATGAAATATTAAATGACATTTGACTGTTTTTGTAATTACATATGTACATATATATACATATATATCTCTCTCTATATATATGTATATATATATATATGTATATATATATCTATATATATATATGTACATATATATATATATATATGTATATATATATCTCTATATATATATATGTATATATATATATATATATCTATATAAATATATATATATATATCTATATATAAATATATATATATATATATATATATATATATATATATATATATATATATATATATCTATATCTATATATATGTATATATATCTCTATATATATATCTCTCTATATATATATATGTGTATCTATATATATATATATGTATATATATATCTCTCTCTCTCTCTCTCTATATATATATATATATATATATATATATATATATATATAATAATGGTAATAATCCAGGTCAAAAATATCCACAGGGTGGTAATCCAGAGAATTTTAATCGGGTTTATAAAAAGTGTTCAATATCAAAATAGAGCTTTATATATGATAATTTTATTTACACAGAAATGTACAAAATCTGCGACACTGGCATGTCGATGCTATCGATCAACAGTTACTATAAACTGAGATCTCATCAGGGAGAGTTAGAATCCGATCTTAACCTCAGATCATATTTGGAGAGAATGAAATGAAGAGATAAAGAAAGAGAAGAAGAAGAAGAAAAGAAATTTAACATTTCAAAAATTGGGGCCGTTTCATTATTTCATTTCAATTATTATGGGTGTTTATTATTATTACTATTATTATTACTACTACTAATCCTGTTATACTTAACGAATATATGTATTCGATGTATTAATGGTAAGCTAATAAACTCTAAACAAAATATAAAGATAATATAAATTCAGAATTAGCGACACATATGATTACCACCCACCCTCACACAGATTACACGCGTCTGATCGGTTTGTCCGCACGCACGCATAGACACATATACACAATATTATAGTTCACTTGAAAAATACATTTATCCGCTCGGCTTGAGAATAACTGTCGTTTTTTGACACTTGAATCGTGCATGTCCCCCCTCCTATTTTCTATTTTCTATTTCCTATCTCTTCTCTCTCGGTCTGAATCAACAGACGTTTTCTTTTCCTTTTTCTTCTCCTTCTCTTCCTTCCTTCGGCAGTATTTCGCAAGACTCCAACCAGCCAGACCTAAAAATTACTCATTTGTCCTATTAACTCCTATCACTTTTCCCTTCATTATATGCCTCTCTTTCCACCTTATTTTTATTTATTTATTTATTTGTCCTGCTTGTTTCAGATTTTAGATTTTAGATTTTTTAGATTTTTTGTTTTTTTGTTTTTTGTTGCTAGATTTTTTAGATTTTTTATTTTAAATTTTTAACAGCCCCAATTTTTGAAATGTTAAATTTCTTTTCTTCTTCTCTTTCTTTACTTCTTCATTTCATTCTCTCCAAATATGATCTGAGGTTAAGATCGAGTTCTTCTAACTCTGCCTTATGCGATCTCAGTTTATAGTAACTGTTGATCGATAACATCGACATGCCAGTGTCGCAGATTTTGTACATGTCTGTGTAAATAACATTATCATATATATATATATATATATATATATATATATATATATATATATATATATATATATGAAAAAAGAGGTGACGATACTCACACAGACAGAAAGAGAGGACTGGAAGGTGACAACCGATGACTTCGAAACATTTATACAAGTAGAGAATACAGACAATGGTTATACAATCTTACTAACTACTGGAGACTCTAGTCAACATTGGGGTTTACCCTCTGTTTATTAGTTGTGATAGTATCCATTTATTTCTTACCAAACTTACAGCCACCCCCAAGGATTATCCGTCATTTGTTACAACTATTAATTGACTACCTGATTTCGGCGGAAAATGGCGAATCGGCAGTATTTCGCAAGACTCCAACCAGCAAGGCCTACAAATTACTGCATTTGTCCTATTAACTCCTTGACATTTCTAAGAGTCTATATATTTTTCGACACTTTCTAACTCATATCATTGATCTAAAAAAATCGCTCATCATGAATTTATTATTACTAATATCATAATCGATCTATTTACTATAAAACTGATAAACGCAGTAATTATTAACAAAACTGTTACACATCCAAAGATTTATATTTAAAAGTGAATCTTTCTAAATCTAGAAATACTACTATTCATTTGTTCCAGGTATTTTTATCCTTTAATCTTATTTTAGTTATTCGAAATTCTACTGTTTTAATTAAGTTATGGTTTAATTCTTATGGAGTCTTTTCAAGATTTTAGGTTAAACTTTTGTATTCCTTATCCAACCTCTTTTGATTTCAAATAAAATCTATAGATGCTATACAAAGTCAGCGTCATTTGTATGAACTAACGTATGCATAATAAAAAGAATCAGTCAAACTGGGGGGAAGAAAGCGTTTTTCTTTAGAAACGATAGATCATTCGTACGGTTTCGCAAAAAGAAATTGAGTTTAGTTATTCCCAGAGATAATGCAACTGTTGACGTGCGTTTGGAAACGGTAATTCAAGATGAATAATTTAATGGCACTATTTTTGGTGTTCGTCTCTGAATCTAATAGAAAACTGCTTCACTATCGTAACGTCTTCAACTGAATGACGAAACCATTTAAGATCCCGATTGCTTGCACCATGATCTGGATTTACACAGCCAGAATACACATAGCTCTATTTCCAAAAGGCAATCCACAAAACGATATATGCTATTACTCATTGTGCATCGAAGCGTCCAACCCTATAAAGATAGGGTTTGCCCCATACTGACAGAAAAAGTTCCCTAAATAAAATTGGCATTTAAAAAAATATTTGACAGCAAGTATAGTTTTCCTTCGTATGCTTTGAAATACATAATGTATATTAACGTACTTCGAAATCTTTCAGATTAGGATTGATAATTCATATTATTGGGATTCTTCGAATGACTATTCTCACCTTCGTTGTTTTTTACACAATGTTTCGGCAAATGACACTTCTAAACGGCTTCAGTTGCGTCTATGTTTTCATAATAATTTAATATTTATTTTAAATCCACCGTCTGTGAATTTAAAATTAAGTGTATCTTTTTGATCTTAAGAGCAAATCTTTTACATATTTGAATATAAATTAAGTAGGCTATTTCTAGATGTTATTCTCAAAACGTTTCGGCCGATGTAATCTTCGAGGTGCTCAGATAAATGTTGTCGAACTAAAGAATATTTAAGTAAAATTCGATAACCGTAAGCTATTTCAGACTGGGCTATTTATTTAACCAATTTGCATCGACCGAAAAGCTGTTAGAATGACATCTAACAGGCGAACAATGGAAAAATTATCCAAATAATACCTATTATAAATCCTAATCTAAACACAGGGGTAGTTTTCTTCTCCATGTTATCGAAAGAAATATAAATTGCCTAATAAATTACACTTGTTGGTTCCGTCGGGTGTTTATTGGTTCTTTACAGTTAATTCTAGCAATAAATTACAATTTAAAAGATTGAACTAAGAGGTTTACTTAAACAATTAGTAGAAACTATTTATTCCAGATTAAACATCATGAAAAATTACTATTGAAAATTAACTTCAATACTAAATCAAACTATGTACACATGGCTTATAGCCACTGTTCTATAAGGCAACGCTATATTCTACTAGTTAGTAATGGCAGACATTCTACGAACTTACCCCATCCACTCTTTAACTCTTACAATCACATAAGCACCAGCTCACTCTTGTACTACAATTGCATCAACAGGATAACAAAACTTCTGGACGATCTGAATAGGAATCTGGACGGAATTTTGAACGGAACCCTTTATTTAACGAACGGTGGTAGCATGCTCTTGTTGCGTCACCAATGATTGGGAGAAGTTTTCAGTAATTCGCAATTCTTCATATTGCCCGCACCGAATATAAGTTAGTACTATATCCACTGCGCCACGTGGATATAATACTAAGTTAAATTTAGTTCCAATTGATAGTCCTCTGAAGGTTGATGGTCCAATCCTAAGTGCGGGCGATACGAAGAATTGCGAATTAATGAAGACTTCTCCCAGTCATGGCTGACAGAAAAAGAGCATGCTACCCCCGTGGATTAAATAAAGGATTCTGAAACGTTGTCTGAATACCCAAAATTATGCGAATAATAAATCCTCATCTCAAAAATTCACAAATCTAAAACCTAAATAGCTTTCGTCATTCAAATTACTTTCTTCACATCTTCGATAATTCGTAATTCTTCGTATCGCCCGCACCGAATTTTACTTAGTACTATATCCACTACGTCACGTGGATATAGAACTAAGTTAAATTCAGTTCTAAGTGATAGTAATCTGAAGGTTGAAGGTTCAATCCTCGGTGAGGGCGATATGAGGAATTGCGAATTACTCGAGAATTCTTCGAGTCATGGCTGACTAAACAGAAACATCCTACCCCGGTTGATTAAATGAAGCATTCCGTTCGAAATTCCGTCCAGATTCCCGAGTCCAAAAGAAATATATCAGAGTTCGGAGAGCCACACCTGAAGAAGGTTGGAGGTTACAGCGGCTGAAACGTTATGAAGATAACACTCAATATGAGAAATGTAGTACGAATAACCAACATTATGCAAATTATCAATCCTCATCTAACAAATTCAGAAATATAAAACGTAAATAGCCTTCGTCATTCAAATTAGTTTCTTCACATCTGAGTTTTCATTATTTGTTCGCATTTCCGTTCCCACTAACTGGTTATAATCTCTATACCTATCTGTTACTCGACATCATCTATTATGTACTCAATAATTACGTGCACTACACAAACCTTTTAGTATATGCTACATGGAGAGGAAATAATACGATAAAAATAATATAGACATATAATATTGGTCTTAAACACAGATGTAGATCAATTGAACTCAAACAAAGATGTAAGCTGGGAAGTATACGGAGATATGTGCAAAACAGCAGACTTCATTGGTTTGGTCACGTTTACAGAATCCATGAGAGAGCTTGAGTTAGTAGATGTATAAGTTGAGAGTTGGTAGAGAAAGACCGAAGAACAATTGGGAAAACGGGATAAAGATGGATTTGAGTGAAAAAGGGGAAACATGAAGATCTGAGTACGGATGAGTTTATTTAAAAAATATATTTCTAAAATCCGCCAAACACATGCACATATGTAAAACTGAGCGACCAGTGTACATGGATATGAAAAGGGGGCATCTAAACATCAGGTTTGATTGAATTTGCAAAAGATCATATTGTTTGTCCATGGCCGGTTTGCAAGTGAAGATAATCGACCGAACATTCAATCAAACATAGATATGCCCCCGGAAGTACCTGTTGAAGTATGGATAATTACCTTATATATTATCATCGTGCGTTGCCTCAACCGCCGGCTAAGAGAGGGAGTTACACGAGCGGAATATAATCACCGGCTTTTAATATTTCAATCTGTCCCCTTTTGAACATTATTGTTTCTTTCAGAGACAAATGCTATACATATTCCTACTGGTAATTACGAACAGTGTTCTTCTTTCTCTAGGCGTTTTCGTTTTTTCTCTCTTTATTACTTTCTTTATTATTTGTACTCGTCTCTTTCTTTCTCTTTTTTCTTTATCTTATCTCTTTCTTTCTCTTTTTCTTTTCATCGTCTATTTCTTTCTTTGGCCTCTTTCTTTCTTCGTCTCATTTTTTCTCTCGTCTCTTTCTTTCTTTTTCCTCGTTTTCTTTCTTTACCCTTTTCTTCTGTCTCTTTCTTTCTCTCTCGTATTTTTCTTTCTCTTTTTTTTCTCTCACCTCTTTTTGTGTCTCTTTCTTCCTTTCTTTTTTTCTCTCGCCTCTTTCTTTTTCTCGTCTCTTTCTTTTATCTATTGTTTGTTCTCTCTTTCTCTCTACTTCGTTTCTTATTTCTCTCGGTTCTTTCTTTCTCTCATCCCTTTCTTTCTCGTTTTTTTTTCTTTCTCTCGTCTTTTTATTTCGCTTGTTTATTTATTTATTTATCTCGTCTTTTTTCTTGTTCCCTTTCTTTTCTTTCTCCTTTTTTCTTTCTCTCGTCTTTTTCTTTCTTTTCTCTTTTTTTTCTCTCGCCTCTCTCTTTATTTCGTCTCTTTTTCTCTCTTTCTTTCTTTCGTCTCTTTCTTTCACTCGTCTCTTAGTTTATATCGTCTCTATTTTTCTCTCGTCTCTTTTTTTTTCTGTTGTCTATTTCTTTCTCTTTCTCCTCTTTCTCTTCTATTTTCTTCTTCTCACTTATTTCTTTCTATCGACTCTTCGTTTCTATCGTTTTTTCTTATTCTCTCGTCTCCTTCTTTCTGTTGTCTATTTCTTTCTTTCTCTTCTTTCTCTTGTATTTTCTCCTCTTCACTTATTTCTTTCTATCGGCTCTTTCTTTTCTTGCCGAATACGTACTGACGTCAAAAGTAAGTAGTATGTCTCTCATTTAATGTTTCCTTACTTTTCTTTAATTTCCTTCTTTTTCTTTACTACTCTCTGTTCATCTCTCTGTTCATATTTATTACCGATTTCTGTACACGTTCGGTTTCGTTATTTTTATTCGCTTTTCTTTTTTCTCTTTACACTACGTTTTCCTTTCTTTCATTTACATTTTTGGGTATCGTTTACTTTACTCAGCAGACTAAAAACGCTTAAAAAACAAATATACAACAAATAAAAGTTACTGTAGGCGATAATAGTTATTTTCAAACTTACCTATGGCATTTGTTTGTATTTTTAACCCGTTCGAAGTGCTATTTATTAGAAATTAAATTATTCATCACACAAACATCGCAAAATCCAAGATGGCGATCGAAGGGAGGTATGTAAGAGAATAATGACCGACCGCCATTTTGTTTTTGTGCAAAAAAAAACAAGAATTTTTCTTTACATCTAATAAAACCCATGTATACTACGTAAAAATACAAACAAATGTCATAGCTACGTAGGAAAATATCTATTCTCGACGTAGGTCACCTTTACTTGTTGCATATTTATGTTTTTAAACACTTTCTCGTTCGTTTTCTTGACCCCGTTCACGACTCTGCGGAGTAAAGTAAAAGATACCCTTATTTTTTTGTTGATTCATGTTTTATTTTATCTATTTCCTTCTCTATTCTTTATTATTTCCCTTTTTCTTTCTTTCTTGCTTTATATTCTTCTTTCTCTCAGTTATTATTCGTGCATTCTTTATTTTTCTCTGTCATTTATGTTTTGTGTCTTACATTTTGACACGTAGTAGTTACAAACCTGCCACTTCTTCAGGTAATTGGTCGATCGTAAATATCACTGCTAATTGAAACTAATCATCGGATCATAACAAAATATGCAAAAAAAGCAAATAAGTGTTAGTTTTTCGAAGAATCAATTAACATTTAAATTCGGGAAATGTGTTCAGTTTGTAATTTTTTGAAAATCATTGCAAGACTAATTCTCGTCAGAACAAGGGCAGCTCTAAAATTTCTCATTTCACAAATTAAAAACAAATCCTAAAGTATCAGTACATAAACGCAATTATCAATAGAACATCTTGCAACCTGGTTAGTTGTCATTGTTTTTCAGCAAGGACGGAAGTCAGATAGACATATTTAGCTTATTAATCGGTTTGTCCAAAATTATCATTTATTTATATACCAATATTAATAAACCTTGACCAGTTTAAAAATGTTTCTTTGTAAAAAATAAAAAATATATATTTTACTGGCAAAAAAATGTAAATTCTCCATGTTTCATAATTTCTCTGCTTTATGCTAAAAAGGGGAAATGCGAATAATAGACATGAAAAAGTGTGCGCAAAACTAAATAATTTACACTTCAAAACGCACTTGAAATTCAATGTTAAAAAACATAATTATTAAGTATAGTTTTTTTTTGTTGCTGCACATGTTAACATACTGCATATAGACTATTTGCTTGATTCACGAGTCTATTTCACACATAAATCCACTATGCTGAAGCATGTGTGAAGACAATGAGAGAGTAACCATATCCTAATTAGGAATGTAAATCTTTGTTTTCGTGAAGTTAACATTTAATGCGAATTATGCAAACACATATTGGAGGGAAACTATATTTTTCTGAAATATGTTGCTTTTCTGTTAAACAAATATCGACGATGTAATATGTTCAGGCATTATGGCTTCGGTTAAGTCACAAGACACAAGGGATATCTACCGTAAGGCTGTTTGAGAATACACGATCCCATACCTGAATGCCTACTAGACACCACCCTCGGGTGACTTCGGTCTCTCTGTACAGGGGTTTGTCAGATACCCTGATATGAGGATACGTCTTATTTGAAGTAAACCCTGACCATATATTAAAAAACAGTCTGATGTCTCCTCAATCCATCCAGCACGCCCCCCGAATTGCGGACGCAGGTACCCTTTCTATTTATAGAGGACAGCTTCGAACAATAAATTAGAAGCCGTTGAAAATGTACAAATGATAAGAAATATGAATAAAAAAAAACAAATACTGGCAGGCCGGTACCCAGGAGAAAAGGGCCTATACACCAGGCGGGATGATTGGGCAATGGTGTTTGCCTTCCTGTCTCTGAAAATGGCGCTCCAGCCATGACAAAGGCAAACCAGGGTCAGCCATCAGGATGAGACAAAAAACATGGCTCCTATTTCAATCATATGCAGCAACAAACAGAGAAGCATAAAAGGGCTTACAAGGTCCAGCATTGATTGTTGCACAAAAGAAGGTGCTATTGTTTCGCTACCACTACTCAAAGTTTGAAAAGTGGAGCAAAACATTAAATGAAACCATGGTCAAAAAGATAGAAGAACCTAGCCTCCCTGAAGAATATATATATATATATATATATATATATATATATATATATATATATATATATATATATATATATATATATATAACACAATATATGTATGTGCGTGTTAGTGTGTGGGTGTGTGTTCTACAGAAAGTTTGATGTTGAATACTTACGAGACCCTATGTTTTTCTGCACAATGTTTGTTAATGAACACATTACATTATCATGCTTCTCCCTTCAACTACATTTTGATCAAATATCAAAATTAACATGGTATTCGAATTCTAAATCAGATCGACACTGGCTAGTATTAGGTATGGTGCACTTTCTCATAGTAATGTAACCACAAGTAACTACACAAAGCTGGACACTGATTCAGACAAGATGACTTATGTTCCTATAATCCAGCAAAACTAAGCCAAGAACACAGAATCTATAACATAGTTTGTTAGTCCCATAGAAAGAAAAATGTGTATTCTTAACTGCTTCACTTTCATCAGGTGTTAATGGTAGAGAAGAACCTAATACAAATATGTTGATATGTATGCATATTTTAATGGCATCTTTTAATGATATTTAATGTTATTCCGATATCGAATTACTGGCTGATGTAATTGGAATGAAAAGACAGAAACTACATTTATGTGTAATATGTGCATTTTCTCTAAAAAGCCAAGTCTACTATGGCCTATTCGAAGGCAATCATATACTAGCAAAGCCAAAATGGCTAATACAAAGAAATTGTGCACATTCCTTAGTGATATTACGTCTAGTAACATCACTTAGCTGGATACTACACCAGATAAGATGAATTCTATACCTGGAATCCTGCAACACGAAGAAAACACCACAATAAGGATAAACAATGACATACTTAAATGGTCAATTGGAGAGAGAAACATTGTGTTTTTACCTACTTTACAAACATAAAATGTAAGAGGTAGAAGATAATCTTGATTGAACACCTGGATATATATGTATCTCATATAGAATTCACGTGTTATCCTCAATAAATTAATTCCGTGATTACTGGGACCAAACTAACAACATAGAAAACATGGTTTGACTCCAGGGTAAGGGTTAGGGTTAGAGTTATTCTTAAATAATTTAACTGAAATAAAAAAGAAAACATAATATTCTTATGTAGTCTTGGTCATTTAGTTATGCAATATGACATTTTCTCCCGCTCCGTTGGTTATTTATAGCAGTCCTATATGTTGCAAATATTTTTCTCAGAATTTTAGAATTGAATACAGTTTGACAAACGTTGGAATTGGTGAATTAATAATATATTTCAGAAGACCAAAGTAAGTATTGATTTGTTGAATGTATCCAAAATTAAACACACAAGACAGTGAATTATTAAACATTCACCGGATCAACAGAGGAAAACCACTAATTCTGAGTGGAGGGTCATATAAGTTAAGGTTTACAGCCGCGTTATATACCGAATAAACAACGCATTCACATATAGAGACATATGTGAACTGACCCACACTACATAGACATATACACTTTCAAATAAAATATATATATATTTTCTTAATTTCATTATTTTCTATTTATCAATCTATTGATTTCCTCCCTGATTCATCCTCTATTATGAATATTTAAAATAGTTAATTTTTTTCATTAATGTTCTGTTAATTCGCTGTTTCTAAAATACTTTTACTCCTGCATCTTTTTAATCTGACTGATAGAAAAATATGTGTTTACATTATGTGAGGTTATCTCTCTAGTATTTTCTGAATGTATGTTATTTTCAGATAGTACTGGAACCTGATTCCTTTTTGAAATACTGTTGTATGTGATGTTGTCAAGTGCGGTGAGAAAGCGGCGATTTTTGAGTCTTCAGAATAATCATACAGAATAAAATATTTCCAAATTGTCTGGGAAACGACTGTATGCCATATAATTCGTTGGTTTTGAATTCTTGAGACAAGGTTTATTTTTGTTTAAAAAATCAAAATTGCTTCTTAACCAGGTTTCTATACAAACATCACATACATATGCCCCACAAGAAACCGTATATATATATATATATATATATATATATATATATATATATATATATATACATACACGTTTGAACTAAGTAAATACACAAACATTAAATAAGATAGACACCGGAACACACCTGTTTTTATATTACTAAAGAAAGTATGTTATAACTCTGGCAGTTGATTCTACCCAAATGCTGAACATGAAGAAATGATACCAATATGTATTGTTAGTATTTAAAAATATAGCAGAGATTATGCTAAAATTCTTTTATTGATTCATGTAATCTTAACAGAAAACGTTATTAGACCTCTAGCAAGACATATTTCCATTGAGACGTAAAGGATTTTTGTGATTATAGGCCAGGAATTAATACCAAATTTTAAATGTATACTTATTGATTAGAATACGAGATATCAACTTGTAAAATTGTAGTGATAAGGACACTTGATAGGTTCTTACAATTTGGGCTACATTCAATTATTTTATTTGTTGTTGCATGGGTGTTGTGTTAAGACGAATGGGCATCAACCGGCAGAAATCAATACGTCACGTGGATTTTATATCAGTATTCAATTATTCGTTAATTTTGTTGCATGGGTGTTGTGTTAAAACGAATAGGCATCAACCGGCAGAAACAAGACGTCACGTGGCTTTTATATCAGTATTTATTTATTTTGTTTTTTGTTGCATGGGGGTTGTGTAAAAACCGATGGAAATTAACCGGCAGAAAATAAGACGTAACGGGAATTTAATATAAGCATTCAATTATTTTATTTTTTGTTGCATGGGGGTTGTGTAAAAAACAATGGAAATTAACCGGCAAAAATCAAGACGTCACGTGAATTTAATATATGTATATTTAACCTTCAATGTCAACACTAGAAGTACTATATGAGAAGCTAAAAGATTTAAAATATTCAAACACGGATAATACAAAGCAGAATAGTACACATTTAAATGAATAAATGCGAACGTGTTTCCCATTTATTCGAACAGTATTTATATAAAAACACAGCAGACTTATTTGACTTATATGATACTACAATACGTTATATATTTATCAGAGAAAAGTTTCTAATAAATCATATTTTGTATGATTTCTTTCCTAATTTTAATCTCCTGTTCTTAAATATACGCACATTTTTGATGATATTAATTTAATCACCAGGAGTAGTAGTAATAATAATAGTTACCACGATTTAATAAAAATACCATCACATTCAAAATTAACGCTTCCGGTGTGATTATTTTTAACTTCAGATTACGACTTCCGGCGGCGTTTCTATACGGATTAACATGGAAGGTTACCTTTGCACGCACCAACTTACTTTGAAATAATTAATTAAAAACATAAATTGTCTATTGAACGTAATGACAAAAAGTTTGTATATTAATAGTTCAATAGGTTCGTTTATTTTTATAATAAAATTATTTTTAATAAATATGTGTTGTATTGTGTGATGATGATTATTATAATAATAATAATAATAATAATAATAATAATAATAATAATAATAATAATAATAATAATAATAAAGAGTAAACAGACTCCTCGCACACATCCCAACAGAAACTATTACAGACCTAAACAACCTAATATGTGCAGGGGCAAAATCGGTGAGTATGAAACTAAGAAACGAAGAGAATGGACAACAGAGAGGACCGACAAAACCTGGACGGGAAATCAGACTGGAAACTCAGATCACCAAACTTCGGAAAGAAGCTAAAACCGTGAACTGAAGGAAGGTCGACATGAAACGATTAAGAAGCAGAAATCAGAAACGCAAGGAAAAACGAAATGAGAAACATGAAGAAATAAAACAAAGGATAGCAGCAATAGAAGAAAGACTGAGACGATACAGGTACAAATCAAAACAGAGCAAACAGAACAGGACCTTTGAAAACAATGAAAACCAGTTCTACAAAAACGTAAATGGAGAAAAAACAAACAACAGAGCAACCGTACCCAACAGAAACAAAACAATTCTGGAGCAAGATATAGGAAGCACCAAAAAAGCACAACAAGAATGCCCAATGGTTGAAAAACATGAAAGATGAACTGCAGGAAATCGAAGAAGGAACCGAAACAGAAATCAACAAAGAAACGATCAAGAAAACCCTAAGTAAAATAGCAAACTGGAGAGTACCAGGCCACGATGGAATACATGCATACTGGTTTAAAAAATCAACGACCCTGCATGAAAGAATAGCGCAGAAACTGAGTGGATGCATCCGCAAAACAGACGTACCAGAATGGATGACGGAAGGAAGAACAACACTAATACAAAAAGACCCCAAAAAGGGAACGACCTCCAGCAACTACAGACCGATAACATGTCTTCCAATAATGTGGAAAATTCTCACAGCACAACTGAGAGAACAAATCTACCAATCCCTGGACAAACGTGGACTGCTCCCCGAGGAACAAAAAGGATGCCGGAAAGGACAAAGAGGGGCACATGATCTACTATACATTGATCAAAAGACCCTGAAGGAGGTGAAGAGCAGACAAAAGAACATAACCATAGCATGGATTTACTACAAGAAAGCCTACGACAGAATCCCTTAAACATGGATAATTGAATGCTTAAACATATACAAGATACCAGACTGGACTATTAATCTCATCCAGAAAGCAATGGAAACATGGAGACTAAAACTGACAGCCGGAGAACACCACCTGTCTGAGATAAAAATACAGAGATGCATTTTTCAAGGAGACTTTCTATCACCACTACTGTTTATAATAGCCATGATGCCACTCAACCACATACTCAGAAAGTGTGATGCCGGATACAGGTTTACGGATACAGAACAAAGAATAAACTACCAGATGTACATGGATGACCTTAAACTGTTTGCAAAAAACAAAAAAGAACTGGAAAAGCTGATAAACACAACCAGGATATTCAGCCAGGATATCCAAATGGAGTTTGGAATAGAAAAATGTGCGCTGCTAGAGATCAAAAGAGGAAAACTGGAGACGACAGAAGGTATAGAACTCCCCAACCAAGAGGAGAGGAGGGCGCTAGGAGAACAAGACAGTTATAAATACCTGGGAGTTCTGGAAGCAGACACAATCAAATCTACAGAAATGAAAGAGAAGATTGGAAAAGAATATCTACGAAGAACAAGGAAACTCTTAGAGACTAAACTATATAGCAGAAACTTAGTAAAATGGATAAACACATGGGATGTATCACTAATAAGATACTCTGGACCATTCATAGGCTGGACCAAAGAAGAACTCAGGCACCTTGACCAAAGGACTAGAAAACTAATGAGTATGCACAATGCATTGCACCCAAAAGACGATACGGACAGACTCTACATGAAAAGAAATGAAGGAGGTAGATGACTGGTAAGTATAGAAGACTGTGTGGAAGACACCAAAAAAGAGCTGGAGAAATATGTAACCCAGAACACGGAAAGACTGATCACCACAGCAAGAGACACCAGCCCAACAAACAACTCCGGAAGCACTGAAACCAGAAACAAAAAAACAAGAAAGGAAAAGTGGGAAGAAAAACAACTAAATGGACGCTTTATAAGACTCACAAGCGATGAAGCCAATGAAAACAGCTGGGCATGGCTAAGAAAAGGACACCTGAACAGAGAAACGGAATCTCTGCTGACGGCCGCACAGAACAATGCGATAAGGGCAAACTTTATTAAAGCAAAGATAGATAAAACCCAGGAAAACAGCAAATGCCGATTGTGTGGACAAAGAGACGAAACGATAAATCATATAATAAGTGAATGCAGCAAGCTAGCACAAAGGAAATACAAGAACAGACATGACAGCGTGGGGAAAGAAGTACACCGGGAAATGTGCAAACAACTGAATTTCGAATATGCAAAAACCGGTACAAACACAAACCAGAAACTGTACTAGAAAACGAAAAACACAAAATCATATGGGATATGAATGTACAAACAGACAACCCCATAACAGCAAGGAGACCGGATATGATAATAATCAACAAGAAAGAAAGATCCTGCAAAATCGTGGACATTGCCGTTCCAGCAGACCACAGAGTGAAGATCAAAGAGACGGAAAAAAGAAGCAAATATACTGAACTTGCCAGAGAATTGAAAGGAATATGGAACATGAAGAAAGTCAGTATAACACCAATAATCATAGGAGCACTAGGAACAGTCCCCCAAAACATGGAGAAAAGACTAGGAGAAATAGGAATCAAAGGGATAACTGAGACCATACAAAGGACAGTAATGATATAAACAGCTACAATCCTGAGAAATGTCCTCGAATGCGGAAACCAACCCACATAAGCAACGAATGGGAACAAACACATGGAAGCACAAAACAACAGAACCGGGGAAAATACAACCGCACGAGAGATGCGCAAGCATAGGCTGACGCCACGCAAATTATGGACAGAGGGTCGAGGAGGGAAAGCGTAAACCAGACCTCCACTGGAAGAGCGCGGAGAGCTCTGGGACCTTGGGAAGGCTTGTTTCCACTCGGGCCTCAGAGGGGACCAATGGCCCTTATCAGCGGGAAATCGTTGGTAGGTGGCTGTTGCGATTACCGCAAGGTCATCAGCGGTGGAGCATACTGGAAGTCTGAGGAGACTTGTTGTCACTCAGACTCCAGGGAATACCACAGGTTGTCGGCAGTGGGTGATAACTGACGATGACCAGTGTGATAACTATTAGTGAGTAAATAATAATAATGATAATACTACTAATAATAATCATTACATTTTTTATGAAAAAAGAACCCCCCTCTCATATTTTGAATTACAAAATATATAGATTCATCTTTGAGAAAAAATATTTCTCAAGCTTTAAATTTGTAATTCTGTCTTAGATAAAAAACGAAAACATCAGGTAACAATTTCAAATTACTCACTGAGGTTAAAGCAGGCATACAAGCTGTTGTCTTTACGAGGAAATTCAGTAGTTAGCCCTACTTTCGTAAATGGTTCACCTTAATGTGTGCACTTTTTTTGCACATAAACAGCAATCATTGTGCTGTTAAACAGCCAGAAGTAAGCTATAAATAGACATATATTCATGCATCAATAAACCGATTTAAGAGCGTAGTATTGATTTACTCCTCTCCAGGAGTTAAAAACACAAGGCCAGGTTTTATCTTACTCCCACAAGTAAGATGTGACCTAATGTCGGGTCGGCAAAGTGGGGTTTAAAAATTGCCTGGGCAGCCCCGTCGGCATTCCCCGGTAGGTTCGCCTCAGGCAGTAAGCAATAAACTTACTCCTCCCCAAAGAGGGGAGGCAAAGCCTGCGACGGTGGACCTCCCAGAACAGCACAGGACAGACCCATTGACCGGCGTAAATCAAGACACGAAGGCCAAGACAACATCAGTCTATGGGGTGCAGTATCCATCGGAACAGATACTACACTTTGATCTTAGCCAAAAGGCCGCGAAACTAGGCATAATTGTTCTAACCAGAAAACGCATTGAGTCGCAGAAATTAACAATGCAACTCAGCAATTCCACTACTATTCAAGCACCACGACGTCCGCTTGTATGGAAACAGATTAGGTTGGAATTCTTACCATGCGGTTCACATAAAACTACAACTTGGACCCCACAAACAACTCTCTGCAAAATGTGTTACTCCAGCCACAAACCACACTTAATAATCCCGTCACCACCTTTTCCGAAGGTTCGGATATAAATTTATTTTTAAACATGCAAAGCATGTGAAGTTTATCTAAACCTGCTATAGTAAACGAATGTGTTGAGCTGTCCCTGGTTTTATCAAAAGTTTATAACAAATTACTTGCAGAATATTGAATCCTGATAGCTGAAAATTGCATCTGTGTTACCAGTTTTTAATAACTCTGACAGAACCTACCCGCAAAAGTATAACCGTATAAGTAACCCTTTTTTCTGTTTTTGATATAACATATGAATCATTAATCAATCAAGCGATAGTTGGTTACTTCAAAAATTACAATTTATTATTTCTAATCGACATCCTGAATCTTGACAATTCCGTTCTATTGCGGATATCGTAATGGTTATCTCTTAACGCACGTTATACACTGAATTAAATAGGTGGAGCTAAGGCAGTAGCGCTTGATATACCCAAATACTTTCAAAAACGTTTACTATAGAGGTTTTCGTCTGTGGTGACCTGACATCTGGATAACATCACACATGAAAATAAGTAGCCATTAAATTTTAAAAAATTGTTTAACTAATCAAGGATTGTTGTAGGGTACAACGGCCGACACGTTGTGAATATTACAACCAGGGTGAGAACGTAAAACTAAAAGAGACAGTCAATAATCATCTGAAAAAATCGAAACAATACAATAATACGTTTAAAGTATACAGAAAGTAACATGCATTTCTTATTAAAACAATGAAAAATCAAAACACATACATTCAGTCAACAGTCAAGTTTGACCATAAATTGTTTAAGTGAAATGATAAACATAAATAAATACACAATTATATAAAGAACAGTTGTTTGTGTGTATGTGTGTATGTCAAGATAAAACCCTTGAACTAAAAACAGACAAACATCCATAAAGTTGGTATTTCTTGATCGGCGTTACACCGGTGAAAAAATGTCTAAAGTTTATAAAGGATTATTTATGCGTTTATCTTTAACTGGCGCAGATTTCGCCAGGGGGCTATGTTTTGCAGCCACTTGATGTACTAAGTAAAGAGAAGTAACTCTGCTTTTCAAATGTGTTATTTCCCTTGAGACGACTTATTTATCGAGGAATCTATAAAAACGTGTGTGTGTATGTCTAGATAGAGGAACGAGCTGAGCGAAGAAAGAGGTCGGTGGAGAGGGGGGAATAATAGAATGATAGAAACTTTAATACACATAGGTTACAGGTTTTCCCCGGGCAACGCCAGATAGCCCTGTTAGTATAAATATATAACATCTATTGTTGATTGAATCGAGTTATTTATTTTTGTTATTCTCACTAACCTCTTTCTAATAATAAAAGTTTGATTTATATAACGTGTCTTTACACTATATTTGTAATACTCGACGTATATTAGTAATTACGCTATTATAATATAAATTATTATTCAATATTTCTAACGGGAATTAACCTTGGCTTACAAGTTATGAAATACTTGGTAATATATTCATCACTATCCAAACTCAGCAATCTACCTTTTCATGTCGTTCTCGGAGCGGATGTTCATCAATTAATAGACTTCTTTCCTTACTATGATACTTCAGCAATTAGGACACTGTCGGCCATTTTTACTTGACAACGTTTTTCGATTTATTTACTCCTGATATGAAACATTGAAACCGAGCTCAAACCACATGTATTCCGTTGCTCAGTCTCGCATCGATCTTTAGTAAAACTAAACTGACCCTTTTTACAGATATTACACAGATTATTAATGTGTATTTGTGCGGATAAAAGCGCAACGAGGCATTTCATTGAGTCAACGCCTCGACTTGTCGGCAATTTAAACTGTGCATGTTCAAAAGAAGGTTACAGGGTAATCGCGGTGCTAAACCACAGGAAAAATTAAATGTAATTAATATTTAAATCAAAAGCATTTCTTTTTCTGTTCTTAAATAGAACACTTGTACAATTTATTCAGCAACTCACGTTGCCAAAGAAATACATTGTATAATAACGTAGAGAATCCTGATAATTAAATCTGGTTTACACCTAGCAAGGTAATAAGCTATTGTCCAGGTGGTGGTTGTTATTTTACTTATATTTACTTCAATCATTACCGTGAGGTAAAGATCTACTGTGAATCAGGTGGCGAAGTTATATAAGCATCTTAAGTTGGGAGTTGTGAAGCAAGATGTTTGTTTGTATTAGAGATAAATGTCTGGGAAAACAAGAAGCAGGAATGGAATTCCAAAGGCAAAATGTTCGAGTTAAAAAGGATATTAGAGTATAATACTTCCCGAAAGTGAAGAGATGGGATTTGCTTAAAAAATGCTAGTCATAATAGACATTTACGGACAAATATAATATTTGAATATTGTTCATTACGTAAATTATTTAAATCGTAAATCTACAGTAATATGTAAAATCGTTTGAAGCATTTCATGTGTTAAAAGAAGAAGTCATCAAATGAAAATATATTTAAGTAATCGGAAAATTGTTGTAGGTTACAACAGCCAAAACGTCGGAAAAATAAAAACCGAGTTGAGAATTATTGTCTGAATGATCTACATAATGCAAATTAACAATCCGTATCTAAAAAATCTAAAACAAATATAATAATATGTCTTAGTATATATACGTATCAAAGAAAAACTTGACACTAAAATTAATACATTAATTTCACAGTCGAACTTGACAAAAAAGCATCACATAAAAAAAGAAGAAACTAAAGATATAATACACATGAAATCAATTGTGGATAAACACGACTTATATATATTTTTTGTTATTCTCTATTACATATTTATAAGAAGAGACTGATTCTTATAACCTCGTTTAACTGTTTAAAATATTTGTAAAACCCAACATATATTGGTACTTTCGCTAGTCTAATATGAATAAATATTAACAATTAATTATAAGAATTGACTTTCTCAAAGAATTGATGCAATATTTTTGCTGATCAAAACCAAGCAATCAACACGTTCATGCTGAGTTTATGCTGACTAATCAATAAAAGTGCTTATTTCCTTTATATGATGCCTTAGTAATAGGGACGACATCCGCCATTTTTACATAGAATTATTCAAAATTCTTCTTTTTTCTGATATGAACAAAACGTACGGGACAAATATTTTAACACAGGCTGTAAACACATCCATATCGTCACTATATCCTACATTGATCCTTAGGAAAACAGTACATATTGTATTCAACAGATTACAGTGAATTACAATGTGTATTTTGTAGGGATAAAAAAACCTTTGAGGCTTTTCATTAGGTTAGGGATCTAGCCATCGATTTGTATAACATGGTTCTTATTCTCACGAATTTAACCGTGTAATCGCGGTTTAAAACCGAAGTAAACGCGAAATGTCATTACTATTTCATGTACATTTATTACAGGTATTTCATTGTCTGTTTTTAAACTTGGAAAATCTTTCTAGTTACTACAGAAAGTAGAATAGATTAATTAACAAACGGATACCGTTTAATGTTCTATTAATGACATTTGGTTTAAATTTAGCGAGCTATTAGAATATTGGACAGGTTATATTTTTCACGGTTACACAGTAAATCCTACTTTCAAAACAAACAAATAAATCAGAGAATCAACCATGACGCTACGCTAAAGTAACCCCTTAAGTCGGAAAACAATAAAGATAAACACAATACGGAAACAAATTGTTTACCAATTTGTAAAATTAATAGACGAAAAGCGTTCCTAAGTGCACGAATCCAGCTACCAATGCAGTTTTTACGCTGATGTATTTTCAGAAATCTACAAAACAGACGATGGCGAGATGCGCAAACGTTCTGTAGAGAAACTCAACCGATGCACAACTTTTTTATCTAACAAGACATGTTTGATAAGAAAGTTGTGCATCAGTTGAGTTTCTAAAGACTTCCTGAACTTCAAGAAGTTTTTAGATCACTTAATGGTAATAAAAGCCCAAGGGTTCTTCTTTAAATACCCCAAGCGCTCTTTCCATTATGTGCTGGCCTTCTTACTAGGCTCTCTAACTAACCCCTTAACATCCAGTAGACTAGCGAACACTGACTATTTGTCTCATCTTCAAGAAGGGTTACAGAGAGGATCCCACCAACTATAGGCGAGGCTCACTCATTTCTGTTGCCTGCAAAGTCTTTTAGACTATTCTTAGTTCAGCCACGATTTTTAATTATCAGATCATAGAATCAATCTCTTCGCGCCGATGGGATCCTGCTTAACAACCCGCTTCATCATTGAGCAGTTGGTTACTTAAATCATCGATAATAGCGATGTATCAGACAGTTTATTCTTTGACTTAATGAAATTTTTGATTCAGTGATTCATAGGCTTCCGACTCACAAACTCTAGGCCTGTGATGATATAGATCAGAGCTATTTGCTGGACGTACTGTTCGGAGTTAGGGCAATGTTTCTCTCTCTGGTGTTTCTAATGCGCTTAGTAGATTTTCCAAGGAGTGATGGTGGGTCCCTTGCTGTTCCTGGTATTCTTAAGGAGCATTTCCGACAAGTGACATTTTTTCCGATCACATCACGATAATTGCTCTCAGATGTGATATTAGAGCTCTCCGTAGATGCCTCAATCATGTCTGTAAATAGTGAAAACTATGCGATTTATCTGGCAATGTCAACAAATGCAATCATATTCTAGTTGGTTCTTCACCCAACATGCCACTTCATTTCGAACCTAGTCACTTGATGAGACGACGCAGTGAAATGATTTGAGTCTTGTGGTTCCTCCATATTTCCCACTGCCCAATGCATGCAGGCCGTAAATAAAACCCACAGTGTGCTCTTTCTCATCTACCCTGTCTTTTGCTACAGTAACAGCTAAAATTCTCCTACCGCTACATATATGGTGCGACCTATTCTAGAATATAGCATGCAAGCTTCATTCATGGAGTCCATTTCAAGGTTCAGAGATCGTGACTGAGAAAACAGCCTCATCCAGTTAAATAATAGTCAGAAAGGGAGAATTTTATATGATATAGTAAGACAGTACCGGAACAAAGTGCGTATACAACCACACTCTAGTTCGAACATGGAATAATTTCGATTCCAGACTATAGAAACGGACACTTTTACCACGGTAAATTCGCCAACGATAGAGCAATTTAAGGCGAAATTGAACAGGTGCTATCCACTTATGTGTAAATATCTACGAATGCGAATGAAGCAAGCTTGTCTTATTTTTGTCTAAATTTATCAAATTAAACTAAACTGAATCATTGACAATGTTCACAACACTGTTGTACAAGACTAGCAAAGCCGTAGCTGTGAGAAAATGTTTTTTGAAGAGCGTTGTTTTTTAAAATATTTTATTTTGGGATGTATGTAAACATCTTAAATAATCCATCCGGTATGTTGTATATTCTTACTCAAATAAACTACAATATATTAATTTAGAATATCAACTTGCTAGAATCAATGAAAATTGAGTAAGGTAAATGAATTAAGGGTTAACAGACTCTCAAAAATGTATTGGGAAAGGTAAGCGTTTGCCTTCAAAGAGTATTCAAGTACGCGAGTTTGTTCCTGCTTGCAACGTGTGTGTTTATGTGTGCGTACATTAATAAAGACGAGGAAATGTGTATAAATTAGCGTGCCTGTTTAGTTCATTAATGAATTCATGCTTGCTTATTTCAGCTGGCGGTATGTGTGTTTACGTGCGGTCAAATAGGATAGGCGTATGAAGATGTGTGTTTGTGCGTGTGTTTTATTAGTGAGTGAGTCTACCAACAAATTGTGCGCAAGAGTGTTCGGTTAAGAGGGTGCGTATGCTGGTTCTGTTTAATATTCTGTGGAAGTCTCTTATTGATCTTTTTAAACCCTTTGGCCTGTGTTTTCCGTGGAAGTCCTTTATTCGTCTTTTAAGACACTTTGGCTCTATTAAGGATCGGCTGGCCTGTGACGTATGAGCGCGTATTTTCTGAATAATACCATACAAAAGGAGTAAATGTGTGTTTCCGTTGTTCATAATACACGATGGCATTCTGTGATTGACTGAAAAAATTATGATTAGAGACGTAGTCCAATCAAAGGACGATACTTACTAACCACGTGTACTGCTATTTATGAAAATAATATCGCTGACCCACGAGTAAGTTTGGTGCACGAGATAAAAATGCTCATTGAATAGTATTTGGTTCTTAAATATCAAAACGCGCATAAACGAATATATTTACAAAAATATTCATTACTAATAGAGATGTTATCTCAGCGCCTGAAGCTGATACCATATAATTTTTTTTATATTAACATATTATCTCATATCTTTTACAAATGGATATGTGTTATCTATCTATTTGAATCCTAATCTATACTATTGCTTCAATTTATATATTATTTTACTTCTATTACAGACGAATATGTGCTATATATCTGTCGGAAGCCAGGATTTCACTGTTATTGCTACTGAAGTACTATTTTAATATATATCAACACTTACTTGATGAGGGCTAGTGTAGAATTTGTGCGGTTGTGATGCGACAACTCTCCTAGGCATTACCTCTTTCTTTGAAACTAGCCTAATATTTGTTCTGCTGTCATGATCCGATTCACCCAAGAATTACTTCCTGCTTTTAGGTAGTTTGCGTAGGTTTCGAAATTGTCACAACGGACATTTCTGTACTCTATTTTGACAGTATCCGTAAAATTCATTCAAGTGCAAAAAACAAATACGGGAATCTTACAAAACTGTATTCTTTTGTATTGAACAGCTGACACTGTTTTTCCGCCATTTTCCTTAGTTCTTTTTTCGTACTTTATAGATTATTTTGAATGTTAAACAGTGGTAGTTACGTTAACTAGTATAAATATTAGTTAACATATATTTATCCAGGTGGATCTGGTCTGGTGTTGTAAATAGGGTATTCTAGCAAACGAATAAAGTATTTGATGGAGTACATACAACAAGAATGTGATAGATATTAGCGGAAATGCCGTAAGATATACGTTTGAGAGAGCAGCGGTTGTCATCCCACGCCTGTCCGGAGGAAGCCATTAAGTTAGGCGTGTTATTATGACGAACTTAAAACATGTAATTAGTTCCTCACTTTATGTATATTCCCATGCTTTATTTTGCAGCTGACTGAACGATAAAGTTTGTGCTGATTGGATAATTAATTCTGGTTCGTTAAGAGGTGCGGAACTAATTAATAAATTAATTGCATAATTATATTTGATTATTTTAAGATGTCTTTAGTTGCAAGTAACGAATTATCTACGATCGTTTTATAAACAAACAACACACCTACAAATGGCGCCGTTCGAGAAGAGAAGATATTATGTTAAATAAGTTTCTGTTGAAATATTGATTTTTTTAAATTACATATTTAATGTAAATGATGAGGCTATGTAGACATAACAAATCGTTGTTACCTCTTATTAATATTTTCGTTCAATTCTTTTTAATTCTGCCTATATATTTTACCGCAACTTATTGTTGTGAAGTAGTCCAACAGTAAAAAGAAGAAGTCAAGTCGAGGTTGGGTTAAGATAACAAGTGTATTAACATAAAAGGTACAAAGGTAAGAAAACTGACTGACACTCGGCTAGACCGTTACAATAGTGTCCTTTCCCCCCTGAGAACCGGTGTAGTTTCGCTTCTGTTAGAACGGTAAGTGTAACACTTATATTTATAGTTATATATTTCTATCTATTTTTATTAGACTCCTATAAAGTTGAGCCTTTTCGAGAGATCATAAATTGAGGATTCATAAATTAGCCATGTAGCATAGTTCTCCTCCTTAGCTAATAGAACTGTCCATGCTTTTTTACATTACGATCCACGCTAATCTTGACCGCTAGGGTAGGGTTAGTGTGTGAGTAACGGTTAGGGTTAGGGTTTGTGTAATGGGCAAATTTAGCGTAGGTCCTAATCTAACAAGGTACTGAACACTTTTTTAACATCACAGTACCTGTGTTTAAATGTATAGGCGTATTTCTCTCCCATTAAATGCGTGATCGTCGCGGTGACAGAATTGTTACGAAATTAGGATTAATACTACGTATATCCGTGGTTCGAATTGTCCCCTCGTCGATACAGTATATATTTAAAATTAATTATAAAATTTATTTTTATAATTACAGCTTCAAAGATATTCGAAGAGATGGTATCTAAATACATTTAGAAAGTCGTTATACGATTGTATATGATGAATAGTGCAAATACAACATTAATAGTGTTTGAAGTACTTTTTTACTATATAATATTTAGGATTTTTAAATAGGTTATCCCTCTGATGAAAAGAATATTGTTTTCGAAAGGTCCGGGTGTAAGAGTTTATAACCTTGACAGTTAAACATATTACAGAAAATATGCAATTAATATGTAATTTCTGTGTGTGTTATATATATTCCGTATCTATAATCTTATATGTATTTTTGTTCATTTTACTTCAAAGTTATCTGGGGATAACACTTGATATATATATATATATATATATATATATATATATATATATATATATATAGATATATATATATATGATACACCTAGATATTTGGATATTTTATTAACGTTCTCATTTAGCTGTCAAACATTGAGTAAGTAAAGAAATTAAGAAAAACAATGTTCCTCTCCCTAATTTACCAGTTAACTGTGTTTTAGTATATCTTTCTTGTAGTCTCTTCGTCTTACCGTATTCAATGACAAACATTAATCTAGTCTGGTAGGATACCCAGCTAAGTGTAGTTGCTTGTGGTAATATCACTAGGAGAAGGAGAACCATTCCTCGTATGAGCAAGTGTAGAGCCTTGCTGAGGTAATCTTATCTGTTCTGTTTATACTATGTTATTTTGAATAATTGGCCAGGGTTTACTTGTTGGGGAAGTATCTTCATGTCAGGTGTTCCTCTACACACCCTTGTACAAAGAGACCGAGGACACTCGGGGATGGTGTCTAGTAAGTAATTAAAACTCTACAGTTGATAATTCATACTCTCCAGTAGGTAATTAAAACTCTACAGTTGATAATGCATACTCTCCAGTAGGTAATTAAAACTCGACAGTTGATAATTCATACTCTCCAGTAGGTAATTAAAACTCTACAGTTTATAATTCATACTCTCCAGTAGGTAATTAAAACTTTACAGTTGATAATTCATACTATCCAGTAAGTAATTAAAATTCTTTAGTTTATAATTCATACTCTCCAGTAGGTAATTAAAACTCTACAGTTGATAATTCATACTATTCAGTAGGTAATTAAAACTCTACAGTTTATAATTCATACTCTCCAGTAGGTAATTAAAACTCTTTAGTTGATAATTCATACTATCCAGTAGGTAATTCAAACTCTTTATGTATATATTAATGGAATTGTGATTAATAACAGTTAAATTATTCGTTTCAGTTCGTCCTGTGTGTCCTATTCTCTTAATTTAAGAGCAGCGTATTAAACAATAAGCAATAGTTTTAGCTTCTTGTATTCGTTTTCGCCTACTGAATTTAATTGACTTCTGCATAGAATAAAATACATTCGCTAATTAAATCGACACAATAAAAAATATAATATATAGTATAAGCGTAGGGTGTGTAATTTGTATATATTTTATCCGAATATTTTTTTACAGTATGAATACATTTTGATTGCATTGAATAATTTTCATTTTAATCTAAATATTCGAAAGTTTCCCTCATTATTATGTGTCCGTCATGAGACGGGCGTTTCAGCCAATTCTATAAACATGCTTATGTGCGATCTTAATCATTTATTGTTGAACTTTTACTTGAGTAATGTTTGCGACAAATCCGTTTCAATTGGTTTAAGTATACGTAGTTTATAATTGAATTAACAACTCATTCACCTTTCTCATAGCTACCTAAGTATCTTACATCCACTAATTTTCTGTGTACTCAAGAACTCTCTAATATTTCTTAATACATCCGTGAGCATTTTGAAAAATTTTTGTTTTTTTTTCAGGGTGGCCGTATAATTTCCTCCGTGTGTCTGTATACACCACACATATGTATGTAAATTAGATGGCACACCAATTAGTTTGTATATTAATACTTCTACTACTGTTATATGATGAGGGGCCCTGTATTCTGAAAACGTGTAAAGTTAGCTAGTATGGATTATGAACTGGGTGAAAGAAATAGGATGGAGTGCAAAATAGGTGCATATATAATTTGGGACACACAAAAATATTCTCACGTTCATTCATTCTGAGAATCATAACACACTGGATGTGAGCTGGCCGAGAAGAAACACTCGGATCAAAAAGGTTAGACAAAAAGTGATATTGAGTTATGCTATGACATTGGTTGAAGGGTCAAAGGGATCCGACGTCACAGATCCTTGGTAAGAAATTAGCTTTCTAGACAGTTCACCATGAAGGCGCGAGATGGAAACACGTCCATGAACTGAGCTCTGCAATGCGTAGAGTCCGGGTGACATCGCCAGATATGGGCTAAGGCGCAGAGCAAGATCCCAAGGACGGGACAATAATATAGCCGTTCGCATCCGTCACATTCCACAAACAGTGTGAAAGTAAAAGAGAGTGTGAATGAAGGAACCGACGAGTGTTTTTGTTTCCCGTGCATGAGAACAGAGTTTGCTCACAAGACAGGTACTCCACTACGATCACGAGCCAGCAACGGAGATGAGTGTGCGAGCAAACCCACGACCAACAGTGAGGCAGAAATCTATAAAATAACTTTTAATATTGATTTTAAACGTAAGAACGATTTGAAACATGTTAAGGATATAATAAGTTTAAAGGCAGTTTAAAGGCTTAGAAACTATTGTTAAAATGTGGAGATAAAAGACTATTAATTATTCTGCATTTAAATGAACGCTAAATTTACTAAGGGTCGGCCGACGTTTCTAACTTTCGCAGTGAGTTTCGTGTTGTTTCGATTTTTGGTGGTGTCTCGAGAAACGTTGACCCCGGGCCAGCGCGATCACGAACTATAAATATATATAGAATAATAGTTGTAATGGATCGTTAAAATTGTATTTAGTAAAAAATAAAGATATAATACCACACTACTACTAACAATAATCATAATAATAAAAAAATAAAATAATAATAATAATAATAATAATAATAATAATAATAATAATAATAATAATAATAATAATAATAATAATAATAATAATAATAATAGGAGTAGAAATAAAGAACACTTCTTATGTATGTGACAGTTTATGTATTTCTAATGAAATCAAAGTAGAATGAATAGTGGGTAGTCGTTGTGGCCCAAGGAGTCACAGTAACGTCTAGCTTTAAACTAAATCATAGCAACTTTGTCGCCATTTCCAAAACTATTTATTGATGACAATAATAGCACGACATATGGATGAAGAATACTTTCATTCTCTTGTGTTAAACCAGAATTCCCTATTATTTTACTTTATATCTGAGCGAGAAACGCTGCGTATTAAAATGATTTCCGCGCCGACCATGTTGATGTGTCATCTTATATCAAACTTACCAGTCACAAGCCAGAGTTGGTGTAAATAATTATTGGCGTTGATTTCGTGACTGGAACAGTTGTAGATATTAGCCACAACAAAGACGAATGTGGCATTCGGATCGAAACGTGCCATTGACCGCAAGCAAATGGGGAAATCTCGGTGAGTGTAAATCTTCGATAACTCGTTGAATATCAATTTGCTGCAACGTTGAAAATCAGGCGGCTGCCATCTTAGATTTGCAAGTGATAGACACTGTGTCGTTTGAAAGACGGAGGTGATAATACAGACACATCCATATTGGTCAGGGGATTAGGAAATGAGAAGATCATGGTTGGAATAAAACCGCTCAGAGTTACTCGATGAGATTGACGTCTGACATATACATTAGTATGAAATTAATTGAATAAATGTGATTAAAGGATCAGTGATATCAGTCTGTAGAAACGAATACACACCAACGCCACCAGACAAGTACGCATCTCAACCACTTAGACTTAAGTGTGTATATGTATATATACATATATATATATATATATATATATATATATATATGAGAGAGAGATGTATTTATATGCATGTATATATATACATATATATACATATAAATATATATGTATTTATATACATGTATATATACACACACACACACACACACATATATATATATACATATATATAGATCGATGGATAGATATGTATTTATATGAATGTCTATTTATATATATACATATATATATACACACATATATGTATATATATGTATATATATATATATATATATAAATAGATAGATAGATAGATATGTATTTATATGCATGTATATATATACATATATTTACATATATATTATATAAATATATATATATATATATATATATATATATATATATAGATAGATAGATAGATAGATAGATAGATAGATAGATAGATAGATAGATAGATAGATTGATAAATATTATCATAAGCCCCCTTTCACTAAAGGCCGGGCACTTTGTTTGAGTGAGTTTAATAACAAGCAGTACACATAGCTGCATGCAAGATCCAAACAGAGTGTGTTGATCACTCTCAACTGCTCGTGTAAATTAGCCGCCGACTCGCGATTTGCAAAGTTAAATTTCCCCTTTAATTATCAGCTAATCCCCTATGGCCGAATGGTAACGGTCCTCTACTGCGAATCAGTTGCGATTTGTGGTCGGAGTTCGTGCCCGCCGACCGTTGAGAATAAACTTCCTGCACTGAAAACTGCGTTAGCATGAAACATCGATGTCTGTAGGTAATAAAATAATCAATATTGATTTATAAATACTATATATATTATATTTATAAATACACCGCGTTTTTTACTTTGTCCTCGCGGGGAGGAAATCAATTAAAAACACATATCAAATATTAATTTAGTCTAATATTTCGACTATCTGACGCGTATTATTCTATGGAATTAGCTTTATTAAGTTTAAGTCTGCTTATGTATACATAGAATGGCGAATGTATTTGAAAGGAAGATCAAAGAAGAAAGTGTGAAAACAGTGTGTTATATAAGTAATAATTGTTTCGGAGGAGTAGTTATAGTTTTTTATTAGTCTGAGAGTTTTTGGGTAGTATGAAGCCGGATCATATTAATAAAGGGAGGGGAAGAAAGGGGTAAGCTTAAAAGAGTCACAAAAAAGGGAGGAAACAGAAAAGGTAAGAGAACGATGGAAGGATACAAGAGGGGGATACTGGAATTGGGTTCCATGGTATGAAATGAATTGTTTTCTCTATGGTAAAAAAATAAAATTTACTTACTTAGATATGAATTGTTCCAAAATTAAATGTTGTTGTTGTACTCTCGAGGTAATCTAAAACACTTGTGGGTTCTCCTTAAACATGAGTGGGATATAAATTATGGGCAAATACGTTATGCTTCTTTTGATTGTTCTGTTTTGATTCTCTCTTTTGATTCTCTGTATTCATTCTCCGTCTTTATTCTTTGGTTTGATTCTCTGTTTCGCTTGAAAATATTGTGGAAACGTAATAGTATAAACGGGACCCATGCAGTGTATAAGAGTCTGTAAAGTAGACAGGTTAGAGGTTACGTAAAATACATTAGTGCATTTTCTAGGTAACGTAGTTAAATGATCGATTTTTTTTTTCATAAATTGGCATCTATTTTAAAGACTTTTGCAGTCTTTCTGACTTATTTACCTTAGCAGAGGGTCGTCAGCTTTTACAACTAGTTTTCGTTCTTGAATTGCATTTCAATAGTATTTTGATTTTAAATGGACATATTTCACATGCAGTTCTTTCGTAGTGATCAATTGTTCATAGCATAAAGTGTGAGTGCATAAATATAATTTATTTTTTGGCTTTTGGGTATCGTCTATTTTACGACTGGCGTTACTTTACATTAAATTAGTTCCGGTCAAACATTAGTTGTGCATGTTTTTATCAAACAATTTACACCCAATATTCTCTCCAGATCTAAGTGTGTGGCGATTTATAACCTCGGCGAACTTTATTCTTTCAGCTTTACCGCGTATCCTATCTTATGTCCGTTAGCAAACGCTACTGTCAGATTTAAAAATGTCAACCCTTCCGTGGCATCTAAAATTATTGTTTGTAGAAGTGAGAATGTAGATTTTGTATAGATTAGTGCCTCTACTAACCTTTCCTCTTAACTCTACCTCACATGCCACGTCTGAGCTCTGCTAAGGAAGCGTTCATCCTTGATGTTCTTCCTTTTTGTAGTTTTACTTTCTTGTAGGTTCTGTCTTCGGTAAATCCATTTATGACAGCTTGAACTATTTGCCTGATATGCATTTCCTAGGTATTTGGTTATCTTCAGATATTCTTTTCTCTTTGAATATTTTATATGGTTACATATTCGTGTTCTAGGCTGTTTATAAAGCTGGTGACATTAGGTAGATTTAGAGTGTACGCTGATTTTTCTTTTCCCTTGGTGAAAGTTATTTACTACTTTCTCAGAGTATCCTTGAAATCCCGTTTTAACTTATGATGGTTTAAATTCCGCCGTTGGGATTTCTTGAATTTTACAGATGTAAAAAGAAAAAAAAAAACTTTTTTGCTATGGTGTTCGTGTGTTTGCTACAGCTGTAATAATTATTGTCTATTTAAGATAATTTAACAAGATGATTTTAATATCGGGTACCATCTACATAGCACAGTCTTCCTACTGTCCCTGCAGCTTTTTTCCGCGTTTTTAAAATAAGACTATGTAAATAGTGTATTTGTAATGTAACCAAGATTTGCTTATAGAATCTTCCACTTTCAATAGCCATCTACAAGACATCCGAAATGTTTATTGGGGTCGATCTGCCAGATTTATATTTATGAAGGGGTAAATGAATGCGGAATGAAGCTAGTTGCACCTGGCCTGCTGAACGTTCCCTCAAATATACATATTATAATGCTAACCAGCAAGTAGATTCATTTAATTAAATTAATATGTGAGTACTTCTCATCGATCTAGCGTTATTTTAATTAAAAGTCTAACGGTATCATGAGAATTTGTAAATTCAGCGATAATTAATCGAATACTTATTTATTGGCGAATGGTTGTCGTGATATTCTCTGACCTTGCTCTGCGCCTACGCCGTGTATTTGGATTCGCAAAACTGTATATAGAATTAATTTGGGTGGTGGTATTGTCGACATTTCTATTTCTTGTCAATAAAAGCGTTGTCTCAGTAGTTTTTTTTGTGGTGGTGCTAATTGAGCCTGGGACCAACAGGGGCTGAATCTGCGAGCTGAAAGAGATAGCTGCATACAGAATTGACACGATATGTTTGCTCATTTCAAAGATATATCGTCTTAAGATATCATTTTACTAGCCAACGCTTTTAAATTATAATCTGTTTCTCGAGTGATTGTCTTTTTAAAGGTTGGTGTCGAAACCAGTAACAAACTGATTTCTCTACGCAGAGAAAAATCGCCACTCAAAATTTACATCCCCACGCTTTCACCATCCCAAACACACATAACAAAATAAAAACTGTTCAAACTTTGAAAGTATAGAATATCAATTCCGACAACCTCAGATGGACCAAGCTGTATACAGTAATTGCGCCCCGAGTTATTTAAAAACAGAACCGATTTTGAAATGCGCCAATTGTAAGAGGTTGTAATTAATTTAGTAGTTTTCTGATTAATTGAAGTGTTTTACTCGCTGTGACACACTTACGGTATAACATAATATGAGATCGCAATATATTAAAACATTATTCAAAGAAAATATTGAACTCCAAGTATCTGAGCTATAGATTTATTTTCATTATTAATAATTTTTTTTTTTACTACGTTTTATTATCATGACAATAGTTATTAAACAACCATACTGTTTAGGATAGCATCTGAAGAAATTGGATTTTTATTGGATGCACACATAAGCTTTGTTTATAGCCGGTTCAAATAGTGAAACAAATAGTTTGGGTAACATTCTTAGTGTACCCCTAAAGAGGTACAGTGGTGAGTACACAACGCTCTCTTCTCGACATGCGGGTAAAATTAACGCACATACATACAAAGCAATGGTGTAATCCTTAAAAAAATGGCCAGCAGGTTTTAGTTGAATTTGGACAAAAATAGATGATTACATATAATGCTACTGAACCAAGTGGTTATACCGTAAACAACTATGAGAAACCTTTTCAACCAACATATTTCTTGACTAATGCACCCGTAGTGTAAAATCCAGCATTTAAACTCCCTGGTCACCATTCAGAGGTAACATGCATTTGTAACAATGCATAGAAGATACTGCCAAGGCTGCTGCAAGGAAGGGAGACTTCCTCTACTGTGCTAGAAAACGACTCAATCTTATCAGTATCGTATATTACTAAAAAGCCACCATATGTATGAACTATTTCCATTGCGTATGGGTTGGTGCACACACCACAAGTCTCTGTCTACCTTAGATGTGGTGCTAAAATAGTCTCTAATCTAATAATCCCGACATTATGTACCAAGCTCGAGTCTCTGTCTCTTCGCCGCAATGTTCATCGCCATGATTGTTCTACTAGTACTTCAATTGAATGTGCTCCGACCAACTTGCTGGTGCCCGCTTTTCGTAAATATTTCTGACCAACCAGGCAATCAGCTAAATCTAACAGCTGTACTGTACACGCCCCCAGGTTTCTACTCTAAAAAGCTTTTTCTTCCTATAACTGCTAGCCTTTTGACATTACCTTCCATACTCCCTATTGTTTTCACTGTAACAATATTCAGAAATTTAAATGTAATATGAACAAACATCTCACCGTACAAGACTTTACTCAAGCTGATCCTATAAATGTGTGGTCCCTAATTCAATGCAATGGGCGTTGTTTCAGGTGAATCAAAGTAAAAAAAAGAACATTCCTGAGACAGCTGATATTTCCAAGACACAATCTCTCATAGTACATACCCCATGATCATAATCACTGACTTGCTGTATACAAGTATACAGAGAGGGTTTACTGATAGTTCGGCTCGCCCCACAACTACACATGCCAATTTCACAAAGTAATGTTGGCTAGAAAGTGGCCATAGTCGTCCCACATATGAAGCACGGAATTTGCAAATGGTTACTACACCTGCTAATGAAAATGCTTAAGGTCGCTTAACGCTTAATCTAGTGAGAATCGGTGTCCCTGTGATTACGACGTATGAACTTTCTATGTTCCTCGAACACCTAATATTAATATTTTTTTAATTACATATACACTGTATACACTATACTCTTTGAATGTAAAGTACGATGTGTGTTACCTCTCAGCTTATTTCACAACAATGTATAACTATTTTAATGCATTCTCTAAAGAGTGGGTGGGTTTAAAATATTTTGCTAGAGGTTCTGTCATGAACCTGCACATAGAAAGATAATTATCTTGACATTTTCGTGCTTTTTCGTATCATCACATCGCATACTCTCAAGTGTTCTCATTAAAATTGCGATATACAGTGAGAAAGAATAAATAACGTTTTGGATTTTGCCTTTTCATATTTTATACTTAAATGGTTTTATAAAAATCAGTGTTGTCTTATTCAACCAATTTAAACCGAGCTTAATACTAGTATATGTAGCTTGACGATTCCCTACGGGGATAAAACGCGGATGTATGTGTAGTTTAATTGTGATAAATGTATATTCCTTACTTAATATTTATATATATATATATATATATATATATATATATATACAGAGAGAGAGAGAGAGAGAGAGAGAGAGAGAGAGAGAGTCTAAAGATGTTTTGAGTAATTCATAAACGACGAAAAAGATGCAGTTACCAACACACGTTAAAATATAGCAAACTACAACTTCAATAAGTCGACTTACCGCTGGTAAATTCACAAATAAAAATAGGGATCCAAAAATATAACAGTGACAAAAAAATAGGACCTTAACGTAAATCGTCAAATAGAAAACAGGGATCAGCAGATGTTTACTATGTAACTGTTTGGAATATTTAAATACAGTAAAGCTATTTAATTTATGGTTCGCTAGTTGCACTTATCAAAATACCACTTTCCCAATAATCAAAGGTAGAAACAATTTAATTAATGAGTTGAATGTAATGTCCACAATTAGAGCGTTGATGAAATGGCAATAATAAGGGCAATATTTAAAAAAAAAACACCTGAACAACGCATCATTTAGGTTTTTTCAAAATAAATTATTTATTTATTCAATAAAACCATAGCACTGTCGATTCCATACAAGTGTGGACTTTTCATTCTACCCTATTCACATAACCGCGTGCTACACAGAGCGGCAGGTCATAATAATCGTCGATAACATCAGGACGAATTTCAACTTGACTGTGATAAATATGTCTACATCAAGAGCGATTAAACAAAAAAGAAGAGAAAAAATATGCTTATACCTTAAGCACAGTGTATATCACTGTGCTTAAGTTTTTAGAATAAATAAATAATTTATTGAAAAAAAAACATAGATAACATGTTGCCCAGTCAGGTTTGTTCAAAATATTCTCCTTATTAATTTAGTTTATATTTCACTTATATATATATATATATATATATATATATATATATATATATATATATATATATATATATATATATAGCTGTGTGTGTGTATGTGTCAAGTTATGTATATGAATGGAGAATTATGAATTTTTGAATGTACATTCTAGACAACAACTGGAGTAATATAAGCACATACTTTCTTTAGTTAATAGAAACATTTAGGGGTGCATGTATATAACTATAATTATATGTATATGTTTATATATATATACATATAAATTTCTCTCTCTCTCTCTCTCTCTATATATATATATATATATATCATGCAAGAGAAACTTATAAACTAATGAGCGATCATTTTAATTTTCGAACAGAGAGCTAGGAATTAGAGCTGCTAATATATATATATATAGTTTAATTAAGTTTTATAAAAAAAGGAAAGATTGGTGAAACCCTTTCGTTAAACTACAGATATATCTGATACATGCAAAATGTTTACAATATTTATTAGACATTATTAAACAAATTTCAATTGAGGTAGAATATTTTAAACTGTTATAGGGTTATAATATAAGGGGGACCTATTAATTTAGAAATTATTTTGTTTAATGTGCATTAATTGTAATCCATATCAATCGACATCCATTAACAAAGATTTCCTCCATTTGAATAAAAAAAACCTTTAATTTTGGCATCAAATAACATTTTTCTAGAATCAAAATCATGTAATTGATTTTAATCTGAATTTGAATATGGATTATAGATATAATTTTTAGTATTGTTACATATTTATTTGAATTATCGTAAGGAGAGATAAAACTGGTGCAAAACTCGTCGCTGGAGAATTGTTTTACCAGTCCTAGAACGGGTGTTATTTTAGTATATATATATATATAGTCTTGGAAGTTTCTCAACCATTAAAAATATATATTTAAAAAAAACTTAAGTCCCAAGTGGTTCAGTGGAAAATCACTCATGTAAGTCAATTTAACCTTTTCAGTTATTATATTAGTTTGCTTCTAACATTATTTAAGGGATCATCAGTTGTTTACCATGAAAAACTGTTTCGGGAATTTAAAAACGAGACAGTATTTAATGTCATGGCTTCCCAGCAGAGTTGATCAGACCCTACTTCCCTTAAAAGACAAAAACATAAACGTTCCGTATACTAAACCTAAGTGTTGTTCCGTATAAATATTTTGCTCATTTATATTAGCTATAAAAAATTTAAAAAATAAAAATAAACAAGTCCTCCTTACCTGTGTTGTTCGTCTGTCTAATAAAATGTATCCGTTACTTACGAAAATGTTGCTGCATTTTAAAGTGTGTAGAAGTATCCGTTAAAAATTTTGTTTAATAATATACATATATATATATATATATATATATATATATACTTTTAGCCCTTTTTTCTCCCCCTCCTCCTCCTCCTTTGTTGTTCATTTCCTTGACATCAATTTCAAATAAATACCAAACTCCACTTGTCAACTCAGAGCGTTCATAAGCTTAACTGTATGTATATATATATATATATATATATATATATATATATATAAAATATGTGTTGTTGTTTATTATCTATGTACGTCATGCGATTCGAAACCTCGGATTACGAGTAATTTGCAACTCAAATCCGACGCCTTAACCACTCGGCCAATTTTGAACAGCGAATAAACGGTGATAATTTAAACACTTTATACGGCGGCTTGACGTCTAGAGCGTTCTACTTTTTTTAATTAAAGGAACGATGCATTTAAAGCAAACGACGTCATGCTGTGTTAATACTACACTTACAGTGCTCTACTAGACGGGTTTTTCTAGGAGCTACAAATAATATATATATATATATATATATATATATATGAATACATATATATATAAATATATATATATATATATATATAGATGTATATATATATATGTATATATATATATATAAGTACTCTCAACGTATTTAGGGCTGTTGAAGTAAATATTGAAAAAAATGTATATAAACAACAATTTAACTACCTTATGATATTGTATAAAATTAAATACATTATATATATATATATATATATATATATATATATATCATTTGAAACGGTTTTTGAAACCAGTAAAATGCAGAGATTTTTTAAATAAACATATTATTTATTTAAATTAAAATTTTCGATTCACACAGTAATCTTCACCAGGATAAGATTATTTTTTTCTTTCTTTTTTTTCTTTTTTTAAAAGGCATGTTGTCGCTTGGTCTTCAGTTGTTAATGAAGCTCGTTGTGTAATAATGTCCACAAGCGGTGTGTGTGCTTTGGTCGCACGTTATAAGTATAAGTAAAATAGTTCCACTGTATAGAATGCATTTATATTTTGTAATTTGAAACGGTTTTGAAAGTAAAATCGCTTGATCTTGTGCTTCAGTTTTTAACGAAGCTCGTTGTGTAATAATGTCCACAAGTCGTGTGTGTGCTCTGGACTTGTTTCAAATTACAAAATTCACATGCATTCTATACAGTGGAACTATTTTACTAATACTTAAACGTGCAACCAGAGCGCACACACAACTTGTGGACATTATTACACAACGAGCTTCGTAAAAAACTAAAGCACAAAGCCAAGCGACACAATGTCGTTTTTTAAAAAAAAGAAACAAAATAGTGCGTATCATCCTAGTGGAGATTTCTGTGTGAATCGAAAATTTTAATTTAAATTAATATGTTTATATAAAAAAGTCTCTGCATTTTACTGGTTTCAAAAACTGTTTCAAATTACAAAATTTAAATGCATTTTATACAGTGAAACTATTTAACTAATACACACACACACACACACACATATATATATATATATATATATATATATATATATATAAAGTTTACGGTGTTATACGATGTTAAATGTTAAATCATCATAGGGGTGACCATTTGGAAGTAAGAATATTTCGCCTCCGTACTTATGTGTGAACAACTAATAAAATCATGCCTTTAAAGTTAGATAGGGTGTATAGTCTCTGAACACCTAAAATGTGTTAAAAATGTTCCACTATTGCTTCAGTATGAATTACATTTGAGAAAAGAGGAGGCGAGAATGTTAATTATATAATGTCAAATTTTATGATTTGCATATACTATTGGTTTGTACCTCTTGAAATACATTCCATAATTGTTAAACGTTATTTTCTGTTAAATTCGTATAAATACGAACACAGAATTGATAACGAGGCTATTATTTACATTGTTATCCATTATCTGTTAGAGTTCTTTGAAACGTATCTCATTCTCTTCCTTCAAAACGGTTTGAACCGAAGCTATCCGTTGAGAAAATTGCTACATTATTAGCAATAAAACCTCTACGTGATAATAGAAAGAGCAGACGGAAACACTTTTGTCGATGCGAATGTCTTTGGGCCAATTTGTATACAGATCAAATATACTGTACACCCATAAATTTAGCTCTAATTGCATTGAGTTGGCGAAAATGCCAAATAAATCACTTTCTAATACAAATATAAAACCCCTTATGAATATGTTGATGTGGTTGCCAACTACAATGCCAATTCAGCTACTAAACAATCCTGACGCGTACATGCTTTTCAAGAAAATGAAAGACTGGTTTACTTTGTCGTGTTAAATAGCAAAATTATGCTTCTGACACCTGTTTTTTTTAGATGCGTGCAAGTGTTTCGATAAGGGGGTTTGTCTTTTATATGTCTGTGATTGCGAATTTTCCGTATAACATTGTCGTCTATCTGTGTTAATTTTCGAATACAAGCTACATTTTTGCATAACACTTTCGTCTAACAAGCTTATTGTTAAAGAATATTTTCGACTATCAAGCTTAATATTTTAAGATTTTCGACTCTGAATCTTAATTTTTTAAAGAAGATTTTCGACTATCAATCTTAATTTTTGAATAACATTGTATAACATTTTCGACTATCAAACTTTATTTTTAGAAGAACATTTTCGACTATCAAGCATAAGTTTTGAAAAACATTTGAAAATAAGATTTTCGTCTATCACAATCATGTTTGAAACAACATTTTCGTCTATCAAGCTTAATCTTTAAATGCAATTTTTATCTATCACACTTAAGGTGTATATATTTCTGACTATCACTCTTAATTATACAACAACATTTTCGTATATAAAGCTTACTTTTCGAATTACATGTTGGTATATCACGCTTAATTTTGTACCAATAATATCAACCATCATTCTTAATTTGCTCTTACATTTATGTCTATCACGCTAATTTTTTAAGAAACAATTTCGTCGATCACGCTTATTTTTCCTATAGCATTTTCTATTATAACGCTTTAGTATATGTGTTAGTTTTTTAGTGTATTGAAAATGGTTACTATAATAACAAGATAGGACGTTAAAATCACCATGTAAAAATATGATATCTCATTAGTAAAGTGTAATAATGTTACATTAAATTCATGTTTTATATTGAAAGTTAGTGATGAAAGCCATGCAATGTAGGATGTAAATAACTTAACACTTTATACATATACACGAGATAAAGGTAACCCTGAGATAAATAAATATATAGTTAGAGTTTAAATTAGTTTCGTCTCCCTCTTCGTGGGTACTACTTATAGAGAGACGTTTCCGAACAGAATGATTATCGATGCCCGTAATAAGCGAACATTAAACGCTCTACCAATAATAAACCATGCAACACTATGAAATCATCCGATATAACAATTAGCGCTATATAATCTTTAAGAGAACTGTCATAAAACGTTATCAATTTCGAATTCCGATTCAGTAGTTATTAAATGGACAGGAACAGAAATTCGATCATTTAATCTGCGCATTTAGTGGTGAACATTCTTGTTGAAACTTACGCAAGTCAAATGAAAGATAAAGCTTCGCATAGAGATGTTTTGACGCCTTCAGAATAAGATACGTCCATTAAACCTGCGGGCATATAGCAGGAACATGTTATTTCAAAGTTTAAAATGACAGACCAACAACAATTATATGTCGAACTTTGTAACGAGATCACCACATCGGAGATCTGAGGTAAGCAAAAGTGCGCGGAACAGAATATAGGTTAAGTTTTAAATTTAGTAAGTCATTACATCTTGGCATTTAAATGATTTTTTCTAAATATCTGAGTTGATTTAAAAAGTAGACAGATATGGTTTTATATTCTTTCAAACCACAAGTCTCAATACAATCTTACCAGACAACACGAAGAAAAATAAGAAGATAGGTTACGTGGAAAATGGATCTTTATTCTGAAAGTAACATTTTAAAATGAATAACATTTATTTATTCATTTATTTATTTAAAAAGATTGTTCGTTTTTTAAATTAAATTTCGATAAATACTCATGCGAAAAACAATGTTTAGAAAGTGTGGCATCATATCCCTGGATGTTAATAACAGTTATTTGGGTGTTAGTTAAGAAGTGCACGAAAACAAACAAATTAGAGATGACATGATATATGCGCACTGTGTAGCAAGGATACCTTAAGCGTTGGACTTCTACATGGGGTTCCAATCAGAGTATCACGTTATATAAAATCGAAGAGTGTTAGAAAATAATATGTTTGCCGATATAACATCAAATGAATTTAGAGTGGAACATTTATTTTTTTGTATTTTCTGAGTCTCTATTTGTCACCAAACCTCATTTATACTCTCCGTGTGAATGAGATGATTCTACTGTTGGCATTGGTTTCCCTGATATCTTTCTAGTAAAGGTTCGTTCTAGAAAGACATCGAGTACTTACGGGAGTAAACTCGGGAAGTTTGCCAACATCCCTAAGTTAAAGTGGTATTCTGGAACCGACTGGATTATCACTTAGAATACCCAGGTCGTCAGTCCATGCCCTTATCCACCTTCTCACCATTACCTCCCGCTAGCTTCACAGATTACGATAGTTCCCTCTTTTTCAAGAATTAAAGGGACCAACCGGTGACAACTTAACTAAAATAGACTGACCAACGAAATGGACTTTTACATTGCTAAATAAGATACTTTTTGCATATATAATTATATTTTCAGCCACACTCAGCTTTTCATGTTGGGCTCTGTAAATTACGTTTACAATCAAAGTTTTGCTATGAAAATCATTTGAACGAAAGGTGTGTATTATCGTGATCAGCTTCCACATGAATTTCAATAGATTTCCTCAAATAATTACACTTCCTTTTCCAGGAGGAATTGCCCAGACAAAAGATAAGAATTATGTCAAAGGCCGGATTGAATTAAATCTACCAGACAGGAAGTTCCGTAACATTTACAAGTAAAAACTCATAGAAATAGACAAGTGATTATATTGGGTGTTTCTGTATTTCCTGTGTATAATCATCATCTCTTTCTTTTTATCTTTCTCTCCCCTCCCCTCTCTCTCACTCTCCCTCTCTCTCACTCTGTCTCTCTCTTATTCTCTCTGTCTGTCTCTGTCTCTCTCTCTCTCTCTCTCTCTATATATATATATATATATATATATGTATATATATATATGTATATGTATATATATATATATATATATGTATATATATATCTATATATATATATATTTAGAGAGAGAGAGAGAGAGAGGGAGGGAGATAGATAGATAGATTATTTCATGTATCCATATACAATTTTATAAGGAATAATAATCTTTTATGTATCAGTGTTCTCTTCAATAGTGCTCAATATAGGAATAGAGCAAGGTAGTAACAGGCATCAAAAATCCATGCATTTTAGTCTGACGATTCCATACGGAGATGAAACGCGGAAGCCTCTGTGTAGCTTAATTGCCATAAATATATGTTCTTAACTATATATATATACATATATATATATATATATATATAGTCATTCACAGACAACTCTTTTACATTTTCTTGCCTTACTAGTGTCGCTAAAAGAGCGATTATCGAAACTAGGCGTCCTGTTTACTAAAGGGTGTTTGATAATTCCTGGAGGGGGGACTCCTCCCTGGCTTCCGTCCATCTTATTGGTGACCACTGTCACTCAGGGGATTTTACAATAGTGGCCACGCTAGACACTGTGGGTTGACGACGCTATTTTGACAATGGCTAGGTCTCTTCACACAGTGTCTCGTATTCCCAAATTGTCACCTATCTAGTACTGACCAGGCTCAACGTCGTTTAACTTCGGTGATATATATGTATATATATATATATATATATATACACACACATATGTACTATGATTTTTTGTAATTAAATATTAAAGACAACGTTGTTTCGAACTCATGCCTTCATCTGTGCATCAAGTGGCGGTGTTCGGTGGGCATACGTGTCTGAACGCAGTGCGTATATTCAGAGGAGAATAACGATCTTACGCCCTAATCCATTTAGCCAAGGCAAATCGCCACAGGCATTACTGAAACAGCGGCAGGGTTCAAACGTTCTAAGATCAAAGTGTGCTTCAACACGCCGGCCTATATCTATCTATCTATCTATCTATCTATCTATCTATCTATCTATATGTATATGTATATATATATATATATATATATATATATATATATATATATATATATATATATATATATATTAAAATAGAACGAGTTGACATGTATACATAATCAATTACATACCTTAAAATTCAAGATCAACAACGGTTAGGCGTACGATCGTTTTCGAGACGTTTAAGAATTGTTTTTATTAATTTATTTTTGTAGATGCAATTCTAAAGTTTGTCTTTTCTTCCTCGTCTTATACACAAAGTCACAACAAGGCATCTACAGGGAGCTTTTTCGTCTTTCAATGATTCATAAACGTGAGTAGACACAGCGATATTCGAAACCGGAACGTCAGTTGTTGGCGCCCAATGTATTACCAATGTATTACCTATCGAGTAGGAATCTAGACAAATGTATATTTAGTCGGAAAAGTATCATTGAATACTTGTTCAAGAAAGCTGCATGGAGTGTAAAAGTCAACGGTAACTTCTGCAAATGCCGTTTCAAAACGGTCCCATCAACCTCGGAAAGGGCGCATCTCAAGTTTACATTGAAACTTGTAAGGTCATATTTCAAAATCATTACACATAGTCCGAAACGTCGCATATACGTATATTTCGATAAAGGTATTGGGTCGAGTATGCGTTATGATTCCCGAAAAGTTACTATTGAAATCAAACATGCGTACATACCAGCAATAGAAATAATAGGAATGCGTAAAGTGCAAATAAGAAGAACCGTTTTATAAGTGTATACAAACATATAGAATAATGGGTAAGGCTTTATGTGTTTGTAAATGGGAGAATAATATATGGCTATCAGTATTTTATGGGGGAATACTATATGACTATTTATATTTATTCTTTTTATTCATAAATATTTTGCGTAATTACATTAGGTGAATATCGTATCAAAAACACTATTCAAAAAATCAATATAATCAATGAGCGTGTTTATTTCAAATTGAAACAACAAAGACCTACAAACCGACATACGGGAAAAGCTTTTTATAAAGATGCGAGACCGTATATAGAAAGACACATAAATAGAAAACAATAACAAAGTAATAATGATAATAATGATAATAATGATAATAATAATAATAATAATAATAATAATAATAACAATAATAAATATAAATGGTACAACAATAATAATTATAGTATCAATAATAATAATTTAAAAAATAACAACAATAAAAGTAAAAATAATAATAGTAACAATAATAATTATCATAATAATAGCAAAAATAATAATAGTAATAATAACAGCAAAAATAATGATAATAACAACAAAAATAATAATAATAACAGCAAAAACAACAACAACAGCAACAACAATAATAATAATAATAATAATAATAATAATAATAATAATAATAATAATAATAATAATAATAATAATAATAATAATAATAATAATAATAATACTGGAAAAGTGCGAAGAATGCTGGGACCTTGTGGAGGCTTATACCAATGGTCCTTACCAGCGATAAATCAATTTACCATTGTTGCGTTACCGCAAGGTTATTTGCAGTGGTTATCGAAAAGAGGTTAATAATACTGGAAATCTGGGGAGGCTTGTTGTCACTCAGACTCCAGAAAATACCATTGGTTAATGTCGGTGAGCAATCACTAAAAATGATCTGTGTGAGGACTCTTGGTGAGAATAAATAATAATAATAGTTCACCTATTTTTCTTTTGGATTACGTTGAATAATTCATTAATAAATCGCACTGCGCGTAAGAGATAGCGATGAATGTAAGAACGAACAAATTGATGCAAATCATGGCATGAGCCCAGAAAGAAAAATGCAATTAGAAAATGCGTTGATTATCAATAAACTTTGAATATAAAATTATTATTGCGTTGAAGTTTAAAGTCATATTAAATAAAAACAATTCGTGGATATTAGATTGAAAAGGCAGTTAGAAAATATGTTATCAATTCCTGCTCTGAATAATATTCCTATTGTTGAAGAAACCATATCGTGAATCAGTTTTGTAAAAAATAATACTTAATCAAAGTTGAGGACTAAACAAAAATCAATGAATAATTTATTTCAACAATGCTGGAGTGTCGGAAATTGACATGAATTAATTTCTTCAAATCAAGGTATATCAACAGACGAAAGATAGCGTGCCATTCCAAAAGCGACATAACTCTCAAAGAAAAATGAAGCAAAGTTGATAGAGGCCAAAACAAAAACACGCTGCCTATGTTTATTGCTTAAAAATAAAATATTTATAATATCTGTAAATATAAACAAAGGAGTTGTATTTAGTTCATGAATATTGATGAATAATTATTTTCAGTGGTGCATTCTTGCTGAAAAGAGCTTATTATAGATTATTAAATTATACATTTCTTTTTGTTCAGAAAACCAAGGAACGTCTATTGTAATGTAGTCTTTAAATACTTAAAAAAATATGATTTAATTCGCAATATTTTTGTAATAATGCAAATTATTCGAAATAAAAATATTTTTTTGCAAAATAACCAACATAGAAAATCAATTTTTTTCAGATTTCTTGTTCAATATTTTATCATATTTTTTTTTGAAAATTGCATTTTAAATTTAAAATTTAAAATTTAAAATTTAAAATTCAAAATTTAAAATTTAAAATTTAAATTCACATTTGCACATGTTTTACATTATTTAAGGAACATATTTTTCTATAATAATCAGCAAGAAATATTTATTGAATTAAAAAAATCAGGGTTCTAATTTGAAGCATATTTTCAAACTTTCCTTTGTTTTTAGTTTTTTAACATAGTTCACCCGAAACAAGGCAAGCCGCCACTGTAGACGTAAGGGGCTACTGCGAAAAGGGTGAAAGTTTTTTTTTTTTTTTTTGGGGGGGGGGGGTCAAACTAAATTCGGAGCTGCGTAGCGGGATTCTGTTTACATTCGTTTTAAATTTCTGTATGTCAGTACCGCCAAGAAAAAAAGAGAACAGGGAGGGAGTTCCACAGTCCAGCAGAAAGAGGAAAGAATCTTTTGGAATAGAAAGCTCTTCGGCATCTGGGGGACTCTACAGTAAATGGATAGAATTTAGAAGATTGTCGGGTCGATCTAGTGAATTTACGTCGTGGGGACACCAGCGCAGCAAGTTCCTCGGAGCACAATCTCTTGAAGTACTTGAAAAACACGCACAAGGAAGCAACATTGCAACGATGAGGCAGGGGCTTGAGCTTGGTGGATAGTGAGGGACCTATTAAGTTGGCAACCTTTTTTAGGACCTTGTCTAAGAGGGAGAGACTAGTAAATGATGCCCCAGCCGAAGTGTTTATAACATTTTTAGATATAGAATATTTTTTACCTATTCATCTTTATAAAAAATGTAAGCAAATTTACCATTTGTGTTTTTTCTAAGTAGTTCGATGCGATCGAAGCCGAAAACTTCTTCATAAAATAATTCATCATAAAAGTAAATAATTAATAAATAATCAGTAAAAGTTTCATTAAACTCAGAAAACTTCCTGATTTTCTGTAATATTTGTAACATCTGCTAATGTTGTTCTTTTTGCGTGTATTTAAAATGAATATATTAAACGAACATTGAGTTCATTTCAAGCCACTTAAAATCTCTTTAAACTATTTGAAAACTTTTCAAAGTGAAATGAATGTTACAGTCACTAAGAATACGAGTCTTTGGAAGTAAACATATTTAATATGTTATTCTACTTAAATAAGCATCTATTAAATTATCATATATTTTTTATAATATTGATTTGAACATGTTGGGCAATTAAAATAATTGGAAGAGAAAATATTAATAGACATGTTTAGATAGAAAGGATACGACATAAAACACAAGGATTACATTAAATAGTGCTATACTTATGGCTAATAGGATGCGAAATCATCACCTTATATCAGCAAGAACCAATTTGATTAAAAACCGAGAACAACATTGATGTTTTAGCATTCATAGAATTCATATGCTTCAAGAACCGGCATAATCACATCACATATATATATATATATATATATATATATATATATATATATATATATATATATATATATATATATATATATATATAGGGTGACTCAAAAAAGGGGCCCCGTGTACACTTTATGTAATATCTCCTTTATTTATATACCGATTGCCCTTATTTTACAGGACATGGCAGAATCAACGACCGTGAGTACACCAAGAACTCAGTGGGAGCTGGGACAAAGAATACACTGTGTTAAATTTGACTACAAGACAGGCTTGTTTAAGAAAACCCAGGACAGTTTCATGCATCAGTTCGGATGTGAAAAGGCTTCACCCAAAAGCAGAATTCAGAACTGGGTGGACCACTTCGAGAAGTATGGGACCGTGGAGAACTTCAACGCTGCCAGTGAGACGTCCAAGCCACTCGGCACGTCCCAAGAAGCGGACAGCCGAGCTGGTCGAAAGTGTGAGAGAGTCTCTCCAGGAGAGTCCGAAACGCTCTGTGCGTAAGCGCAGTCCCTCGGTATCTCCCGTGAGACTTGCAGGAGAGTGCTGGTGAACGATATCAGGGCTTACCCATACAGAATACAGACGCTGCAGACCCTTACAGCCTGAGACAAGAAACAGAGGAGCGCTATGGCAGTCAAGTTGCTCGATAAGATCGAGGAGACACCAGGTTTCCTTAACCTCCTTTGGACCTCAGTTGAAGCCCACTTCCATCTTGACGGAAAGGCAAACTCCATGACAAATGTCTTCTGGAGGTCCTCCAGACCCAATGAAGTAGCCATCAAGCCCCTGCACTCTTCTAATTGCACGGTGTAGACTGCAATCTCAGTCAGAGGCATCATCGGACCAATCTTCATCGAAGAATCTGGCGCAGCAGTGACAGTCACCAAGGAGCGGTATATGGAGGTCCTCAAAACCTTCAAGAGACCCTGTACCCGTCGCTCATGAACAAGTTCTGGTTCCAGCATGACGGAGCAAGTTCTCACACCTCAAACCTGTCCCGAGATTTTCTGAAAGAGAACTTCGGAGGCCGAGTGATCAGTCTCAAGACTAATTTTGAGTGGCCACGCCATACCTCGGACATAAGTCCCCCAGATTATTTTTGGGGCTATCTTAAGGACAGAATGTACGCAGGGAAACCCAGAACCATCACGGAACTCAAGGAAGCCATCAGGGAGGAGATGAGAGCCATTCTCAATTCAGTCTGTAGGAACGTCATGGACAACTTCGTTCTGCGCCTCAAGAAAGGCATGGAACTAAAAGGAGTCCATCTAGAACACATGCTGTAGAACGGAGGAAAACAGACCAAATACCCTAGTGTTTTGATATGATGTTGTGAATATAATAAACTAGTTATGCCCCAACATTTATTTCATTCGGACGAAACACTAAAAGACAGAGCCTAATTAGATTTGGGGCCCGTTTTTTTTGGTCACCCTGTATATAAAATATGGTTGCACAATGTGGCTATTGTTATTTATGTATATAACACACAGTCACATAATATATACATATACACAATATGGTTGCACAATGTGAGTATTGTTATTGATGTATATAAAACACAGTCACATAATATATACATATACACGATATGGTTGCACAATGTGGGTATTTTTATTGATGTATATAACACACAGTCACATAATATATACACATACACATATATTTGCACAATGTGAGTATTGTTATTGATGTATATAAAACACAGTCACATAATATATACATATACACAATATGGTTGCACAATGTGAGTATTGTTATTGATGTATATAAAACACAATCACATAATATATACATATACACATATATTTGCACAATGTGAGTATTGTTATTGATGTATATAAAACACAGTCACATAATATATACATATACACATATATTTGCACAATGTGAGTATTGTTATTGATGTATATAAAACACAATCACATAATATATACATATACACATATATTTGCACAATGTGAGTATTGTTATTGATGTATATAAAACACAGTCACATAATATATACATATACACTATATGGTTGCACAATGTGAGCATTGTCATTGATGTAAACTAAACATTTATAAAGTGTTTCTTTTTATTTAATTCTCATTCACATTTTGAAATTTACGATTTATATGAACTGAATGTATTTCCCGGGTTGCAGTGGGTACATTGAAATACTCACTTAACATGTCATCCTTTCGCTTCAAGAATCGATGTTTATAGGGACTACCTACACTTGGGAGAATGGTACTATACTATGGAATAAATGTATTCTGCGTCGAAAACTATAACACTATCGCAACTTCGTACCACGCTTCAGTTTTTATTTGAAACGCGATCCTATCTTATTTATTTTAATGCTTTTTGTATTATATGTTATTTTCATTCCCAGCCAACGTCGGTTTCATTTTACGGTTTCAATAATGAGTCTTTTAACGTCTGCTTAGTTGTTTACGCCGCGCCCGCCTTGGTGGTGGTTATTCGTTTCAACCAGTGACATAGCAATTCAGACAGATCAGAATGTTTCTCTGAGAACATAGCAAACCCTTCAAAAATGTTTTTTTTTACTATTATACTATTACTGTATCAGTTTTTTATAGGAACATCGGTATTAATTTATTATTATTTTTTCGTCTTTTTCTTCCGTCCTTTGTCTACTTTTGTTTATCTTTTCATCACAATCTAAATAATCAATAACAGCATGCGTTACCGTTCGAGCGAGATACATTTCCCGTGTGCGTGTTTGTAGAAAGACCTACAAACATTGCGGAGCGTCTTTTTACACTAAATAAGTGTACGTATCAGGCATGCCAATTATTCCTTCATAATACGAGTCCGTAACACAAAAATACAAAAAAAAGCGGAATTGACTAGTAATAGTTCCGAAAAATGAAAATAGATTATAGAGTTACATCCTTGATAGAACTTTCATATAAGCCATATTAATTAGGGAAACAATACGGAAAATAAACAGAAATAAGCAAAAAGTAACTAGATTGTGTTTAACAGATCGATCAATAATTACCTTATAGACAGCGACACCGTTTAACATACATTTCGCTCTATATCAGAACGTAATTATTTTATTTATAGCATGTTTAGACTTATATTTGTAGTAGAAGAAATACCCCTACAAACGTAGTGGGCACATAAATTAATGCGAAACTGGTCCCGAGTCTAACTATTGTGTTTATTTATATTGAAGGCCAGCTTTTCGACGCGTCTTAAATTGTACGATGCTTTTTTTTATTTTACGGTGCATTAATATAGGATAAAGATACACGATAATACTCTTTATTTATATTAAATATTACCACCCTTCCAGTGTTTGTGTATAGAGAAAATATTTACAATTAAAAGAAAACAGAAAAAATAATGTTTTTTAATTAAAAAAAAAAATCATAGCCGATTTAGCGTGGACTATGTTAAGGCGCCATTGACTCTCGTTTTGATAAGTTTATACATTGAGATGGAACCATTTCATTTGAGCTAATAAAACAAATTAATCCCCATGTAAAAAAAAAATCGAAACATAATTTCTGATTTTTTAGGATTGCTTCTCAATCTGATGTCAGCGAAAGCTGGAACTACCCGCTCAATTTCTCGAAGCACCGAGCGATATGAGCACCTTGTGTTGCGTCGTTGTGATACCAATTATTAATCGTGTACGTGAAATACTTGATGATATCGTCCGCAACCAAAGTAAAAATTAGGAGACCCATTGGATTACTTTGTTGAACGCATGAAGCGACGTGGGATTGCTGCTGCCCAACGAGGCTTGGTACCGTGTATGAAATGTGAGACAGCTGATGGATTAAAGGGGCTTGCAGAAATAACTATTGTTGTGTTGTTTTTTGTTTACGTATTTCTCCATGTAAACATATACAATTTGCCTCCTTTTTTATATATTTTTTATTCTGTATTGATTATTCTAATGAAAAACAATTTTAAAATGTTGCTACTCTAGCGGAATCGACCATTTTTTTTTTATTCGAACTCAAGAATATGACTTTTGGAGTATTTAAATGAATCTTAATCATAAAAATAATTTGAAAGTTGGGTACTTCTGCAGAGTTTTCTTTCATGAAAATCGTTCCAGAGTAGGCATAGAACCACTAGATCTAATGAGATAAAATAATATACTGCTTCAACATCTAAAACTAGCCAACGATAAGTGTAAAATGAATAGATTTCGACCAAGGAAACAGTAATGTTCCCCCTTTGTCAGAAACATCGCTCATGGAATGTGAGGACGAAATGACAAATTAAGGGAAGTGAGAGTTACGAAGCTGCCGAAAGTAAATCCAAGATCGACTTTCTACTCTCATTTACGAACCGTACTAGTTTTAAATAAGATTTTCAAGTTTAGTTTAGTGTTTACTACATCTGTTATTCATTACATTGTTGGGGGAAAGTACATGATAGTTAACAAGCATCTTCCCCATGTGAAGAATAGGTGTCTAAATTAGGAGATTGTGCAAATGAAATGATTTAATTTGTTTGTTAACTCATTCTATGTACTTACAATTATATTATTTAAAATTAACCATTGTAGAAAAAGATAGATCCGTCACTATTCCATACTTTTTGTGTTAAATTTTCATTTTCAGACTTTCTACCTTAATTAAAATGTATTTACATCTTTAAATAATTGTTGTGTTTTGTTAATTTTCTGACACATTTTCGTGCTACAGAAATTTAAAAAAAATTAATAGTTGTGTGATCTGTAAAACCTGTATAGAAGTTGGGATGACTTCGTTATATAAATGATCCTACTTTAAAGGAATATTTCATTACAATCCGTTAATTTTCTTATTTTATGTATTTTTAAACGCATCACAATGGTTTGTTTACATAGACATCAGTAACGTTCGATAATTTAGACAACTCTATTATTTATAATAATTAAATGGTCGTTCACGTTAATCCTTTTAATTCAAAAAAAATGTTATTACATTAAAACATGTGTATTCTTTATTTTATCAGTAAATGCATCATTTTCAAACCATTTAAGTTTATCTAGAAACAAATTAAATTCTATATTTCATGATTTTATTATGGAAATCGTTCTAGACAAGGCATGAATCTATTTGAGGGCAGGAGCTTAAAACACTTCAAGATCAAAACTAGCCAACAATAAGTGTTAGATGGATAGATTTCGACCCAGAAAACAGCAATTCTACTCCCTTTGTCAGAAACAAAAAAAAATGCACGCCATATTTAAATTTGTTTTTTCATTTAAACAATACGAACATAAACATGTCTTAAGACTTAATATTTTATTTTTGTATATTTATTTTCTCTATTTTAGTGGCCAGATTTTAGTTAAGTAAAATATCAAATATCACTTTTATTGCTTATTCCTCTGTTTTGTAACTTTTATATTTTTGCCACGTGTACTTAAAAAAATGACAAAACTGAAATAATTTGTTTAATTAAGATTAAATAGATATTATAAGTAAAATATATTAAAACACGTGTTTTTAAGTTTTTTTCTAACTTTAACTTTTTAAATTTATATTTAGCCGGCATTCTCCGGGTTAGAAAAATATAATTTTAGATTTTAGTTCACTTATGGGGACTTTGTTACATTAGGACCCTAACGACGGGGTCCTAAACTAATAAAGCCCCCAGTTATCAAATTGAATTATAAAATTAAAAGAAATAAGTGCGAACCGTTATTTATATGCGAGAAACATGCGGACATTGCGTTAATTTGAGTCACGCAAAATTAAAAAAAATTTGATCCTTTTCAAATTTTTAGACTTCAAATTTTCAGACTTTAAATTTTATTTATTTTTATGTCATAGAATGTGAGGACTAAATAGCAAAATAAGGGAAGCGAGAGTTACTAGGCTGCTTGAAGTAAATTATCGTCAACTCGTCTGAAAACTATATTAAGAAGTTTAAGAAGAAAGGCATATTTACATTAGTAGAATTATAATTCAGCAAATTATGTATTTAGTTATGAATATCTCGGTGTACATGAGTCAGGAATATATTTTCAACAATGTATTCATGAAAATAACGAAAACAATGTGAGGCCAAGAGTCCTAAAACAATAAATAATGTAATTATGAGATTTGTATATCAGTTTTATTGCCTCAGAAATTAGTGTCATTGGTCTAGAATTTTGTATTTTTAAATTGATAAATGAAACAGCGGTTGTAAGCATTTTTCACAATAATGGTAGTTATAATCGCGTTAACAGAAGAAGTAAAAAGTAAATCAAATTGTGTAAAATTTCTAATCGAATCATTGTTTGCTTTTTAGGCGGAAAACCGACCCCATTTTATATCACTAGTATTTGTTCTTCTTGTTCAGATCCTACACTGACGATTGCGTAAGAATGAAACACATGTGTCTGTCGGTATCAATAAGAAAATATTATATATATATATATATATATATATATATATATATATGTGTGTGTGTGTGTGTGTGTGTGTGTGTGTGTGTGTGTGTGTGTGTGTTATAATGAAATAATTATTAAATGTAATCGTCTGGATCGGATGCTTGAAAAAACCACAAGGTTGAAATAAATTATTGCAGCGATGATTATTTAATTTCGTGTTATTATACTTTATTTTATATACAGAGTGATTCATAAGTCACTTAGCTCTTTAAAATGATTACCATATGAAGCATAAACATACTATGAACTTTTGATGCTTGTTAGCGTACTCACTAATTACTGCTATTTGTTATTTTAAATGTGTTCTTTTATATATTTGTTTTTATATATATTTATTTTTATTTATTTAAATTTGTGTAAATCATCATATGTGCTTTTTTTCAGGCAGTATGTTATTTACAATTGAAGAGCGAATTTTTATTGTTATTCATGTGGCCAAATTTGATGAATCTTCCACACTTGTTGAAAGGCAATGGAAACGTGATGTGAACATAAAGTCTACTTCGCACAATACTCAATCAATCAAATATGCTACAAAGAGTCGTAAATTCTTTGCAAAAAAGAATGGAGTTATGCATACAGAACGAAGGTGGAAATTTTGAACATTTGCTGCAATTTTAAACTCCCATAAATGAATTTGTTGAATCAACTTTCTGTTTTGTATTACCGTATTTTTAACTTCAGAATTTCAAACATAAATAGCTAAGTGCCTAATGAATCGACCTGTATATATATATATATATATATATATATATATATATATATATATATATATATATATATATATATATATATATATATATGTGTGTGTGTGTGTGTGTGTGTGTGTGTACGTGTGTGTGTAATTTAAAATACACATATGCCTTCGGAGACAACGTTTTAAGATGAAATATTTATTATACTGTATATGTCAGCCTGATTCGACATTATATAGAATTTAACTCATCTTCTTTCCCCTGTTAATTGACGGTGGTTTAAGGATGGTATACTGAGCTGCAGAGTAAAACGTGACCAGCAATAATTATTATATCATACACTGAACATTTCGTAAGAATGAAACACATGTGTCTGTAGGTATGAATTTACATATAATTGTACACAAACACACACACACACACACATATATATATATATATATATATATATATATATATATATGTGTGTGTGTGTGTGTTTGTGTGTGGGTATGTATTTATAATAGCATACTATAGAACGGACGGATTGCTAATCAGCGCATGTTAATGTGATATATATATATATATATTTATATATATATATATATATATATATATATATATATATATATATATATATATATATAAGTAATTAAAACTAGACACACAAATGCCGCTGGAGACCACGTTTTGAGATTCATAATTTTCTTAATAATCATTTAAACGTTTGTATTTTTAAAAACTTTTTTATCATTAATTTTCTATTTGCAATTACTCAATTTCTTAATATATCTTAAGAACATTTAATCAATTACCTTATATGTCTCTCTCTCTCTCTCTCTCTCTCTCTCTCTCTCTCTATATATATATATATATATATATATATATATATATATATATATATATGGGAAGAGAAGGATGAAGGTAATCCGACGTGATGGTAAAATGGGTGATAGGTTAAAAAACAACAACCCTCTTAGTGCACTTTTCTCCCATGCTCTAGAATATGGTCATGCATTCAAATTTGAACAAGCCAAAATCACTAAACACATCCACAACAAATCTCGGCGAAGATTATTGGAAACTGCACTCATCACATCCTCCACCACTATCAAGCAGCGAAATGGTTTCTTTAACCTATCACCCTTAATAAGCAAGATCATCCTCACAGAACAAAGTCTTTTGCCTGATCATGGCTAACTTTTATTTTCATCTCTAACCTTATGACACTCTTCCATTCACCCACACCCTTCCCTTTTCTCCCTGAATTTTCTCTTATTTTTCCTCATTTTTTTTCCCTCACATTTTTAATACTACAGTCCAAATAAACTTTCTCATGTTCCAAATATTTCAAATATATTCCTCACCCACCCTTTCAATCACCCCCCTCCCCCACCCACTCCAATCCCTCACTCATTGCTATCATTTTCCAAATATTTCAAATATTTCACACCCTATCACGACAAATCCTCCCTCTTCCCCCCCTCATCCATTTTCTCCCATACCTCTTCTTAAATTCCCTCATTTTTCTTCAAACGCTCTCTAAGACCATAACTTTCGCCCATCCACCAAAATCACAGCCCCCCCTCCCTCTCTACCCATCCCCATTTCCCTGCATACACCCCACACACACAAACATTCCAACTCACTCTTCCCCTTCAATCTCGACCACAGCCATCTGGTCATACACCCCCTCCCCCTCTTCCTCCAATCTCTCTCTGCCATCCATTTTACCCCTGCTCATCCCCCACCTCTTTCTCTCATCGCCAGCCACAGTAGTCCTTGCTCCCTCCACCCTTCCCCTTTTTTCTCCCACTCATTTTTCATTCTCTAACAAGTACGGACGTCCAGCTAGACGCTGCCATTATTTTTCATTTTATTTTTCTTCCCAACATGTCTACCCTACATGTATCCGTGCTTGCATGATATCTTTTCCCTATATCATCATCCTGATGAAGTCTTATAAATAAAGACGAAACGTTGATGTACACATAAAAAAACATCCAGTTTTTGGTTTTCCTTTTTATTTTACCATATATATATATATATATATATATGGATTGCGTAAGAATGAACCACATGCGTCTGTAGGTATAAATCAAAAAAGAAAAGTGCACACACACACACACATATATATATATATATATATATATATATATATATATATATATATATATATATGTGTGTGTGGGGGGGGGGGTATATATTTATAATATCATACTTATATTACTGACGGATTGCTAAATGTTTTATATATCCATCAATGGTTCATCTTTATCATAGGACTTCCTCAGGATGATACTGTTAAGAAAAATGTCATCAAGTACATCGAAATATTTAGAAATGCCGTTGGAGACCACGTTGTGAGATTCATTATTTTCTTAATAATTATGTAAATGTTTGTATATTTTTTTTTACGTCTGATTATCTATGTATATTTTCAATTACTCAAATTTCTAAAGATATTTAAGAACTTACAATCAATTACCCTATATATATATATATATATATATATATATATATATATATATATATATATATATATATATATATATGGGAAAATAAAAAAGGAAAACCAAAAAATGGATGTTTTTTATGTGTACATCAACGTTTCGTCTTTATTTATAAGACTTCATCAGGATGATAAAATAGAGAAAAAAAATGTCATGCAAGTACAGATACATGTAGGGTAGACATATTTGGAAAAATAGAATGAAATAGTGGCCAACTGCTGGGTGGACGTCCGTATTTGTTGGATCTTCATTATATATATATAAGATTAATGAATACATAGCTAATCTAAATCTTAGTACTGGAGCAAATGTTTGCAAATATTTATCGTTATTAAAATATACAGGAAAACAACTTAGAGAGAGGTTAATTGATGCCGCTTTGGTAAAATGATACACTCGTGCATGGGGAGAATTCATGACTTTAATAGCTAAAAATACATTAAATAAATATAATATGCAACATCAATTTTTCTAACTTCATGCATTGCATACATTAACCCACTTCTGCGTGTGTGTTCGATAAGTCCCTGTTGAAGCATGCACCTTCGATACAATCAACTTAATATATTTACGCTTATGAACAATAGAACTCATAATGGACGTCCGGTTGTAATGGACTCTCTTAATAGAAGGTCAAATAAAAAAAGAGTTTATAACTTCTGAGGAATAACTATACGGAAATGTATGATACATAAACCTAAATGGGTGTTAGGCATCTGATGAGGTCATACTTTAACCTTAACTCTCTATACGTTTTATTTCCTGAACAATAACTTCAATATGTGATATAATATTGAAACGCTTGCTCATGAAATACACGAATGATTAAAAAAGTAGAAAGTCAAAATGTTACGGTTCATAATGACGTACATGTTACCACTAAACGTAATTATTTCTGGTAAACTGTGCATGAGGTTAATACATTTAAAGAGTACCCGTCAAACTCATAAAATTCACCAAGTTAAAATTTAAAAAATAAATAAATAAAAACACACAACTCATAAAATTCACCAAGTTAAAATTTAAAAAAAAAAAAAAATAAAAACACACAACTCATAAAATTCACCAAGTTAAAATTAAAAAAAAAAATAATAAAAACACACAACTCATAAAATTCACCAAGTTAAAATTTAAAAAAAATAAAAAATAAAAACACACAACTCATAAAATTCACCAAGTTAAAATTAAAACAAAAATAAATAAAAACACACAACTCTTAAACTACGTGAAAACATAATATAATAGTTAACATACAACCATGACGATTGGCACGAAGAACGCGCATTCAGAAATCGTCTGACATATTGTAGAAATAAAAATATCGATTTTTTTAAAGACAATCGATTACATACATTGTAATTAACGAAAACCTTCCGTCTAGAAATTCAGACAAAAGATAATGAATATTTTCTGACGATTTTAAAGAAGATAGATTAATCATGTTGATAAGAAAGGGAGAGTTATACAAGCCGGTGTTTCTTGTCGATCAATTCTACGCGGCGACTAGGGTCACTAAAGCATCCGTCGTCTAGCCTCGCATCCATTCTTGTGAATTAAGACATATTTCGCCCCTTTATTCATTGTCATCGTCCGCTGTTTTATAAACAATGTACGTCCGTACAACTGATGAGATTCCAATCTCTTAAAAAGTACATCAGTAATTACTTTAATACATAGTTAATCTTTAAGTACGATCCAAAGAGGTGCATTCTATAATCACGCATACTTTAAATCAGTCCACATTACCAAAAGGATACTCAGTATACTTGCTTAATACGAAACACATAGAATAGCCATGCGCTATTAAACTATCTGCTTTGATCCCGTTTGGATTAACATATAAAATGTACTGTAATCCATACTGCATTATTTTTATTAGCATTCTACTAATCAAAAAAACTTTATTCGATCTAGCAAATCTATGCTCTGCACCGTTAATTAGTACTCTATTCTCAACAAAAGAATTAAAAAGTAGAATTATCTATTTCCAATAAGTTAAAAGAAAAGCCTTTTGCGATTTTTTCCCGTTTTCACATTATTTTCTATTAAAGTCTGATTTATTTCATCCTCTTTTATATTGATTTTTTACCACATTTGTATTTATATTTCCTGCTAAAATTGTTTTCTTTATTTCTGCTTTAATAATGTCTGACATCTATCGCAAGAGACCGATTGATTATCGACGAATTATTTAAACATGGATATCCACATGTTATTATATTTATATCCGCTAAAGTGTTGAGCAAAATTCTTGAAAGAAAGGAACCGATCAGAAATGGAATTATATGGGTACATATATATATATATATATATATATATATATATATATATATATATATATATATATATATATATATATATATGTATATATATATATATATATAGGATGAAGAGTTAGGCAAAATTGTTGGAAAAAATAGACCGAATTATATATATATATATATATATATATATATATATATATATATATATATATATATGTGTGTATGTATTTACAGCAAGTAGCGAAAAGTGATCAACAACAATAACTCACTGTGTTAGACTTCCCAATAAAGCGAGTAGTATATATATATATATATATATAGATATATATATATATATAAATATATATATATATATGTATTTATATATATATAATATATATATATATATGTATATATATACATATATGTGTATGTATTTATATATATATATATATATATATATATATACATGTATATATATATATATATATTTATATATATATATATATATATATATATATATATATATGTATATATATATATATTTATATCGGATGAAGAGTTGACCAAAACGAAATGATCATAAATGAAAGTATATACTGATACACGCGACCGTATTTGACGGAGACATTTAATCTGTATACTGTTTTAAGATCGTACGGATCAACAAAAAATTGTACGAAAAAATGTATCGTAAATCTAAGAAACCGTATAGTAATAATAACCATAGTAATAATACATTATTACAAACGCATATGTTAATCTAAAAGTGTTCATTACCCCAGATAGAGCAACTGAGTTTGCACGCTGCATTGTCCTTCAAAAAGTTGTTGTAGTATAGTATACTAGACAGAAAATCGGCCTGTTAATGCAAAAGTCATGAACACATTCGATAGTGCAGGTGTTTTAAAATGTTACGTTGACTTAGAGTAAGAATCCTAATGTGTTGTGTCATCATGTTGTATACTAGAAAGGAAATTATGCGTTTACACAGGAATACGCATAACGATAATACACTATGTATTACAGTAAGTGGTAGAGGTTAATCTTAAATACCCTAGATAAAGTAGATTTTGTAATAGCGCATTGCTATTCCATGTATTTCGTTTTAGTCTTGTATAATGGGCGAGAAACTCGGTGTTTCTCAGAATCATAAAATATGCTAATACAGTATTACATTTGGAAGGTGGCATATATTAATCAAAAAGTGCCCAATCCCCTCGATAGAGTAGTTTGAATTTACATCGGCGTTGCCAGAGATTGATAATAGTAATAATACAGCATTACATCTTTAAGTGATATATGTTAATCAAAATGTTGTCACTATCGTAGATAGACCCTACGTGTTCTAACACCGCGTATTCTTTCAATGTGGTTTGGTATAGTGTTTTATAAAAGACAACCCCTCAGTATTGTTCGAGAGAAATGATAGTAATAATATAGTATGATATTTGCTAATTAGTATATGTGATTAAAAATGTGCTCAATAATTTGATACTTTAGGTGTATTTAAACGCCGCATTAAACGAAAGCAAACACGTTGAGTTTCATCATTTTGTTTCATACTAGACATGAAAATAGGTGTTGCGCTGCAGCAATAACCGTGATAATAACATTACATTTTCCAAGGTGTATATTTTAAGCGAAACGTACACAATGCACTATACTGAGCATGTTTGTTTAAAAGCCGTATTGCCGGAGAGAAAGGATTTCACTGTTTTGCTATAGTGTAGTATAGTAGACAAGGGCATCTGCGTAAGCCGGGACAATAATACTAAGTATGCAGTATTATATTTGGTAAGTAGTATATATTAATCTAAACGTGCTGAATAACCTCGATAGACTAGGTGGGCTTTGGATCAATAAGTTCAATGTGTCTCGTTAAAGTGTTATATATAGACAACACACTTTTTGTTGCCCGGTAGCAATATCGTAATGATACAGTATTATATTTGCTAAATAGGATATTTTGATGAAAAAAGTTGTCGCCATCCTTACGTTACCGTTAAATGTGTTTTGTTATAGTTCTGTATCCTAGACAAGAAACTCGGTATTGCTTAAGATCATGTATAGTAATACTAGAGTACATTCAGGAAGTGGTATATATGATCAAATATGTCTCAATAATTTTGATTCACAAGGTGTGTTGAAACGCCGTATTGCACGAGAGAAAACAAAGGTCGATGTGTTTCACTGTTATCTTATATTCTAAACAAAAAAATAGGTGTTGCCCTGTTGCAATAATCGTTATAATAAAAAAATTGCAGTTTGCAAGAGGGAATAGTGTAAGGCTATGATCTTTATTGTTTTAGTACTTGGTTCTTTCCACAGATAAACTGCTGACATCTTGAGATAAGAAAATAATGTGGTAATTCTGTGGACATTAAAACACGTACTTCAGTTTAATCTATGACTGTTTCGAAAATTATTGGATTAGTTTAGGATTGTCTTTTAACAATGGGAGAGGCAGAGTCTTTTGTTCTTACTAAGATTATATGTGGATATATTACTCCGCTTGCCACCATTTTAATATATTCAGAATGTACTGTTCTGATTTGATATGACAATTGACATAGCCTTTCTCTGTTTAGAACCGCCCAAATTATTATGAGCTCAACTGTGTGACCTGTTGAGTAACAAAATAGGCAAGACTATAGGAACACCAAACAGCCGCTTTATATAAAAGCTAGAATGTTTCAGTATTTCCGAGATTGGAAAGTCAATTATATGAGCTATGATTGGCTGTCACTCCACGAGTGGGTAAGTCATTATATAAACATTGCTTCATTCAAGGAATATTTGCATATAGAATATTGAAGACTATTATGCCAGCAAGTGTCGATTTTTATTCACTAAATATTATTTAGTTGGTGTACTTAAGCCCCTTTAATACTCTCTGTAAGGTAGTAAACCCACCAGCGACTTGTTGAGTAACACACATAAGCGCTATACTTTTTTATTCTTTTTGATATTATTCGATAATAGAAAAACTCTCACATATCTGTTCAGAAATTCTTCTTACGTAACTAAAACTAATAAATCGCATTACTTCTGTAGTATACTTACAATTTCGATCATGATAATTAGTATTATATAGCATTAGTAGTATTTTTTATTAATTGGCTCACATTTAGTATAATAATAGATCAAAATACTTTATAATCATAACGTGACACTTCGGGTTAGAGAATAATTTGATTACTCTTATAAAAACGAAATCTATATATCATTGAAATACATACGAAATGATATATCAAGGTTTCCCATGCAAATATTTGCCCTCAAATGCTGTAAACGACAATAAGTAAATTTTAAAATATATTGGAGAAATTTGTCGTTTAAATGATTAAAACACAACTCTCTATCTTTCTTATATATATATATATATATATATATATATATATATATATATATATATATATTTATATATATATGTATATATATATATATATGTATATATATATATATATATATATATGTATATGTATATATATACAAATAAAGATAAATGAAAGAAGAGAGATAAATATATGTACGAATGACAAATCTGTTTCAACATGTTTACTGCCAACTCATCCATGTAATTCCTCTGATGATAAGATTTTAATCTTTGAAAAGGCATGGCTTTAGGAAAGAAAGATAAACATGTTTTTACGTTTTTTTAAAATTGAACAATCGAAGTTGAAATAAAAATTTGTCATTCGTACATATTAACTCTCTTCTTTCGTGTATCTTTATAATAGCTCAATCTCGTATATTGAGCTTAAACTATTTCACTATAAGTTCTATCCTTTCAAAGCATACTTTCAGTCTCATATCATATATATATATATATATATATATATATATATTTTTATATATATATATATATATATATATATATATATATATATATTTATGGATAAAATGCACGATATATCATAAATGTGTGAAAAAAGACAAACGCAAACAAATCAATCGAAATACAGGAAGAATCATCAAGAAACGAAAAATGTTACTGTTTTCTGTTCGGATCAACGAACGTCCTCAGAAAAAGTTACTTATATATATATATATATATATATATATATATATATATATATATATATATAAATAAGAATTTATCCGTTGTATTATACCTTTTTCAAATGAACTAAAAGGCTGGATAAAGATGAGACTTTTAAAAATTATGCTTTTGTAGGTGTAACCAACATATACAAAAACTAACTGCCCTCCATCTTATTTGAGACAACTTTTAGTTGATAACATTACAATTAGACATTCCGAAACGAATAAATAAAACATTCCGAAACGAATTTCCACATTTAAACACAACAACATCATATATAAAACCAGTGGTAACATTTTAAAATGCTTAACGTAATGCAATTTTGTTCTGTTGTGCCATCCATCGTTGATGAATTAAAACCGTCAACGACTTTTTAGAAAAATTCGAAAAACGTTGTATGCGCATTTCTCCGCCGTCTTTTTAAACTTGCCTTCTTTCTCCTACTTTGTTTGTCCATTTCTTTTTGAGATCTCATGATGATTCGACGAAGAATCAAAAACGTTCGTGAAACCAGTGAATCCTATAGAGCATTCATTATTTTCTTAGTTTAATACAGAAATGACCATCAGAAAAATGCTAACAATCCAAAAAATCATGATTAAACTGACGAAGTCTGTCATTTAAACAATGTTTGCATAAATGAGAAAATGCTGCCAAAATACCCACTGTATATATATATATATATATATATATATATATATATATATATATATATATATATATATATATATATACCTTCTTTGTAATATAGCAGGAAAAATCCCAACACAGTGTACGATTAATTGACAATTAAAGCTAAATATTAAAAATTAAGAACGTAATATTTATTTATTTTGGTACAGAGAAGCTGTAGAAGACCGGATGGCTAAGTCCTTCTGAGCTTGAAACCGACGGTACGAATGTTGAACTATTTTTTCTGTATCAATATATATATATATATATATATATATATATATATCTATTCTCACTTTAATGCAAGTCTCTGCAATATCTTGTATAGGCAGTGTGCGAGCCATAAGACTATTGATACGTAATGGCATGGAAACTTTTTTATTTTAAAAAGTATCTTCAAAAACTGTCCATCCGTACAACAATGACATTCTGTTCTTGACGGTCGGAAATAGATGTAAACTTGCAAAAGAACTTAATCAATGAATTTTGTGAAATAAACTGACACCGGAAATGGAAAAAATAATCGAATAGACCGTGCAAATATACTTTGGGTCAAATATCTCAGGAATCGTTAGGAAATGATTTATCTGTATAGAATAATGTTATTAAAAAGGATCAAATCTCAAGTAATTAAAAAACAACTTTTTACCGACAAATCGAAAAGTTGAAATAGAATTCATGAATTGATACGAAGTAAATTAATCAGAAATTCACGACGAAAATAAAAGTCGAAATCAATGAAATACGATGCACAAATAGATTTTAAGCTTGATCAATGAAATACACACAATTCTATGTCAGTATCTTTCTTAAATAATACAAATAGAAAATAAACAATAACAATGGAAATTCTTAAAATACTAACATTATACCTGAGTGTTTTGCGACGAAAATACCATTTAAAATGTTAAATAGGATAGAAAGCCATTTATTAATATGTTGAAATTCATACAAATTAAAATTTAAGCGTGGCAGACTAATTTACATGGTTTCGAAACATAACTTTAGCAGATTGGCATTAATGTAATTTAACGTTTAAGTGTAAGAACAAATGAATTTAATATCCAAGGATGTGAAACTTGCTCACATGTATGACCATTTGTTTACTAAGATAAAGTGCTAAATCCTACGTTCTTCAGAAGGGTATACATTAACATTTTAGTTTTAAAAACTATACATCATCGAGTTGGTATGGTGTGCTCGAGTTTCAACGACGTGTTCTTACTTGATCTAGGACAGAATAATGATTGTAGAAACCACATTAACTCTCTGATACCTTTCAAAAGAGGAAGGCTTAATTTTGAAAAATCTGATAAATAAATAATGTATGAAAGGAACAAGTCTTTTGATGTGATCAATTGACTTATTGACGAAATGTTTAGGTAAACTTTAACAAAACACATATAAATGCTCTGTACCATGTAATCGTGTATCATAGAGCTTATTTTTATCGGACTAATCTCGGTCTTCACTGAATATACTATCTTCTAAGTGAAACATCTAAATATATATATATATATATATATACATATATATATATATTCCGAGTGCATACATACATAATATACACAAATATATATATATACATATATTTGTGTATATATGCGTACATAATCTTATATATATATATATATATATATATATATATATATATATGTATGTACGTATTTACTAACTTTCTCTCCTTACACATATTTAAATTTACTTGTACGCTGATGACTATATGTTCTTCTCAAATCAAATATCTCCTATTTTGCCGTTTACAAGATTTCACTCTTGAAATAACCCTCGCAATAGTCGGGCAAAAATCTCAGAAATTAAGGGGCCCCTATGTTGGGTCTAACACTTTTACATTTATATAAGGTTCATAGATGTCTGAGTGGCACATCCAGACCCCCTCTATCGCTAAAACGTTGCGGTTGATACCGAGTGGAAATCATTAATTTTTCTCGTCCTAATTTGCCACTTTATTATGTTATAGTTGATATTTAATGTTGGCTCTAGGTTTATATAGATTGGGGGAAAATAGCTAATATAGTCTTATGAAGTATCCAGCATAGTTCTGTTACTTGAAATAACATTACTAGAAGTTGCACCATTCCTCATATAAGTCAGTGTATAGCCGTGCCGGAGGATTTTGTTTGGCTCCGAGTACTACGTCATTTTTAATATTAAGTAAGCGGTGGGTTAGTGAGGTACCTAACTAGGTTCACCTCTTTTTTTAGATGCCTTGACTACCTCTCCTGTCCCTATATACTGTTCTTGTAAAATCTTAAAATGTCCACCTTTCTCTATATATATTGTTCTCTTTCTCCCTCTGTTATAAATCGTACAATCTCTCCCCCTCTAAAATTATATATCAAATATGTTTTCTATTTCCTCATCCTAAATTTGCGTTTTAAATAACTTATTTCCCCTCACTAAAAATATATATTAGATATGTTGTTGCTCTCTCTATATGTATATTTAAGTGGTGAGTGTGAATGTTTCTTTTCTCAGTTTCAATGCCGGAAGGGTGAGATGCATTATTGCACCGGTGATTATGTGATTCCGTGTTACTTTATTTTATCATATACATATATATATATATATATATATATATATATATATATATATATATATATATATATATATATATATATATATATATATATATATATATATATATATGGGAGTTGTTTCTTGATAATTGGAATAATGTTAAAAGTATATGGATCTCAACTTACATTATATGGATATGTATATGTATATTCTCCGCTTCTTTCTGAATATTCGCCTTGTTTTTTTTATTTAGATGTTAACTTCCTCCTCAATGCACGTTGAAACAGTAGTAAGCGCCTAGGCTACTGAGTCAAACATGACTTTCAAATCGGGGTCGAACCGTATGACCGGTGGGCATTGTCTCCTCCTATTCTTACGATTGCAGGTTTTGCATAAAACTAGTGTATATAGGTTCATTTTGAAAATAATATTTATTTATAAATAATTATTCGAAGCTTTTGCAACATTGATCACTTCATGTTTAGGTGTACAACAAGCCATCATTTTGCGTTATGCATAACTCTAGGCCAACGCCTAATAGTTCTCTTTCGGCTGCTTTCTAAATAGCTATTTAGATGTTAACTTGCTTCCTATTACTTGACAATCCGCGTTCTAACATTAGTCCGCGGCTTGGCTAGATCGTCAAACATTACTTTCATATCGGGGTTCGAACCGTGTAACTGGCAGCCATTGTCTCCTCCTATACTGACGATTGCAGGTTTGGCATGAAACACACGTTTGTATTGGTTGATTTTGAAAACAAACTATCATTCAGCCTAATGCATAACCCATGACACGCCTATTGAGTTCTCTCTCGGCTGCTTGCTTAATTGTCGCCGTGTTTGCTATTTAGATGTTCTAGGCAATGAGGGTTAGAGCAGTTGTTCGCGCCTCAGATACTGAGGCAAACCTGACTTTCCTATCTGTGTTCGAACCGTGTAAATGGCGGTTATTGTTTCCTCTTATACTGATGATTGCCAGTTGTGCATGGAGCATAAATGTATATGGGTTTATTTTGAAAATAGTATTTATTGATAAATAATTACATACCTATATATATATATATATATATATATATATATATGTATATATATATATATATATATATGTATATATATATATATATATATATATATATATATATATATATATATCGTTTTCATTTTATTAAGTCGAAATTGTCAGAAATCAAGAAAGCACGTATTGGGGCTAACACTTGATGTCTATATGAGATACATAGATATTTACCTGTTCCATTAAATTATCTCTTTACCTATCAAGCGTTGAGTAAGTAAAGAAGTTAAGAACATTACTTTTCCTCTCCCCAATTGACTAGGTTATTATGTTATAGTATATATATATATTTGTAGGTGTTGTAGTCTTACCGAAGTCTAGGACACGAATTTATTTATTCTGATGGAGTATACAGATAAGTACTATTAGTTGTGGTAACATCACTAGGAGAAGGTGCACCAATTCCTCGTGTGGGCGTGTGTATAGATACACTGATGAGATCTTATTTGTATTTTCAATACTATGTTATTTTTTATATGCGGTTATGGTTTACTTGTAGGGTTAAATATTCTCCTGTCAGGTTTCCCTGACAACACTTTTACAGAGAGACCAATGACAATCGAGAATGGTGTTTGTAGGTAATTTAAACTTCTCAATATATGTATACATATGCGTATGTGTTGTAAAGAAAACCTAGAACTTAATGGCATATATGATTGTCATACAGAATATAATACAAGTTTTATAATCTATTTCGATTTCAGTCTTGGAAAATTGGTTGCATTAGTTTTGTTCGCAGATTCCGATTGAAGTACAAAGATAATCGGGTGATAAGAAATCAGAACATATTTTTTTGTCACCATTTGTTTTCAGAATCATAGAACTTTAGAAATAAATTAAATGGCGCCGGTGATTGTCTTTGACAGACACAGAGCTTACGAAAATGACTTACCTATCATTATCCGAAAAAAATAATTCTATGAAATCACATTATCTTTCTCATAGCATCAGCACAGTACGAAATCATGAAAAAACATCATTTTCGTTTTTAACTCATTCTTTTTTCAATAAGTTTTAAGAACTTTTACGTTTTGTTAGGTACAACACTCTCCCTCCATAACACATGTATCTCATTTTCTATATAACATTTACATAAAAGGCGTCGCTAAATTAATTCAACTGCTGATTCAGTTTAAATAGACAAGGCTAGTGCATATGAGCGATGGATGGAACCATTCTAGAATACTGCAATAATATTTGTTCGTTTAAACAACGTTGAAATAAACATGTTTGTTTCTTGATATTTATGTAACTTTCGACGAGCAATTGCGTTTTCTATTCTGTTCTGTTTCTAAAATACGGCCGTCTTAATTTGAATTTGTACTAGCCATTATTGTTATTGTTATTGTTTAATTTTGACCCAATTGATTATAGAAATAGGAAAGTTGGAATTCACTCAGGAAATAAACACGGCTAATCTCACAGGTTTCAGTTTATTCTTCTCGATATGGCGGATTTATTCTTGTTTCATAATTCTATGTTTTTAGTGTTCGTCAGCTGTACAAACTGATTCTTGATTTTATTAAAGATCAATTATCATGCAGTCTACTCAACAATATATATATATATATATATATATATATATATATATATGATATTTGTAAAAAAGTAAAATTAAGATACAATTAATTATTTTCAAATCGAATAGATTCTCGTTCTTAATCTCTAATCGTATGCAGCTACACACACACACAGACACACACACAGACACACACACACACACATATATATATATATATATATATATATATATATATATATATATATATATATATATATATGAACATCAAGGTAAGATAACATTGGCATGCTTGTGTCGGGTATTATGTACATGCATCTATAAATACAAAAATAGTCATTTATATATATATATATATATATATATATATTATATGACTATTTTCTAAACTTATAGATGCATGTACACGATCTGTGACACAATCATGCCAATTTTATTTTATTTTGATGCCTCTCTCTCTCTCTCTCTCTCTCTATATATATATATATATATATATATATATATATATATATATATAGTTATGTATAGAGAAAGAGAGAGAGAGGGGGGAGTAAACGTATACTTTTAGACAATTAAACATATAGTGAAATGATTTAAGCTCGATATACGAGATAGAAGAATTATCTAGATAAATGTAGGAAGAGAGGTAAAGATGTACTGATGACACATCTATTTCATATTCGATTATTCAATGCAAGGTGTATTCGATACAAAAAACATGTTTACTTTTCTTTCCTTAATCTTTGAAAAACATCTTTAATCGAGTACACCTTGCATTGAACAATCGAAGATGAAATAGAGTTGTCATCTGCACAACTATACATATACACACACATATATATATATATATATATACATACATATATAAGAAGGAATAGGTAAAATAAATACCTTTTGAAGCATTAAGATGCGATATCAATGTTTTTTTATAAAAAAGGAAAATAATAAATCGAAACCGATTGAAAAAAATTGATATCGGATCTTAATGCTTCAAAAGGTATTTATTTTACCTATTCCTTCTTAAATTTAACAATAGATGCTTTTTAAAAAAATAATATGAACCTTAAAACACTTATACAAATCACGTGCTGCATTCACGTTTTTCATATTTGATAGTGGGAAACAACAGCTAACCCATTTGGCCCGGCTGTAATAACAACAACAAGCCGGTAAGAGAGAAAAAATACAAATCCGATGACATCAGGATATATTACACACCGAGGATGCCAGGTTTTGGCGAAATATTTGTATCACTTTAAACTAACAAAAACAAAAATGCTAGTTTATAATAAAAAAAGAAAGAAAAACAGAAAAAAAATCGGTTTCGATTTATTATTTTTCTTTTTTATAAAAAAAAAAATTGATATCGCATCTTAATGCTTCAAAAGGTATTTATTTTACCTTTTCTCTTCTTAAATTTAACAATAGATGCTTTTTAAAAATAAAAAAATATTAACCTTCAAACACTTATATATATATATATATGTATATATATATATATTGTAAATTTTAAATTTATTCTATTTTCTTTAAATTATTCTATTAATATTATGTTGAAAAATAATAATAAATTTGAAAAAAAAATTGTAAACAAACTAGCAGCGGAATTTACCGCTTAGTTATAATCTTTGTTAAAAAAAACTTACTTATACATAACGAATGCTGCATTTACGACCATAAACTGATTGTTCGGATTTTACTTTACGCAATGATCAAACTAATGATGATACTTATTCACCTTCATTTCAAACTTTAATTAACAGCTTGCGTTTTAAACTTATTTTGCAATTGTCATTGTTTTCGCATAAATATTTTAAGTCGTAGCTCCATGCAATAGATGCAAAATGGCGGATTGATTAGAATTCTGCAATTATAGGAAGAGAAATCGTTTGATTGGTGTCAGCTTTCTGTATTTTTCATTAAATTTCTGCTCGATACAACATCTTTACAAATGCTGATTATTTTGGTGTCTGAAGAGCAACGCGTAATTGCATTTTATTGCATCATATTGCACCATGCGAAACATTAAAGTATCGTCAATTCTGTCATTACAAAAATATATGACATAATTAAAGACTCAACTTTATTCATTTGAATTTAAAATAATCATTATATATATATATAATACATATATATGTATATGTATATATATATATAATACATATATATGTATATGTATATATATATATAGATATTATAATACATATATATGTATATGTATATATATATATTTATAATACATATATATGTATATGTATATATATATATATATATATATATATATATATATATATAATACATATATATGTATATGTATATATATATATATAGATAGATATATATATAATACATATATATGTATATGTATATATATATATATATATATATATATAATATATATATATATATATATATATATATATATATATATATTCCATTACAATTAACCTATTAGGTTTTTAATAAAAAAAAATTTTTAATGATGTTTTAATTATCTTTCCTATTTACACAATATCGACATTTTTGTTTATTTACATGCATCAAATCACATTTTAGTAAGTGGCTTAGGTTTTAGTTTTACTTAAAGTTGACGTGTTTTTTGGATCGCCACAAGAAATTATTTTTTCTTTATTTTACATCATATGCAAACCAAAGCCGAGAAAATGTTCTTTTTTAAATCACTTCTTTTGTATATAAACTATTGAAAACTTCGTATCTTTGCTAAGCCTGTCGATGCATTATATCGTCTTGAAAGTCGGTCTGCAGCTTAATTTGGGAAATTCATGTTAAAGAAAAAGAGATTATCACATCAGACAGAAGGAGCCACAAATATATCAAAGAATAGACGTCATTCAAGCAAAATGTGTCAGCAAGTGTTTAAACAACGCGTAGACTGTTGTTAATGATCGGTTATATCGATTTGGAGAATATGGAGGTTTCTGCTTACCTCAGCGGTCTGACACAACTGATGACAAACACTGCATTGGCGCTGAAACATTTGCTTTTCTGTGACTTCGGCAACTCTTGTTAGATCGGAAACCAATCTTGTTGACCAAAAAAATGTTTATCTAGCAGGAAACTGTATGGATATTTATATTCTACGGTTTTAGAAACTTACCTGTAAGGGTTTCTGAACAACTCATGCGACAACGACTACCTTAGAAGCGTATTTCACTTTCTTTTCATTGATTAAGTGTCGATTGCAAGCTAGCGTCAAAGACTGGATCTGCGACCATTCCCGTCTCTGTTGTTGCCACGTTGTATTCGATGGTTTGGTATTGCCTAGCACGGTTAAGCAGGAGAATTAATCGTCGATATTGCTCTCAGTAAACACTACCTGTTGGTGCAAACAGACACGTTGTAGTACACCTGAAGATCTGACAACTACCACAAGGAAATACTTCAGAAAATTATTATTGTTTGTCTTCGTCAAAGTAATATGTTCTACTTCACCATTTTACCAGAGCTCGTGCAGGACAGTCGTGTGGTAGCCACTTTTGTCAGCGATTTCGATATCTGAATGAAAAAATCGGATCAACCTGCCGCAGAAAAAAAATGCGATATTTAATGGTGGGAAAATGTTAACCACTAAATGTTATACAAACGTTCAATAAGTTTTCAGGTAAATAAACTGGAAAAAGAACGAACATTTTTTAGATGTATCCAATTCTTATCCCGGTTTAAAGATGAAAAGCTACAATCAATCTTAAATGTGACAGGTCGACCAACATCAGTGGCGGTTTTAATCGTGAGACGATGCCTTATCTAAAATGTTATTTAAATAGTAAGCGTAAAATACGGAAATAATTGCTACTGTAAACAACGTGTTACAGATATAATGACGAACTTATCATTTTGTATAGATGCTTGAAAATATATAAAAATAAAATAATACTAGCAAGTACCAATGTAGCTATCATGAGAAAAATATATACACTTATATTTGATAATTCCATATTTCAGTATATCATGATTCGCATGTAAATATGTTGAGGGTGTAATGGTAAACCCTACTGTTTTTCAAACTTTTATATTCGTAGCAATAATTTACGACACACCAACGGAATAGTTGTTATTAATGACAATCGGATAAAACGTGACACACCAGAAACAAGATAGAAATATCCTTCAAATATGTGCATTTATTTAATATTAAGCGTTTAGCGATGAAGTTCTTTTGCAAACATGAGCATGCCGGATCAGTGAAAAACTAGACAGTTCACAACAACGCTAATATAAACGTTAGCGGCCTATAAATCTATATATTTTGCGCCGGAAACATGTCTCTTTCTTTAAAAGTTCAGGAGTAAAAGAAAAAGTGCAAGACTGAAAATCAAATAACTAAAACTATTTCCAGTGGGTATGCTACCAACGACTCGGAAAAGGGTATACAGTTCAACCCCATCAAGTACTGTAGTAAACAAAATTGGTGGGCCTTGGTTTTTCTTTCAGCAACCTTGTAACTCTCGCTTCCCAGTAGTTTGTCCTTTAGTACTCACAGTTCATGAGCGATGTTTTGTTCAAAGGGGAAACATTGCTGTGTTCTTGGTCAGAATATAATCATCTAACATTTACTGTTAGCTTGTTTTTTTTATCTTGAAGTTATATATGTTTGCTCCTTACATCACATGGCTTTGTCTGGATCTATTTCCATAAAAAATACGACCGACTGATTGACAAAAGAGGAATTTTATAAAAGGTGAGGACGTATCCAAACATTATCATACGAATATTAAGAGATTGAGCTTTCTGCACTTTTCTACCCAGCCATATCTCACCAATAGGGTTAGGGTTAGGGTAAGGCTTGGCGTTAAGGTCAGGATTAGGGTTGTTTTTTTACCCAGCCATATCTCACCAACAGGGTTAGGGTTAAGGTTAGGGTAAGGGTTAAGATTAGGATTAGGGTTGTTTTTTTACCCAGCCATATCTCACCAATAGAGTCAGGGTTAGGGTTAGGGTTAGGGTAAGGGTTAAGGTTAGGATAAGGGTTAGTTTTTTACCCAGCCATATCTCACTAACATATCTGTGGTGATGATTGCGGAATATTGTTCTATTTTTAGTCATTAAACATAGACATTTGATTTAAACCGTTAAAATTGACTGGTCCAAGTCGGTATTGCTTATTTCAACACTACTACTTACAAAGTGCTTAAAATAATGAATTCAAAACCGCCTCCTGAGTTATCTAATGTTGTTTATTTCATTCATCATGTTTCTATTCTCTTAAAATCATCTTCTTATTTCAATGACAATCCAGTGATTTCATTAACATTCAACATCGAGTAGCTATGATCGTTGATTAGTGAGCATTCGTTTATAAAAACGTAGTGTGATTGATGAATAAAAGAAAATTAAGAATTGTCTCATTTTAAGTCACCACCAATAATTATGTTAAAAAATGTAATTTGAACAAAATGTCATATAAACAAAATATGTTATAGACATAATGTCATATGAACCCAATTTTATATGAACAAAATGTCATATGAACTGAATACCAAATGAACAGTATTTTAGATGAACATAATGTCATATTAACAAAATGTCATATGAAAAAAATGTCATATAAACCAAATGGCATATTGATATGATGTCATATAAACAAAATGTCATATGAAGAAAATGTTATATGAAAAGAATGTCAGCTGAACAAAATATCATATGATCATTTTAATTGCTGTCGATTATTTCAAGAGAAAAATAGTTTTAAATATATTTGTTTCTTTATTCTAATCAAAATAAATTTCCTATGCATTAGACTTGTACAAATAATTACAGTAAAACTTATTTTTTCTAATCGTAAAACGTAATAAAACACATTTTAACTTGTTTTTATTCATGTTGATGCTATAAATATTGCTTATTCAAGTTACATTAAATATGATGACGATTTATAGATATAATTAAGATATGCACATGGCTTTATCCGGATTATACTTCACGAGTTGATCCCACTGATACCCTACAGCATTTCTTTTATCAATAAAAAAGGGTAGTACAGCTCCTGCTCTTATAAAATTGTAAACCGATTCGGCATTGCAGCTGTACAGTCAATATCGATAAAAAAATAATGTCCATCAATATTGTAAAAGAAGTAACACGCCTCGATGTTTCAAAATTAATATCAGTCACCGATTCGAACTTGATAAATAAATAAACCATCAAATAGAGTGTCTGCTAATCTGGATTAACAATCGAATTGAGTGTCTGCAAATCTTGACTAAACAATCAACTGGAGTATCTGCTAATCTGGATTACTTCTCTGCTGACTATTTTAAAATGTATTATCATAGCAAAGTTTTGAACTGCAAAATGGGGAATTTTCCTCAATAATTCGATGAAAAATAAGCTTTTTTTTACAATGATGTCACCGCTTATCAAAGTTCCAAAGTTCACTCAAGGATAAAGGTTAAATAGTTTGACAGTTAGACAACATCGCGAACACCTGTACGATGGTTCTAGCGAAGCTAAATATGATTATTTACGGAGACGGTTCACAGAGAATTTGTTTACATTGGATTTGAAGACGACCACGTTATAGTCGGCTAAGAAGCAGAATCGCTCACTGTGTTCAACAGACAGGCAGCTCTCGGAAATACACTTTTATCATCGAAGTTTCGTTTTATAGCACGATTGTGTTATAAAAAACTGTGACACCTCAAACGCGTTATGTATCCACATGATTTCTTTTGGTCATCACTTCAATACCCAGAGGGCGATTATAATAAAACATATCCACGACATTAAACTCCGTCGTCTCATAGAATCGTGTTTAATCCTACGTCATAATAACACAATTATTCAAAGACCAGGATTCTATAATATTTCTACATCTTCTGCTAGATCGATTCTAATCGAAATGAACCTAAACCAATATGATAAAAGATAACTTCTACTACTTTGTTCTGTCTTCCTCCTTCTCCTCCTCCTCCTCCTCCTCCTCTTCCTTATTGGTTTAATTCCGTGCTGTCATTCATTTTAAATTACTACTAATCTTCCTTCCCACTTAATTAACATACGGCGTTTCCGATCGGCGATTATATGCCAACTGCTGATGTTTCTTTTTTCTTTCTTTTTTCTTTTTTAACATTTCTTTTTTAAGATTTCTTTCTTTCTTTCTCCTTTTCTGCTGTTTATTACACGTGACAATTTTTTCCCCAAATTGCGGACTTTGTATAAATTTTAAAACTTTTCTGTTTTTAATTAAAGTTCTGCTACCAATTGATGATGATTATATTTAAACAATCG
>OY744519.1:189366320-189586320 GCA_963556195.1 Sepiola atlantica | reverse complement strand
CGTGTAGGAAAAAACATTTAATTTGAATAAATAGTATTTGTAAGAAAAAATATCTTTAATGGTGATCATTGGTGTCTTGAAAGGAATGCTTTGGTAAGCCTTCATAAAATCACATATATATATATATATATATATTTGATTATACATATTTGCTTTTATTTACATATGTGTACGTTTCATCCTTTCGAGAATCGTCAGACTAAATATGAAGTATGCATAGCAGTCGAGGGGATTGACACCTGGACACGAGTCATGTGTTAAACTCAAAACTACTTGATCCACACGGCCGTTATCAACAATCCGAAAAATCAGCGAGATATTAAACCGATTTAGTATTTGTTATAAAAGTTTTGATTTATACAGAAACAAATTTGGTTACACTTTGATATTTATATATATATATTCTGGTCGAATCTACGAGTTAGCTACACCTTATTCACGGTCTCCCTCGCTCTCTTCTTAATATCTCTTTACTCGACCCTCACTTATTCCATCTGTATTTCTCCATCCATATTTCGTTTTTATAATTTTATTCGTGTATTTATCTTTTTCCTTTTATTACCCTTCTTTTTCTCACTTTCTTCGTATCTTCTTCTTTCTCCCGCCCATATTTTATAGTTCACACATACTGAAACGGAACAATAGTTTGAGCTAAACAATATCTAACCTAATGTTTTTCGATGCAAACCCATCCGAAACTCGACACAAGCAATCTATCCGTGCCTGGAAGATCGAAGCAAAAACAAATTGACTGTCGTGTGAGGAGTTGGTGTGTGGACCGCCTGTAGTCACATCTATTCCTTTCTTCTGTAGTAAGTTTATAATTTTTTGGAACAATGTCGAATCCTACTTTTGGCTTTTCACGCGGTGAACTGTGTTGTTTGTTCTTGATAGAAATCAGTGGAGTAACAGTTATAATACTGCCATAAGGTAGCATTCTACATGGAAGATGATACGTCATGAACATTGAACACCGTTCAATTATTGTATCTTCATATATGTACTAGCTTTATATATATATATATATATATATATATATATATGTATATATATATATATATATATATATATATACATTTATGTGTATGTATGTATGTGTGTGTATGTGTGTGTGTGTGTGTACTAGCGTCCTAAAACAGTAGAAAGTACAAACGCAACATCCCCATGATATGCAATTAATTTCCTTCGGAAACAAAGTGTAAACATATACAAAATCAAATAAACAGATACACATCGGAATATGATCTTCCTAATATATATATATTTTGTTTTGTAGGATTCTCTGCACAGTGGGAGAAATTTTTCTTCTGGTTTAATTATTTTTGACAATGGGAAGTCTCTTTTCCCGAAATATTAAATAGTGATTTTTAATCACCCGGACATCACACAAGCAGCTAAAAACACTCTTGCTGTTATGTAAGATTTTAGGAAAAATACATAGTAAGTACTATTTCGTATTCGATTCATTGTTTTTGTTCCTTACAACTTGCATCTTGCCCGGAATTTGCATTGCCCACAGCCTTTTAAAAACTTACTACTACTATACCCAGCAATGCTTCAAGCAAACTATCATTCTCTACTATATATATATATATATATATATATATATATATATATATATATATATATATATATATGTATATATATATAATATTTCTAGCATAATTCATCTCAGTATATCCTGGTATTTCTTTTTTCTTATTATTTACAGACCTTTCGTCTCTACAAACTATTACAGGAATCATGCATATAATACGATCGTTTTTATATAAAACGGAAAAGTATATAAATTGCGAGATCCAAAACAGGTTTGTTGTTGTTGATCACTCTTCGCTGCTCGTAGTAATACCCTACGACTTGACATTAACAAAGTTAAATTCCTCCTAACTTGCAAGCTAGTTTGTGGTGGCCAACGCGTAAGACTCTTGACTGCGAATCAGTGAGGATTTTTTATCGGAGTTCGCACCGACCGTCAGAAATTAACTTCCTCTACTGAAGATCGCGTAAGCATTAAACATCGATGTCTGTAGGTAATAAATAAAAAAAAAAACAAGAACACCCAAAATATAATTTCTGAAATGAAAATTGTTTAGTAAGTGTCTTGTAAATGCATGAGTGCATACCAGCATCAAAAATCGTCGATAAAAAAAAGGCCGTGAAAATAGAATTTCACCTGGCCAAATGGTTCTTTGTAAAAGATAAAATCCATCTTCACAAGACGTTATACTTAGGAATCCTTCGTCAGGTAAGTGAACACTGAAAAACTCCGAAACGCTTAACATACACTGTTATTCATCGTTTCAAAATAAAATAATATATATCTCAATATATATATATATATATATATATATATATATGCTGATGAGTCTTGATTGAAAAGAGACGAAACGTATACGCCCATAGATAAAAATATAAACAATAACAAGTAATTTATATTTGAAGCTCCTCGTAAAAAGTAGAGAACTGTAAAATTGTAGTAGTAACACAGCGTAGTGTCACTTGATTTATGCATCTTTCCTTCACTTATAGAAGTTTGAATGCCTGTACGCTTTCGCCGCCGTTAATGTGTTAAAATTATCATTGTTTATAAGCTGTTCAGAACTGGCCTAACGGTTAGCGACGTTTGACTGTAGGTTGAAAAAATACTTGTAGTCCAGGGTTTCGAATCGTGTGACCGGTGGTGAATAGTCGTACTTCGATGCTGATGAGTCTTGATTGAAATAAGACGAAACGTATACGTCCATAGAAAAAAATATAAACAATAACAAATATTTTATATTTGAAGCTCCTCGTTAAAAAGTAGAGCACTGTAAAATTGTAGTAGTAACACAGCGTAGCGTCACTTGCTTTATGCATCGTTCCTTCACTTATAGAAGTTTGAATGCCTGTACGCTTTCGCCGCCGTTAAGGTGTTAAAATTATCATTGTTTATAAGCTGTTCAGAACTGGCTTAGCGGTTAGCGACGTTGGACTGTAGGTTGAAAAAATACTTGTAGTCTAGGGTTTCGAATCGTGTGACCGGTGGTGAATAGTCGTACTTCTATGCTGATAAGTCTTGATTGAAAAGAGACGAAACGTATACGTCCATAGATAAAAATATAAACAATAACAAATATTATATATATATATATATATATATATATACATATATATATATATATATATATATATATTTATATATATATATATTTATATGATACATATATATATATGTATATGAAATATATATATATGATATATATAATATATATATATAATATATATATATATATATATATATATATATATATATATATATATATATATTAATATATTTATATATATACTAGTGGAACCCGTCGCCCGGCGTTGCGCGGGAGAAAGTACTACCTATTGAATAAAAAAGAAACCGCCTATTGTTCTCCTCCTCCCATAGCGCCACAGTTACTACTTGAAACATACATGTGAAAATATGCGAGTTAACGTAAGCTTGTTTACTGGCAGCTTCTGGCAGCGAAAAGTAAAGTTCAACAATGACACGGTTTATGTCATTTATTTGGGAAGGGTTAAAGGTATACGACTTTGAAAATATAAATGTGTCGGGGTCTAACAGCATTGAATTAAGTAAGAAGTCGATTTAATGAAGGAATTGTAGCCGCCATATTTGAAGAATAAATGTAGCAGGAACTGTGTTCATTAATGTCATTCGCTTAATTCCGGAATGAATGTTAATGTGGAAATCATAGTTAGAAATAGGAAAAACGTAATCTGATATTCGCGGAATATCATCGGATTCAACGGGAGCGGTCATTATTTGTTTGCGTATTGTTTTATATTATGTAGTAAATTAATACCAGGCAAATAATAAATAAGGTCGGACTGTTTTGTGAAAAAGTAAACTGTGTTTATTACTTCCCGGTGTCGATGAGTGTAGTCACAGTACACAATTGTTAGGGAGAAAAGTCTTTGCTACCATCTATATGGTGTTGGTTTTTCGGAGAGACGTTGATGGTGGGCTAAATGTAATATTGAGTGTTAGGTTGGAAAAAATAATAACAACTTTACTAAAACACGTTCGAGTTAATAAGTGTAGTATAGCGGTGAGTTTAGTAGCCTGGTTTGTATATGGTTATTTTCCTATACTCCGAGAAGGTACAGGGGAAAAAACGTCTCTACGTCATATATTAGATATATATAATACATAAATATATATCATATACATATCTATATATTGCATATATTATATATATATATATATATATATATATATATATATATATATATATATATATATATATATATATATGATAGAAAATAGAAATACTATTCCAAAGTAATGGAAAATTAAAACAGAAAGATCAAAAATACTAGTTATGTATTCAGGAACGTTTCATCTTTTTTTTAGACTTCCACAGGATGATTGGTCTTGAGAAAGCTTAAAAAGACCGCTCATGAAAATATACATTTTGAGCTACAAATAAATGGTAGCAGTGGGAAAAGGTGAGTTACCGTGGAAAGTGTAGAAAATATATAGACGTTCGTTAACTCGAATAAAACACTTTTTCATGCCTGGTTGTGTTTATATAAATAGTAATATTGGATTTTGATTTTGCGGATATCCTACGGTCGTCGGTTTTAATTTTTCGTATGCCTAATCACACTGAAAGATATGATACAGTGAAACAGTTTGTTAGTAGATTACTATATATACATATATATATATATATATATATATATATATATATATTACGAGAGAGATAAATGTTTACCCATGCATACGTATATACATACTTTAAGTCGTTACTAATATAATAGCCGATTTCAGAGACATACATTTATTCATATTTTTTTTAATTTACTTTCGAATACTCAATAAGTACGTGTAACTGTAGCAATACGTACAGCAAGTGTTTGAGACATTTCTTTGAAACTTTGACGTTGATTTTTCTTAACACGTGCTTGCACTTGTTGATTGTCAAGATTACACGGTCGTACTCTACCTTCTCACCTTCAAGATTCTCATCTCGATTATGGAATATCCGGAACTTCAGAAACCACTTTCGTACTGTCCGGTCGCGTGTGGATCCATCTCTATGCTCTATTCATATTGTCACAAGTTTCGGAGACATTTTGCCTATGTTTGAACTCATGCAACATAAGAAGGCGAAAGTCCTGTTTTCGCATGTTCATTATTGATGGTCTTCTATGCTTCAAAACTACTTTCTATCTGAAAAATGTAACACGTTATTGAGAACATATTAATTATTCTATACATTTTTGATTCACCAGAAATTTTGTGTACAAATGACTTTTCAAACCCAACGCGCACGACAACCATCATTTTAGTAACAATCTTAAACCTGTAGCTTCTTCCTCTTGATATAATAATTGTGCTAAATTGTGAACCACTTTTCACCCTATAAAATAGTAAATACCGAATAAGCAATTAATATACTGAAGGTTATTACCATAAAACTGTCTCTTGGATTCTAAGAAATAATGTAAAAACATGTTGCTTCCGTTTTGTTCACTTGAAAACACAGGAACATATCAAAGAATAACCACGAGTTGAACAATCCAATGAATATTTTCTGGAGAATGATTCCGGGTTGAGCTTATTAGATTTTAATCAGCGGCAAGAATTCATGCTGACGAAGGTAATACCTGAGATACACACATCAAAAGAGGAGCAGCAATGACCAAATAATATCTGAGAACAAGTTTAATATTGCGAAATTTAAAAAGAAAGAAATTAGATGAAAAATATGAGTAGGATGTTTAAAACGTTCGCGTGACAAACAAACGAAAACAACGTTGACCTTCTAGTGTGCCACACGAACATGAGTGTTATTTCAAACTTAATTACGATAGAATACGAAATACCATTTAAAACTTACGCATCACAGACCGATGAAAATATTGTTTAAGCATAACAACTCCACGAAGATGTTTAACATTTACGCATCCCATATATTGAGATACGTTGACGTTTTTAAAAAGAAATTGTGTTATATAAATGGTATTATAAGCTGAAAAGTATCTGAATTGGTGAGCAACGAATAGAGAATTTCATTTAAAATAAAATACGAGAGTAAACTTACCATGATCGCATACATGATTTACTTGCACATCAACCGGCCAATAGTTACATGTTTCACAAGTGTAAACTAATTAATTACTCTCACCAACGTTCTATGATGCGTATTTAAACATATGGTTAAAATGGAAAATCCAATGCAATGATATTTTAGTCAAAAAAGGAATATTCTATTTGAAATCGAGTGATACATTTCAGCACTTAGAAAATAACGTGGAAGAGGAGCAAGATCTAATGTGCCTGTTTGGCTATGCCACTTCGAAACTGACCATATCTCTTTTTCGAGACCTATTACCTGTACAGGCGTTTAGAAAAATTACAGTTCATCAGAATGAATATTTGTTTTATTTCTGAGAAGAGTAAAATAAACCCCAGTAGAAAATAACGGAGTTATTTGTTGTTCCTTTAAATCTTACCTATTATTTCAGCTACGAGGCAAGTTGAGAGATCATGAGAAACGTAAATATCTAAGGACAAGTTACGACGTGCCAACATGACGTTAGGTATCATTTGTTGTTGGTTGGATCAATAAATTACCCCATCATTCCCACTGTACAGACTGATCTTTAGTTCCCGGTCATATCTAACGAAAACAGCTATAATTCATCATATGGCTATACAGTTCAATCTATTAGATATGCTCTCTAACACTTATATAATATTTATGTTATCTTTCTCTTTGGAATTCGTTATAAGGGGTCCCCTGCATGAAGTGTAGAAACTAAATGTATCGCCATTATATAAGAGCTGATCTCTGCTTTGTTTGCCATCCATAAAAAGATTATTTGGATAGAGGTTGTCAGTTGCGTTTATAAATCGAAGGGCTATAATTATTTTTACCGAGATCGGTATTTAAAACGCTGTTGCTGGTGAACATTTTATAACATAACGATGTTACAGCCGCGAGCACATTGTTAGCGAGTTATGAATTTCAAACAATCTTGTTGGAGAAAAGTCTACCACCTGATAAAAATCAAATAGAAAACAGAATGATGCATTGCATACGGTACCATCTCAGAAAAGTGTACCACGTAGCAAAGTTCAAGTTGCGAGCTCGTCTGTTTCATGAACAGAGACCTAATCTCAATCCTCACTCGTTTATTATGTTGCTGATTGTCCTCGAGATTATTCATGACTTGTTTACAGACGCAGAAGAAGCATGGGGGAGGTTAATGCTTTCAAACTATCACAAGTTAAATCACAAGGTGACGCAAACAGATTGCAAACTATTACAAGAACGGAGTTCTATAAACAAGTTCCTATCATACTTTACGGGCCACGAACAACTCCGACATCTAAAACCACCATAAAAACATAACTGCTGCGAAGTGATATATTTCTAAAGTGTACCTGAACCTATCTTTTAAATGAAATGCGCATACCCAACACGGGTAAAATGGATAACCTGAACAGTAAAGTTTAGCACCACTTTACTTTTTGTTACGAGGAGTAAAATCAAGATAAAATGGTACTACACATTATGTCTAGAATCCTTATTTCAATTTCGATAAAAATCCATTACATAATTGTGTCACTAGAAAATATATAAAATTAAAGGCTTAATTCTAATGGGTCTTAAGAAGAATTGAAAATTCAGGGAATGGTGCTAACGACAATGACACAAATTCAATGCAACTCTTAAACATTTTAATTTTTCAAATGGAGTATTGTGCCGATTCTCTGTCACCTAAAATCATTAAATACCTTTAATAAAATTAAATTTAGGGAATATTTATTGATTGATGTGTTTTACATTTTGTTCAAATACTACGAACATCTGAGATATCTAAATTGTCACGGACTTCTGCATCTTTTTTAGAAACCTTTTGCATATAATTTAATTAAACTGAATATACCATATATTACAAACCCTTACGCATGGAAGCTGTGTTCACCAATTCCTAATGATAGATTAAATTAGTATAGAAGTGATTGTTGTACATACAAATCTATAGACATATACATATATCTAAGTTTATATGAATCGAGATTTTAAAATTGAATAAAGAATATATGACCAGTTAGTTTAGCGTTAGAACACTGCGTATTAATATAAACATCTGTGTCCGTCATCGTTAGTATAATAAGTACATATATAAAAATAACTTTCAGGAAGTTAAAGAATAAAGTTACTGATTTTCAATGAAGTGAAATTTTACGAATACTCACCGGACGTGTGAGTTACAACAATGAAATAAAATAACGGTTTTACCGCCTGGCATTCTGTTGCTGTTTTGTTGTTTTTCGTGCTGATCGGTTTGGATTAAGAGCGGTTTTACATGATAAGCTTGGATTGATATTTCAACTCTGTAAACCCTGATCGACATATAATATGTTACTTGTTTGTACAAAATAACAAAGCAACACCGAAATTATTTGTATTGCGAATTTTGCATAACTAATAAATAAGCGAGCCATTTGGCACGATAGATGAAAAGGAAATGTGCTGCTGGATAAGTAGTCGGCCTCTGTAGTTCAGCGTCAATCACATGATTACATTAGAGAATTGTGATCGAATTGATGCTCACGTAGTAATGAGATTCTCATGTATTCATACCACATCAAAAGCTAGGTGAAAATAATAACTGCCCTGAAAAGGAAAAGAAAACAACTATCGTAATTAAAGTGCATCTAACAATGGCAACATTTTTCCACGTGCAAACATAACATTGCGACCTAATATTTGAGAACACCCGCTGATTAAATATTTTAAATGGGCTTCGCAATATCTGAAGTGAGAGAAATGGAAACTCCATTATATATAATGAACCCTATAAACGAATATAAATTCGTGATGCTTGAATGAATAAAAAAATAAAATCCCTTTTTAAATTACAGTTTTACATAGAAGCTGTGACTAAATGCCGAAGGGGAGAAAAACATACAAATCTAATATTTAAAACTAGCTAAGTCGCCGGTCTTCACCAATAGGCATACAAATAATATATTTAATTAATAACCATACATTAAGCAGAAAAACAATGCGATCCTAGAATTACGAAAATAAACAGCTATTCTTGTATACAATCGTTCATGGTATATTCGTTTATGGGCGTCCGCTTGAAGCTTTTTCGAGAGGGAACATGCTTTGACGTTCGATCTCTCTAATAGTCGAATATACAATGAACCAATTGCAAACTTACATGTGATATAGCGAATTACCAAGATATCCCCTAAGAGATCCTTGAATATTTACGCACTGGTTTCTACTTATTGTGCGAGTAAGTTTTGATAGATGTTCTCACTGGCATTTTTCATGTCTACTGTACGAACATGCTATTTTCTCCACATTCAATTATAACTTGTGCTGATTATGTTTGTTTTTTATTGAACAGGATCCAGACAAGGCATGGATCCGCGTAATATAAGGAGCTAAAAAGAATGAAATATGATTTTCGCAATAACAAAATATGTGTATTAACTTTAGTCTTGAAAAAAACAAAGCTATAGGTAGGAGGGAAACAGTCAGCAAGAAGAGACTTCCACATATATTTATTTTTAGTAAATGTCAAATTATCAATCCAGTAAACCCTTATCTTTTACTGGATTTTAGCTTTGATAAGGTGTAATTAATCAGGAAAAAAATATAATATTCGTCTTTCGTAGGGATCGTATTAAAAAAGGATACGAGTCGACCATAAATAAGTAATTTTCTGGTAGGATCTGAATCAGAAAGGAATGTCCCAATTTATTTTAAATTCTGCATGCGTTTTATCATATATATTCTTTTAACTTCGTGGAAATCAGGGCTCATGAACTGCCTTTGATTATTTACTTGGAAAGCTAATATATTCTAAAAAAGTAACAATAGCAACCATTTTTATTTCAACAACATATTGATTCGGATGAATATCTATTTGTGTAACAAGTTGTGTCTGGTCTATTTTCAACGGTAAAGTATGAATTACAGATGTATATTTAAAGATACGATGAACGTCTCAGAACATTTTCGAAATACAGAAATTGCAATAATTAATAGTTTATTTTGAAATTGATGTAAAAAAAGAAAACTATGGAATAAGTAACATTTTTTGATAAGCTGAATAATAAAGAGAAAAGCGGAATGAAGTCGAATTTGAAAGACTTATTTCGGTGTAGCGGGGTAGTGTATGAAAGGAATGTCTGTAGTTTAACATCGTTGATTTCGGAAAACGAGGTTGATGAATTATTAATAAACCGACTTTTTCAAGCACCCAATTATCGAAATGGCCGTTCGCCTTTCAAAACATTCGATTTGGGGATGTTAGAACTGGAAGCGAGAATATTAGGAAAGATAAGAGAAAGTATGTTCATTTCCGCCAGATATTGTGTCTGTTATATTATTTATAAAAAAGCTTCTACTTCTTATAAGAAACACTTTCGACCGAGAATCACGATAAGAAGCGGGGTGTCGCAAAAAGTATAGACTATTTTTAGAATCATATCTTTTTGATAGAACAATATATCTAAGAGTTCTTGTTATTAACGATGTTTACTCGGAGTCTTTTAACTTTCATATTTATTGTATCCTTGTCATCTCTCAATGTGTACTTATTTTGTCTGCTTGTTATTTGTTAAGAACGATGTAGATTGTGAAATAAATAAAAATTATTCTGATTTCAAATCCGTTTCAATATCTGCAGAATAGCTCTCGCTGCAACGACCGTCATATGCACGTTATAACTAAAGTTGAACACACATCTGACGAAGTGAAATGTCTCCGAAATATCATGTCCGATGAAACTTCAATTTAACCCTACTTACTCAAGTAAGATTATAATATGATAAGAAGGAAAATAATATATATATATATGTATAAATATATATATATATATATATACATATATATATGTATATATATATATACATATATATATATATATATACATATATATATATATATATATATGAAATTAAAATGGAATAAGCGGAATACCAAAAAGCTCAACGTTTCGCTCAAATGTTATAGGGGCTTTGTCAAGAGCGAACGAAAAAAATGCATATACCATTTGGGACAAACGTTGTGCTTTTTAGGTCTTCCGCTTATTCCATTTTAATTTCATACCGTCGGATTATTTGCTTCTTTTATCTATTCATATATATATATATATATATATATATATATATATATATATATATATATATATATATATATATTGTATTAATAAAAAAGTGGAATTTGCATAATCAATACCACTGTTATACGTCTAAATGTGCTTACGCGTGTGTCTATCCGTTACACCTTTGCATTAGCCTACTATAAATTACCTTTAAGTATTATATAGTTTTCGTAAAAAAACGCCTGTTACAACAATCAATGTCAACCATTGAACGAGTTTCATTCAGACTAGACTGAGTCAACTGATTGAGTCTATTCTTTGGATGCAAAATAGAGTAAGGAAATAAAAGCTGAATTTTAAAATCAGCTCATGTTATTTCTCTTCCAAATAACTGTCCATCTGTTAAATCCGATACACAATACGGCTGGGCTGATTGATTTCCGTCAAAAACATGGTCGTTTTCAAGTTCAATGTTTACACATACTTGTCGAGCCGTCTATTAAATAATCAATTTCACCCATCGTTTCCAATACTATCAATGTGTTGTTAATCAGCGACTGAACATCTAATTTAGCCTTATCCTCAAGTGGCCACCAGGCCTTGATAAGAGGTGACTCACGAGTAAAACAAATATTGTATTCTGAAGGAATTTTACTTCCGTATTTTGTTCACTCTTTGATACCCCGTTTTTACCTTGTGTCGTTAATTAGTTATACGTCATACTAATGTGGTTTGATCAAATATATTACTTGTTTTACATATAAAATCAACGTCTTACACAAGGATCAATGAAACCCATATTGATATCTTCTGATTCTTACTAGACTTTGGTTATGAATGGAGCCTTTTCTGAGAATGTCTGGATATATCTCAATGAGTCACAGGAAATTAAAGTAGTCTTCGATAATTAGTTTATGTTTTGTATTTATGCTTGTGTTAGCGGCGTTCGTGGAATTAGAAACGGTTAATTGAAGCAACGAGAGGGACGAAACTTTCGCTATTATATATTTGTGTGTAATGCTAATGGCGGCTAATGGAACAGTGTTGTCTCGTGGGAATTAATCGCTTTCAAATGGCGAAGATAAAATAGGTTCGGATTATATGATTTTAACGGCTAAAACCTCATTAGACTGTGACTCATTTAAACTAGCAGGGTTGACTTTGAAAATTCGGATTCAATCGACTATACGCTACGTTAATTCTTCCGTAAAGTGATTGGGAATCGTGTAATTAGATGAAACAAATGGTTGAACGTAACTCATTGTTTTCAATCGATTTCTGATCAAATGAATGATAGTTGTTTTCATTATTTTATTTTGCTTTACGTTTTCTGACAAAAAGAAAACATTCTTTAATTAACGATTTTATTTTCCTCAGATTTCCTTAATGTAACAATCATGACCTACCGACCCTTTTCGCAAATTTTTTAACTTTAAATTTCTTTTATCATATATTTTTGAAACTATCCCTTTTATTAGTTAAATAACAGTTCATGTTCCAAATATATTGCAGTAAGGGTTATACTAATGTTTTTCGCATTGGGATGGCTGCCATTGAAACATCATTATCTTAATTATTGTTTTCCTAATTTTATAATTATTCGTGCCAATTAATAATTTAATTTCTAAACAATACCGTAATAATATAACCTAATTGACGAGTAAAACCCTCAATATAAACGCAGTAAGTCTTTTGGAGGAATGTTTTCTCCAAATACTTCTTTTTATTGATAAATTAGGAAGTAAGTATATATGACAAATACAGAAATAACTCCATTAAATATGGCGTCTATACTAAGGTAATTCCGATCTGGATAAATTATATTCTGCGATGAAGTAATTCGATTTACTTTTCATTATCATTTAGGTCAAGCTGCAACGATACACACTAGACACTCACAAAGACAAGTCAGATATCGATGTTCATGAGGAAAATGATCGATGAGCTAAATTGACAAGCTAACTGACTTTACTTTCGGTGTTTACATGCGTCTAAACATCTGCATAAAAATATGTCCATAAGTCAGCTCATCAGTCCGTTGGTCTGTCAAACTTCAGTTTAATGTAAGGATATTCTAATAATAGCACGTTCATTAATCTCTATGAATGTTACGTCGGTTTACCTGTATGTCGCGTTTACGTGCGAAATAACATTGTTGTCGCAATATGCGCAGATTGAATAGACTCGTTTATAAAACAATGAAGAGAATAAAAGGGAGATAAAGCAGAATGCCTGTTGTTGGCGGCCTGCAAACACGGCCCAGCACATCAATCTTGCTTAGCTAAATGCTGTGATGAAGGGCGTTAACCTAGCACTACAGTGGCAAGCAAAGAGGTTGCACTTGCATACTGACTCCCTTTGCGCCTATCACTGGGTGTCCGACACGCTGACTTGGAAAGCAAGATTACGCACTCAGGCAGAACGTGAGATGTTGATAAGACAGAGGTTAGACACCTTACAGAGTCTGGTCTGCGAGTATGGCCTGGTAGTCAGCGTAACATTGGTCCCGTCATACTGCAACCTTGCTGACCAACTCACACGAGTGCCTCGCAAATGGTACGATGCACTAAAGGTGGGTGCCGAGCCGTTCAGCAAACATGCGCTGCTACAGTTAGCACGATGAGCAAGCAGCACATAGAAAACATCAACAGACAGAGCGTGCATCCAGGCGTAAAGAGGACTCTATATTTCGTGAGGCGCGTAAATCCAGCAGTGGCAAAATCAGAGGTGAAACAAGTCATCAAGCACTGTGAAATGTGTCAGTCAATTGACCCAGCACCAGTGCAGTGACAAAAAGGACGACTGGAAGCAAGTGACGCATGGCAAAGGGTGGGAATGGATATCACCCATTATAATGGCAACCACATTCTTACTCTCATCGACTGTGGAACAACCCATTTTGCAGTTTTGCGACCAATTGCACGCCAAGATTCGGCAAGCGTTATTCGACAACTATTGTCCGTCTTTTATGAAAGGGGTGCACCACATGAGATTTTGGCCGATAACGACCCAGCATTTTTCAGTCAGCGAGAAAGACAATTTTATTTGAATAGGGAGTTCCATTGCGGTTGCGATGCGCTTACGTACTATCAGGCAATGGCATCGCGGAAAGAAGCCACCGCAGCACGAAGATGATTGCTGCCAGGAAGAAGTGTTCTGTAGTGGAAGCAACATACTGGTACAATGTTACGCTGAAGGTTGGCATGTCCCCGGCAACCGCACCCGCGAATGTCATCTACACGTACCGGACTCGCGTAAAAGGTATCGACATTGTGAAGTCACTTGACAATGAGGAGATGAACGGGCCATATGATGTGGGAGATTATGTCTGGGTGAAACCGCCAGGCTGTCGATGTACCACCAAATTCAAACGTGGACGAGTGACTGTCATGGTCAGTCAGCAGTCTGTCCTGTTTGATGGAATTCCACGTAAAATACGCGATCTCCATCCTGCTTTGGGGGCGGACCATTCAACTACTGGGGAAAGTAATAGGTCGTCTGGCGATGAACTATTAATGAGCAACGCCAGTGATCCTTAAAAGAATGAAGCCGCAAGTTCAGAAGTAGAAACTTTGTCCGTAGATTTAGAAGCGGAACATTCATCGAACGATTCAGAAGCAGAAACTGGGATACATGTCCCACTTCGGAGAAGCTCAGAGATCAAAAGGCCCCCACAACTATGCACCATGTGTGATGAAGAGATCAGGGGAGTATGCAGAAGCCATCGTGCAGGTCCAGAATGGAAAAAGAGTGAGGGTTGCACCGTGCATTGCCCATCTGGGATTGAACCCAGAGTGTTATAGTCACCAACTAGAAACGCGTGCTTTTTGTCACGCTACGAGACTTCACAAATCGAAATGAGCCTTGTTTTGAATGGGCTAATTCTCGTCGTAATAAAAAGCTTAGACACTTTGCTCTTCGGAGACAGCGAGAAAGGTTGACGTTACGACTACGTCGAGTGCAAAGAGAAAACGAAAGAAGAAAAAGAAATGAAAAAAAGGAATCAAATTCAGGACGAAAAGTTGTATTGCGAACGTCGCGTCGTTCTCGTGCGTATTTGGACTGTTGGTAGTGAAAATACCCAAAAAAGACAATTCGGCGTCCCGTTTGAACTCAGTCTTTATTTTATTAACTCTCTGTTTCAGTGGGATTTCGAAGAAGATCGCAACCGTAACATGTATGCACATATGTAGTCAATACTGTTTGCTATAAATAAAAAATATATATAATGTAATATAGATCGACCCGTCATTGAGTACTATCTTATAATACCTGGAGTTTAATTTGAGTAACATCTAAAAATAACAACAATGAAAATACTACATATATGCGTGTTTTGTGATTTGTTTGTCTATTCGCATGTGATCATTACGTTTATACTGTTACTGAACATAAAAGAAAAACACTTAAACACATACGAATATTTATTTAACACGGATATGCAAATAAAATGTGTTTATGTCTGCACATACTATATAAACGTACACATATTACGGAAGAGTGTTTGATGTATATTAGAAGTGTTATTAAGTAGTGTTATCTATGCGTAATACTGCTTTTTAGTTATTATTTGCTATTATCAGAAAAGCCTCTGCGAATTGGGCTTGTTTCTATCAACGATGAACAACTAATCAATATATGTTATGCCTTAATCCAAGATTTTTCAAAGCGCGTAACTATTACGCTTGGCCATACTCGTCACTTTCTTCCGTATTTTTATCACACTTCTTAAAATATGTTTTATATAAACGTGATAAAAATGGTTATTGATTTGTAAATTGCAGTATTGTCAGGGGTTTCAATATTTTAACGTTCGAAAATAATCCAGTATAAATTTTCTATTTCCCTCAATCGATTCCAGCACTACAAACAGCACGGAATATCATAAAACATATTGTCTTATGTTCGAAAATAAACAATCACATATTTTGAAAGTGTACTTTTCAATATATATCTTACATATTTGGATCCGCAATTGTCGACTGTGTTAGTCCTAGATTAGAGCGTTACTTAGATTGTTAGCAACATCTATGGGGTTCCTCGTGTGAGTAACTTGTTATATAAAGCACCGTTAAATAATAACAGAGGAAACATGTAAGTTAAAACGCCGAATTATGTTTAATTATGTTTAATTATACGAATTTGTTTTCTTGGAAATATATTTTAAATAAATATATTAATTTAATTTTATGTTTTAGGCTAAAATGTTACACTCTATCCAGCTATTGTACGCGGATTCTTCTATTAAACGAACAAAATGAAAATAATAATACACATTGCTTCTAATTCAGCTTCTATTAAGTTGGTTGCATTTTTCACATATTTCTGTAAAACAAAACTTAGCTAATGATTATACATATGGCCATTGATGGGGAGAGTGTCATACGAAACGTATATGCGTCTTCTGGCTACGATTGAGTTTGTTGTAGAGACATTTATACATTGTGTGGGTCGCTATACTCATTAAAGATAAGGCGATATCATGTTTCGCTTGATATATTACATATAATTTATTTATTAATATCCATGTTCTCTTAATCAATAGTTACATCTGTATATATTCTACAGCACATATCTTACAACTGTGTTTGTTCACTTACTAAAGTGTACATTTATCATTTCGTTATCAACCTAGATTTTTCCTGTGTAACTTAATTAAACGAACCAATACGACCCACATTCGGTATATTGATTCAGATACAAACCTTGCAGACACACCAAAGTATCATTATAAATCTGGTAAAGTCATATGTAATATTACTGAATAGTATTAGTTCTATTTTTTATTTAAACGTTTTACTTCTCGAACAGATTGATAGGTTCAGTGTCTGTATCGAATCAAAGTTTCTAAGGATTGACGTGCGGAGAAGCATTTCGTGCAGAACAAGTTGTCTTTTACAGTTTTCACACGATAAATTGATTGGTAAATTTATATCAAAAGTACTCGCTGAATAATCACGTCACGTATCTCGTAGGGAAATGTGTACATGAAGATGACCTTGCTCTGCATTCGTACGATACAATGAGAACGCTCCCCTTCTACAACTCCTGCTTTCTGTGACAAGCCGAAGCAAGATAACTGAAAGGCAAAGTAGAACGAAGGTGTTATATCAAAGTGTCCGTCTATTGGAGTGATGGTCTCACAAAATCTACGGGTCGATGCGTTCAGGTACTATAGCATGTATTTCTCCGCTCCGCTCATTCTCTCTCTCTCTCTTTCTCTCTCTCTTTCTCTCTCTCTCCCTCTCTCTCTCTCTCTCTCTCTCTATATATATATATATATATATATATATATATAATTTTATTTCTAGCTACCATATCGCAGAATGGTTCTTGGGTGTAGTGTTTAGATATTATTATTATTATTATTATTATTATTATTATTATTATTATTATTATTATTATTATAAAGAATTTTATTTGATATGCAAATTACCATATCACACGGTAGTCTTAAAGGTAGTATATTATTATTATTATTATTTGATTATTATTATTTATTTATGTATATATAAGTAAAATTTTAAGCTGAATTATTTCGACACTTGATTGGGGAAATGGTAGTTTGATGTGTACCATTGTAGAGCCATGCATATAACTGTCCTGTCTTTAAATCTCCGAAACAGTTACATGGTAAACAGCTGATGATCCCCGTGTTAATATTAGATGCTTACGTTAAGGTCTCCTGTTTTTGTTTCACAGTTAGATACTTAATCCCTTTTTTATTTTATTTACTTACTATTATATATTTTATTTATTTATGAATTTTCCAACGAATGTTAAGTCTGCACTATTTTGGATTTAGTTAGTTTCTCTGGGAATTTAAACTGCATTTTCCTTTTTTTTTTGTCTTTTTGTTTAAAATAACTCAAAGCTTCTTTGTACTATATATATATATATATATATATATATATATATAACAATAATAACGCAGGTAATGGAAAACATCCACAGGAGGAAAATTCAAAGATTTTGAAGCGGACTTATAAACAAAATAAAACTTGTATATATATGGGATAATTTTTATTTATACATACATGTACATAATCTGCAGTTCCGTTTTTTTTAAAAAAAGACTATTTATCAAAAATATTAAATATATATATTCATGGAATCGCAAATGAAGTAGTAATGTAAAATATAAAAATAAATACATAAATATGTTTATCAGAGGAAAATATCGCAAACTTTGTCTCCGCCTCGATTTTCTATATTTTCGTCTTTCTCTACCGTATTTTAACCAGTCATATTAAATACATCTATACGTAACTACCAGTACTGCTTCACGTAACATTTTACACCGTTATATATCCTTTTTTCCTTCTCTCTGTCTCTCTTTATCTCTCTCTCTATCCCTCTCTCTCTCTCTCTCTCTCTCTCTCTCTATATATATATATATATATATATATATATATATATATATATATATAGCCTACGATAAATAAATAAATTTAAAAAAATACTTTAAAAAAACTAAACAATTTAAAAATAAAAACCTAAAATAGAAATACAAGGAACCACGTGTTAAAATAAAGTAAATTCACCCACTATAATTACACAACAAGGGAAACAGGATATAGGCCAACCTATATAGAAAAAAGAACAATAGAACAGGATATAGGAAGAAAGTAAAACTAACCACACTTTATTGGCGGGAAGCCCAACGATTGGCTGAGAGAACAACAAAGAATTGGTTAACTAGCCAGCCGTGTGTATAAAACAGCCGGTAAAAATTACTCCATGCATTCTAGCCTGAAGATTCCCTCCGGGGATGAAACGCAGGACTCTCTGTGTAGCTTATTTGCCATAAATATATTTTCATAGCTTACTACTTAGCTCTACGTATGTATCAAGCACTGTTGAAGTAAACACTAAAGATTGATACATAAAAAATTATATCCCCTACTAAAATTTTATGTGGATACTAATATATATATATATATATATATATATATATATATATATATATATTTACATATATATATATAAATATATATATATATATATATATATATATATATATATATATATAATAAATGTTAGCTACTCTACTATCTCTATCCATAAGAAAAGTCATCTCTGCAGTACCCAAAGCAATGGAAAGCACAGGCTGCTCATGTCAGGATAAAAACAATTGCCCCTAAAAGGGAATTGCAAAATGGATTCCCTTGTATATGATGCCACTGTAACAAACCAGACTAGCGGCAGAGCTGAAAAATATATAGGCATGACACAGGGAGGTGTTAAGCAAAAATTCTACGCAAATAGAAACACCTTTAACTATAAAAACAAGGCTAACACGGCACTTGCGACCAGGATATAGCAACGTAAACATGACGAAACAACCTTAACAATCAAATGGAAAGTAATATAAAGAATACCATCTTTTTTCCTGCCATAAATAGATGTCTTCTGTGTGATGCAGAAAAATACCATATATTAAAGGCCAGTATTGTCTGAAATACGATCTGATTGAACGTTAGAGACTAAATCTTAAAACGAACTCCAGATGGACAATCACTACCTATAAACTCGACTTATTTATACACATAAAAGTCAACCAATAACACCCCTACTTCGCCTAATACATAACCTCGTAATTGCCCCACGAAATACCCATTTCTACTCCGGAAAAATCATCCGTACTATTACCCCATAAATATATTAAAAAATATGAATACATCTCTAAATAACTTAATCGGCCTATCTCTACACCATAAATTAAAACCAGTAAATAAAACCACATAAATATGAAATAATAATGTTTCTAATAATATTTTTCCAGTCATTGAGAGAGTAACACCCACATTTTACGGAAATAATTAAGCAGGCTTTAGAAATCTCTGAAACATGTCGACATAATCTTTGTTCTTATCTCTAGATCAGACTTAATTAGTATACGAATATTATTAGCACCATAAGCATTCACTATATTTTAGTTATAAATGTTGAATTCAAAACACAGAATCACTTAGAACAATGTAGAGTCACTCCCCTTTGACTGAGTGCCGGTTGAAAGACACGACCCGGGTAAAATATTAATTGAAAAACCGTTTGGATTGATTTAAAGTCTTTTCATCCAGACCTTCGATTTAAATTTGATGTGTATTTTATTTTTTTTTATTCTTAAACCCATATTATCTCACTACACTTTCTAGACGACACAAAACATTAACGGTCTGATATACGCTCCACATAAACATTGAATTTTATTTTTCTTATATTCTAAAATGTATTCAAATTTTAAATCTCAACTGTTCTATTTCCCCCCTCATTTTTTCGAACCTTATTAAACTTTATAGTCTCACCCCCCCCCCTAAAACAAATTTTAAACAAATGTACATAACACTCTGAAGCGAATAACGTACCCAAACGAGAGTGATACGTTCATTCAAATTTATGTTACATAAGCTGAAGAGAGCCGATGATTAAATCATTTTGAGCTTGAAACCGATAGTATTAATGTACTACTTTTTTGTCACAATATATATATATATATATATATATTATTGGTATTATTATTATTATTATTATTATTATTATTATTATTATTATTATTATTATTATTATTATTATTATTATTAAAATCCCCCTTTCCGATGGTTACTATAAGAGACATGATACAAGTCGTCTAAGCTAACCAACACACGAGGTTCCAATTCAAGTTATCGGTTGAACAATGTTAAGACGGCTTACTATAGTGTTCACTGATATAACGTGAATAGGACTTATTTCTCGATACCTCGCTGCTGTAAGTAAGTAAATTAGTTGTAGCGCTCGAATTTGGGGTTTAAATACACGAGTCTGAGGGTTCGAATCGTGTGACCGGCTGAAGAATAATCTTCGATACTAATTATCGCAAGATGAACTTATTACTTGATGTTGATTATAATTTTAAAAAATAGTTATTCATTAAGGAATTATATAGAAAAAACAACTGTTAAAACACATAAATTATAACTGTTTAAAGTTATATGATATATATATATATATATATATATATATATATATATATATATATATATATATATGGTAAAATGAAAAAGGAAAACCAAAAACTGGATGTTTTTTATGTGTACATCAACGTTTCGTCTTTATTTATAAGACTTCATCAGGATGATGATATAGAGAAAATATATCATGCAAGTACAAATACATGTAGGGTAGACATGTTGGGAGGAAAAATAAAATAAAATGAAAAATAATGGCAACGTCTTGGTGGACGTCCGTACTTTTTAGAGAATAAAAATGAGTCTTCCCATATATATATATATATCTTCCCATATATATATATATATATATATATATATATATATATATATATATATATATATATATATATATATATATATATAAGTGTGTATGCGTCTACGTTTGCGTGATAACATTAACATCAAAAGCATACGTATGTGGATGATAATTAAAAAAATATGCATAATTAAAAATATATATATATACATATATATATATATATATATATAATATTCATAAATAAATACTAAATGATTAGTATATATATATATATATATATATATATATATATATAATATTGGAATAAATGTTTAACTATACATTGAGCTTATCTTACTTATTTATTTTTATTTTCATTTAATTATCTAATTTTACTTGTGGGCTTGTCTTATTAAATGATATTCTTAACCAACTGAGAATCCCTTTTAAACTCTTCAGTACTTTATCTTTTTTAACTATGTAACACTATGTATTTGCCCGGCTTAGTACATTTTCAATATTTAAACTACAGATTCTTATTCATTGGAACCCCAACTTTTCCCATCGGAAACTCTTTTGAACTTTCGAAATTATTTTTGTCTTTCGCTCAAAACCCGTTTGAATCACGGCCCCTCTTCTTTTTCAAATGATATATACACTCAATGACATAATTCTTCACCTACGACAAAATACTTACTCGCATCGGATTTAGTATATACCAAAAATAACCTTATCACTAGAACCCCTCCTCCACTTTCCCTATTCCCTTCCAGCAGCAGCCATGGCTATTGCAACAAACCTTCCCACCTTTTGCCTTACCTTCCTTCTATCCAACCTACCTCCTAATTTGACCTTGTTTTTAACTATTTCACTGTTAATGTCATTCGTTTACAATTCTAATTCGGCCAATGAAGTATTGTTTTAAATGGTCCGATTTCTTCAATTAATTCCTTTAAGTGCGTTCCATCTACGATTTGAACTCAACATCTCACTATTGGATTTACTTCATTATTTAGCACTTTCCTATGCTGCCTTTACGAAACTTTTTCTTCTCCATCTAAATCTCCTTCCATTGGACACCTTATCAACGGACAATTACCATCTGGACAAATCCCATATCTTTCTTACACGAACTTTTGTTCACCCTCCATTTTCTTAATGATATTTGTTCAAATGTTGAATGTTGGCTTTCATACTGTTAACTTATATATATGTATAATTCCTTTGATGATAAGATCTCGATCTTTAAGCCTTGGCTTAAGGAAAGAGTAATAAACATAATTTTATTACTAAATATACCTTGCATTGAACAATCGAAGTTCAAAATAAATCTGGACATTCATACATGTTAATCACTCTTCGTTCATATATCTTTATATATATTTATATACATATATATATATATATATATATATATATATATATATATATATATATATATATATATATATATATATATATATGTATCCGGTAATTTCATGAAAATATGACATTCTTCAAGTATTTAACACAATATTCAAAAAAGGCAACTATTTAAACACACACGGCATTACAGTGTATATATATATATATATATATATATATATATATATATATATATATATATATATATATATATATATATACATATAGTTTAGTCTGCAATGTGTTATCGCTACTTGGTACATATACATCTTAATTTCCTATAATTACGTGACAGTTTCCGCTGGCCGAGTGGATATTGCGACTGCTTCAAGATTTCAGGTTGACTCTGTGTATCGTGTTCGCGCCTGTCAACCCTCTGGAATTTTAACTTTCCTGCACTGATTAGAGTAATACGCTTGAAACGCTAGCGTCTCTAGATATTAATAATTTAATATTTATTAATAAATATCATATATATATATATAAATATATATATATATATATATATGTCTACATTTTTGCGTGCATAGTCATGACAATTCAATGTCAAACTCATGATGTATTTTCTGTGTATTTCTTCAGTTTGTCCGTCGTCTGTATTTACATTACACACAACCCTCGATCAATAATTACGCCTCTCCTGTTTTATCGATGTCGCTTCACATTTTTATATTCTGACAGATGACAGAAGAACGACGGCGGCTTTCAATTTGACAAACAATGAATGACATAATAACAAGATAAAATTTGATTCATTTTAAGAGAAATATTGTCAATAATTTAAAAAAGGAGCTTTTACGTCTAAAACGACTTATCGCATCAAACAATGAACCGTATGGAAATATACATTGCTTTTTCTTTAATACGATTTACATCCACGACTTTTCATTACTCAATTTTTCTATTGAGGTTTTTACTGTTCTAAACATGAACCGGTATTCATTACGTGATTACCTTTAATACAATGCGTTCAACTTGAACACTGATATTTCAAATTCATGCTTGATAAATGACTTAGTTGTATACGATTTACATACAAGAATTCGGATAGATTGACAAACTAGATACTCTTTAGAAATGATATGATAATCTGACTGTATAATATTTACAAAAGTAAAAAGGCATCTCATTATATGTTACATGAATGATATAGCCATTAAAACTATCTTTTTGTACTATTGTAAAACAATTATTGGTTACAAATAATTATAGTATATTATTTCATGTTGAACGACCACCAAATACAAACGCTGTTGACAATTACATAAAACATATTGTTATTTGCTTAACTATTCGTTTGATAATGAGGTCCTTATTGTTTGAGTGTTTCGACAATAACAGAACACATAGTGCGTAACGAGAAAATGGAACTAGTGATGTAAGACTTACTAAGAAAATCGCAATAGTATCTGGAAATCCAAAGTGAACAGATTATCATCAAAAGTCTATGATACGAGTAGAGTTTAATCGAACAAATAAATACTGTTGTAATCTTTGTGTATCTTTATTTGAGTGCAACCAGAAAATTAATCCAGCAGGGAATATATGTCTACTGTCTGACCACGCGGATAGATATCAGACAAATCGAATCTCATCAGTACTCGAATGCTTGTGAAGAGATGCCCAAATATAAATTAACTTAAGTAAACATCATAATGGCTTCCATCAGGAAACATGTTTTCATAGAAAAGCCGGAAGTAAAGCTAATTGCTAACAACCCGTTAACCGGAAGTCGTAAGTTAGAATATAGAAAGAATACAGAGTCATACCATGTGATAACACCGTAAGAAACTCTTTACCACTTTTTTTGATTTGACTTGTTTCATACACACCCAAAATATTGAAGTCTTTCGGCAAGCATACAGGCCTTCCAATACGTGACGCACACTTAACATTTCATGAACTCATATTAGTCTCGTGGATATCATTTCAGGCTAAGTAATTGTTTTTTATTATGTTATATAGTTTTGCAAAATGTTTTAGTCCGATGCTGTCGTTGAGTTTTTTCAATAAACTTATAACATACAAATTTTGAAGTGAACATCAAAGAACATAAAATGAAAATGGCAAGCAACACAGAACACCCTTACTGAAAACAAATATATACCCATAGTCGGAATATATAGCATACACATGATAACTAACGCTTTATTAACACTTATACGGATCGGATACACACGACTGACCACATACATCTGCTTGAGAATTTAGAATAAACCTCGCTGTAACCACTGCAATTAAGTACTTACACAAAAAACATATATGAAGCAAATGGAAAAAATACACACATATACGCATTAAATATTACACAGTACAAAATATACAAAAATATTTGTTTTTCAAGTAATAATTCATTAAAGAAACTAATTCGTACACACATATTTACAAAAATAAATAATTATTAAAATGATGTTACATCCAGTATTACATATTAATGTATTAAAATGTTAATTCTTTTGTCACAAAGTAAACGATTTGATAAACTTTCTTTCAAAAATTACTTAATAATATCTAAAACAACCAAAAAAGCATGTCAAAATGTAAAAAAATCAAACAAAACGATTAGACAACATCCACAGTTAAATCCTACACTCTAAAAACACATTCAGGAAACATTGTAAAAGCTGTCTGAATCGAGAAAACAATGTTTGACATCAAATAACTTTAAAATGTTTGATAGGTTGTTAAATACTAAGAAACAAAATAAACACAAAATATTGTCAATTAGAAAAGTAAGATGCCGTCTGGGTTCATGTATCTTGTGTCAGAACACGAGACGTAGACATTAAGTAAACCAGAGCAGCGAAATGGCTCCAGAAAAACTGATTTAACTCAAATAAAATCTGATCTAGAAGACACAATACACGTGTGTTATTGCTAATATGTATGTTGATGTTAGATATATTGAGACATGATATCGCAGAACCGTATCTGTTAATCAAATGGCATAAGAAGATCTTCAATTTTACAACCATGCTGGCTTGTTGGAAATAACTAAGATCGACATGATTCTAAAGCAAACATTCTCCGATGCTCTTTGCTGGAAATGTTATATTTCCCTACTAATTCAACAAATACTATTTCTGTTGGAAAACATAAGTATGTAGTCAACTAACAGTTATTGGTCAATTTGCAACTTGTGTTAAATGACTTGTTTACATTAGGCGTTGGTTTTGAAAAAAATAAATAACATGAAAGTATTAATGTGCAATAAACTTGAATCAACCATTAGATTCTCATTTGAATATTAAATTTACATTATTTACTACATAGAAAAATATAATAAACTTAATATAAAATTGACGAGTGAGATTCATTTTATAGATCCTGACTTTATAGTTCCGTATCAAAATTTTAAGACGGCGAACATATAAGCCACAATAGTATTCATTCATAAACAATTTTCATTGGAAGATAACTTTAAATTAGTGTGGATTTTAGGCCAATTTTGGATTTTTATTTTATATATAGTAACATTTCACAAATATTTCCCATTTCAGTTATGAAAGTTTTATTGTAGCCTTCTCAATAGAGATCACCTTGTGACGCTTCAGTGCGTGAATGTATTTCAAACATTTTGAAAAACTGATGTGAACAAGCAGGAAGCTTGATCATCTTGGCGATTCAACTACTCCTTTATCCGAGCAACAACGAAAAGTTTAAATGGGGACTGAAAAGAAATATTTGAAAACGAAAGCTTTCAAATAATTGTAAATAATATAGATCGTATTTAATGTAGTTGTTGACAATGGACACATACTCGCTTAATTTCTAGTTGAGACGGGGGCATTTTATGTACCATGAGTTTACAAGTTTTTTTTTCTCATTTCGAAAAATTGTAGAAAAGGTCTGACTTGCTTCTTCATGCTGTTGACGCGATCTTCTGGATTAAATGTGTGAAATGTGACAGACAGAAAGAACAAGAAGCAGAAAAATAATGGTAAGGCGAAAAGACAGCGCGCTAGGATTATCGCGCTTTGGCTTACAAAAATGCCTGAGCTGCATTTCTCAATTAGAAGCGCATCAGGCGATTAGCAATAAACTAATCTCTTCTCAGAGAAGGGGAAGCCTGGGTTGGTGGACGTCCTGAGACTGAGCAGAACTATACCTCAGCCCGACACCAACAAAGTCACTGTCGGACTGATTATTAACATTTACTCAAGCTGTTCTAAACGGAAAAGTATGATTTTATTAATTCGTTATTAATATATTTTAAGGTGTTATATTCAGTTGCCAGATTTCCTTAAAGGTTAATTTTCAGACTGTAATTAGAAGAAACACGCAATGGCTAAACATCCAATCCATGTATTTCCTTTAATATCATGAAAGAAAACAATGCTTTACTTAAATACAGTGTCCAGCATAAGTAACTATATAATTTCTATTTCAACATGATAAATGTAACACGAAATTAATATGCAACTGCGATATATAGAAACTAACAAATCGTACACATGTGTTTGGCAACATTAAAGCATGATGTTTTTAAAAGATGTAATGTGCTCTCCATGCAACTTAATTAACTTTATTAATCTTTCAGGGACTGAGTGACATACTCTGGTGCACAGCTAAAATGACACGTGATCAATAGCAACTCAGATATAGAAGGTGTGGAATAAATAAACAGAAAAGAGAAGGGAGGAAGATAACATAGTAGAAGAATGATAACGAAAGGAGAAAACAAGTATTGTGTTCGATTATGTTTCGAGACATGTGGTGCAAAAAGAACTTATAAACAACGCTAAATTAAAATGTCGTTAGTAGTTAGAGTAAAAGACATGATCCAAAAAAGCAGTTCTGTCTAAAATATATCTATTTGTTTTTTCAGGTAATACATGTTTATGCAGCAGAGAAGACTGTCCAAAATGTTAAAATTGTTATAACGCTTGTAAATTACATTCTGTTAGTTTCCTATGATGTTCATTATATATATATATATATATATATATATATATATATATATATATATAAAAATGTAAAGTTGGTTTGTTCGTTTCCCATGGAAATATACTTCCACTATACCATTACCACTGAAATTGTTTTATAGCAAATCCTTACATCCGAGCTATGTTTTTATGTTATTAACATAATTTTTACTTTACACATAAAAAAACACTTTTTATTACAATTCGTTCCTACTAAGTTGCACTTCCGGTTTACAATCCGTTTCTGCGAACCTGCATGTCCAACTTCACTTCCGGATTGACCTTCCTCCTCCCGCTGTCACGTATCTACTTCATACGTAAAAAGTGTTTTCCTTATTCGTTGTTTGTTTCCCTAAACAAACGTTTACACTAATACTTACTTAACAAACGTGCGTTAATTTCATTTCCTCTCTACTTCGATGTTTTTAAAACCTGCTTCATTCCTCATTTTCTTCCCTTTAATCATGCTTCATCTCTAAAAAAAAAACAACATTACGTGCATTTCTTACACAACCCTTACTCGCGCGTTATAATTGATTGTTTATTTTAAAACCAGTTTTTATTTTTACAGGTAAGATTTAATACATAAACCATGTGCTTTAAGTTCATTTCGCATCTACTAATTTTTTTGACTTTAACCATGCTTCCTCTCTAAAAAAAAACTCAACGTGCGTTAATTTCATTTCCTCTTTACTTCGATGTTTTTAAAACATGCTTCCTCCATCATTTTCTTCCCTTTAATCATGCTTCATCTCTAAAAAAAAAACAACACTACTTGCATTTCTTACACAACCCTTACTCGCGCGTTATAATTGATTGTTTATTTTAAAACCAGTTACCTTTATAAAATTATTCATCCTACTGTTTCATGTTTACAGGTAGGATTTAATACATAACCCACGTGCTTTAATTTCATTTCGCATTTACTCATTTTTTAGACTTTAACCATCCTTCAGGTACGATTTAATACTTAACAGACGTGCTTTAATTTCATTTCGTATCTACTTCGCTGTTTTTTAAACCTGCCTTCTTCCTCATTTTCTTACTTTTAACATGCTTCATCTATAAAAAAAACCATACTTGCATTTCTTCAACAACCCTGAAGCGGGTTATAATTGATTGTTTTTATTAATCCATTTACCTTTATACAATTATTCTTTCCTACTGTTACATTTATACAGGTAAAATTTAATACGTAACTAACAAACATGCCCCCCTCCGAAGATCAATTATAGGTCGTCATACTCACCGTGCAGAAACAAGGCGTCGATTACTTGCAAATCAAACTCATGAACAACTGGCATCTGCAAACCAACAAGCTAGACAAAGGATGATTCAAGTACGTGCGAATGAATCAGCACAGCGACGTGCAGCCAGACTTGAAGAGGAACGGTTGCGAGTACAACAATCCCGTCAGGCATCTTCAGATCTGCTTCGTTCACAACGTAACGAACGCGAGAGGCTGAGACTAGCAGATCGGCGGCAAACAAGGCTCCATGCTCAACAATCCCTGGATTGGGATCGCCTAGCATTTCATTACAACCCTCATGAGGATTATAGTTTAAGCCACCATGTTCACATAGGCACTATGACTGAAGTGTGTCCCTATTGCAAAGCTCTGAAATTTAAGGGAGAAACTAAAGAATTGTGTTGTGCCGCAGGGAAAATTAAACTACCTCAACTGGCAGATCCACCAGACCCATTAAAAACTTTGCTTGCTGGTAATACGGCTGAATCAAAGCATTTTTTATCAAACATCAGGAACTACAACTCATGCTTCCAAATGACGTCGTTCGCTGCAGAAACTATTATTGCTCAATTCATGCCTACTTTTAAAGTAAAAGGACAAATTTACCATAAAGTTGGATCTCTGCTTCCATATCCAGATGCTCAACATAAATTTCTACAAATGTATTTTATCGGTGATAACAATGATGAACTGAATGCACGCTGTGGAATTTCAACCAGTATAAAAAGGTCCATTGTTTCCCAACTGCAAGATATGCTCCATAATAAAAACAATTTAGTTCTTTTATTCAAAACTGCCATTGAAATGATGCCATCTGATACACACAAAATTATTATTCATGCTGACAAAACGCCTGCTGGAAAACATGTGCGAAGATTCAATGCTCCAAGTATAGATGAAGTGGCAATTGTTATAGTTGGAGATCAATTTCAACCTAGGGATATTGTTCTTCATAGGAGGAATGACCAATTGACAAACATTGCTGCAACTCATCGATGCTACGATGCCCTGCAATATCCACTCCTTTTTTGGGATGGTGCTGATGGATATCATTTCAATGTTACCATGATAAATCCAGTTAGTGGCGAAGAAACGGATAAGAAATGCAGCGCAATGAATTATTACTCATACCGAATTATGATTCGAGAGAACGAAAACAATCACATTCTGAAATGCCGCCAATTGTTCCACCAATACATTGTAGACATGTATGCAAAAATTGAAACTGAACGTCTGCTATTCATCCGTTTGAATCAGTCCAAACTTCGTTCTGAAGAATATGTTCATTTGCGAGATGCAGTTGTAAATGATGGTAATACAACTAATGTTGGAAGACTAACAATTTTACCATCTTCATATTTAGGCAGTCCACGTCATATGCATGAGTACACTCAAGATGCATTTGCATATGTTCGTCTCTATGGGCGTCCTGACCTCTTCATTACTTTTACATGCAACACAGCTTGGAATGATATAAAACAACTTTTACTTCCTGGCCAATCATCAGTAGATAGACATGATATAACAGCGCGTGTATTCAGACAAAAGCTTAAATCGCTAATACATTTCATTGTAAAACATAAAGTATTTGGTTCTGTGTGCTGCTGGATGTATTCAGTGGAATGGCAAAAGAGAGGATTGCCACACTCCCATATCCTAATCTGGCTCTACAACAAAATCAGTCCAAACGAAATCGACAATGTAATATCTGCTGAATTATCTGATGCTGACATTGACAAGGATTTGCATGAAATTGTAATTAAACATATGATACACGGACCTTGCGGTATAATTAATCCAAATTCACCATGCATGCTTGATGGAAAATGCTCAAAGCGATATCCCGAGCATTACTACCCAACACAGTTACCGGAAATGATGGATACCCTTTATACAACAAAAAGGTCGGTAGAAGATGGCGGTAAATTAGCAACTTTACAAATGCGAAATGGCAATATAGAAGTTGATAACCGATGGGTTGTCCCTATATTCACCTTTGCTATCAAAAACCTACAAATCACACATCAATGTGGAATACTGTAACTCTGTTAAGTCAATCAAATACATTTGTAAGTATGTGAATAAAGGCAGCGATATGGCAGTTTTTGCCGTGCAAACACGTAGAAATGATCTGAATGAAAGCCTACATATTGATGAAATCACACAGTATCAAGCTGGAAGATACATAAGCAGCAATGAAGCGGTATGGCGAATTCTTTCTTTTCCCATACATGAACGAAGTTCGGCTATTATGCACTTAGCGGTACATCTAGAAAATGGACAACGTGTTTACAGCTTCGAATGTGGAACAAATAGCTTTGAATCCACCGGCTACACCATTAACGGCTTTCTTCATGTTATGTCAAACTGACACATTTGCAAAAACACTCCTCTATTCGGAAGTGCCTCAGTATTACACATGGAATAGGAGTAGACATTCATTTGAACGACGCAAACGAGGACAGCAAGTTGAAGGACAACCTGGAATATTCAAAGAAAACACAATAGGCAGACTGTATACTATCACACCCCAAACAAGATGAATGTTTCTTTCCTCGCATGTTGTTGGTAAATGTGCCTGGTCCAACATCATTCCAGCAATTAAAAATTGTCAATAGCATTACACATGCCACTTTTCGCAGTGCATGTCAAGCTTTGAATTTATTGGAAAATGACAGACACTGGGATGAATGCATTAATGATGCGTGCAACACATCCCATCCTAATAATATTCGTGCATTGTTTGCAATCATCTTGACCAATTGCTCCCCTTCACCTCCAATAGAGTTATGGGAGAAATATAAATCACACATGGCCGAAGACATTTTCCATCAAATACGCGATGAAAATTCAAATACCTACCTGGATTCTACATCAGAAATCTATAATGAGGCATTGATAAGAATTGAAAATTTGTGCTTAGAAATTGCAAACAAAGTTCTCAATCAATTAGGAATTACCTCGCCGACACGACCTGCTGCTGCTTTGTTTGATGTAGAATTACATAGGGAACAACATTACAACACAGATGATCTTTTGTTGTATGTGCAAGAAAATATTCACAAACTAACACCTGAGCAAAAAGCCATTTACAACAAAATAATGCAGACTGTAAATAATGGAGTGGGAAATATATTTTTCTTAGATGCGCCAGGAGGAACTGGTAAAACCTTCTTAATTAAATTTATTTTGGCAGCCATTCGATCACAAAACGGCATAGCCTTAGCTCTTGCATCTTCAGGAATAGCTGCAACATTGCTACCAGGTGGACGAACTGCTCATTCAGCTTTGAAACTACATTTAAACATGCAATTTATTGAAACTCCCATGTGCAATATTTCCAAAACATCAGTTATGGGAAAGGTATTACAAAAATGTAAACTTATTGTTTGGGATGAATGCACAATGGCACACAAAAAATCACTGGAGGCTCTTGATCGGTCATTGCAAGATTTGCGTGGAAATGGTAGATTATTTGGGAATGCAGTGATATTGCTAGCTGGAGATTTCAGGCAAACATTACCTATAATTCCTCGATCAAAAAGAGCAGATGAAATAAATGCTTGCCTCAAATACTCCAATTTTTGGCGACATGTTAAGACATTAAATTTGACTATAAATATGCGTGTCCAGCAGCAAAATAATCTATCACCAGAATTCTTTTCAAAACAATTGTTGGAAATTGGGAATGGAAAAGTGCCGGCTAATCTCACTTCAGGGCGAATTTCATTGCCACACAACTTCTGTAATTTAGTTACATCAAAAGACGAATTAATTACAAAAGTATTCTCGGACATCCACATTCATTTTAAGAATCACAGTTGGCTGAGTGAACGAGCCATTCTTGCCCCGAAGAACAAAGATGTCCACGAACTCAACAATAATATTCAGTTGAACATTCATGGTGAGTTAGTCACATACAAGTCAGTCGACACTGTTGTTGAAGCAGATGAAGCAGTCAATTATCCCTCAGAGATTTTGAATTCGCTAGATTTGCCAGGGATTCCACCACATGTACTGCAATTAAAAATTGGTGTACCAATTATCATGCTGCGAAATATTAACCAGCCTAAGCTTTGTAATGGCACACGTCTTTCAGTAAAAAAATTAATGACCAACATCATTGAAGCAACAATTCTTACAGGGCCTTTCAAAGGTGAAGATGTCCTAATTCCGCGCATTCCCATGATTGCAACAGATCTGCCCTTTCAATTTAAGAGATTACAATTCCCAATTCGATTGGCATTTGCTATCACAATCAACAAAGCACAGGGACAATTTTTACAATTTTGTGGCTTATATTTACATACTGATTGCTTCTCACATGGGCAATTATACGTTGCATGTTCTAGAGTCGGCAAACTGGACAATCTCTTCATCTACACTGAAACGGGAACCACTAAGAATATTGTGTATCCACAAGTATTGGAAAATTAAACCATTCATATTAAATGGCAACTTATGGAACTGGATAAAAATGAACTCCAAAAGGCCACCTCTTCATTTCAACTAACAGCCACAGCAACGCGTGGCCGGGTACAGCTAGTATATATATATATATATATATATATATATATATATATATATATATATATATATATATATATAAATCGTATTTGTTCAGAATTCATTAAAGACTTGAAGAAAAGAAACGGTCCCCGAAAATCCTCTTACTAAATATCATAACAAAAATAAAGCGAGAAAATGCCTCTATCTAATACACTCACAACGAAATAGTAAGTTACTATTTTTCTCTCATTTTTCTCACTTATCGTTTTACATGGATTAATTACACACAATGACAAATAATGTTATTAACTTCTTTACAAAATCAACGCTTTACAGGTAAAAGAAAAACTGTAATAGAACACTCGTATATCTATGTATCTCATATAAAGATCAAGTGTAAGGCCTAGAAAAGTTGCCCCCGATTTCTGAGAACTTCGACTAAGGTAAAATGAATATATATATATATATATATATATAATTATAAAAAGAAAAACTATACACATATTAAGGTTGTACACATAATAACTTATTTCGACCCCTTTAATTAGGTCTCCTCAGATGTATGGACAACAAAGTTTTTTTTTTGACGTGGTTGTCCATACATCTGAGGAGACCTAATTAAAGGGGTCGAAATAAGTTATTATGTGTACAACCTTAATGTGTGTATAGTTTTTCTTTTTATAATTCTGTTTTGCTCTGTTTGAATTACATTGAGCTCTGTTATTCAGATTCTCTACACAAAATTGAAATCCACACACTATATATATATATATATATATATATATATATATATATATATATATATATATGTGTGTAGGGAGAGTTTGAATTGCCTACTAGACAACATTCTCGAGGGTCTTGAGTTTCTCTGTACAAGGGTTTTTCAGGGTACCACGACATGAGTATACTTCACCGTAAAAGTGTAACTCTGACCAAATATCCAAGATAACAGAATTCGAAGCGCAAATAAGAACACCCCCTTAATACGACAATACACTTACTCGTACGAGAAATAGTACACTTTTTTCTAGTGATGTTACATAATGTCACAACACTTACCTGTATACTCTAGCAGGCAAGATGAATTCTTTTCCTGGAATCAGTTAAGACGAAGAGACAAAAAACATGTAATGTAACATAGTAAACTGGTCAATTAGGGAAAGGAACATTAGGGTTCTTAACATGTTTACTAACTAAAAGTTTGAGATAACTTTAATAAAATATCTATGTATCTCATATAGAGATCAAGTGTTAGCTCTCAGAGGGAGGCCCTTAATTTCTGAGAACTTATACTTAATTAAAACGATATATATATATATATATATATATATATATATATATATATATATATATATATAATACGTGTTATTGTTTATTATCTATGTACGTATACGTTTCGTCGTTTATGACTCAGTAGTGTAGCATGTGTATCAACACAGAGATTAAACACTCGAACGGCTGGTCACGTCCAAATGTTGTCAACGACCACGTTCCTAATCTATTGCAGTAATCAACTCGTAACTGACGGTAGAATAAATGATAGCGCTTTATACGTGTTTTTGTGCACATATTGTTGACAACGCTACAACTGAGAGAAATCTATTCTTTACCGAACATTATTACTTTACGCAAAATGTTATTGTTATTTTTACTACAAGAGAGCTCAACCTATGTATATGATTTCCAGAAGAGTGCATATAGTCACGAATAGGGTAGATTACTATTACAGCACAACACCCCCATTTTTAGTTTTACTCCGTATGTATATAAAAATATATAGAGATGCACACCTTCATTATTTTATGTAAATAAATGTATATGTGTACATGTACAAGCGTTTTTTTTTAATGATTTGAACTCGTGGATATTCCGATGTCCAAATGTCAACACATGAATTACATTAATTTTGGAAAGTATTGTTTAGTTCATTTTTGTTTTTTTATAGTGACATATTTGAAATTAATAGACGTATTGAAAGTTATTCTCGTGTCCTATTAAAAATAACATTGACGTGCTTACTTTGATTAACTTTCCTAATTGTATAAATGCTGCGAAATTTTAATCAACGTTCTTTATAAAATGTGCGCGATTAATTGTCCTATCCTTAGTGGGTTCAGCGAGAGAATGTCAACAATTTAATCGCGAGAATATTGTTGAGATTTGAAAATTAAACACATGTGTGGGATTACGACGTTAATGTTAACAATTACCGAGAGTTAGGACAAATACAGCCTATGCAGTGCTAAGCATGCTTTAACTATTGTTAGATAGTATACATATTTTTAGCTTTATTTAACAGTATATCAATACTTGCGCAATATTTAATGTAATGTAGTTAGTTTTATATACATACTAGATATATGCGTGACCGTTGGGTCACGAAAGCTACCAAATTTATTTTACTTTGATTTCATTGGAATATTTTTTAACTGTGACAGATCTTGCATAACGAAAATAAAATCTCTTTTATTCTATATTACTGTTTTTTTGTTGTTATTATTATTATTATTATTATTATTAGTAGTAGTAGTAGTAGTAGTAGCAGCAGTAGTAGTATTACTACTACTACTACTGCAATGTGTACTTACTGATAGTTATCAAGCAAGTCATCGTCATTGATTTCTCATTGGTGGAGTTACCTGGAGTCGGAGTGACAACACTCTTCCTCAGATTTCTAGTACTTTCCGCCCTTTTTCGGTCACCACCGCAAATTGCCTTGCTGTATCGCAACAACTGTTTACCATTGATTGCTCAGTGGCAACGATCATTGGTGTCCTCTGGAGTTTGGATGGCAATAAGCCATCTGAGTTTCTCAACACTCTCCGCACTCTTTAAGTGAAGGTCTGGTTAGTGCTTTCCCTTATCGATCTTCCCATCACCTTGACCCTCTACGACTAGTGTGTGTGGCGTCAGCCGAGGCTGGTGCCGTCACCCTTTTTTAGGGGTGTGGAGCAGTTTCTGATATTTGTTGCAGTTTCTGTGTTTTTGTTCTTGCTATTGTGACATACATGTGACTGCTTACAGTTCGTAACTTATGCTGGTTGGTTTCCGCATCTGAGGGTTTTCCACGATATTGCAGCTCTTTTTATCATTGCCGTCTTTAATATAGTCACAGTGATGGCTTTTATCTCAACGTATCCGTGAGTGTTCCTCAGTTTTTTTTGGTGAATGTCCCTTGTACTCCTTGTCTGACGGGTATTATATTGACTTTTTGAATGCTCATTATGTGTTTCAGATCTTTGGCAAATCCGTTTTATTGGTTCGCTTTCCCGTCTTCTTTATCTCCACTCTCCGGTCTGCTGGATCGGCACTGCCATATATTTGTCAGGATTCTTCCTTCTTGTTGACTATTATTACATTTTGTCACATTGCTTGTATGAGTTTTTTATGTTTGCACCTTATTTCTCCATACAGTAGCATCTGTTTTTGTATTCTTTTGGGGTTTGTTTTCTGCATTCACTTATAATGTGATTCACTACTTCGTCTCTTTGTCCACATTTACTGTGTAACTGGGGTGTATCTATTTAATGTATAATGTAGTTTGTCCTAATCGCATTGTTCTGTGCAGCTGTCAGTAGGCATTCCGTTTCTTATTTCAGGTGTCCTTTTTTAGCCATGCCCAGGAATGTTAGTTGGTATCTTCTCTGGTCATTCTTATGAAACATCCATGTGGTTGTTTTTCTTTTATGGTTTAGGTGCTTTTCGATCTGTTAATTGGGACGATGCCCATTGCTGCTATGATCAACTTTTCTGTGTTTGAGTGATGTTATTCTTCAGTGTTTATTGTGCCTTCCACACACTCTTCTATACATACCGGTCCTCTTCTCCATTCGTTTCTTTTCACGTAGAGTGTCTGTATCGTTTGTTGAGTGTAGTGCGCTGTGTATGGTCATTATTTTTCTGTTCTCCTTGTAAAAGTGATTGAGTTCTTCTTTAGTCCATCAAATTGAATGGTGTAGAGTATGTTATTAGTGATACTGCACAGGTGGTTTTTTTTTTCATTTTATTAGGCTTCTGCTATATAACTTTGTTTCTAAGAGTTTCCTAGTTCTTTTAAGATATATTTTCCAATCGCCTCTTTCATTTCTGTACATTTGATTGTGTCTGCTTCCAGAACTCCCAAATATTTACAGCTAACATTGTCTCCAGTTGTTCCCTTTTCATCTCTTGCAGTTTATACTTTTCCATTCTAACTTCAATTTGAATGCCCTAGCTGGATATTCTGTTCGTATTTATCCGCTGTTTAAGTTCCTATTTTCTTTTTGAAAATTACTTCAGGTCATCCATTTACATGTGATAGTTTGTTGTTTGTTCTGTGTCTGTAAACTTGTATCCAGCATTACGTTTCCTGATTATGTAGTTGAATGGCGTCATGGCTATGATAAATAGAAATGGTAATAGGTAGTCTCTTTGGAAAAATCCTTTCTATATTTTTATCTCAGCTAAGTGTTGTCCTCTAGTCTATATGTTCCCATGACTTTATGAGATTAATAATCTTGTCGAGTATCTTGTAAAATGTTATCATTAAATTATCCATGCTTGAGTGGTTTTGTCGTAAGCTTTCTTGTAGTCAACCCATGCAATGATATGTTCTTTTTACTACGTTGTACATCAGATTATTATTATTATTATTATTATTATTATTATTATTATTATTATTATTATTATTATTATTATGTCTGCACACTAGAAGGTATCCCACAAGTCAACCTCAGAGATTGGTCACCGCGGAAAACCAGTGATGTTCCCTGGAGTGTTACTGACAACAAACGTTCATAGACTTCCAGTACATTCCACCTCTTTTCGATCACCACCGCAAATGACCGTGCGGTATCGCAACAGCCGCATCATATTGATTTATCGCTGGAAACTATCATTGGTCTCCCCTGGGTTTTGGGTCGTAATAAGACTCACAACCCCTCAGCACCCCCTGCACTCTTTACATGGATGTCTGGTTAGTTCTGTCCCCTTTCGGTCTAATGCTCCTGGAGCTTCTATGACTTGTTTGTTTGATATCAGTTAGGGCGGGGCCATTCATTTTGAGAAGTTTCTAATATTTTTCGCAGTTTCTTTTTCTTGGTTCGTAAGGGAGTGTCTTGCCTGTTGTTTTGTTTTCTTCATATTGTCACATCCAGGCGACTGGCAAACATTCGTAGCTTATGTAAGTTAGTTTTCCTATCCGAGGGGTTTCCTAAAGATTTCAATTGTTTTGATCATTGCCGTCTTTTGTATGGGCTCTGTGATACCTTTGATTCCTAATTCTGCCAGCTTTTCACCAGGTGTTTATGCTCCTACAATTATTGACTTTCTTCATGATCAATATCCATTTCAGTTATTTTGAGATTATCTAAGTTTGTTTGCATGTATCGTCGATTAATTATTGAACTGAATATAGAATGTTACTATTTCAGATTGGTTAGAATTGTCAAATTAAATATATCACCGAGTGTTTCTTTTTTGATGATCTTATTAAAAGAAACAATCAAAGACTTTGATCAAAGATTTAATATTTTCACTGATTCGACGCAACACCTTCTCGGTGCGTGCTAGGAATAGTTGCATCATTTTAATCAGAGATTATCTAACGTTGTTAACTTAGTAATGTGAAATCTTAAAACACTCTAGGAATCACGGATGAGAAAAATTAGTCTTATATAGCAGATATTGTTTCCTACCTTAATTAAAAGTATCAGTGTTTTATTCAACACAACATAAGGCTAGACTTGTAAGTAGGTTGTATTAGAGAGCTTGATTTCGTTCTAACCATATCGATGATTACCTAGTAAAATACGTAATGTAAATTTCAAGTAGAGACACATGTATATATATATAATGATATCATAATTTAATCATCACGTTTAGTAATACAACATAGAAACCGGCCAAACAGTCAGAGTTTCACAGTTCAAATTAAAATATAAATCTGGGTCAACGTAATGAGAGAAGTGTAATGAAATATATTTTTAAAAAGGAAGCTTCAAATTCAGTTGGCAGTAAAATTTATACAAACATTTTTTCAATTTTTAAACGTATGAACGAAGCAAAACTAAATGTGCTAGGGTAGTTTCTAATAGAAAAAAGAAAATAAGAAATCAAAAAGATGTAGTATCAAAAAGTGTAAAAAGATAATTTCTCAAGCCTTATCGTGATATTATAAATCTGATTGTATGTTTTATACGAAACTAGTGATTTGATTTATCTTTCATTGCAATATATGATCCAACTTCATGAATAGATATTTAAAAGCCAATTCCTGCTGATATATTATTATAATTATATATATATAAACACTACTATCGTTATCAAATATAGAGAAATGTTACGTTGAAAAAATGATTAAAAAAAAAACACATATATATTACGATTTTTCAAATAAAGATCTTTTCATAATCTGTTAATTGAGATTCTAATGAAGTATGTTTTCTAAATTAAAGATTAATATTTTACCTTAAATGCTATGTTTCAAATATGACACAATTAACAAACATGCCTATTTAATATAATATCTAACTAAAATAGAACACACTGTAACTTCTTTTACCCTACCCCTAATACTAACCTGTTGGTAAGTGTGATTAGGTATCAGAATGATGTTTCGTCAGCACATTCGCAAAATCGTTAATCAAAAGTTTCGATGTAACAGGTGAGTCAGCTGCCGAACTCAAGAGCCTAAACATTTAAATCTGTTCATCTTAATCGTAATTAAACATCATTCGTTGATTCTCTAGTGTATTATGCTTATTTAGATGAACATATTGTAGTGACTTGTTATACATTTACCATTTTATGGCATTTATTGCAGATTTGCAACGTCATTTATTTTTGTTGAGAATAATGAATATTGTTATTGTAAAATTAATTTATACTACTTCATAGTATCACTATGAAACTTATTTCACTTCATAAAATGTTTCAAAATAATATTAAAAAAAAGTATTTAAAGGGTACAAAATCCGATAGCATTGCATTAAATTTGTAAAATGTAAAATGTAAAATGTAAAATGCGTAAAATGTATTGGATTGCCATTTATTTACATGTGTAAACAAAATGACGTAACAGAATCAACCACCATTTTGAGAAATGTTATTTACTTTGCGAAATGGAGCGAGCCATGCAGCAACATTCAGGAGTCGCAGTCAGTTGATAAATGTGCAACAGATCTTTATAAAACAACCATAACTTTTTTCTATGTATTTAATCCTAATTTAATTTAAAATGTTTCATATATGTATTTCTGACTGGGGTAAATATGATTCTTTAACTTAACATCTGTGTAAGTGAATGGGAATATTCAATGATAAAATTATATTTCCATAATGCACTAAAATAGAAGTAAAAAAACTAACAAAGACAGCCAGCCTTTTCTATTAGAGGGATTAATTTATCCGTCCTTGAATGAGTGTTCGATATGTTTATAAAAAAAGTACGATATATATATATATATATATATATATATATATATATATATATAAATGCATGAATGCGAAAGGTTTTTTTTACGTTAGGATTATTAAATTCTTATGATATAAGAATATAGTGTAATACCGTATATATAGTCATCTCTTACTCACTCCAACAAATCTCGATTTTCCCTATTTGCATATTTATTTATTTTTAACTTTTTAATAAATTAATATTCTGTAATAGTTTTCACTTTGTATTGCCAAATTTTCTTCTACATACGCAATCTTTTTATCGATAGGACTATTTTTATGATCATAAATAACATAAGATATAGAGTTTTATTCAAAAAGTGATAGCGTTTAAAAGCTTATTTAGGATTTTATTTTACTTCCGGCTTTAATAAAGTGTAAAATATCGTTGAGATGTCGAACAGATACAACCCTTTGATTTTAGCCAAAAGGCTACGGATTCATAAAAATCTTTTTATCTGATTAGGCATTTTTAAATAAAGAAAAACACAAAAATATGATTAAATTGGAATATTTTTACATTGGCAGTGTAGTGTCGTATCGGTTCTGTTGTCATAAGACTGTCCTCCCAAGAATTACCTCCTCTGTTTTTCAGGCTGTTTAGGGGGGAACTCACCCAGAATGAAAAATTCTCAAGACTAGATTTATTCAGAATATCTTTTAAGGGGGGTAGTGTAGTATCGGTTCTGTTCTCATAAGACCGTTCACGCAAGAAAGATGTTCTCTTTTTAAGGTGGAGGAAAGTCGTGTTTGTTCATCATGATAGTATCGTCTGTCAGGTGTGGGGGCAGTGTAGTATATGTTCGTTCACCATAATACTAGCTACAGAAGAACGATAACTCAAGTTTATAATAAACATGTATTTTTTAACTAGAAAATTATGAAAAATATCATTCTTCCTTAGCCAGCATATTCATCTTTGTTTATAAAGATGGCGACTATATTTTTCCAGATAATTTTCAATTAAGCGTTTCACGTGGACAATGAAACTTGCCATAGTTTTTAATGCTTTCTAAATAAGTAAATGCACACGTTTTTCCACCTATTTTACTATATTTACGTTAACACGGTGTATGCTTATTTAATTCTCTGTAGTATATTTTCATTCCACATGATACATTCGACCCAGGGGTTACCTCTTCTTTTTTGGGGGGAAGGCTATACAGTATACATCCGTTCCTCACAATACCCTTTCCTCAGGATTACCAGTTATGCGTGTTGAAGAGTTAGTGTACTATCTATTCTGCTATCATGATATCATGCTCCCAGACATTAACCCCTCATTTGGGGGGATCACTGTATGTAGTTCGTTCATCATCCTCTCAGCCTCTCATTTGCATATTTATTTATTTTAAAGTTTCTAGTGAATTTATATAGTCTAATCTGAGGATAATCAAATACATGCGTTCATTATTTCTTTAATAAATGTGTTGTTGTTGCTGTTGTTGTTGTTGTTGTTGTTGTTGCTGTTCCTATTTACTTCCTCCCACGAGAGCAGAGTTAGGCACAATGTCAATATTTAACGTGACAAGACCAGCTCCCCCCAAATGGACACTCTGAATTTGAATAAAAATTTCAGTTTCCTCGGTCTAGAAGGGGTTCTCTTTCACTGACAAAGAACATAAAAACTAAGTGCAGATTCGGTACAGATACTACATTTTGCTCCTAGCCAAAAAGCTAAGGAGTTAACATATTGGTAGTAATGCTGCTGCTGATGATGATGATGCTGATGATGATGAATTGTCATACAAAAGAAATAGACGTTCTCTAATCTTTCTAATTTACAAAGAAAAACTATTTTTCCTTAATATTCTTACAAAGTAGCCATTTCGAATTACTCAGTAATATAAAAGTCGAGTATTCAACCAATCGACGTCCCACCTTTATGTGTATTCATTTCATTGAAAACACTGTATACTGAAGCAAACTCATTGTGAAACAAAATAACAGAACTAAAATTGATTGCTAACAAATATAAAATAATTAGTATCACAGAAACACATTTGTCTACGTGAAGTGTAGAAGGGGCAGAATTAGCAATAGCAAATTTTAGATTAATACGGGAAAATAGGAAAAATAATACAAACTTTGAGGGGTGTGTTTTTTATGTACATGATGCGTTAAATGCTTCTAGATTGGATTGGTTTGATAAAATTGAATCTTTGGCGTATCGAATAATCGATGCTAAAAACAGAGTTTTCATCGTAGTATGTATATACAGATCTCCGAATTTTTCCATAGAGAAAGATTATAGTTTAAAAAAACAAATGGGTGAAATACCATTTACGTCAGAAGACTCTGAAGATATTATAATGGTTAGGGATTTAGATTTGCCAAATGTAAATTGGACAAAGGGGTTAGTTGTGACTCCTTTAAATTCAATTAGTCAACACTTTAGAATGCAGAACGAATATTTGGAGTTATTTCCAACAAACGGTTTGACGAAGATACTAGATATAAACTAGTGTAAAATAGATTAGAAAAAGGTACATTGCATCAGATTTCTGCAAATAATGAATGCATAATAGGAGATGTAAATTTGAAAGCACCGTTAGGTTAATCTGATCATGCATGTATTGAAATCGAAGTTAACATGAAAACAGAGTGTGGTTATCTAAACAGAAAACAGAGAAACTGGTCTAAGATTACAAAAGAGTCTGTGTCAGAGAAAGGAGAAAATATCGATTGGAATTATAGCTCGAAAACAACTGATGTTAATGAAATGTGGGAGGAATTAAATGGGAAGATAAAATCTATAATATAAAATATTCCAGAAGTTATTATAACATTCTCCAAACAAGGGGATCACTAGAAAAATTACCTTAGGACAGTAATCGTCTATTTCATAAAAGAAAAGAAAAAAGATAAAGCTTGGAGGAAATTTGGAATTATATCAAGTATGGAATATTTTCAAAATGCTGTAAGTAAACAAAAAAATATGAAACATTAGAAGTAAAAGAAAAGTTGAAACACGAAAATTAGATTGTTAAAAATATTCAATACAACTGTAAACTATTGTTCAAATATGTTAAAGCAAAAACTAAAATTCAAAAAAGCGTGAGTACACTAAGAGATGATGAGACAGGGTATTTCACAGACGCGCCAGTAGAAACAGCTGGTGTACTAGCAAGTTTTTTTTTAATCTGCTCATTTTTTTGAAGAATTTAGTCACTTACAGAGGAGTTGTTATGGAGAGAGTACAACAAAAATTGTGGATGAACTAAAAATAGAACCTAAAGACATAACACTATTACTATCCAAGTTGGGTGTTAGTAAAAGTATGGGACCTGATAAAATTCATATTACATTTTATAAAGGATGATATAAATTGTAACAGACATGGCTTTGTCCATGGTAAATCAACATTATCTAATATTTTGGAAAGTATTGACATTATAAATGAATATTTGATGGAGGTGGATAGTGCAGATATCATATATTTGGATTTTAGCAATCTCATTATCGTTTACTAGTAAAAATGAAACATTTAGGTATTACTGACAAAATGGTGAGTATTGTGAGGGAGTTTTTGAAGGATAGAACTATGAAGGTAACGGTTGGTAACACTTATTCTGAATCACAGTACATACGGTGTTCTGTAGGGTTCAGTATTGGGTCCTTTGTTGTTTTTATATACATAAATGACTTAGCGAATAATATACATTCAGAAATAGAACTGTTTGATGATGATGTTAAACTACTTGTGAGACTTATTATCAAATTAAATAACACAGATGGATCTAAATAAATTATCATATCGGGAGGACATTTGGAAATTGGGATTTAACTTAGACAAATGTAAAGTACTACATGTAGGATCGAGGAATGTTGGAGTTGAATATGTACAAAACAACAGCGAAATCAAAGAAGAGTGCGATTTGGGAGCGGGGTTGATAATACATTTAAGGCAAATGATCATAGTTTGGCCATTGTATCGAGAGCAAATAGAATGATCGGGTGGATGGTTACGAATATCATTTCGAGGGAGACAACTGTTGTTTTAAGGATATAGAAATCTCTAAGAACACCTCATATAGAATACTGGACCGAGGTCCTGGCTTCAGCGACTTGACATGGAAATCGGAATGTAATATTGAAACTGGAAGGCGTACAAAGAAGGTGACACAACTAATAAGTAAAGTAAAGGAGTGAGATTAGGCACATTTGGATTGACTACTTTGCTGGTGAGAAGAATGAGAGGTGATATGATTGAGACTTTCAACATGATAAATGGCATTTCTAACTATGGTAGACATTATTTTAATTATTTCACCTAGATCTGGAGGATTTTTGTCTAAGCAATGTTCCAAAACTAGATCTGTTAACAAGTTAAGTTTTTTTTGCTCACAGGGTAATATGCTTTTGGAATAAGTTGCCAGATAAAATTAAGAACAGCAATATCGTGGATCAGTTTAAGATGAGGTTGGATTAAATTAAGATAAAGTGGTAGGAGGCACTTTTGAGAGTTATCAAATGAAATATTTAACAGAATTTGATTTGGATACTGATACTGTACTAAGAGTTTAATTTAAAAAAAAACATATTTTTTTAACTGTTGAATTGAGAAGATAGTTAAAGAGGAGATGCCAAAGAAGGCATAACAAACAGATGATAATAATAATAATAATAATAATAATAATAATAATAATAATAATAATAATAATAATTATTATTATTATTATTATTATTATTATTACATAACCATTTTAATGGGAAATTCATTTTAATTTTCATGCTTAAACAACATATAACTAATCGACGTTGAACATCGTAATGACAATATAAGTGAGCCTCTTTGTTGTTTTCTTCTCAAAAAACTAAATTGTACGTTTTTTATGCAGAGTATATTTCCCCTATATTGGAATATATCAAATAACGCCACGACAATCATAATATTTAAACATTCCTTTTCGATTTCTAAAATGTCAAATGAAAATTACTTCTTTGGTTTCTGTAAAGCAGACTACAGCGTCCGTAATTGCTGCCCGGAGGGCGGATACTTTTTACTAGTTTATATATATATATATATATATATATATATATATATATATATATTGATATATATATATATATATATATATATGTGTGTGTGTGTGCATACTTTTTAACCAGGTACACAGAAACGTTTATATTTGAATGCTAAAAAGTCATAAACTTACTGACATTTTGTTATTTGTGTAACTATTAATAAATTGATCGACCCTTAAGTGATGAGAATACCATAAGAGATGATAAATTATTATCCAATTAAAGTGAGACAGAAAAAAACAATTTAAATTACTAGAAAGCAGACAATCTGTTTGTTTCAGTCTTTATCAACTTTTGAAGTGGGCATCTTGTAAATCAATTACGAACACTTATTCTGAGTTTCAAAGTCGACTTTTCTTTGAGTTGATTTCCAACAATTTCAATATTTACATTTTTAAGTTGTCTTAATTTGTTCTTATTTTTTATTAAGTTAGATTTTTCTAATTAAATTCATTTTTATCCTTCTAGTTTTGTGTTCTTGACTCAATATTCTTGCACTTTGTTTCCAAAATTTATTTATTTATTTATATATTTAAAATATAACATACTTCAAATATGTGATCATTGTAGTCGATTTTCGACGGGCTTAACTGAATTTAGCTTAGGGATATTAATGAGATAAGGGGATAAATCCTTAATTCAAACGTAAATTATTCCGAGATAAAGTAGATTTTACAAGGCAATGCTATTATACAAGAAAAGAAAACAATATGATGAGAAGGTTGTCTGTGTGTAGTTTAAGAAGATAATCGCCGATGTCTTTGTTCCGGCTGAGGTTCTTACGGAAGGTTGATCGGAGGTACTTATTGGTAAATTTATAGTAAATTTGATATATATACTTGTTGCTTGCTATTTTGACGTTGACATCAGAAACTATAATATGATTTAATCATATTTCTAGAAAAATTATCATGTTAAAATATACTTGAAATAGGACGAGCAATGAATACCATTAATAGTGTGTTTCTTTGCGTCATTGAGTTATATAAATTAAGAGCACAGCACGAAACCAGTTGACCAATGATCAGTATATGTAGTATAACAGTGACAAATGAGACACAAATAGAAACACTTTATATATAAATGTGAATCTTGAAAAATACTGTCGATACATATATTGTTTGTATCATCATCCTCAAGTAGTAGTGTTAGTGTAACGTGTTTTTATAGCTCCACACCTCGATCAAGCTCTATCATCTATTAAATTAGGAAGGTTTTCATAAGTGAATTGTGTGTCCTCTTTTAGTTGATTGGTGTAAGCTGTTGTGGTATACCCAGTGAACTACATTCCGGTTTTAGCATCTTTAATAGTCCATCCCTCAAGCAGTGACCAACATATCTGCTTCTTTTCCCTCGTATCATCATTGAGATACAAGTAATGTGTCACTAAAGTGTCTCTATAGAGCAGTGGTACCGGTCTTATTATGATAATGTACACGGCGTCAAGTTTATTCTTCAAGCCTTTCTAGAATCTCCCGGTGGTACTTCTGTGTATGAGAACTGATAAAAAATTGGCTTAAAAGAAGCCAACTTCCATTTTGATAGGTAGATTTTACTTCTAAAATGATTCACTTTGTACAGTCAAGACCAAGTTTTGCTGTCTCTGTGAAATGATCCTACTAATTTTGAAGGCATCATCGACAGACGTTCTTCGTATACTTTAATGTGTTCTGATACTGTGACATAATTATATTATTTTACATATATTTCAATTAAAATATCTTGAGAGGCAATCTCTATACTCTATGAATGTAATTGCGCGTGTAATTGTGACGCTACGGTTGCGCAATCGCAACCATACATCTTCCAGGTCGGCACTGCTTAATTCCAGTGGCAGAAAGAAATCAAGGACAGCTGGAAAACATGCTGAGATAAACGGAGAGCACATAAAGCACATGGTATTATAAATGATAACACCTGGCTAAACATTGCTTAACTTTGATAATCTAAGAGGAACAGCTGTGTGAACGTGATTATGCCGTATCTAATGTACATAATAATCAGGTAATACATATTTTGAAGATGTGTGCGTGTGTCTTATGAGCTGTTATTTTGATTAATTTATGTGATGTTTAATTCAATTATCTGCTTTCTTTATTTTTTGCCTAATTCAACCTGATTTTTCATGTCCCAATTTGTTCTATTGCTAGTGTACATACAATTCATCTCTAAAAACACGGAATATATACGTATTTAAATAATTTAAATTTAGGGGAACACGTTCACTATTTTTGGATGCTGTCATTGTAACAACGATTCAGCTCTTGTACTTCAAATACTTTTTTCATATAAATGATCACGTTGTTGTCTGAAAGATGTTTTCAAATAGAAGCTACAAATATGAGAGAACACTTTAAAACAAGTAAATACAGTGTATAACAACACAAATACATTGTAGTCAATTATTGAAAGTAAACAGAGTATGAGTTAATGTTGTATAAAAAGACAAATGATTTAGAAACGAAATCACACAAACATATATATATATATATATATATATATATATATATATATATATATATATATACATGTGTTTGTGTGTGAGGTAAACATACAATATCTATAATATAGTATATTATATATTCAATTTATTGTATCACAAGATACCTGACCTCTAACCAATAGTTAAGTATTTCTATACCATTATCACATTAATATATCTAATCTCAATTCAGTTATGCCTGTAGAAAATTTGCGGTATCAATCACGTATTTTGAAGTAATTTTTGATTAATTTATTTTGAATAAATTTTCTCTTTTCCTCATTACGATATGATTACTTCCTAGAATGAGGAAATATAAAACTATTTACACTATTAAAATATTCGGGAGAGTTTACTTATTTTCCATGCTTCAAGTTTCACAATAGTTCATTTTAGCTATCTTTGGATGAATTTTCCTGGAGTCGTCTGAAACGTTATACAAGTGATAGCCAACATTATAAGAAACGCTATCAAATAAGTAAATAATTAATATTTACTTATTTGATAGTTTGTCTTATAATGTTGGCTGCCACTTGTATGACGTTTCAGACGACCCCGTGAAAATGAAAAAAACACAGAAACATCGTCAAATACGAGAGGTGTTAAATAAGCAATTCCTCTGACCCACTTCCCGTTGGCTGATCTAGATGATATTTTGTATGTGTAATGATCTATATCTATGTGGGTTATGTTGCAAAGAACAGCTCTGAACTAATTGTGGTTTCTGATTTACAGGTGTTATAACTGAGTCAAGTGTGAAATGAGGCCAGTTGAGTGTCGCGCAGTGATCCGGTGTTTGTATTTGAAAGGACGCACACCAAAGGAGACTTTTGATGAAATAAAATAAACTTATGGTGATGATGCCCAATTATATGACCATGTAAAACGCTGGCATCGTGAAGTTTAAAATGGCCTGAAGTATGTGGAAACAGCTCTCAGATCTGGTTGTTCCTCTTCTGCCATTGATGAGACATCTGTCCGTCAAGTTCAGACTGCCATTTTGAAAGATCAAACCATTACTATTCGCCAAATAGCCCAAGAGGTCTAGAGCAGTATAGGGTCTGTGGAAACTATCATTCATGACTATTTCCATATGCATAAGGAGTCTGTCAGATGAATTACCAGGTTGCTCACACCTATCCAGAAGCAAGAACGCGTCGAGAGCTCGAGGATGTATTTGGGGATATGCCAAGAAGATGAGTCAAAGTTGTTCAAAAAACTGATTACACAGGATGAAACGCGCGTCCATCACTATGATCTAGAGACCAAAACCCAGTCAATGCAGTGGAAGCACTTGGACTCACCACCTCCAAAGAAGGCAAGGGTGCACCCATCTGCTGGCAAGGTAATGCTCACAGTCTTCTGGGACCAGGACAGAGTAGTGATACTATATTTCTTAGCAAAGGGTACCACAATTACAGGAGCCTATTACGCTTCACTTTTGATGAAATTAAGAGAAGCTATCAAAATCATGAGGCGGGGCAAGATCAGCAAATGTATCCTCCTCCTGCAGGAAAACGCTTTGGTCCACAACTCGCATGTCGCCAGATCAGAAGCACAGGCGTGTGACAATTAAATCCTCCCCATCCTCCTTACTCTACTGACCTTGCACCATATAACTTTCATCTCTTCCCAGCCATGAATTTTTTTTAAAGAAAAGCGTTTCCCTGATGATGCAGCCTTGATTTCTGATATTACGACGTGGTTAGAAGACCAACCTGGCATGTTCTACAAAAACGTGTCCAGAGCTGCATCAAACGATGGTAGACATGCATGACTCTGGGTGGTTCTTTTGCAGAGAAAGACTAATAACTGTGATAAGTTTCATAAATCTACTTCTATGGGAAATAGGTCAGAGGCATTTGAACGCTCCATCGTGTTACGAGAAAATTATCTATACTTGTGTCTGTGTATGTTTGCATGCAGAATCTTTTTTATAAACATTGATTGCACACAATGTATCCAACCATTTTATACAAAATATGATGCATAACAAACCAATATTCTTGAGAATAATCTGTTAAATATTAGTACGTATACACACCGATTTATGTTCAATAATTTAAATAGATTTATACACTTCATACAATTGTATACGGCAACACTTGGATTAAAATATATATAATACAAAGAAAAAAGTACTATACAAATAAATAGACAATGGTCTTATTATAAAGGATAGGATGCCTATTTCCTGTCGTAAAAGACGATCCGGAATGAAACAAAATAAAAACTTGAATTTATAGACTTTACCAATCCCCCATCCCCACCAACTCGTCCAGACACACCCTTAAAACATTAGATGTACGCATTATTCCTTTTAATTTCGGTTGTTTATTCTCTTTAGTCTGCAAAGCTTCCTACCATAAGCAGAATATTTACGATAATATATAAATCTTTTGAAACATCTTTCTGCCAAGGAAGCCAGGTTTTTGAAGGCAGATATGAACTTTTCCACATAGCGCTTTTCAACAGATAATCTTCACCTCGGATTTGCCGAATTGGATATTTAAAACACCAGTTCAGGTTTTTTACTCATAACTTGTAACTTAAAGGCAGATTTGCCGAATTGGATATTTAAAATACCAGTCCAGGATGTTTACTTGTAACTCTACGGAACTATACACATAACAGAGCACGAATCGATACGGACCAAGTGATATATTCTTGAACCCTCTACCTATTACTTGAAACCCTGTAAAAATTGTTAAAAAACTCTCTCCAATTCTAAAACTTGTGCTATTTTGCTAGCACCCCCTTTTATCTTCGAAAATGGCTACTCAATACTGCTAATTTTCCTTTCTCGGCCATTTATTTCTTTATCCCCAACTTCTCTAGTTTTATTCTTTAATTTTTCAAAGTGAAATGGACTAAGGTAATATCTATTTATTATAAATACCACCTTACCAAATTGTATCCTCTGACGAGAAGAGTGTTATCTTTGAAAAACCATGGTTTAAGAATTAATGTAACTCCTTGCATCTGAATTTTCGATGTAATAAAATTTGTATCAATTTTATGTAACTTTATATTATTTTATGTAACTTCATGAAATGCTTTATCTTCATCTTCCTTTCTTTAAAATTGATTGCTCTACTCAACGTTCGAGCTTTACTGCATCGCGATAGATCATCTTACGATACTTTACATATCGTTAATTCCATTACCATTAGTATATTAATATATATATATGTGTGGGGGGTGTATGTTTGTAGATAATATATAAGGATATAACTTGAAAGCTTATTAGAAACTGTCCTCGAGTGTGAAAGCTCTCTAGCTCTCTCTCTCTTTCGCTCTCTCTCACTCTCTCTCTCTGTCTCTCTCTCTCCCTCTTTCCCTGTCTATACAGGGAGTTATCAGAAAAGCATCGCATGCGAATACTTTCTCCTGCAAGTAAACAATGAACAACTATTCAAAATAACCTGGTATTCGGTGTCCAAATAAGATCTCCTTGATACGGCTATATACTGGCGTATACGTGGAATGGTGCACCTTCTCTAAGTAATGTTACTTCATTAACCGCATTTAGCTTGATACTGCAGTGGACTAAATGTATATTTTTTCATGAAAACCTGTAAGACCGAGAGGGCACACTAAGATACACTATAAATAGTAAACCAGTCAATTTAAGAGAAGACAATTAATGTTCTTAACTTATTTACTAACTCGGCGTTTGACAGATAAAACAGAACTTTAATGGAATATTCGAATATTCATGTATCTCATATAGAGATTTCTGTGAACTGTATCTGAAGTAAAATAAAACATATATATATATATATATATATATATATATATATATATATATATATATTAGTTTATCAAGACCATAGCGTCTTATGATTTAATAAAAATGTTAGAAAAAATAACTTCTACACGTTTTTCGACACAAGTCACCGAGTAATAAAAGCTGTTATATTATACTATAATTTATCAAAATGTCGACGTAGTTGTTATGTTTCACAAACAGTTACATTTTGACAAATATTATATTGAGTTTCATCTTTGCGTGTCTATTCGTATCCAGGAAACTGTATAAATGTTCTTTTATAGTGTTGCGTGTTATATATATTTGAATTTAATAAATGTGAATGTTTTTCAACTACTTTTACTATATAAATATTACAACGGATTATGCTGATGGAATTGAATAATTCAACATTACGTATTGTAATATCGTATATAAAATTATCTTCAAGACTTCAAAGACACCTTTTAAGTATTATTAGTTTTCCCATTCAGTTTTTTAAACAGTTTCTAAGAAATAAATATTATTTAAAATACATATGTTATTTGCACTGTACATTTTCTCATATATACGAAATACTTTTGTCGATAGCTAAATAGCTTATGTTGAATGACTGGAGAAGTAAAATAATACTACATTTTGATCAGATCCAAATCGCGAAGTTACAATTAAAATGTATCTATGACTAGCCATTTTAAAATGAATCAGATACAAATTGATTTAGGCTATTAATGTATCATTTTGTAATGGTTATTAACGGTGTATTATCGATCTTTTCATAATACCGTCATCTAAGAGATTATATTTTCTTGTTTATGGGAGTAGGGTAATGTTCTCTTGTAGTATATCGTTCTTTGATGAAGAGGTTAATGTAGATCATGTTCTCTGAGATAACCTCTATATTTCACGAGGGTATATAATTTTACTGTTCTGTTACCATGAAACCATACTCGCAGGCAGTATCTTCCTCTTTTTCTTGCCGTATTCTCCCAGGTATTTATTTCTCCGTTTTAAAAGGACCTTGTCTTATCTGTTATGTTGTCATGATACCATCCTACCAGATATTCCTCCGTCCTTTAAGGGATAGTGTAGTGTATGTTCGCTCATCATACCGTCCCACAGGCATAACGGCATCCTTTTTTTTCGGAGAGGTTGAGAATCATCGTAGGTTTTATACTTTCCTTTGGGGTCAGTGTAGTATATTCACATACGTTATAATACATTCCAGCCCCGGATTTACATCTTTAGGAAGCACTATAGTATATGTTAATTCCACACAATACCATCTTTCCATGCTCATTTTTCCACTTTTGGGGGAGTGGATACTGTTGTATCTATTGTCATAATATCATCCTCTCATTCATTACATCGCCATTTCAGAGGTCAGTGCATGTAGTTTGTTTACAATTATATCATCCGCACAGCCTCTAATATATGTGACTGGATAAATATTTATGAATAAGTAAGCTGAAAATTAAAATTCTGGTGTAACGCAATATCTATTTAATCATTAATTATTTGAAACAAGGGGTTTATATAGGAAATCATTTTATTAATTTTATGTCCGTGTTTAGGAGTCAGAATGAAAACACGGACACAGGGTTTAAGTGTAACAAGTATAGTTGAGAAAGGTATATACAACAGAGAAACAAGAGAAGTGGACTGAATGTCCTGACAGCCAATGTAGACTGGGGTTGTGCAACAAATGCGAAGCGAATCCTTCCAGTATTTATTGAGAATGGACGCGTCTAAATGTTAGTCATAATTAAGGCACCATAACACCACCTCCCAAGCCTGACATCCTCTAGAGTTTTTATTATTTCCAGTTTACGATTGATGCTATTCGGATGTTGCTTTAGATAGCTGTACGTCGAAAGTGTTATTGTTGGTAGCCATAACTGGGTAGTACTGTCGGTCTCTTCCGATAGTCGTTCACTAATTTGGTTTATCTTTCTTTTTTAAAGAGAACTGAGGGGCTCTATCAAATTCATATGTGATATCCTAGAGCTTTTTAATTGTAGATGTCTGACGTTCGAGCACATCTTCACATTTTGTAAAACAATGCTGCCTTTTCTTCGACATTCAACTTCCAGACAAGTCATCTTATCTTTCCTAGGTATTAGATCTTCAGAAAACGCTTTAATTTGTAACTTTAGTAATTGTAGTTCTTTTACTCTGCGTTCACTCTCATTAACCTTCCGCTGCTTATTAAAATTATTTTGCTTAATTTTTTACAGTTTTGTGTTTGCTATTTTCAGTGTGCATTTTATTTACTTATCTGATTTATTTTCTGTCATTTCTGCGTGAAATTTATTTTTAGTCTATTTTATAAGAATAATGGTTGAAAAACTATATTTTTCGTTTTCCTGAACCAGTCCTCAGATTTATTTTTCCTCTCCAGAATTATTGGTTGAGAATCTCCATAGTCTGAATAGTTGAATAAGGTATACGCTAAATAGGTTTATTGTGTCTTTTAATATGTAACTTTTTACATTCTTCGCTGTTTGTAAAAAGTCACGTCAGTAATTATTTCACACTCGATGTTTATTTTCTCATCAATAACTATTCTGGCAATTTGATTGGTTATTAATATGGTCGGTTTTCCCAACCGTCTCAATGACTGCATGTTTATAATTGACACGTCTGAACCCGAATCCAAGTGTAGACTGGGGTTGTTGCAGCTATGTAATTCCGTCCCAACGCGGAAATGTGTGACACAATGTCGGAAGGTAGTGAAGCGTCATTCCAGCGCCCCTAAAGAAGGAACACCATGGCCAAGCAAAAATAGTATAAGAAGCCACGTCGGCATTCCTCAGTCAGGGCGCCTTAGGCAGTATGCAATAAACTTACTCCCCCTAAAGAGTGATGGCAAGGCATGCGAGGGTGCACCTCCTAGGACAACCCAAGATTCAACCCTTCGGACCGATAGATAAAAGGCCATCGAAATGGATCAGTCTCTGCCGGGCCGACTGCCGAGAACGAATCCTCGACAGGTGTACCCCAGTCCAAAGACTGGGGGAGGCAGCTATGTAATTCCTTCTAACCGTAGGAATATGTGACGCAGGGTCGGGAAAGTGGAGAACTATCAAGCCAACGCCTCTAAAGAAGGAGCACTCTGGCCTATCAAAAATAGCCTGGGCAGCCCCATCGCTATTTCCCAGTCAGGGTGTATCAGGCAGTAATCAATACATTTACTTCAGTCCAAAGATGGAAGACGAGGCCTGGGAGGGGGCACATCCCAGGACAACCTAAGACCAATACGTAAGCCTGACTTATAAAAAGCCACCGAAATGGCCTAGGTCCTGCCGGACTGATAGTCGAGAACTAATCCTCGACTGGTATTAGCCCATCATGAAGTCCTCAATCAACCGAAGTTACGGAGAGACTGAACTGGCTGGAGTGCCCCGCAACGGTATTTAATTGCCTCTTACCGCAGCCATATGTGACACAAGGTCGGGAAGGTGAGAGATATAGCAAGCCCATGAAGGAGGATCACTCTGGCCTACCAAAACTAGCCTGAGCAATATTGTCAGAATCCCCCGGTCAGGGCGCCTCAGGCAGTTAGGAATAAACTTACTTCTCCTGAAAGAAGGGAGACAAGGCCTGGAAGGGTGCACCTTATAGGACACCATAGGACAATATACCTCAGCCCGGCAAACAAAAGGCCACTGAAATGGGCCAGTTCCTGCCGGACTGATTATCGAGAACGAATACTCGACTGGTATTATCCTGTCCCGAAATCCTCAATCAACCGAAGTTAATGAGAGACTGAACGGGATGGAGTGCGCCGTAACAAATGATAAGCGAATGCTTCCACTATTTATTTAGAATAGACGAGTCCTAATGTTCGGAATAGGTACGGAATAAAAATTGTTATATTCCGTTCCTTAAAACATGGCTTTATAAACATGTAATATAATCGTCAGAGGAGATTCGACAAATAAGTTAGTAAAATAGATTTACCATGATGTCAACATTTGAAAATGTGTAAAAGCATACAATTATTAGAGAACTTTGAAGATGTATCAAAATAGTTATATATATATATATATATATATATATATATATATATATATATATATATATATATATATATATATATACATACACATATATGTGTGTATGTGTTTTGTTTCTTAATAATGAAATATCATTAAATGATGTAATACGTGCAAAGAGATCAGATACCAAAATCGTTCAACCCCAGTATTAACATACTAATTGATCTTAATAGAATTTTTATTTTATTTTGTGATGTTATATCTAGATTAAGATGTGTAAACTAATTTAAATACACTCAAGTGTTGGTAATTTGTACAATTTTAAGCAATTCTCTTCTCATTAAAGTTTCATTAAACAAAGAGACAGTTGATTGTTTAGTTGTTTTCTTATAAAACACATGTTTATAAAATGTTTTCTGCCCGTCGATTCTTTACGATTACGTTTGAAAAAGTATTAATAGAAATGAAAGCGCAAATTGATAGCACATATCTGAAGAATACTTCTTCTAGCTAAACATTTCAGGCTCTTCAAGCTTATCTCTCTGTTATACGTGGTTGCATCTTAATCCACTCTTGATTACCACACAAGATATTTGTATTCTGTCTATGTGTATGATAGTAAGGAATGCTCTACTTAAAGATACTTTAACCGCGCTTAAAAACAAAACCTATTTTGACAGCTAATTCATCAACAGTCGCTTTCTTCAATACAAGAAAGAATTGTTTTGATGTGATAAATAATATAAACTCATCATTTCTTATTTATTGTTTCTTTCTTTGTCTGTCTGCCAATCAATGATTGATAATCAATAAACACTTCGAGATGATTCGTATTTTTACGATTGTCTGGAAAAGATAGTGCAATTAAAAGACATCAGACTGACGTGGAAGCGATCATAAAATGGCAATCAAGTTCGGCACGTTTGACGTTTAAAAGATGCCGTAGCGTAAACGACTCAGTTATTTCACTCGAAAGTCATGAACTTCAGAGTAAGTGGTCTCAGTTTTTCATTAACTCACTTTAATGTATCTTTGTATATTTAAGCATATATTTTAGGTACTAGTGGATGTGGTATACATTTTTCTGAAACAGTTTTCTATTCCTAATAACCTGTTGGATTAGTTTTTGAACGGGCTATTCGTAATATGAAAAAAATATATGTTTCAACATCAATACATATATCTAATATATAATATTAAGTCAAAGGGATTTAAGATGTTTAGATAGATTGCCTTGAATCTGATGAGTCGATATTTTATTCTGCCTAGCCAATGTATGTTTTTGCGTCCAGCATGCCTTTCAAAATATTTTTTTACCCTTAGTTATTTAAAAAAAAATCATTTCGGCAAGGAACATTATTACAACGAAGACTTTTACAATAATGTCCCGAAAAAGCGGATTCCGTATGCATCATTAATAAATACAATTGCACATTAAACTATATATTAGCATATTAACATTACATAAGGCTATTAATTCCTAACATTAACTGTATACCATGATACTTTGTCACATAATTTTCTTAAAAACCTCTATTTACAATTGTTATCCCATTAATTATTACTAGCTGTCGAGTATTGCTGCTGAACCATAGGTGTTCTTTTTTTTAATGAAGAATTTTTAATAGGGTAAGTTATTTTTATATTTCGCTAATTCGTATTTTGTTCTTTACAGACTCACTAATCAGCTCTTTTTACATGACAAATTACTTATTCGTTTTGCAGATATAATTCTCAAACAGAAAACAAACAAAAATGATTAAATATTCGAGAAGAATCCAACGTTTATATAGAGATATAAGCGATGTGTTAATATAATAAATACAGTATGGTAGTTTCATTTTCTTTTTGTAAATACTATTAATCCTTATTACGTGTTACTTATTATATATTGTCTCAAGTTTTTTATAAGGAATTGCGATGGTCTGTGACAGATGACATGCGTTATATAAAATAGCGGAATGAATAGGGAAATAAATACTAAATATAAAACGTGTACATTGATTTATTTCAATACGAACATTTGATATTTAAAACAGATACTCAGTATTGTTCTTTTTAAATCACTTAGAAAATTTGAAATAATAATAAATATCAATGCACTTAGATTTTTAAAAAAGTTCCCTGTGTCGTTTGACTAAATAATTTTTTTTTTCATCGTGAATGTATTTTTCTGTTCATCTCTGTTTACCAATGGCAATGAAATATTTTCCTAAGGCATAACTCTTCGACTCGTTCATTGATTAACACATAAATAGGATCGAAAATATAATCTGTTTTCTAAAATAAATTAAATGATTTTTTGTGATCCAGGATCGCAGTAGCAATACTATTTGGCCTGTAGGAATGGTTGCTTTTGTGGCATCTAAATAGCAATGCAGGTTTAGGTTTCTTGGAAAATACACTCTTTCAATCAATAACAATTGCCAAAGCCTGAAATTAATTTCCATCCCATAATTTTCTACCATTTAAAAATTAGTATTGTGTTTTCATTTTGGAAAAGTTGTTTGAAAGCTACATTGAATTTTGCTTTTTTTTCTCAATTACAGAGAAGGAAATCGCTTTGGTCTGGGATGTGTTTCATAATTCTATGTCCCGTTCCACCGGTCAATCAGAGTTATTTATTGTTATTAACCCTAGATGTATGGGCTAGAAAACACTGGTTCGGTTAAACGAAATCGGCTTACAACGTTTGTTGTAATTCTGTCGATATATATATATATATATATATATATATATATATATAAAACAAATATAAACCCTTTATGAAAGAAAACTCAAACCCAATATACATACATCCACAATCAAACCACCCTCCTTCAATAATTAAACACATACCCATATCAATAGAAAGTAGAATTAGCAATAACTCATCAGACGAGACAACGTTTAACAACTATAAAAATATTTACAATACTGCCTTAAAGAATAGCGGGTACGTAAATGCTGATATTAAATATAATAATACAACTACAAATGCTAGCAAATCTAAAAACAGAGGTAGGAAAATAATCTGGTTCACACCCCTATTCAATATGATGTTTAAAACAAAAATTGGGATCAAATTTCTACAACTTATAGACAAACACTTCCCACCTGGTAATTCACTCCATAAGCTATTTAATAAGAATACTTGAAAACTAAGCTATAGTTGCACAGATAACATAGAAAGAATAATTAAAACACATAACAATAAAATACTTAAAAGGAATAATACGAATACGAATAGCGATATTGGGGGGAATCCTACCACTAACAATTGTAACTGCATGAGATAGAATGAATGTCCCTTGCAAAAAAATTGCGTCACCGCATCAGTAATATACCGTGCCGAAATCTACACTACTGAAAATCCTGGCGACAGTAAGTTCTATATAGGAAGCACGTCAATAAGTTTTAAGGATAGGTATTACACGCATAAATTACCATTTAGAAATAAAAAACCTCACCCTGTTTCTTATGCCTGGGTGAGAAAATTGAAATTGTTAAATTTAAAGATAGGGAAAAATTACTCAACGTTAGAAACGAAACGAGTTTAAACTTCAAACATTTAAAAAAGCACACACTAAGCAGATTTTAGATCATAAAAACTCTACTGACTGTTACTTCGTTGTTAGAGGAACACATATTCAATTTTAATTCTAATTTTATTTTTATTTTTATTTTTATTTTTATTTTTATTTTTATTTTTATTTTTATTTTTATTTTTATTTTTATTTTTACTTTTATTTTTATTTGAATTCTTATCTATTTATTTATTTTTATTTTTATTTTTTATTTTTTATTTTTTATTTTATTTATTTATTTATTTTTTATTTTAGTTTTTATTTATTTTTTAAAAATTAATTTTGGTTTCGTTTATTTCTTATTCTGTTTTTGTTTGTATTTTATAATTCTGATGATGTCTTTATAATTTTGAACTTATACAATCTAGAATATCCAACAAATGCTACACATCAACCTATAATAATGTTCTCAGCGCACACACATAGTGATCGCATGTGTGTATATGTATGTGTGTGTATGCATACATGTGTGTATATGTACATGTGTATATGTCTGTATGTATGTATGTGCGTAGGCATGAGTAGAATTAACTGTAATTGCATACGCTGTATCTTTATATTAAAACAATAGCAGGTATAAATGCAAGTAATTTGAACTGAGATAGATTGAAGCAATAATGAATGGTTTTGATTGCTAAAATATGGATGTTTGTATACATGTTAATCTATTTTGATTGCATGCATGTGGGTATTTGTATGCACATACACATATGTGTGTACGTGGCCTGTGTACGTATATATAATGACATTATATATTTATGTTATACGGTATGACAGTATAATTGTTTCTGTAATGGTGTATACATTTGGAATCGTATGGTTTAGGTATGTATGTATATATATTGGTGAGCATAAGTGTGTGTGTATGTGTGCATACGTGGGTGTGTATAATTGGACTGAAATATATATGTATGTATGGGTATAGCTATTTCGACTGATATTTTATATTGCAGCAAAATGTGTATTTTCATGTCATTTTATTTTTATTTCGATTTTGATATTCATTTCTTGTGTACGTATACGTTGATGAATGCACATATTTATATGCCTGGGTGTACTTTATATATGTGTATGTATTTGTGTGTGTATGTATACATATATATATATATATATATATATATATATATATATATATATATATATATGTGTGTATGTGTATGTGTATATATATGCATGTATGTGGACTTGTGCGTGTGTATGTTTGTGTATGTGTACGTTGTGTGTGTGTGGTGTGTATATCTGACTATGAATATACACGTATACATTTGTCGGTAGTTTTTATATTTGCATAGTCTAGTTCTTTTATATATATTCTAGGTATGTGCTTGTATATATTAATTTGTGTGCACTTTGTATAAGTATAGGTGTGTATGTATGTATTTGTATTCGTTTATATGTATAGGTGTGAACTGTCGGCACCTGTGTATATGTGTGTGTATGCGTGTGTATGTATGTATGTGTATATGTGTATGTGTGTATATATATGTATATATATACATGTGTATGTGTATATCTATATATATGTCAGTGTGTGTATGTATATATATGTGCATATATGCACGTATTTTTAGGAACTATTTATACTAAATGTGTATGTGTGTGTATGCGTGCATATCTATGTTACGAATATGCTCATGTATGATTTATATATGTATATGTATATATATATATATATGTCTGTATATATATGCATGTATATGTGTATGTGCGTGTGTATATATATGTGTTTGTATATATGTGTATATATATATGTGTCTGTGTATGTGTATAGATATGCGTATGTAGGTGCATATAGCTGTATATGTGTGTGTCTGTGTAGACGTATGGAGTTTTGTATTGAATATACATCTAGAATATATTTATTTTTGTATTGAATATACATCTAGAATATATTTATAAGCACGTATGTATTTTGAATATATGCCTGATTGATAGTGGATATGTGTATGTATATCAATGTATGTTTATTTATTTGTATTTGGGTATCTATTAGAGTTTGTTTATATATGTGTTATTCTTGATATATAGATAATATATTAATGCTGAAGTGAGTTTGTAAAACTGGGTAGGCTAAAGAGTTTAAAGAAACTCTGAAAGTAGTGAGCAATAAAATAAGGAGAGGAAAAGGTGATGGAGACGCCATAAAGTGTAATAAACGGGACAACCACTAGCAAAAAAGGTCAGCAAGTGGAATAGGTAATCCGATACTAATTAATAAGAAATAGAAAATGACTAAACCCCAAAAAGATTTATTTAGGAGAGAAAATTTTTCAAATCCATCCATTTCTCGAAAATTCTTGGTCTGATGAGGTTGACTTTCTGGGAAAAGTGCAACCGAAACATGTATGCACATATGTAACGAATAATGTTTGTATAAATAAAAATGTATACTTATAAACAGCTCTACTTGTTATTGAGCAATTTTTATAAACACTTGAGTTTCTACGGATTTACATTTACAGAAACTAATACAATACATGTACTATATATATATATATAAATATATATATATATATATATATATATATATATATATATATAAACATTAGGTATGTGTATTTATTTATTAATTTGTATGTATGATATTAACTCCTTAAATAATTATTAATTATTATGGATTTCGGCCTGCAACAGCAAGGCGTAAGACAGTGTAATGTTAAAAATATTCAGTTTAATTGTATCCTGTGTCAGAGTATAATAAGCATGGAAACCCTTCATAAAAAATTGATATTGGTGAGATATATGTGAAGGTGTTACAAAATGTTTATACATCAATTATTAAATAACTAAAGTTTCACTTTGTGTGCAGTAATTTATATACATTTGAAAGCATTTATGATCACAATCTCCCATTTAAAGATTATACACATCGGATTTCATTTGAATTTAATCCATATTCATTACACACGGATAAGACAAGAAGGCCTAAACGCTAATTTATTTTTTAAACCCCTTTGCTTAAGCCTTAAAATTTCGACATTTTCTTGAATTATTCTGGTATGTATATGACGTTCGGTATAGGTATACGTTTAAATATTTGAACGCACATGATTCCTAAACCTGTTATCATGAATTTTAGAATACATATGCTAGTTTTAAGGAATCGTAATGTGAGATATCTTTAGTTTAATTTATTTCAGGAAAAATGTGTAAACAGGTAGACCATGTCTTTGTGTATATTCAAATGCACCCGTGAAATGTTAACACTAAGAAGAAGACATCAATCAAATTATAGTCCCTCAATTTCTGATTCTTGAGTGTATTTGAAAGTGTTTACTGGGGAATAATAAGAGCACACAATTACCTCTGAAAATTTAAATATTTGATTTAATTTTATCCATCGTCAATGGATAACCGTTTTAATAAGGTTATGATGAATTTAAATGTCAACAATAGACTATTTCAACTTAAATGTTAAACAGTTTTGTTAGATTACAAAATCGTATGATAGATTTTGATAAAAATGAGAAAAACTATGATAAACGTAATTTAAGCATCATTATATATTAATTGTAATCTCTATAAAACAGCATACAATTATATATATATATGTATATATATATATATATATATATATATATATATATATATAAATATATATATATATATATATATATATATATATATATATATATATATATATATATATTAGGTTAGCCAAACATTCCGCTCGTTCGTTATTTGAATATAATCTTTCTGGACTACTAAATATTGTTTAATATTTTTATTCTTCATTTTTGTATTTTGTGTTACGTGTATTTTCACGTCAGTGTGAAATAAGCCTCTGACTGTGAGGGGCGTATTGTTGTTTTCTGTATCAGAATCTATCGATATACCACTTATCGTAGTTTTTTCTTACCTTCAAGCAGTATTTTTAGATCCTTACATCAAGCGGCTCAATGCAATGGCTTGAGCGATTTCCATAAATAAAAATTGACTAGTTAGGTATATAATTTAATTCTGATGCGTCTGATATAAATTGTTTTGTTATTGTTGTTTAAATTAAAGATTTTAAACAAAATTATTACAAGTGAATAAAGTATGTGAGGATGTATGTATTCAGAATACATCAGTAAACATATACACATGTTTTTATATAGTCACAATCAACCGAACTGCATTGAAATATTTCTTAATGTAGAATTTCAATTTTGCATTTCGAAAATATATGAGAAAACATGTTTTAAATACAGAAGTAAAAACATGTAGATAAGTAGTTTTACGATGTACATGAAATTAATTATAAACACGTTCGTCCTGTGTATCTTATTTCACTCGATACAAACTTGATAAACTGTCACCTATTGTCTTACTAGATATATTGCCAAGTGAATAAGGGCGTTGCTTTATATGTGTTCTCAAACGTCCTCTAATTACATGATGTGAGTTTAACCTCAGCTTACTGACTTGATAGAAAATGAATACGTTGTAAAGAATATACAACGAAATACGAACTTGTGGATTTAACCTCAAACAAAAACAACGTGTTGAACTTATCCAAGTATTATTGAGGTCTAGTATTACCATCTCTGTGCACCGTTGCGTAAGGAGTTTTACAAAATTGCAACCATATTCGATTAAATAAAAAGTCAAGTTATTAATTTTCAGAAAGTTATCACCTGTAGAAAATAAGCGATTGATGCTGGTGTATGCATCGGTTGAAACCCTGTAAAACGAACTGCATTCACTATGACAAAAACATTCAGATAGATGCCAATAATACTACACACAATAAGGCTGCAGCAAAGAAAGGGGGCTCCCGCTATCGTGCTAGTAAAATGTTAATACATGACATTATTCTGTATCTCTACAAAGCCACCATCCGCCGATGCATGGAGTTATGTTTCGACATCTGGGCTGGTGCATAATCTACTAGTCTGTTCCTCCTAGACAAGATCCAAAAATAGAGTCGCCAAGTTAATCAACCAAGGTCTAGCCTATGCTCCATCGTCGCAATGTTGCAACCTTGTGCTTGTTTTACAAATACTTTAATGGATTGTGATTCGATAAACTGGATTCTCTGGTTCCCCCCTAGCGTAAATTCACTAGACTAACTCGACAATTAGCTAAATCCCATCCATTCACTGTAGAGGTCCCCAGATGCCGGAGAGCCTTCTACTTCAATAGCTTCTTTCCTCGTACTTTTGGCTCTGGAACTCCCTCTATGATACCTGTTTCCCCGCTAGTATCGACATGCAGAGTTGTAAAACTAATGTAATCAGATACCTCGCTACACTGCTCCCAACTTGGTGTGGCATCTAAAACCTACACCCTAATTCTCAGTAACCCCTTAGGTCTACAGTGGCGAACTGCTTTGTTTGGGATGAAATATGTTTTAAAAAGTGTATTTTCGTTGAATAACTAAGATTAAATACAATGTATATAAATAATGTGTATAACATTGTCGTTCGAACGATAAATACATAAGTATTCTGTATTCGTTTGATAAATTGGTGGTTGTGGGAGGGCAAATACCTTCGACTTTTAGTGTAGATGGCTGTGTTAGCAGAAACTCATGCACCTGAAAAATGTAAGGAAGTAATTCACAAATATTTTCTGAAATAAGGAAATCAGGAAGTGGCTGAGGAAAAGCTTAGCATGAAAAGTTTTAGTTTGAAACCTATTTTCTTCATATATATATATATCATATATCTGCTCTTTTAAATTCGTACTTAAAATATATATGTATACATTGTAATATAAAAATGTATTTATTTTTAGTATACGTAATAGCTCTTAACGTTTCCTCGGATGGGGAATCTCTAACATAAGATAAAAAGATGAGCAGATCACCTGTTGTTCTGTATAAAGAGTGTATAGTTTATTTTTATAAGATTATATATTCTAATAAATACTAGTTACACAAAGTTCAATGACACGTGTCTAATTTTCCTGGCGATTTTGAAGTTTAGTAATCGTCAGTAATGTTTCGTCCACGCTATACATCGAATTAAATGGGTTAGACTACAATTAATGGCGGTTTGAATTCTTGGTTTTCTTTATTTTTCATAGTTAGAGAAATTTTTTTTTAATTATAGAAACAGTCATTAGCCTTAATTAAGTTGACTTTAGTTTAATCAGTAAGTCTTTAATGACGCAGACGCCAGCATCATCACCGCTAATTAAATCACACAAGTGTCTTCATTTCTATTGAATTCAACATAGAGATTATGTTTTGCAAGACACATAACTACTTTAACGGTACACACACCCTTACAGAGCACAGTACGCAAAGAGAACCGCTTACAACAATTAATACATTTTGGATACGCCCTCGTATTTACTGGTTTGTTACGATTAACTATTTAAAAAAAAATCCATTACGTTTTGGCAGTCTGTCACTTCTGAGTTTCTAAGTGAGTATATGTTGTAAAACGTGTTACTGTATAAAGAATACCTGGTAAAATACCATAACTTGTCAAAAGAAAGAAGCAAAATATGGAGCATTTTTATTCTACAGATAATTATTGTACATGTTATAGCCGCTTCAACACAATTACAAACACAATAACAGGATGGCGTTTCCGACCACACTTACCTCCACTTTCTGTACATAAGAATCGATTTGCAAGAAAAATCACCCTCTTACCTTCTGTTTCGCCTCGCCAGCGCACGTACGCTATGCATACGAATCTCACGGTATGTAAGATATTTCCTTCAACTTTTACACACATGGGTGTAAATATATTTTCAAGATGTTATTATATGGATTTTAAACTATTTACATATTTTCATAGACGCAATACAACCAAATTCTGTGAATGTTATATAAATATAAATGCCACATTAAGAAAATTTAAATACCGCAGACCCAGAGATAATTGAATGATACGAACACTTCGTTAATCGGTGTTAGTATGCTCGGAATGACAATACTCACTGTCCTGAAAGTATAAGTCTTAGATAATGTATCGGCTAAATAATGAAAATAAACTCATTGGAGCGATAAGGATGTCCATAGAAGGTGAAGTGCGATGCTCATCAAGTTATAAATTGATCTAACAGACACTGTTTCACCTATGACTATTTATGTTCAGAAGGAGATCTAATGTCTAAAAGGTGTTTATGTTTTATAAACTGACTTAAACTAAAAACTGTTTTGAAACAGCTGTAAACAATTGCAATACCACCGCGTCTGCACATTATTTTAAATATGATTCAAAATGACTTAAACTATAATATATATATATATATATCTATGTATATATATATATATATATATATATATATATATATATATATATAGTATATCACGACGACTAACTTGCCACCTCACTTCCCGTCAGAGCTCTATTCGCCAACACCTCGTGAAACATAACACCCCAAAAACGAGTTTATGATTATGTCAACTGGTGACACGTCCATTCTTGCGGTTTCATGTTGTAGTAATCGCCTCCCCATAATGGAAGCGTTGTTCATTCGCATAAATAAACCTTGCATCAACCATTCTTGTAATGAGGGGGGGGGGCGAAGGTATGTTGAAATGTTGCTGAAATGTTTAAAAGAACGTCTTCTTAGTAGATTCACCTATTTTTATCTTGCTTACTCATTCATCCGCCTGAAGATTACCGATGACGGTCGAAAACGTTCGCCTAAAATACGGGGAGTTCTAACACAGCATGAACGACAACACCAAATGTGCCGTTCGACGACTGACAGAAAAATGTATAAGAAAACGAATAAAAAGAAGCTAGCACCAGTTCAATCAAACGTAGATATATATATATATATATACATATATATATATATATATACATATATATATACATATATATATATACATATATATATACATATATATACATATATATATACATATATATATATATATATATATATATATATATATTAAGCTCTATTCTACTGGATATTAAGTAATATTAGTTTGACGATTGATTGTTGTGTTTACTGAATTTTTAAAAATAAATTGACATACGTCTAATGCATATGTGCAGTATATACATATATATTTATGGGTATAAATATATATATATATATTTATCTTTCTCATATAAATACATATATATATATATACATAATATAAAAAGTAAATGATTACTTTTTAATATATATATATATATATATATATATATATATATATTGATTCATGTCTAGATAACTACAAACTATTTTCGTTTCGTATATCTTAGTTTCGCATTTAATAGAAACTTACTTCTTACGTGAAGAATTGTAGGTAATTAATCTTATCTTATTATTAATTTAAACGATTTATAAATAAATGCTAAACATATTCGACAACCACAACGAGGTATAACAATCTTAATAGTTGCTTGACTGGATGGCTGAGTCTGTGAAACTGGCTTGGAACTGATGAACTTAAAAGAGACCATCTCCGTGTTTAGCTTCGTATGCAAATAACCTAAATATACACATGAAGGTTAATTCATGTAACTTTAGAAAGTAAAATAATACCCCAAATGAATTAGAATGTTTATAAATAAATTATAGAACTTATTAATCATTTTAAGAAATATTACTGAATTAAAATTAATAAATGTCCACACAACTTTTTGGATGTACTATCTCTGAACAAAATAAAATCAAAATGGCTTATTATTGGGTCCAACCACGCGTGAGTTTGCTCTTTTCATTGCTTTTTGTTAGGTTTCACCCAAAAATGGACCACTGTATAGTGTATGTTTTTGTAAAGATACATTAATCCAATAACCTTTTACTCTTTGTGAATTTTTCTGATGATTTTGTAATGTTGCAGAGACGATATTCGCATAGAAAATGTTGTTTAACACAAGACAAATGAAAGGGACTGTAACAAATATATCTCACAGAAATGTTATGTCTTTTGGAAATGTGAAAAAATAAAAATGAAAATAATAAAATAAAAACATGGTTATTGGAATATAATATGACCTGACTAAACACATAACATTATTTAATATATTCGGTATTTACTTGTCCAACAACACTCTTGTAAGCAAAAGTAAGCTTCCTGTGTTATTAGCTCAATTCATAAAATTAGAAAAGAATTATTTCGTAAGTAACAGTCATTCTCTTGCGATTGTGACCTTCCCAAAACCCGGTGTCTGTCTAAGCAAGCCAATATTCGTGATTGTCAGTTAGACGAATGTATACATATATTCCGCCGACGTTCTTTAAATATCTACATCGATTTAACATATATCATTTGACACAATGATGTCTAAGCGCCAACTGTTCGCTAACTACATTCACTTATTAGATAATGTTTTGTTGACATTTAAAAAAAGACCGACCCTACTGTTTATCTTTGAATTTTTCGGTCTGCACGGATTAGTTTTAATCACTTAACTCGAAGAAAGAAAAGACCTTTTCTATTTAAGTGTTTTACCTATCCCTTTCAGAGGCTCAATTTTAAGATGTTACTTGGTCTATAACGCTTAATTTTAAAATAGAATTATCGTCAATCTTTCACGCTTAAGTACGAAATATATATTCGGTGATGTATAAAGCCTACGTGCGAAATATCATTTCGATTGGGAGTTAATTGACGCATCATAACCTTATTCGGTTGTTCAATGAGATAACATTTACGTCTGAGAATTGATTCGAATTGTTTCACTGGTGTAGCATAATGTAGAATACATATTAGTGAAGAAGAAAAGCCGGGGAGCGTGAGAGTAACATAGAGAACGAATGAAAGATACAAGGGAAACAATTCTTATGCATAGAAACGTCCATTTACTAATCTTCGTCGAAGCTTTGTCTCATGACGATCGATTAGGAATATTCGATCGATGAATATTTATAAGATCAGAACACGAATGTCAACGCAAATTGTCTATTAACGCATCGATTTCAAACTATGATTTGTCGAAAGTGTATTATATACCAAGGTTGGCGGTAACGAAAAAAAAAGCACAACGTCACTTTATAAAGATAAAAAGTATTTCTTTATTATATGGTTTTGCATATTTGCAATGTGAAGTTATGAAGTTTATCTTATTCGAACATTTTCGGAACCGGAAAATTAGACCAGTCGTGTCGCATTTCGCGCCATTTCGGTATTTTCTAATGGGTCTTTATTCTTATGTTTTCTAAACTTGTCGCACTCAAACTGAACGCGATTTTCACGGTTTAAGTTTAGCGGTATTTAATCTTCCATTATTTGTGTTTTATTGTTTAACCAAAAGTAAAACCGGGTTTAATAAGACTGGGCTTATGTCAGTGGCTTACCTAGATTACCAAGGGTATTGATGTATGGTTTGAAGGCGCAGGTACGAATATTGGCGGAAATCTGTCGTTGAATATAATCATTATTTTATTTTGAGGCCACAAGACGTCTACATTAAATATGTCGTCAGAAATTGTACCACTTTGTACCATTCAATGGATATATTAATATGAAATATGTTATACACACACAGACACACACACACACACACACATATATATATATATTTCTATATACATATATTTCTGTGTGAGTGTAGGGGAGGTGCATGTGAATTGTTTCTTTCTATATTCTGTTCTTGCACTGTTATTACATTGAGCCATCTTACTCGGATTTCTTACCAGAATTATTCACTTTAACACACACTATATATATATATATATATATGAATATATACAAATATAAATATATATATAAATATATATATATATATATATTTATATATATATATATAATTATAAATATATATATATATATATTATAATTAAGTAGAATAAAGAACTCATGGCAAAGTCAATATGTAATCATGCTCAGAAAACTCAACGTTACAGATATTACTGTGTACATATATAACAGAAATTTGAATAATAACTTTTTTTCAACAAAAAGTATAAATACAGCACCCTATCACTGCGTTACAGGCATAGGTAAACAATTAAATTGTTCAATGATTACAAACACATGAAACTAAAATACAGAAACAATATGTAATAGGGTGGTTATAATAATTAGATTTCAGATTTACATTTTATCTGTTACATGAAACGGTGAATTTGCTATGTTATGTATGTATGTAAAATTCTAAGTTTTCTAAAAACATCAAAAAGGTATTCAATCCTGTATGTCCAATGATACCATTCCGTCGAAAGAAATATACATTGAATATTATTATTGAACATGGATTGTTTTTTTTTTCAGGGAAATAGTAAACCTATTGTAAATTTGGGGTAGACATTTTTGCCAGCCAGCTTATAACGCCTTCCCTCTCTATTGGGCTCTTGAAGGGCTTTTTTGCTAGCATGTTTTGAGTCAAGATGCTGCTGGTAAGGTCCCCTTCAGGCTTGCTTTTTCTTTAAGTGATTCTATGTTTCCCTCCCTTTTTATCATTATCCCTTCTAAAAATCCACACAACAAACGCCTTATTATTTCCTAGAATAACATCAGAAATCTTTGGTCAAACTTTTCTGATGTTCCGCCATTATAGGCAAATCTCCACACATCCTTTATCCTTGTGAAACTAATCTGGATGCTTCTATTGATAGCCACGATCTACATACGGATGGTTATTAGCCTCTAGTCAGCTTAGACTCTTCCACGCCTTTGCATGGTCTTTCTGTTTTTCTACGCATGGATCTCCTCATTGCACGTGTCACCGGCATTAAATTGTATGACTGTATTTTTCTGTTAGAGATTGTCTTTGCGGCACTCCACTTCCTATCTGTGCTTTTTGTTACACACCTCTTCTGAAAATAATTGCTCTGTTGTTGATGCCATATCCAGAAGTATTGATGGTGCATGTCTAATTCATCAGTTAAGCTTCATCTTTGTTTTTGGTGACTTCAATGCTTACCATTCTGGCTGGCTCCCTTAATCTAACCACACCTTGTCATGATATCCATGAACCATTTTTATATGATCTTTTTCTCAGTTCTGTTCCTGACTCATGTGTTATTTTCTATTCTTCTCTATTGTTTTTTTTTCTGATCATGCTGTTGATTATGTTGATGTTTATTTTTTGGTGAAGTATCTTTTATTAGTCATCCCTTTCACTAGGAACTACAGGAAGGCTAATTGTGATATGATTCGCCACTTCCTGCGTGAGGTTCCATAGATGCCTATATTTGTTATGTCTCCGAATGATGCTGCTATGAAGGTTACTGACAGGCTTCCTGTTATAATTGACACCTGCATTCCTCATCGTAAACCAAACTTTATTTTCCTCCATTGTGTTAATATGTGCGTGTTTTCTGCTATTGGCCATCGTAACTATTACTTTAATAAGTATCGTCGAGGTGGTTCTAAGATTTCTAGACAATTTTATAGAAGAGCTAGCAATGCCTGCAAGAAGGCAATCTCTAAGGCAAATGGTTGGCTCTCGTTATTTTTGGACAATCTACTATAGTGTTATTCATAATGTCAAGTCTCTTATTCCTCCTCTTTGTTATGGTCCTCAGATTATTTAATCTTCTGAAGATAAGGCTGATATCTTTTCTTGTAATTTTGGTGAGATTTTTTTCTGTTCATGATTTTGCGGCTGTTATTCCTTATTATCCGTTGAAAACTGATCTGTCCAGTTATTCTGTCATCATCACTATAAAGGTGGATGCTAGAGTTGTTCATAATAGTGACCAGTTTAAGGCTTCTGGTCCTGATTCAATTCCTGTTGTCGTTCTAAAGCGTTGCGCTCCTGAACTTTTTTTCTACCTTCTCTGTTATTCAATCACTGTTTTCCTAAGTGTTGTTCCTCTTTTCGTTCGAAAGTGGTCTCTGTTGTCCTTCTGACCCAAATATGTATCGCCTTTAAGTATTCTCTCTTTCATCAGCAATGTTTAGGAGTGATTAGTCAACGGCAAGCTTGTTCATGTACTGGAAAGTTTGATCATCTTTAGTGGTGCTCAGTATGTCTTTCGTGGTTTTCGTTCAACTGCTGATATTTTTACATTTGTAACCGAACGGATATGTCGGTTTTTCGATAGTTCGGTAGAGGGTGGAGCCATTGCGCTTGACATTTCGAATGCGCTCGACAAAGTGTGGCATTAGTCTCTCCTACATAAACTTCAGCGTTATGGAATTGGTGGTGAGGTACTTAACATTATTAGGTATTTTTCCAAGCGAACCTTGTGAGTTACTTTATGCGTTATATCTACAATCTACATTTCCATCAATGCTGGTGTTTGTCAGGACTCAATTCGAGGCCTTACTCTGTGTCTTCTCTATATAAATGATCTTCCAGAGAATATAATTCAGAAAATTAACATCTATGCTAATGATACCACTCTCTATTCTAATGTTGTATCTCGCCTATCTCCTTCAGATTAGTCGAAATATGCAGCTGATCTAGAAATTGACTTAGATTCAGTTGGGAATGTGTAACGAAATCGCTTGTTTCATTCAATCCTGTTCAGACTCAGTTCGTGTCTTTCTTTTTCTGGGCGTGCCCCTGTTCCTTCCTGGAACGCTCATGGATGACTGTGCCTTTGAGGAGGAATAGACTTTAAAAATGATTGGTGTTTCTCTGTCATCAACTCTTTCTTGGAATGCATACATTAGACTCATTTCTCTCTCTGCTTCTCGTAAAATAGGTTTATCTCTAATTACTCCAAGAACTTATTCACAGCTGAGGCTATTTTCTATCTCTTCAGTCGTCTATCTGACCATGTATGGAGTGCTGTGGTCATATTCGGCTGGTGAATCTCTGACTACGTGTAGGGTTATTGATAAGATGCAGAAACGTATCTGCAATTTGATTGGTTATAATCTTTGTTCTTCTCTGTGCCATCTCTCTCACAAACGTGATATTGCTAGTCCCATTTTTCTATAAACACTATTATGTCATGTATTCTTCAAAATTGTCTGGTCTATTACTTTGATTAATTTGTTCCAGCTCCCTTAGCTCGCTAGACTAGTTGTCTTCATCAAGTCGTTGTTTTCATAGTTCATTGTATATATATATATATATATATATATATATATATATATATATATATATATATATATATATATATATATTACAGAAGATACTTTTAAAGAACTGAACGTTTTTGGAACTTCCTTCCTGCTGACTGTTTTCCTATTAACTTTTGCGTTAGTCTGTTTAAGACGAAGGCCAATAAGCATCGTCTGTTTTTGCAATTATAATATTTCGTTCTTGTTTGCTCGTCACTTCAAGCGGCTTCATGTCTTGTTTAGAGCGATTTCCATACAACAAATACAAAAGTAGGGTAAAAAGTGACAGAATAGCAGTTTTGCTGAGTGAAATGTATATCAAATTATATTCCAGTTCGAATAAAGTAGAAAATTGATCGAATTACGAAACACATAGAAATAACCGAATTGGTCGCACCTTCTGAAAATCTCCAGTCACATAGCTGCAACCTTCTGTGTTTTCTCCCTCGGATGCTTGCGTTGGGAATTCTGTTGTTTCCGCGACTGTACTAACATGCAAAAATTGAAATCTTATATAATGAAATATCTTGCTGCTCATCTCCCCACTTTGGTTGCCCCTATAAATCTAGTCCATTCTAAAGTAGTTTTTCACGCCTTAATTGCAATACGCCGTGTCTTTAATGAGTAAAAGTTATTTTTAAGATTTTCATCAGTTAAACGGTACAAAAGTGATAAGTTGGTTTTCAAGAAAAGGTATAGAAAGAAAACTATTCAAAACATTAATGGAATAAACTGTAAATTATTCAGCATTCAAGTAACTGTACTTATATAAGAAAATATAAACAGCAATCCGTTAATTTACTTCTTTATTGAATAATTCACACATTTTATTACGAAAATGTATAAATATTCACGTTAATAGAATTAGTAAAATGAATGAGCGGTTAAAAAAGCAATAACGACACAAATATAACGTTGCTATATTTACCTGTCCTTTATTAAAAAAACATATATTGGTAATAAGTAACACCCTCTCTGTCTAAAGAACCGTAACCAGATAAGTGTTGCTTTAAAGGTACACTTCACTGTAACCTCCGGCCTTATTCAGGTGCATCTCTTTGAACTCGAAAATATTTCTGTCGAAGACTGGAATCTGGAATTTCCATCCAGATTCCCGAGTTCGACATTCATATTTCAGAGTTCAAAGATATATACTTGAAGAAAGCTGGAGGTTAAAGCGGCCGAAACGTTGTGATGATAACACTTAAGATGAGAAATGTAGTCCGAATAACCAAAATTGTGAAAATAATAAATCCTCATCTAAAAAGAAATATTTACTTTTAATCCTATAAAATAATACCTTCTACTGCAGTGTTTGTGAGTAGAATGTATATACTGTCTAGATACATACTTTACAAAATTATTTTCTAACTACATAAGTTGATGTTAATATTGTAAGCATTAGTTTTAATATAATTCTACCATTTACATGTTTATTATTATCTATAAATGTAATAATAAAAAAACATAACAATGGTTATTATAGATTGTTAAAAGTCCAATTAGAAATGTTCCTGAAATAAATCAGCACACCTTCTCCCTAGCTTCATTTATTCCGTTCATGATATCGTCTCTTCGTACCAATTCTGAAAAATATATTTATTTTCTTTCATAATTAAAATCAATTAAGCCATGGCAATAGCAGTACTATTCTAGTATATAAAACAAAAATGTATTTTTTCTGTCAGTATCGAAACTAACAAAGACATAAAAACTAAAATGATTCTGCGTCAGTATGACCTCGACCAGGTTTTGGTAAACATGTGGATGTAATATTAATTTATTTAGGATGATCAGTGAACAAATTGACTACTGTGGAGTTAGAAATAAATGTGGTTTCTTTTTATAGGAAATCCAAGTGAAATATAGTTTTAAAGACATGTAGGCTAAACTATGGGTGTATGAGTTTCCTGGATTCCTCAATGAACTTGGGAAACACAGATTCACGGTTCCGCTACAATATAATACTTATTGTAAGTATTTATAGTAGTCATTCTTTTTATTTTACTTTCGTCTTTCCTCTCTTATCACAGATGGAACTTGTTTTATTTTTCATTTTCTACTCTCTTTTAAGGACTTTTCCTCCTTTTCAGTTATCGGTCCTTTTTTTCTTTTTCGTCGTTTCTTTTCTCTTCTTTTCTTGTATTTATCCGATACTTTTCTTCTACTTTTTATTATTTTCTTATTATACTTCGATGCCAATATTTCTTGTTTTCACCTTTCTTATTGCTATTATTTTGTGTTATTTTTATTATTATTAGTGGTATTAATAGTAGTATTAGTAATAGTGTATTTCAGTTATAGTGTATATTAATATAACATTTATCATGTCGATTTATTGAATAAGTTTTAATTCTTGTTTCACTTTCATCACAAGGTAAAAGAAAATAGAAATGCATTCATAAGTTAACTTATTGGATGTACTTTTACAAAGAAAAAATAGATTGAAAAAAGAACAACAATCATTTTTACGCAAAACATTTATCTGATCTAATTAAGTTTTTTTTAATGTATAGTTCGTTAACCCGTATTATTTATCACTGTATTATCTGTTCATTGTTATCGACATCCCAGGAATTACCTCCTCTTTAAAAGAGTAGTGTAGCATATGTGTGTTCGTATCATACTATATTTTACGAATTAGGAATAAGGAAGATAAAAATGAGCCTTGCGTTTACATTCAGCAGCCTCGTAACTCTCACTTCCCTTATTTTATCTTTTAGATCTAACATTCCATGAGCGATGTGTCTGACAACGAAGAAAATAATTTATGTTTTCTGGGTCAAAACCTACCTATCTAATACTTGTCGTAATATAGTGTTTGAATTTTAAGTAGATTTGCTTCATCTCTTTACATCAAGTTGTATTATTTCTTTTTCTGTAGCGATTTCCATTAAATCAAATAATCTTCTCATTTTAGGTGTAGCTAGAATGTATGGCTTCATTATCATATACTTCTCTCAAGATTTACATCCTCCTTTAGTGTAGTATATTGTCTGTTGTCTTGGCGAGTATTATCTCCTTATGTTTTGGGGTAGTGTAATATCGGTTCTATTGTCATGGGATCGTCCTCCAAGGAATTACCTCTAATGTTTCGGTGAAAGTATCGTAGATGTTAACTCGTCACATTACCATTACACTTACATTATACAGACTATCAAAAATGTGCGATCAGAGAGATGCATATATTTGCTAGTATATATAACGAATATACATCACATGAGTTTTTCTGTTGAATGATTTGTATGTACACTTTTCATGTGAACCAACTCTCGTTTTCTGACTGTGATCTAAAGCCTCTTTAAGAGACATTCTTAAAAGAATCTATTAACCAGAATACAAAAGACTCTTATATCGTGACAGACTTGCTAACTTCCTTTTTGTTCGTAGCCGACGGCGCTTCTCCTACAGCATTCGTTTCGCTCAATCTGCACTTTTCCAGACGAAACCTTATGAATCCGCATATTTTATTCTTAGACTTTTACAGTTCTTCATACAGTTTGAATTGAAACTTACAGACGAAGACACGCACCTCAGAAGATAATGCTATTAGTGAGTACAGCTTGTGCGACGGTTACTAAAGCCGACTCACGCCTCAGCATGTTGTATTCGCGTTTTATTCTACATCAGTTTAACTAATAGTCTTTATAACGTTATAAAGCAGCATATTAATGTGTGGAACTTAATAATAAACTGTACAATAAAACCAACGGAATGGAAACTAAACAAGGATGGTAGAAAGTCCGAAATATCACGATTTACACGAACAATGAATAATATAAAGCCGTCAACATTTACTTGAAAAAGTAAAGAATACAGTAATGAAAAAAGGGTAATATTGTGGATCAAGGGTGTAAGGGTTTACTTTCGGCAGCCTCGTAACTCCCGCTTCCGTTATTATGTGTTTTAGCTGATGGTGATGATGGTGATAAGTAACTTGAAAAGAGGTACACATTTGAAGCAGATGATCGAGAATAATGGAAGTAATTTACAGCTTATTCGATGTACTAAGGCGTTATATTAAGTTGGAAACATGCAATAATCACTAAATATTGTATTTTAATGCAGAACATAAATTCTCCCCTTTCATATACGCGTTTATATATTGAAATGGTACTACCAAGTTAGTTTAACATACTAATAAGCAGACTTACACACACACACACACACACACACACACACACACACATATATATATATATATATATATATATATATATATATATATATATATATATATATATATTACGTGTAAAATACTGTTCGGATTCATCCAAACAAATATATATATATATATATATATATATATATATATATATATATATATATATATATATATATTGAGTCATCTAAACGATGTTGTAAACGTAGACGTGACGGTCCAATGAAACAGTATATTATACTGAGACGGATTATACTACGATATTACATTGATTAAATGACTTTCTGACTTGGAAGACTTAACTTAAGTTTTCTATGGAATGTCTATCATTAGATCTACACTGCGACCAGCGAAAATAGCTTCCTAATAAAAATGTAATTTACTAATTTCTGTTAACCAATTTCAACAATTGTTTTACAGACATTCTAGAACATAATGATCACATTATTTAATTTATTTACTATTTTTCAATAGTTTGTGCAGTCATTCAGGTTTTTGCGTATTTCAAGGTGGCCAGAGATAATAGCTGTTTTACTATTTTACAACAGTGAGACGTTAAAAATCACTAACTGAGGGCGAAAAAGAATTATAATAAATAGAAACGGCTTAAGGGACCTCATTTAAGTCGTCGTGTGGATACTATAAAATGATTACTGAAAGATTCATACCTCTTACCCAAAGAAGAAACGGCCAGATGCTGGAGAACTAGAGACTGTCCCAACACGGAGTTGAAGAAATATTGGTTGTCAATCCGTAGAAAACCTTAACAACCACGAAAATCAATCTTCACCTCAGCTGGGTGTCGTGATGTACCGACATCAGCAAGGAAACCTACCACAAAACATAAGCGATAAAGGTCCAAAAAGGATTATCTAATCTGATAGGTCCCTCACTATCCACTAAGCTCTAACCTCTGTCACATAGCCACAATGTTGCACTTTTTTGCTTATTTTACAAGTACTTTGATGGAATGTGCTTCAATGAGCTTTCTCTGTAGTGCCCCCTAGACGTGAATACACCCGACGAACACGAGAATCAGCTAAATGTTCCTAATGTTATCAAAATTAATATTTTATTGTCATCAAATTAATAATTAAATATAATATTTAAAATAAGATAAAGAATTATAAAAAAATATAAATAAAGCAAAAACTAAAACAAATAAAAAGATAAAAATAAAATTCAACACGAGTAGGCCTAAATGACGTAAAATCCCCTCACTCCACCTAGAATCGAGGCGAGACTGAAGACGGCGTCTTTTTCCTTACTCTCATATCGCACACAATATTGACACGATAAAACAACTTAAAACACATATGCATACATTAATCTGCCGTAAAGATGTGCCACGGAAAGTTGAAAACCTTTTCTTGTCTCCATCCACGACGTGAGTTTATCTGACTCGATTTTAAATGGTCTCAACTGTGACCACGGAACCTTCAATTCTTAAATTTTGAATTTCGTTTTCTTTTTACTCCTAACATATTTCATTCCAATTATGACATAAGGGAAGGACCAGCTTTTGATTATGCCGTATGAGATATCAGTTTCTAACAGGTGTGATCGATAACATCGACATGCTAGTGTCGCAGATAATGTACATATGTGTATAAATAAAATAATCATATGCATATTTTTTCATTAAATACGATAGACAAGTTATGTGTACATAATTTGGTACTGATCCGTTCTGATATCTTAATGCATTTTTTTATTGTTTTCAGCAAGAACTGGCCAATACAAAGAAGTATCGTCCCATGAATATATTATCACCATAACTTTTACTGATAACCACTCATGATGATGTATACTGACGGATCAGGAAGTACTCAAGTAAAAAACAAATGAAGCGGATACATCAGCCAGTGCTCTCTAGAAACAGGAAAACACATTATGAAAGTGGAACGGATCAGGACAAAAGTATGTAGACATAAGTTGTCTATCATATTTGATGAAATATCTCGAAAGGAAGGACTAGTGCTTAAAAATACACGCACACATACATATATATGTGTATATCTATATATATACATATATATATACATATACATATATATATATATATATATATATATATATATATATATATTAATAAAATAAAATTGTTATAAGCTCGAATAAAATTAAAAGATTATCATAGATATAAGCATTGACCAAAAAATACAATACGCTTAGCTAATACGTCGTGGTTAATTCTCTGTATAGAGGGTTAGAATAAAATATGTTTACTGATTTTTTATTAAGTCTCGTCGTTATGAAGACAAATTATGAAAACATCTCATTATATTAATTCACAATTGTATTATTTGGTCAGTTAGGTTTTTTCATTTACATGATTTAGATTTCCGCTTTTCCGCCTCCCTCTGCGTATTTACCTATATATCTATCTATCTATCTATCTATCTCTCTCTCTCTATATATATATATATATATATATATATATATATATATATAAATATATGTATACAAATATATATATATATATATATAAATATATGTATACAAATATATATATATATATATATATACATATATAGAGAGAGAGGGAGAGAGAGAGAAATAGAGAGAGAGAGAGGGAGATATTACATTGAATAAGATACATTGATATATCGATCTGCTATCAACATATCGGAAATTTATTCTGATCGACTAAAGTATCAGCAATTAACCCCGCATGTGTTTTCCTCATAAAAAGTGACTTTATTATCCATACATTGTAGAAACCGGTACTATCGAAGGCTAATCCATATATATGATTGTATGCTATTATATGTAAAGAATATGATATCTTTGTACACCCATATATATATATATATATATATATATATATATATATATATATATATATATATATATATATATATATAGTTCGGCAGCAAGTAACTTTTATGCAAGCGTCATCAAGGACCACGGAGTTTTCTCACTTCACGATCTTACTTGTCGATTTCTCGACGCGGTGAACGATTCCTCGGTTTTAAGGTGTTAATTGGTGGAGTATGGCACCTAACGTTGTGTTGTGGGCCATTCCTCCAGCGTGTTCGGTGTATTGCCCGTCTTCAGGAGGCTGTGTCGTTTTTGTACTTAATACTTGTTGTTATATATATAAATATATATATGTGTATATATATATATAATTGATGTTAATAAATGTGTTATTTGATTTTGATTAAGTCAAACACAAAAAGTGTATCTATCGAAAATCTATGTGTATTTTCTTTAGTTATGTTTATACTTGCACGAAGAGTTTCTATTAAAGAGAGACATATTGGCTGATCGTTCAGAGCAACTCTGTTTTCCCTTACAAATACTGAGATTGAAATTATGTTTGAACGTTGAGTGTGTGAAGGAGGAGGTTGCAAGCGGACAGGCAAGAGCATTGCGGACATACGAGGACAATTTGATAAACGTGACTACATTCAGATTTCTTCTAAGCTGTCGTATAAAAAAAGAGAATATTTACACATTTTCAAACAAAATAATCCAAATAGAATAATTTTCTATTCAATTATGTATGTATCTTGGTGAACTTATTATAGCTTCATAAGAAATCCGAATAGAATCATGAATTTTTTTTTTCGAAAAATTAAAAAAGTCGCTCTATATTAAAAAGTATTGATAATATTGAGATGCATCTATTTGATTTTAGCGATAGAAGTGATCATTCCATCATGAACCATACCAACCAAACGACGGACATAGTCTTTTATAGATATAATCGTGGCTTGATTACTCGGAGATTTCAAACTCCGTAAAACTGACAATTTGTTTTATACAAATGATAAAAGCATTGAAAATCAGATGTATACATTCGGTTTGTCCTTTTTAAACTAAAGTGTGAGAGATATAAGAAAGCTAAATGAAATGTGAGCACTTGTGTTCACCATTGAGATCAGGTTTGGTTGTGTTAATCAGGAAAACGCGACCTGCTATACACCAACATTCTCCAGTCGGAAGATAAAAATTACCAGGGATGACTGCCGTTTATAAGATCAAAAAGAAACCATACGTTATAGATGGCACGGTGGCGAAGTCGTTAACGAAGCAGACTGAGGACATAGGTGTGACGGGTTCGAATCCAGTTCCTTCAAGTGTCTAACCTTGCTAACAAGACTCTAGAATAAGAAAGTGTTAAGCAAAAGGTCACACAATGTCAGTTTAATGTTAGTCGTATACGTGCTTATTGAAAGGGTGCATTCTGGAAAGGTAACACATGGCTGTTAATTGAAATATAAGGATTTCTCCGTAGAGACGCTTCAAGTAACAGGCAATAAACAAAGAGGGTAATAGAAAACACACATTTCGACAAGAAAGGATCAGCCAAGATATTATACAGTTTCAAGGCTGACAAAATCACGCCATGCATTCCACCGGCTCGTATGAAGAAAAGACGGACTTGATAAATTCAGTTAATGAAAAACAAATAAACACAAAAAACAGTTAGCAATATTACCATTTCTGCGTGCTCTATTTTTTTACATTAAACGTGTTAAAGTCCTAATTAAGATTGTTGATAAAGCTACTTGAGTGCCTGATGCTGACAGACACTTTGCACGCAGTTTCGATCTTTTTCTGAGAACTTGCACTGAACAGTGCACATCTACTGTTCTATATTTTTGCGAACCTCCCATCACACGATATCTCCTTTAAATGAAATATAAGTGCAGAGAGACCAGAAATGGTGTTTGCATCACTTGTATTCTTTATAATGATCGCCGTGATATTTCCCCGATTGTCAGAAACCAATTTTTTTTTATTCGAACAAGACGGCGCTAAGAACGAAATGTGTCAAACTACAACCGATCGCTGTCAGGAAACACTCCCGTCGTCTTGCTTTAGAGTAGACACACGGCCCGTGATACGCATACTGGTTCCGAGCTGTTCCACATAAAACTAAGTATATGGGCTTCTCGTGGAGGCGAACTTGTAGTGCATACTCATAGGGCGTTAAACCATCCACTAACAACGACAGCGGCAACATGACTGTGTTCTGGTTAGTTAGAACATGAAAAAAAAGCTTACAACTAAATTCTGACGGGAAACTGCTTAAAATATGCTTTCGCCGAGTGCCTCCGCTTCATCTTTTTGTACACTAACGAGCCATTTCTAGCAAGCTGGTTATAGGCGATCACGCCTTTTTATCACTGCCACCATTTAGTAGGTTGTCCCGACGGACCCGCTTATTATCACCCTGAGAATCGACGTTGTCGCCTTTTATGTATTTAGACATCTGGTACCTGACCGTCGCAACATTTAAAGAACTGCTGCAAAGTCTTCAAGAAACTCCCCTGAATATTCCCAGCTTTTACTGCGATGACACTGATGTTTACAGATGAATAAGCAGGTCTTTGATAAAGGTTGACATTGTCAATCGCGACGACTTACCTATCCTCGATCTGTCGTTATTTAAACGTAATTGTAGCCGACATTAACACGTAACTCGCACGGCAACTGATAGGTCTGAACTTTCTGCCTAACGTTTCGCCTTAAACTCCAATTGGTACTCCGCAAACCACTCTCTTTCACATTTCTCATTTAAGAATAAAGACACATTTGATAACCTGACAACCACCCTATCTCAGATCCAGGACATAATAAAAAAATATTGACACACCCAAAGGATGTGGGACTGATCGTATACCAGTAGTAGTAATAAAAAATGCTATGCTTAACTGGTTCTTGCCCTCTGCAAACTCTACAACTAATGCCTTGTCAAATGTTGTGTCCTTGATAATTTGACAATTCCATCTATTGACAAATCTTGGAGATAGTACTAACTCTCAAACTTATCGCCCCATCAGTCTATCTCTCTCGTCGCCAAACTCTGAATTCTTTATAAATCTAGCGATAGACCGTCACCTCGTAAATTGCTAAACTTCTTTCTGACCATCACTATGGATTTAGGCAAGCAAACTCTACTGTAGATATCATTACGTTCATCTCTTAACGCATATACTATACACTAGACAAGGCAGGTGAAGCAAGAGCAGTAGTGCTAATTATTTACAAGGCGTTTGACAGGTTTATACTGGTTTCAGCATAAAACGCTTCTCATAAAAATTAATTCATATTGTATTACTGGGCAAATATGTGATATAATTAAATACGTTTTATCAAACAGATTGTCCTCGATTGCCGTTCATTCAAACAACATGACAGAAATGTAGATTTACCCCACGGATCGATCCTTAAATCTGAATCATTCCTGATTTTCATAAACGATTTCCACGTGTGTGAAATGGATATATTTGCTGACAACACCACACTCTACCCTCGTAATGTAGATAAAACGGGCGCGCATATTCCCGAGACAATGGCTGAATCGATAGAAGCGACGTCTAGTCTTTAGTTAAATAGGGTCATAAATGGATTGTAACATTTAATGCTGCGAAGACAAGGCTTTTTTCTTCCAACAACTACAAGAAACTTCTTCAACCATCGATTGCTATGACACATACAACCCTGCCTGAGAATCCAACATTAACATTCCTATGCCTAACATTTACATGTACATGAATTGGAACAAATACATTGAATACATTGCCAAGTCTGCTGCAAAGAAAGTGGACTCCCTCTACCAAGCTAGAAGACTTCTCACACCTGAGACTATCCTATATCTATACGACGCCACCACCCGCTCATGCATGGAATATTGTTTTCACATCTGGACTAGTGCCCCATCCACTAGTCTGTGCCTCTTAGACAAGGCCCCAAAAGAGTCTTTAATCGAATAGACACCTCAGTACCCACCAGATCCCAGCCTTAGTGGACCTCCACCGCCGTAATGTTTCATCCTTGTTCTTGTTTTATAAGTACTTTATGGTATGTGCTCCCATGACGTACCCCCTCGACGTAAATAGACTCTACCAACCCGACAATTAGCTAAACCATATCCATTCACTGTGAAGGTCCTCACATGCCCAATAGCCTTCTACTGTAATAGCTTCTTTCCTCGAGCTACCGGCCTTTGGAACTCCCTCCGTGCTCCCTATTTTTCCGACTGTACCGACATGAAGAAATTTGAAATAAATGTGAGCAGACATTTCGCTGCACAACTCCCAATTTATGATGACCTTAATTCTCAGTAGCCCCTTACGTCTACAGTGGCAACTTGCCTTGTTTTGGTGAACTAAGTTAAGAAAAATTGTCTAACATGAAAAACCGGCTCAATAAATCTTCCACTTGAACAACTGCTTCTCTATTCCGAAGTATTTATTCTCTACGTAGTGCGCCATGTGACCAGTTAAATTTCGACTGTAACGGACTGAGTGGTTTAATTCGACACACAGAAACGACCGTGTAGATATCGATTTTGACGACATAGGATTCGATAACGCAATTGGCATACTCTGAGATCAACACCCGACTGCATATTGCCGACCTATACATACTTCAACTTGTGCCAGTGAGAATCTGCTGTAGAGTATTCTACGTGAAGCATCTGAACCTGATTTCATCCGCGTGACTTTTAATTTTTCCGCCAATAAGAGGGGTCTGACCTCATAGAGATGAGGATGAGGAGACACGCAATACCTAGAACGCGATCTGGACGAAGACCAGTGTTGAACGTCTTAGATTAAGACCGTCTGGCTTGTTACAAATGTGCATGTTCGCATCACAGGGGAACATGTCTTGTCGTATTTTATCCTTGTGCACCTAGTCTTTGACGATTGACACTGGTTTCAGAGTGTTCCGTTTCCGCAGATTCCGTTGAGAAGTAAGTTGATGTTGATTAACTCCACACCCTAATCCCTCAGAAGAGGCGCTGGTAGATTACATACGTAATTCTCTCATCGATGTCGTCCAATACGCTATAGAAACAGTTGGTCTCGACAGAATAGATGACAAACGGTCTGCTGGCGTGACTTTTTTTTCTGTTTTCAAAAGGTAAGTCGCTAAAATCGGATGCGTGTTCTGTTGATACTTTAGCACCACTACTAATAGGGGAATCGGTGACAAACCGTTGTCATGTAGCAGCGTCGGATAGCAACTGTAAGCGATCAAAATACGCCTGCTATTTTTGCAGAGTTATGTTCCAAACAATCACCGAGGAGACGAGTGGAGCGATTAGCCCCGCCACACGATACTTTCTTTATGATAAGCCACATAAGGAACTACTATGAATTGACTTATATCTCTAAGCGCTTCTGGGTCCCTATTATTTGAAGGAACTCGTCGACCCTGCTCTCGATCTACTAAAATAGCAGAACATTCCATGCACATTTCTGTTCTGAATATAGGCTTTTTAAAAATATGGCAGTTGAAACATACTATTATAAATCTTATGTCAACGAAATAAAAGTTTACATGAACTTTTATGTATAAATCACATAATCATCGAATGTAAAATATTTTATCATGTATTTATTGAATATATCTTTTCCCTTTTGCATTTATATTGTGGATATGAACGTGTGTGACTGTGATACTTCGTGAGTATGTGTTTTTCTAGTAAAACTTCTATCGCTATCGAAAGTGTGTGTGTAGAAATGAATTTATATGAAAGGGGTGCGCGTACATTTGGGTGCATATCCGGGTGTATGTGTGTTAACCATTCATTATTATTGTACATTTTTCCGGTTTAAATCTTGTATACCCTGAACTGTATTCATAAGTATGCTCAAATGATGACATGGCACGTTCATGCATGTATATGCGTATGTGTGCGAGGGTTATTGTTGTGTATGTGTTTGCGTGCTACACTGCTTTCGTTCCCAAACCGTGTGTGCATTCTCACATATTCCCTCGGACAGATACGCATTGGCAGGCAAAATCATCCTTCAATGTTGGAAGACATATATCGTTAAATATGGATTATCCGCCTTCGCACTCTCTCTCTACTCTCTCTCTCTAGTCTCTCTCTCTCTCTCTCTTTGGTTACTAAAGGGTCACCGTTCTATCAAGGTCCAATGGTAATGAAAGACAAGGGTTTACGATGACGCGACAACGAGTGGATATGAATCAACCGGTGGATTAAGCAGAATATTTCTTGTGATTAATTGTATGTTGAGAAAAACGGCTCAACAAGTATTATTTTACATTGGATTTAGAGACAGCTATGCTGTACTCAGCTGCGAAGCGTCTTCACAGTAGTTTGTTCCACAGATTGGGCGTTTACAGAAGTCTGCAGTACAGAGAGAGACAACGGAAATGTATCTGCTGTGCTTGTAGTCAGGCGTAGTCTTACTGCGAATGTTTTACAGCGTTGACAACAAATGTAAGCTCAGTTGAGCACTTACTATGAATATAAGGATACAATATGGCGAGACACCAACATATGTTCTGTGTGAAATGTGCTGAAGGGAAGAGAAGAGATCCCCTCACTAGATTGTACTCTCTCATAGACAGAACGGAAAATACTTACTATATCGTCTTCATTCTAAATATATAGTATTTGTAATAACCATGAATATTTTGTGTTGTCGATAAAGTGCATACCTAGTTATTGTTTCGCGGTTTTGAAAGAAAAAATAAACAAAAAAGGTGTGTCAATTAATTCGGTTAATTCTGTTACAAGAACATAACAGAATATTTCTCCTTTTAAAACGATGAATATAAATAGAAATAACGGTTCATCTCATCTCTCATGCACGCATTAACATCATATTTTCCCATGAGTTTTCGTTATTTGATTTATAATTCATTATTACTCAAGCATTAACTTCTTTGATAACATAAATGGGAGAAACTTTTTTCTGAACGTTCTTATACTTAGCAATAAAATACTATTGATGATGTACTATTCTTATATTATTCATAACTTTATATATATATATATATATATATATATATATATATATATATGTATATATATTTATTTATTATTAAATATTAATTATGTATTACCAACAGACGTCAATGTGTCCTGCCTACGCTATCATCAGTGTGGGGAGTTAATTTTAGACGGTTGGCGGACACGAACTCCAAACACAAACCGCCACTAGTTCGCAGTCAAGCGTATTACTCGTCGGGCACCGTCAATTAGCTTGGAATTGTACTTTGTAAATGCCAAGTCGGCGCATATATATATATATATATATATATATATATATATATATATATATATATATATATATATGTATGCATATATACACCATTATAACACTAGTGTATAGACTCAACCAAAAATACGAGTAAAAACATTCATCACTCGTGTTTCAACTAATATTCACAAAAAAATCATGGAATTACATCACTAAATTTTGATGAATACACTATTACTATCTGACAACCTAAAAACACCTACACATATGATTTATTTCCGAATTTATTTCAGGTGGCGAGGGCTGTCTAATTTGTAATTTTCTGTTTCGCTTTCTTTCACCACTTGAAATGTCATTGTTCGAATTCTAAATAAAGACTTATTTTTACTCGCTAGCTTCTGTGTTACGGGAGAGATTTATATTTATTTATTTAAAATAAATACACATTGACTTTTATTATCATACGAAGGATGAGTACGTTTCTGATTATGTAAATATTGCGTGCAGTTGTCTTGGATTTCTTTTTACCACTGGGCATTAGAAATTGCCAGTGGAGTTTTGTTAGGAATTCATCAAATCTGATTTACGTTAAACTCGTTGGGATAGAGCAACCTTTTTAAAGCTGATCAATTTCTTATAAGGCAGAAATAGTTTTACAAATCAATTTGTTTCATTATTACTTTTTTTTAAATTATGATTTTTTAAAACAATTTCTTTATCTACAAACGTATCAGAATAAAAACATCTTAATTACTAGCGTTAATCTTATATTTCAAATGACATATGCGTATGTAAATCATGTCTTTATATACTAACGAATACATCTCGCACATTATGATAAGTTTATTGTACACGTTCCGTCAGAAATTACTAGTAAGGGTATGATTCGTCAGTGCTTGCACTAATATACATATAAAATAAAATTACGTTGATTATTTTTTATAGATAACTTATTATTATCTGTCAACTAAAAAAACGCCTATATTCCCAGTAGAGAGTTAGTGACCGAATTTATTGCCGGCTACGGCCGCTTTCTTATTTTACATATTCTTTATCGATTTTCTCATCACTGTAAATGGTTTCGTCCGGAGTCTATAAAGAGGCTTGTTTCTACTCGCTAACTTTTGTGTGACAGGATGTATTTATATTTACTTTTAAACGAAAAATAAATATTTGTCTTAATTATACAGTTGGGGATAAGGCCATTTCTGTAAATGTCATCATTGCGGGCAATTGTCTTAGATTTCTATTTACAATGATCATTAGAAATGTTCCCAGAAGGGGGATGTGATTTATGCAATGCTGCAGTAGTATGAACTCCTTTGTTATAAAGACACCATTTGAAATAGTCATGAGGCAGAAGTAGGTCCACACTGTGTAAGTAATACTTTTATGCGTGAGAATAGATACGGCAGTGGAGTAGAGTTACATAATACTTTGATGTGGCTACTCATCGGTCTAGGTGCATGTTATATACAATAAAATAAAATAAAATTAAACTGTTGTGAAAACTAAAGCAAAACAGACGTTAACATGTTTCTCGTTTCATTATTAACTAAATACATCGTTAAACGTATAAGAATACAAACACAATGCTTGCCACTTCACATCAGCGTTGTAAACAAGCTGCCCTAAACTGTTTTATAAGTTAACCCGGACGGCAGGCTATAACGAACCGTTGTAAATATATCTGCTTTTAATGATACATTACCATTCCTATTTTAGAATCTTTACGATAGAAAAATGCCTAGAATTAAAACCTGACTGCAGAAGAGAGTATTCCGTCCGACATGTGTGTACTGCGTCTCTCGCCGACTGCCTTACGTGACTGCCTATTTTAAATGACACTGCAGTTAATCACGTTCAACCAACTAAAGCTGAACATCTCATAGTCACAACGTTATTGAGTAATTTTAACACCGGCAATAAAACAAAAGAGGCAGGTGGTAATTTCTTACTGGAATAAGAGATATTGAGACTAAGTATGTATGTTCAAATGTAGATACTTTTAGAGAAAAATAATAACGAACGGAATTTATTTGTAAAACTGAAGGGAACTATGATGTGTAAAAAAATGTAAGCGGTCGTGCCTATTGAGTGGGTGAGGCCTTCGGGAGAGGGGATATGATACCCAACGGAGCCAGGTTGGACGAGGTCATTCTCTGTTGAGGGAAGAGAGGTAATGCAAACACCTATATCTATGTTCTGCCTTTTTCTCATTTGCGCGACTGATCTGAGCTGTCGACGGTGCCGCCACCGCCTGTGCCGTCGCTATTGGACAAACTGTGACGATGCTGAAGAAACTTCAACACAAAGGAGTTCTTTCGGAGTCACGAGTCAACCCCTCAACGAGACGGCGTCAATTGTACAACTTTGCTTTATCCAGGGACTCATTTTTTTACCAGACCCTGTTGGGTGGGTCGCTGGAGGAGCAATTCTTTAGCAAGACTATTCCCTTTTCCGACTACGGCCTCGGACCCCTTAAAGGTACATCCGGGTTATATTATATTCTAAGAAAGCTGTTCACATTGCTAAAAGAAATCATTTCACATTACTGATAAACATTTTTTTATGAATTACCAAACATGCCCATCATAGTTTCGTTCAGTTTTACAAACATTTATTTCGTTATTATTCTTCTCAAACATCACTTACTCTAAAATAAACGTTTCTACATATGAACTACTCAAAGGCTTACGGAAATGTCCTTATTCTTATATACGTACTACCTTTCTACCGAACCGAACACACCTAACACGTTATTGAAACATATAACTGCCTCTGTTCAGTCCAGCATCGCGTGCAGTTTTTTTCAGATTTCTCGTTACCATTACGCATTTTTTATACATCCAGTAGAGTTATGTTTGTAATTTAGTAATTCTGTTTCATTGTGAATTCCTTGTAATATAGCCACTCTCTTAAAGCGGAACCATATTCATATGAGGCATAAGTAGGTCGACACTGATTAAATAGTAGTATTATGGGATAGAATAGGTATGTTTCATGCTATTTCTGCTGGCCACTTACCAGCCCATTAACATGTAAATACAATAAACTCACACCAACGGTTTGTAAAAACTAAAGAAACAAATATTAACATGTTTCTTGTTTCCTCATCAAGTATGTATTCTTTAATAAGGGTATGAATAAAATGACTGTCACCTGACATCAATGTTGGAAAAAAACTGCTCGAACAGGTTTTATAGACAAACCAGCACGACAACGTTACATCGTACTGTTTCATATACGTAGCTTCGTAAGGCTACATAAACATTCGTTTTAGATTCCTTAGAATATAAAAAAGAGACATGGTGGCAATTGCGATCGTGTAAGTAAAATCTTCATAATTAAAAATACTATTCAAACTAGAAAAGAATATTCGACACGCAACTGGTTTAATTAGTGCGTTGCACCTCCTGCCTTACTAACTAACTGTTTGAAATCATATCTCTGACACTTTACACTTAATCTAGTTCTACCTACCAAAGCTAGATATATTATAGTCATTTTGTATCACGTAATTAAATGGCACACTTTGCACGAATATGAATTGGGTAATTAAGTGATAATATATCGGAAACGGGGAAAATGATTATGAAGTAGATGTAATAGTCTAGTGAGGCGATTATTACATTTTACATATATTAGTATCAAGTAAAAAAATATATTTATTTTTAATATGACAAGGCGTATATATAACACATGAAGAATATCTCTTACTTATGGAACATCTAATTTAATGGGAGAATAAATAAACAGGCTGGGTTCTAAAGCATTGGTTGTAAACTAATGAAGAAGAAAAGTGAATATTGAATGACACCAGCTTTACTCCTATAAACGCTTAATTGCTTCCACATATTCTCTTCTTAACGTAGGACTTACGCAATGCCAAATTAGAAAAATCAGTTTAGGAGTTTGAAACCCTTGCTTCTCTTCAGCACTTACGAGGTTTACCATTGTATCTTCAGACAAAAAGAACGGCAGAAACACAGTTTGACTACAGTCTCAGACTTATCGCAATTCTATAGAAAAAAGAGGATACATCTTTCCAATAGGGATTCGAAAATCTATGAATTATTTATCTAGAATATATGCATAAACGAAGAGAGGTAACATAATCGAAGTACTACTATATATATATATATATATATATATATATATATATATGTATGTATTTTCCGCTTTTCTGTCTTATTCTCTTACTGATGAAAAGTCTATTATATCATGCCAAGCTTTGTGCGATTGTCGATTGCCCAGCATTTGCAGGCACTCTTGCAGAATTTGCCGACCATATCCTTTGGCCGTTATAAAAAAATGTGAGAGAGGGTAGATGAGACAACGAGAGAGCGAAAGAATGAGAGAAAATGAGGAAGTAAACGAACGATAGAAAATAATCGAGCGATAGGGAACAAGAATATTTCACAAACTGAAAACTGTTTATCGAATAAAAATTATTGAACCGTAAATATACTTGGCTATCGAAGTTAGAAGTGATCTCGAGGTAAGAAATGGTTTTCTATCTGTCGTCTTCACTTCAAGTCGAAAGAGTACTCAGCGAACAGTCGTCTTTCGAATTAGTTTGGTGGTGAGACGTACTAGCAGCTGTAAGTAATGGAAGATTCATATGTAAAGATCTTTAAATATTAATATCCATTACCCGCGGCTTTTTATTGGGGTTTTGGTGGACATTTTGTCTCAACGAAAAGTTGTTATGGGGACACGTTTAAAATATAATTTAAGGAAAGGAAAATGCGAAAGCTAGCAGATAAGACGAAAAAAAGCAAAAAAGGAAGACGACAATGTAATAGATGAATAAAGGGAAAAGGGCCGTAAAAAATGAATGCGAAAACAGGAGAGTTAATCATCTTGCTGTTTGAATGTAACATCAGTTTTTTGCTGCAAACTAAGTTTTACTTCGGATTAAACACATAGTGAATTCATTCGTAAATATACAACCAAAGAGAACACCTCCCACACACCGAGCAAACAGTTTTAACTTAACAAACCTCTTCTTGTGTATCCCCTTTCTTTCTCTTTGTTTCCCAATACATGTGTTCCGAAAAAAAGGACAGCAAGAACTTCCATATATGACGTTGAGAGGTGACCCCTAGTTGACAGTTTTTGAAATAATAAAATAAAATAATATTATTTTTAGCTCGCCATTGTCAAGACCTCTGTTCTCACTTCATATAAGGCTTTAAGAAGGGAATCGTTTCCGGAATATTTTTACACACTATACCGAAATAATCAAAACAAAAACTGAATCAGGGATTTACTTTACTTTGCTTCTAAAATCGTCAAATAAATTCGGCACGAAATTGTAAGTTGCACGTTTACTTATTTAGTATTTTTTCCTTATAAGCTTTTTATTTACAATTATCATTATATTAATTTACAACTTATGCGCTTATGCTTTTCTGTTGACTGATTACACCTATATACACATACACTCATATATACACACATATTTATATATACGACATGTATCACATGTTATGTGAACACAGAATCAAGTTCCCATTCGTAGGTTCTATAGGAGCTAATATAAATTATTACATAAATTATTTTATTTAAAAATTATACATTACAAAGTCTGATATCAAATTTTCTGATTAGACAAATAGAAATTTTAAAAACCCTATGGTCACTATTTTAACTATTGCCTAAATTACACGTTTATCCCGTGGCGATGTATAGGGAATGTACAAATGTCAGTATACACTGCGTTTTAGCGGCACGCACCTGCGTAAAAATTCGGAAAGCATAAGTCTTAAGAGAAAGTAAAACGCTATCGCCGCATCCAAGGTAAAAAAAGGCGATCAGACCCCATTATTACGTGTGTTAAACGCTGCTAAAATTTGAATACGTCTACAATGAGCTAACATTCAAATATATAAAGTGTCTATCATCTCAGAGGCGTAGATGTACCCTCACTTTCACCGTAAAACAGAAACATATTTCCCAGAAGACCTACCTGAAAGACGAGTCGTATAAACACACTATAAACAAAAATAGGGATCCTTTTTATAATTGAAGCAAAAAACATTGAATAAACCCCCCATCTTCTTACTTCAACAAAAATTAAGAACAAAGCGCTTTTAAAACAACGGAATTTCTGTTATGTGAGAACAAGTAAAAATAACGACATCCAAGCCGAACCGGTAACTTTTACTTAGACCCTTTATTTCCGGTAGATTTGATAGCAGAAGTGGGCTGACGAATCTGCTTGCGTTTACCGCATGGCTGTTACTCTAAATTCAAAATTACCAGATCGTTGAGACTCCGGTTCCCCAAACAGACACTGTGATGTATATTGAATATTGTTGAATTATATACTTGCAGAGTTAAAGGTCACTTCTCAACTAGGTTGTAATCCTTCAACCAAAGGTAAGTATTGTCTCTTACACTGAAGATTTCGTAAGCATGAAACACATGTATCTGTATGGAATATTTATTTAAAACATATTATTATCACCCCTTCAACAATGATTGGGCCTCTAAGATAATTTATAATAAGCTGCTAATTTTTGCGTAATGCGATGTTCCGGCCTCTGCTGTTTAACACTATATGAGTAAGCTTAACGTATATGCCCGCTGATTCGACTCTCTTCTTTCTCACTTTAATTGATGGTAGCTTAAGGAATTCAATACCAGGCTGCAGTGCCAAAGGTGACTTTACAATATGGTTCGAATCCTACGACAGGCAGTAAATATCATCTCCTACACTGAAGGTAGCGTTAGTATGAAACTCATGAGTCTATAAGTAAAAATAATGAAATATTTATATACAACATAGTGTATATATAGAAATATACCTTCGATATTAAAATAACCGTTGTTGCAAAAAATACATTGCATCTGTCGCACACACACACACACACACACATATATATATATATATATATATATATATATATATATATATGAAATTAAAAGTATACTTTTAGAGGATAGAACCTATAGTAAAATGGTTTAAGCTCAGTACACGAGATAGAGCAATTATAAAGATAAATGAAAGAAGAGGGATAAACATGTACGAATGACAAATCTATTTCAACTTCGATTGTTCAATGCAAGGTATACTCGGTAAAAATGTTTATTCTTCTTTCCTTAAGCGAAGGCTTTTCAAAGATTAAAATCTTATCATCAGAGGAATTACATAGATTGATAAGTTGGCAGTGGAAAAGCCAAAATTCAAAATTTGAAAAAATATAAAGTAATGGAGAGTAAGAGTATGCGTGTAAAAAAAAATTAGAGTCTGTCCAGTTGGTGAATGTCCGTTGATAAGATGTCCGGTGAAAAGAGATTTAAAGGTGGAAAAAAGGGATTTCGTGAAGGCGGCGTTGAAAACGTTCAAAATAAAGTAAATCCAATAGAAACTTATTCGGATGTCATCTTGAGAATCAGGGCTATTTATAAAAGTACTTCCGTGGACCGAGAATGAAAGTGTTTTTTCAGAAGTTGAGTTTTAAATGTGTATATTAAACGCAGGCAGTCCGGAATTTAAGTAGTGACTTCGATTGAGTCTAAGAAAAGCGAGAGCTCTTGTTGGAGACAAGACCAAGTAAAGCAGTGGGGAAGGGGTAAAGATAAAAGATAAAGGAGGTTGGTGATAGGGTTTCTTAAATGAACTATGGCTGATGATGGGAGAAGTGAAGAGGGAAGCGATTGTTTGGTCACTGCTCATTGCTAGTAAGCAATGAACCGGTGCGAGTTGGGGGGTGTTATAAGCTAAAAACAGAAGTTATTTTTTTTAAATGGCCATAATATACACAACGAAAAAATAAAATGTATGATAATTTTAAATAAATATAAACATCGCAATATTGTCAGAAGAATACGCTTGTGTCTTCACTCAAATTCGAGTAAATAGCTATAGCTCCTCTGATGGGAGCGTTGAGCGGTTGACAAAGTTCGTGGAGGTTAGAGGATAGGGTAGTAGATGCGAATCAAGGAAAGACCATAACGCCACTGACCATAAATATGTTACTGGACGTAATTACTGTAATCCCTTTATTGCCACTCGAAACTGTGACCACCCATCCTCCAAAGCTTATATTCTCAATTTTTTTTGTTCTTATTGTTAAACGGTCATGTCTACATCTGACACTCATACCGTGTACGTGGTATTTATCTACCTCCCACAGCGGTAAGATATGACACAAGGTCGGGAAAGTGGGATTTGAAAAGCCAGCGCCCGAGAATTTGAGCACTCTGGCCTACAAACATGCCTTGGCAGCCCCGTCGGCATTCCCCGATAGGGGCGCTTCAGGTGATTTGCAATAAACTAACCCCTTCTGAAAAGGGTGAGAAGGCAAAGCCTGAGAGGGTGGACCTCCTAGAAATGTAGGTAAATAAGTCCATCTTACTAACATGGTATTTGGGTAATTTTAATTCATTAGCTTGAAAGTACCAGGGTAAAAATGTTGGTAACATAGAAACAACGAACTAATGATTACATTTACGAATAATGGAGATTATGTATATGTCTGTCTGTATGTCGGACTGTCTGTCTGCACGAAGCCAAAACTATATTATTAGTTTTGCTCGCTCTCTTTTTATATCTACTTATCAGCCGCTATATATACCCGTTTAAAAATCCCCCCCAAATCACGCGCTTTTCAAATTGTCATAATTAATTTGTTTTAAAGCTTCTAATAAATTAATATTCACAAATATACACTCATGTTTTTTTCCGATTTCCAGATGTACTTCAAATATTTTCTTCGATAATACTCTTGATAAAAATTATAAATAGAATTAATTAAATACATTTTTTAATCTATATAATTGACTTACGTATTTAAATTAAATTGTAATGGAATATGATAAAACAGCCGGCGTTAACTCCAACGTTTGGTTAACCGCCCTCTGACTATTAAGTATAACGTTCTATTTCAAACGCAGAGAAAGTGGTATTAGGAGAAATCCACAGGTGTTAACGTTGCGTCAGGTGAGAGAGAGAGAGAGAGAGAGAGAGAGAGAGAAATGAAAGAGAGAAAAAGACAGAAAAAAGAGAGAAATTCAGAATAGAAGAGAGAGAAAGAAAGAGAGAGAGAGAGAAAAGAGAGACACAGATAGATGGGCATAAGACAGGTGCGCGTTATTTGATTAATAATATGTAAACAACACATTACCTGAGATTTATAGTACGAGTCGCTCAAAAATAATATATTTTCTAATTTTTTATTGAGACTGTTTGGGTTCGTTTGTTTTTTTAAAATCTTATTAGAAATTATGTGTTAAAGCACAAATTTATTGAATCAAATTGTTTAATTTAAAAAATAATGAATTAGAAAAATGTATGATTCATATAAATATTTAATACGAAAATCCGTTCAGTTTAAAATGCTAACTAATGTAAACAATAGGCTTGCAGAATTATCCTTAAGTGCGAACTTACATGACTTACATTTCAGAAGGATCAATGATTCCATCATGGATATTATTTTTTAACGAAAATTTTTTTTGTCCAATTCAAGATTTTAGACTGGGTCATCTATATCCCCGCCAATTATAAAGTTTGTTACGCTATCTTCTAAAACAATAAACGAAAACTTCCAGTTAACAACTTTTTTTTTCTATTTATCGATGAGAATTTAAAGATTTTGTTTTCTAAACAATTTCCCTGGTGTTACCTTTTACTTAGTTAAAAATGTAGTGTATGTAATATGCAACTTAAAAAAACTAGCAAATATATGAGACCGGATAAAGCATACATTTGCTAGTAAAACTAATGTATATAAAACAATTTATCAAATCAGAAACATCCAATCTAATTTCAGGAATTAAAAGGTTATTCTTTAAATGCATCAATTAAATAATTTTAAACCGGATTTTAGCGAATAGTTTTTGCCCTATACTGTTTATTGTTTAAGTATTATTACCAGTATTAGGCGATCGATAATATTAGCATTTACATTATCACGCCTTTATTATATAACTGACATACCAGGCCACTTCATGTCAAATATGTTGCAATTGTGTCGCAAAGTAGTAGTATTAACACGTCACTTTCCTGTGACACACAAAGTGGTATTTCATATCAAATTGTGGTGCAATTCTGCCAAATTGATTTGAAGGATGATCAAATGCACACATATAAAAACTACTCGAATATTATTCACTTACTTTCCTTAGATGCATCCATAAATCTCTCCTTCGTTTCAAATATGTCCGTCTCGAAAATAGAATTATTCATTCCAAATAGTAATGTCCTATTTACATCGATTAACCTTTTATTTTATTTGGCAATTTTTCATTTATTTTGATAGCTGGACATTTTGCCGGAAAATCTTCCCCGCTGAAAATATGAAGAGGTCAAATCAACCACGAGTCGAAGTACAGCCTTGGGAATTGCAATGATATTTCTCTATACTAGCAATTACCTTTTACTATGATGAAAATAGTTTACCCATAAGCCTTTTCGGCAAGTAATTTTCAAAAAGATTAAATATGTGTATGTATAATAACACACTCTATTACAATATTTTATGAATATATTTTTTTAATTAATGTTAAATGTAATTAAATACAGAATCGTGCTTTTGGATCATATTCATAAACGTTTAATGAATAGACAGATGCAAGCATATCTTAATATTTATATTACTTCAGGCTTCTTAATAAAAAGAATTAGTTATAAATTTTGGTTTTAATTTTATAATTGTCTTCATCTAAAGGTTTTCGTTGTTTTCATCTAAAGGTTTTCATTGTTTTCATCTAAAGGTTTTCATTGTTTTCATCTAAAGGTTTTCATTGTCCTCATCTAAAGGTTTTCATTGCGCTCTCGATATAGGAAATAAGCACCGTCTACATGGCTATGTACCTGCCCCCCCAGTCGATTAAAATCACGGAGAAGTTTTCTTGACAAGCACTGCTCCACTGGAGATCACACCATCTGAAGCCTGCCTTGAAATGTGGAAGGAAAAGTTGTTCAAACAGCCACACAGGTCGACTATGTTCATTCCCTTTGCTGAAACTCTTCCACCAATTGGGCAAAATAGAAGTGACTGAACCGATTTCACCCAGGTGCCGCCCGTTTCAGGGAGGCCCTAAGTAGATGCCGGTATCTTAGTGGCCCAACCACATGCGACTATGGAACAGAACACCAGACCATGGATTACCTCATTTTATGTTTTCTGTTAGGCGGATCCTGCACAGCAAAGGACCTAGCACACTACAACATCAAAGGACAGCAATTTACCAAGCACTGGCTGGGCGTTATATAAACTGAATAGTTTTGTATATGGACACTAGAGAAAGAAGCAGTATTATTGAGAAATATAATAAAACGGTTAAGAGCACCGAATATAAAAAATAATTTCTTTCAATTTTGTGTTATGCGTGATGCATTTGAATAATATTGCTAACTACTATAATAGTAGTCGATTTTCAGATCTCAACTTTAAACACTTAGTAGATAGGTTAAAAAGGTAAAACATCGACCAAAATGAATGTCCCTATCAGTCATAAAATAGAACAAAATTAAAAGTGTCTATATACACTGGGAAACTATCTCAGGAGTTGTCGTTCAAATCAATATTTTTTTATCGGACAAAAATAATAAATACGATAACAAAACCATAAAAGACGCGATTTTATCCGAAGTTAAATTATGCATCCAGTAAGTGTTCCTTATAATTTCTGGCAATGAGGGCTTACGAAAAAACTATTAATGTTAAAAAAATAATAATGATAATAATATCAAATGGTCTATCTTACAATTAATCGGGATACTACACATTATTCTCGGGCCTACATTCCATAGTTGTGTATTATCTTTACTATAAAAGAGGTAAACATTAAACCAACACTTTATCGACTCATTTCCTGTGATTACAACTATGAAACAGATAAAGACTGGTGACGTAATTAGGATATGCCAAGTTTTGGTTATGTTAAGCAAGGGAAGAACCGACAATCTCTGAACATTCATAAGTCATTAGTTTCATGACGTTTAAAAACACAAATAAAAACAATAACGGCGTGGGGGCGTGTTTGAAATTTTCGCTCCACTTTGCAAAACAAGTAAAAACCTACCAGAGACTTCTCCACTTACAGTCATCTACATAAATGTGAGTGGTTTGGCTTCAGCCATTGACCTGTACCTGTCAAATATTATTGCTACCAAAATAGTCAAAAGTTTTCCAGATTCAAATTCTTATGATATGGATGGATCACTTTGACTGCCTTATGTCTACGGACATGGGAGTACCTAAGTATAAAGTCCAACTCTCGATAAATATTAAAACACAATGAGTGAATCTATTTTAGGATTTACCGAGTTCAGTTTCTCATACAGAAGTAAACATTGAGATGAAAGAAAATTCCGGAATCTAACAATTTGGGAAACGGCGACATTTCCGAGCGAGGCGTGATTGCACAACATTATCGGGTATCAAAAGCGAAACTTCATTATATTATTTCCTGTGATCAAAACTATGAAGCAGATAATAAATGGTAACGTCAAAAAGTTATGAAAAGTTTTGGTTATTTGAAGCAAAAGAAGAACCTAAAATGTACACTTGTCTGTTTCATTCCCGGTTGTACATTAATTGTTCATTCTCTAAATGTTCTCCTATCCTCAAATATACTAAGTATTATGTTATTATTTGAAAGGAAAACTGTATTTAAACGTAACTTTTTTTTTAAAATGTAACTATAACGAATACCTGTCTCAGGACGGGTAAAATTAAATCCCCGAATATAACAGCTTTGCACGAAGTGTATATTCCTCTATGAAGATCAATATCAGAATATAATTATATTACACGTCATGTTTAGAGGCCTTATTCTTGTTAGGGTCTACATCTATTACATTATTTTGATTCTAGAACATGTCTAAAATTTATAAATATTTGAAGATGTTAAACACTTGAAGCATAACAACTTTTAACAAAATAACTGGATTCGGCATTACATAACATGACAAAAGTCTATTAGTATATAAAATAGCATAGCGATCAAGTAGTCTGAAGATACCGGCTTCCTAACGAAAAATGCACCAAACATTGATGTTATTGTTTTTCATTTCAATCTAAAAAACTCAATGCTCTTCTGCACCCCACCCCAAGAAACAACAATTTTCATCTCCTCTCTTTCTTTTTCTTTCTTTTTTTATAAATATTGAAAGATATCAAAGTCTTGAAGCATAAACACTTTTAACAAAATAAATGGATTCCGCATTAAATAACCTAAAACAAGGTTGATATGTCGTAAAACAAAACAACCAAACCAAGATATTAAAAACCCGAAGTATAAAGACGTTTACAAAATCGACGGGATTCGGCATTAAATAACTCTAAAAGTGTTAATATGCCGTAGAACAAAACAACAAAACCAAGCAACATGATAAATATTTGAATATCTTCAAAAGCTGGGCATGAAAACGTTTACAAAATCGACGCGATTCGGCATTAACTTACCCTAAAAGGGTTAATATGCAGTAGAATAAAACAAGCAAACCAAAATATATGATGATATTAAAAACTTCAAGCACGAAACCTTTACTTGAGTCGTCATTAAATAACCCGAAAAGGGTTGATATGCTGTAGAACAAACAACCAAACATAGTAAGTGTAAGGCGACGCTTAGGGAGTCAAAACCAGCATCAATAGTGTTAGTAGCCCCAATGATTGCGCGACAAGGAGTCCGGATGAAGCCCATTATAAACCATCAACCTGTGTTCGCAAGATGGTGGGATACAAATAAAAAAAAACTTATCCATCACAACATTTGAATGCCTCTAAGAGAGGCGAATCAAAAAGTAGTTGCAAAATTATCTGATCAATGATAAATGTTTTCTTATCACAAATGGTTATATTTTTGTTATATAATCATAATAACGGAAATAAGCAAAAAAAAACATTAAAACAAAACTGATAAAGTCTTCTTGTTTCTGTATTTATTCATGAGCCTGTTTATTTTTTTTCTAATCCGTAATTTCACACTGGCGGACAAGCGTTCCGGTGTAAACAGAAACCCTAACCCGTACAATATAGTAGAATCTAACCATATTTCAGTTAATTATGCATTTTAGGACAAGTTTTATTTCTGCTGTTGGAAAACAAAAAAACAATTATTTGGGTCTTGAGACGTCAAATCTTTTTACATTTGACGTCTCAAGACCCAAATAATTGTTTTTTTTCTAACAGCAGAAATTAAACTCATCGACTAATACTTTAAAACAAGATTTAAAACAATGCATTTTATTTGAATACCGACCGTGAGACGCATATATAATGCTGCAATACACTTGGTAGATTTTCAAAGCAATATGTACAATACTTCAACACGCTAGAGAAAATAACCTACACAAGTGAATTAATGAGCTTCTAAACGTGTTACATCTTAGTAGTGCAACGCCAATTAGAAGATCTCAAAATTATTGACACTTGCTTACATTAATACTTGTGTGCCAATTTGAAATGTAATTAAAAAACAAATGTGCTAACATGTGATGTGTGATTTACTGCTTCTTATTCTATTAGAATATTCAATGAATTCTTTATTTAGTTTAGAAGACATGGATATCACGTTCGTTTCATTAGATGATCGAAGATGAGTTGATCGACACCGCCAGTATCGCGGAAAACCCATATCTAGTAACCCTCGGAAACTTAATAATATCATTGTAATAATTATTTACAAATATACTAGTAAAGTGCACATTTGGTTAAATATATATATATATATTTATATATTTATACATTTATATATATATATATATATATATATATATATATATATATATATATATATATATATATATATATATACATATATCGAAACAGTACTGTGTGTAAGCGAAAACAACGAATGCTGCAATCACCAATAAGACAATTACATAAAAATACATTAAACATATTTAGGTGATAGAAATCGCACATATTTCTAGGCAGGGCGTCGTATGTCCATTAGTAAAACAGCTGTGAGCCAGAAACACGTGTCCATGTATTACTTTTATGTACGTATAACAAATAAATTAATATATAAATATATATATATATATCTTTATATATACGCTGATATCCGCTTGTTCAAACTGTAATCTTCGCCGTGCAATCTTCTATGCACAATACACCAGAGCGCATAAATCTCCCAGCATCCCGGCTCGGTATGGGAGTTGCAAAGGAAGGGTAAATATTTTACAATGTCTTGATCTACCTTTTATAATTACTTCACTGTTTTAATTTCTAGACACATCATAACCAGCGTGAAGACGACTAATGCGAGTAAAAACGTACTTGCAAGTATGGCGAGGTACTGTTCACACTGGAACATAACATTTTATCACTGGGCTGACGAAAAAAAAATCAACAGGTGCATTTACTTCTATTCAATCAAAATTGCATCTCCCTCTTTCTCCTTCTCTCGCTCTCTCTATCTCTCTCTCTGTCTCTCTCTCCCTCTCTCTCTCTATATATATATATAAACATATATGTATATATATACATATATATTCATCTATATGTATATATGTATATATATATACATATATATATATACATCTATATATACATCTATATATCTATCTATCTATATATATATATACATATATAGATGTATATATATATTTATATATATATATACATATTTTTACATCTATATATACATTTACATATCTATAGGTACACAGGTATATACATCTATATATATATACATCTACATATCTATATGTATACATGTATATATATATATATATACCTCTACATATCTATATTTATACATGCATATACATCTATATATATTCATCAATATATATATATATATGCATATATATATATACATCTATATATATTCATCTATATATCTATATCTACATATATATATTCATCTATATATATATATATATATATATATATATATATATATATATATATATATATATATATATATATATATATATATATATATATATATATATACATCTATATATATATGACAGCTCGACGGTTGAGTTTCAATCCTGGCTTTAGGCACTTACTGGTCTAGCCGCACTGAAGAGCTCTGATACAGCGCGCAGTCTGTATGTGGATGACTCTCTCTCTCTCTCTCTCTCTCTCTCTATATATATATATATATATATATATATATATATATATATATATATATATATATATATATTACTTTGCCCCTTCCGATTATATTATTTTTTTAACTTCATAATTTCAAATTGCAATGTTTGGAAAAAGTATACGTATTTTTTCTAGCTCTGCTAGTGTGAAATATGGCGTTTATACAAGTAAACAGAGAAACTTTAAAAATTTGTTTTATTATTTTAGATTTAATTTTCTCGTGTTTTGGGACACGATATTTACTTTTTCTTCTGATGAGAAACACTTATAGACACTGCAACACGTTTAACTCTGTATTTTGGTTTTGTAAGTGATGACGAAGCAGTCCAACAAAGACCTGTTTTTCTTTATGAATTAAGACATGGTCACTTTAATCTGATTTTGTATTATTTATTTATTCATATATTGTGTGTATTTAGGCAAAAAAAAAATTTAATTTGATCAAACGCTCTTATAAATACAACACAAGTTTGCTTGATTATATATATATATATATATATATATATATATATATATATTAAATAATGTTTTTATGTCAAGATCAACAAAAATAATGAATGGTCTATATGTATTACTAGAACTTTCGTCAAATGATTATCAGGCGACAAAAACAAGTAAGCAAATCCAGAGAGAAAATAAAATAATTTAAAAAAAGAGATGAGAACGCGCATGTAACGTTGAGTGGACGTAAACAAAAAAACGGCGCAGTACCATAAGAAACGTTTACTATTAAAATTCGTAGACGCCAGAATTGGTGTCACAATATCAATTGTATTGTGTTAAGTATTAAAAAATGCTAGTACTGGTTTCATACATAATGTTATTTATTGCATATTGCTGCATTTTCATAAAGATAGCCTTGATTATTATTATTTTAATTAGTCTCAGTATGTAATGTTTTTCGTAAATAAAAGATATGAACAAGTCATGTTTGGTCAAATGGTGGTACATTTTGTTAAAGTATCATAGGTGCATAGTGAGTGTGCGAGCTAGGGTTGCCTCAGTAAACCCAATTTAGTAATAATTATGAGTATTATGAGTAATATTATGAATAATAATAATATAGGAGTTGCATTCCTGCAAAGGGTAATTGCATATATATATATATATATATATATATATTTTTATATATATATATATATATAACAGTGGTTGTTTCTAATGTTTTATGGGTTACCTGATCGTATTTTTTTTGCTACTGGATATTGGGGCTTAAATTTATCTAGGGAATAAGTCGTATTTTATTATTAGTGTCGATAAGTGATGTATATATATATATATATATATATATATATATATATATATATATATATATATATTAGAGTACAATTCTTTTTATTGCTTCTTCATCGTATTTACAATTTGGAGGCATGTTATTGCAATAGTGTAGGTTAATGTAATTGTTTTTATAATGTATATGATTATCCGTAGTATTTTTAAAATATATAATGAAGGATATCGTTATTAATAAATGTTGTTTTATATTTGTAATTCAATCAAAGTTTAGTTTTGCACAGTTTACTTGTTGTATAACGATGGTTATTTTGTAGCGATTAGATGTTCGCTTTTGGAATTTTAAAGATTTGAGTTTATTTATAAATACATACATCTATTTTTAAATATGTACATATATATTTATGTATTTGTATATATCTTTATATATATATATATATATATATATATATATATATATATATATATATATATGTGTGTGTGTGTGTGCGTATATATATATATATATATATATATATATATATATATATATATATATATAATATCATAAGAAGGAGCGATCGCAAGTGGCAATTCATTTTATGAAAGCTACTGAGTGATCGGTTAATTTGGCGATTGCAGATTGTCAAGCAATCATTCGAAGAAACCGTTCGATCTGCAACCCGTCTGTTTTTTGCTTCAATCGTAATGTCGGACACACATATATATTTGTCGGAAAGACATTCGTCCAAGAGGATTTTTCATTTGTTCTTCTTTTTCTCTTTTATTTTTACATCATCTTCGACGGTCGAGTCTATTCCGGTACTCGTCCATTAGTTTGAGATCAGCAGACGGCCTCCTCGGCAGCGGACTTCGTTTACAGCTGACATTAAAAACAATGTTAGTCTGCATCGAAACCAGGGAGGGAGGGAGGAGGTAATAGAGACAGTGAACATTTTCTTTTGTTTATTATTTGTTTTCTGTGTGTGTGTTTTTTGCGAGTCTTTTTTACGTTTTGTTATTGTATTTAGAGTTGTTCGACGAGTAGACATCCCGCCACTGATACAGAAATAATATAGCTGAATGATAGTCAGCAGATAGACATACATAGACATATTAAATGTGTGAGTGTACTTATATATATATATATATATATATATATATATATATATATATATATATATATATATATATTAGGGTAGGTCGATTTTACACTTTTTTTTAAATATTAAAAAAAGGCACGTACCGAAAGTTGTATATAGACCTATTAAATACTCATGCAAAAAATTAGATCAAAAACTTCAGCGGTTTTTTGAGCGTTTGGCATCAAAGATCGTAGACAAGAATATACTGAAAATTCCTCGTTTTTGCAAGATTTGCTTGAATATTGGTGTGAAAACTAAATAATTTTAGCATTTAAAAGCAGGGAATGTCCTTTTATTTTATAAAAATGATATGAATTAAAGAAATCTTCAAATTGAAAATTTGCCCCCCCCCTCATTTTCAGTATCTGCTTTTGTAAACTACCTTTTAACGTTATGAATTAAACAGTAATATTTGAATACTTAAAAAAATGATTTTTTCTGTTATTAGTGAAAATATAACAAGCAAAGAAATAAGGAAAAACCTAACACTATTTTAATGAAGCTTAATATAGAGAGTCAAATTGCTCCATATAAGACCCCTTAGACAAAAATGCTGGTCTCAATTTCTGACTCAAAACTTTGGCTGTAATGTGTTGATGCCTTGCTTCAAAACCATATACAGTTTGTGAAGCTTCTGTTATTAACTTAACTGCCCGTTCCACACCCTGAGAATGTGAGGGCAAATCTGGCAAGTCAAGCTTGGTTCCATTCATCAACGATTCTCGAAGTTCAGATTCAGTAAAATCTTCCGTCATTGGTGGTTCAAAAATGCCGCATAATTTTAAATCTATTAATTGTGTCCAATGTGTGGCATTAAAATTAATAGGTAGTATTCTTTTTAATCTTTTTCTGGTTGACTCCTCACTCCTGAAAGAACAAATTAATTAATTGAATTATAAAAAAATTCCAATCTGTACTGCTTTAATAATTATGGTGAAATTAGATAAAATCTTTAAAAATCATTCTATAAATTGGAATAAATAATTGAGTCAGAGATATATGAATAAATATTACTTACCTAATGGCCAAAATTATTTTTAAAGCTTCTTCTCTTACTTCAATCTCCTCAGATTTAACCATGGAATATAGAATGTTTTCAGGCAGTAAACAAAAGGTATTACCTTGTATATTTCTAAATGTGATATCTTGGATTTCCTGAGGCTGCTCCTTAATCCTCTGGATCATATTAAAAATGTGCACTTACTGATTGTGGAATTTACTATTTCTTTTAATTTCAAACCAAGAAGTGGCATACACATTTACAATAAAATTTACTACATAGTGTAGTTTTGTTGTGTGCCTTTGTGGGTATGCACCACGAGTCCATAAACACATAAGCCTGATGGCCAAAGTTAACCATCTTGCTTGGTTTAAAGGACCAATTTTCCAGGAGGCATATCTAGAGTCAACCTTACCTCTAGAAATACCTACTGTGTATTCATAAAGGAGTCTTTGGTCAGAACTAAGATCATGTATTTCATCAATTTTAAAAATTGACTCTAGAGGATTGCTAATAGTGGAAAATGATATTTGGGGTAAATCATATCAATCATTTGAGCATAATTTCCCCAGAGGGCTACTGAATGTTGTAGGGCCCTTTGCGCAACCATCTATGTTTTTAAAAAGGGCTCTGAAAGGTAGTTCATTATGATGCAAAGAGCAACCAATTGTGTGAAGAGTTTTAAAAAGTTTTTTTTCTAAAATTGCAACCATTCCACCTTCGCAACTTGTGTTGGTATTAGTGTTGTCAACAAGTATAGCCTTGATACTGTTCTCACTGTGGAATTAATGCAAAACATCCACCACTTGATCTGCATGAACAGCACCTGTTGCACCACTATTCGGAAGAACTCTATGTGTCAGATATTTACTTTCACATGGTGTTTCTTTTGTAAAAGTTAAATGGTGTTCTGATCCCTTAGTTTTTTTCATAATTCTCTGTCTATTTTCATCCACAATTTCCTTATACATCAATGTGTCCTTATCCATTCTCCCATCAACTCCAATACATATATTTTAGGTGTGGTAAAAACCCCTGGCTGAAATAGTTTTATTTATCTACCTCCAACAAGGTAAGATGTGACACAAGGTCAGGAAAGTGGGATTAGATAACACTGCGCTATAGAGGTGAGCACTCTGGCCATTAAAAAATTGACTGGGCAGCCCCGTCGGCATTCCCCTGTAGGGGCGCCTCAGACAGTTAGCAATAAACTTACTCCTCCCCAAAGAGGAAAGGCAAAGCCTGGGAGGGTGCACCTCCTAGAATTGCACAGGACGGACAAGCCCCAATAGACGGGCGTAAATCCAGACCCAAAGACCCGGACGATACCGGTTTATTTGGTGGGGTACAAACCCCTGGCTGAACTAGATTTTATTTATCTACCCCCAACAAGGTAAGATTGACACAAGGTCAGGAAAGTGGGATGAGAAAGCCAGTGCTCGAGAGGTGAGCACTCTGGCCATTTAAAAATTGCCTGGGCAGCTTCGTCGGCATTCCCCGGTAGGGCCGCCTCAGACAGTAAGCAATAAACTTACTCCTCCCCAAAGAGGGAAGGCAAAACCTGGGAGATGCACCTCCTAGAACTGCACAGGACGGACAAGCCTTAATAGACGGGCGTGAATCCAGACCCAAAGACCCGGACGATACCGGTTTATTTGGTGGGGTAAAACCCCCTGGCTGAACTAGTTTTTATTTATCTAACTCCCACAAGGTAAGGTGTGATAAAAGGTCTGGAAAGTGGGATTAGATAAGCCAGCGCTCGACAATTCAATATATATGTGTGATAATTAAACACAGAATCAACACGGGAACTCAAATTCGCCCGATGAATTTTCAACCGGTGAATACCATAAAAAATATCCAATAAATAAAACGCCTATGTAAACAAATAATTATTTATATATAACATTAAATATTATAGTGTTTTATTCCTTTTTAATTTGAATATGTACATTTAATTTCTTAAGAAAAATAATAATAAACTTTAAAATATTTATTATTAAGTAATGTATTACTTTTTTTTGTTAAAACCCGGGTTTAATTTAAGGCGACACATCTGCCGGTGAAATCTAGGCTGTGAGAAAAAATCTCGATTTATTTGATCTTAAAGTTGCAATGCTCAAATAAATACAAAATTTTGAAGAAAAATATTTCTTGTGGTAACTTTTGACATTATTTGGCAACTTTCTTCGAGTGCGATAATTTACAGTTTCAAAATCGACCTCCCCTAATATATATATATATATATATATATATATATATATATATGTATATATATATATATATGTATATATATATATATATATATATATATATATATATATATATTTATATGCATGTATATATGTGTGTCAGTCTATGAAACCACGTACTCATATATGTTATATTTTCATTTACTGATGTGTTTATAAACCATTATACATCCGCATCGTCGTCGAGAATCCAGGTACTTACGATGTTTATTTGAAGAAAAGTTGATTTCAAAAGGAATAACAGTCAAGAAAAAGAGCGAGAGGGAGAAGACTGACACATAGACATATGGATAGCTCGGCTTGCGACTTTAAGTTACAATGTACTTACCAGCTACATAAAGGACAACACCCTAGACACAGATTTACTGCTGGCAATATCGCAGGCCACGTGAAGTAAATGTTATTTATCATTAATTACAAACATCGATGTTTCATGCTTATGTTAATTGATGTCTGTCGGAGGGTTCGAGCTTGGTTTTCAAGCCGCCACTGACTCGTAGCCCTGTGTCCTTAACCTCAGCCACTTACAGCGTGAAAATTATAAGAAATGAAACTCTATAAACGCCAAATAAGAGAACAGTCAACAACAAAGGGGGTTGGAATATCGTATTTAAACCGTAGTATAACTTCTCATTATTAAATTCTCTCGGGGTGCACCAGTCCTTGTAAAAGAGGGTATAAGAATATTTTAAATGTAAATATACACAATTTTTACCTATATACATCGTATGTTATGCTTTCTTAATCTTCATTATAGGGATGTTAATTCATGTCGGTTGGGGGGGGGGGGGGCTCGAACCATGTTCCACAGTCGCCACTGACTCGTAGCCCGGGGTATTTCCACTCGGCCGCTACAATAAAAATTAGGAGAAATTAAACACACACATACACACACTCTCTCTCTCTCCATATGCATACATACATACATATATATATATATATATATATATATATATATATATATATATATATATATATAAATATATCTGTAAATCAAGCTACACATAGGCGGCCATATTTGATTCCCGATGATTCTCTACGGGGGTTAAGCATTGTTGACGTTTCTCTGTAGCTTACTTTCATCGATATATTTTCATACCACTACTTGTAGTTATGTATTAAGCACTGCTGGAAATCTATACACATATAAGAGGTCTGACTTAGAAGTATCCAAAATTAGGCCAGAAAAATATTTTAAATAGGTCATGGGTTGAGAACTTTATCCCAATCTTCTGCTTGCACACACTTAGCCCACCGATTCGTCACCTGCCGGAAACACCCCTGGAAGACTTCTTTTGGAATGGTGTTTATTTCCGTTGTCGCGTTAGATTCAGTAGGTGTTTGGAAAATGATGCGATGTGTAACACAAATTTAGAAGTGGTTGAACCGATTCAATAATGACCGCACATCACCGGAGAATGGCCAGCGTGCTGGCAGGCCCCAAACTGCTCTGGGTGCAGCTGTTGTTAAGAGGCTGCGAAAAAAAGAGATTAAAGTATGATTTTACTTTTTACAAGAAGAAGAATGAGTTACAGTGCAGGGTAAAGGAAAGATTGAAAAGTGATAGAAAAAGAAAATCACTTTTTACAAAAATGGGAATCAGAAGAAGAAGAAGAAGAAGTGAATGAAGAATATATTATTAGTAAACCGAGCGAATGTTTCCGCTAAGCCTCGTGTCTAACGCGTGAGATTCAAAGCGTCTCGATAATCTCCCTTTGGGGCTGAGCGTCGCAGAATAAAGCGGCCGACGACACAAAGAGATTCATTCCACAATAAGACGTGCTTACAATGAAATATCTAAGACATGTCCCTAAAAGTGTCAATGGCAGATCTGTCGAATACAATGGAGAAAAGTTGGTGCTCGAACAAAAAGTACTTCGATTCTTCGAGAACATGACAAAAGAAGAAACATGGCAATTTTAGAGATTCGTTTTTTTTTCGGTGTTGTTCAAGTTTTTTCACAATCACAAATAATGTCGGTAACTAAATTAAACTTTGTGCAGTTTTATTGTATTACCTAGAATGAAGATTAGTGATTTTTGCATTACATACACATATTGAAAGATTAAAAAACTATATAATAATTTGTAGCTCATTTAATCAGTCAAAAAAGATATTAAACACATTTTTTTTTAAATTGACAAGAAAAATCTGCGGAAATTTGTTATTATATTTCATCTTTGTTTCATCTCTATTAATACGATTATTAAAAATTATATTTGCCCATTTGTCTTCACAATCAATATGGTGTACGATATATATATATATATATATATATATAATTATATATGTGTATCATAACAAAAACACGGGAGGACAAATACGGTGAAAATACCAATTGATTATATATATATATATATATATATATATATATATATATATATATATATATATATATATATAAATTCCCGAAACAGTTTTTCATGGTAAACAACTGATGATCCCTTAAAATAATGTTAGAAATAAACTAATATAATAACTGTAAAAAATAAATTGACTTACATGAGTGATTTTCCACTGAAAGACTTGGGACTATAAGTTTTTTTTTTAGTTTTTTTTTAATATAGTTTTAATGGTTGAGAAACTTCCGAGACTATATATATATATATATATATATATATATATATATATATATATATATATATATATATATATATATATACAGTGCTGTTCATAAATATAAGGCCAGAAGTAAGTTACGCTTATGGAGTTTTTTAATCGTTCTTATGGCCTAATCTTATGAATTTATATTGCGAATACGATCAGTAAACTACCCTTAAATTTGTGGATTCAATTTTTAAGATTATGTATGCGTATTGCAGATAATCACAAATTAGCATAAAAACCTGTTCATAAATATAAGGCCACATTCATTAACTCAAAATAAACCTTTATATTAGAACCGAAAAAACTTTTAAACACATTTAATATTTAGTATGAACACCATTATTCTTTATTAACTCGAACACGCGGTTTTTCATGCCATCATTTAAAGAGTGAAGATATTCACTCGAAATCTTATCCCATGATTCGCAATTGCTGCTTTGAGGACCTTAACGCTTTGGAATTGACGTCCATCTGAGTATACCAAGCGGGCTAGTTGCCCCCATGCATTTTCTATTGGATTGCAATCTGGGCTATTGGCCGGCCAGGCCAATAATTGTATACCTCATGTATCCAAGAAAGTTTTTGTTGCACGAGCTGAATGGATTGGAGGTTTATCCTGCATAAACCACTAGTTGTCGCCGCATGATCTTGTTCCGCACTCTTTCAGCCTAGCTTTAAGACGACCACTAATAAACTCTATGTCCATCTTTCCACTGTATGCAATTGCACCCCAAACGATACAGCTACCACTACCTCCAACTCGAGACGAAAAGATTTCACGTGGCAAACTTTTATCTCCCCAGTAACGCTGGAATACATCTGGTCGATCGAGGTTGAATTTGTTCTCATCTGTAAACAAAACAGACCTCCATTCATTCACCCAACACTGGTTAACTTTTCCGAACTCCAGTCGTGTCTTTTGATGGATGTTTTGTAGAAGTGGTTTGACTTTGCGCGTCAAACTTGACTTTCCATTCCTATGAAGGAAGTGTCTAACTGTCAATGAGCTAACTTTGGCATCAACTCCGTCCTTTAGTTGCGAAGATGAAGCCGATTTCGATTTCTTCAGGATTTTCAGAATCCTGCGTCTTAGCCGTGGGCCAATAAGATGTGGTCTACCTGGACTTTTTTTTAGTATTACAGCTCTGTGGCGCTTTTATATAATTCGACACCACCGTCTTACTTCTTCCAAGGTCCAGTTCGATAGCGCTGCTAGTTAATCCACGTTTAGACATCTCTGTAATACGGCCTCTTTCGAATTCGGTCAAAGGTTTGCCTCTGGGCATTATTAGTGGGCGTTATGATATTTTATCGTGAAGACTATCTTTATGACAACTATTGAGTTTTCAAAAAGTGTTATTCGTGTCTAATAAAGGTTTATTTTGAGTTAATGTGTGTTGCCTTATATTTATGAACAGGTTTTTTATGCTTATTTGTAATTATCTGCAATACGCAAGCATAATCTTAAAAATTGAATCCAACAATTTAAGGGTAGTTTACTGATCGTATTCGCAATATACATTCATAATATTAGGCTATAAGAACGCTTAAACAACTCCATAAGCGTAAATTACTTCTGGCCTTATATTTTTGAACAGCACTGTATATATATATATATATATATATATATATATATATATATATATATATATATGATCAATTTGTATTTTCACCGTATTTCTCCTCCAGTGTTTTTGTTATGACATGATTTTTCGTTACTCAACAGTATATACAAAACACTTTCAGGATTGACAAAATTAAAATAATAGAACAATTACCTTCATCTAAATTTTGCCATGGGACACGCGAAAGGTATTACTTTTGTGTATTAAATGAGAGATGGAAAAAACCCATGGAAGTCCAGAAATACGCAAGTTGTTAAAAAAATTAGCATTATGGTTGTTGGATTAATTTACCATTGTCTAATGGGATGCAAATTGTATATATATATATATACATTATATATATATATATATATATATATATATATATATATATATATATATATATATGTGTGTGTATGAAACTAAAAGTAGGGTGTACACTTTTAGATGTTTAAACCTATCGTAAAATGATCAAAACTCAATATACGGGATCGAGCAATAATAAATGAAAAAAGACAAATAAAAATGTAACGATAGAAAAGGTATTCTATTTTCAGTATTTCAATGCAGTCATGAAAATCTATTTATTTAATAACGATAATCATCCATCTCCCTTCACACAAAGCGTCAGCCGAATTATCCTTCGCTTAACACTCTTCTTCCACTTCACGTCACTCTTTACTCATCTCTAAATTCTCACTGGCCTCGATTTTGACTTTACAACTCCTTTGGTCTCTAGAAGCCTTCGAATATACATTTAACCACCAGCGAACATGTTTTCCTCCCGGTTTTTTCTTAAAATCTTTGCAATCTCAAAAGATTGCATTTCCTCTGAATTTTCATGACAGTGTTTAAAATAGCCTCATATATCCACCACACATCCTAACCAGTTTTATACGACAAAACAACATATTCAATTGGATTAATTCCGCCTGGATTCACACTATCTTGCTCACAATAAGGCAATTTTTACGGACTTTTTACGATGAATGTTTGCCTTTCCATTTTCACCGTTTTCCCATTGAACATTTTGTCAGTGGACTTTATTTTATCTGGATATACTTTACATTTTAACAACTTTTCTCACACACTTAGATTTATTTTCTATCATTCTCTAATTTTTTTTAAATTTTGAATTTTGGCTACTTCCCTGGCAACTTATCTATCCATGTAATTCTTTTAATGTTAAGATTTCGATCTTCGAAAAGCCTGGCTTAAAGAAAAGAAAAAATGAACAGATTTTTATTGAATACACATTGCATTGAACAACTGAAGACGAAATAGATTTGTAAGTTTTACAATTTGTATTCCTCTTTTTTTAATTACTCTCTCTCTCTCGCTCTCTCTCTCTCTCTCTCTCTCTCTATATATATATATATATATATATATGTTCATATACATATATATATATACATGTATGCATAAATATATATATATATATATATATGTTCATATACATATATATATATACATGTATGCATAAATATATATATATGTATATATATATATACATATATGCCTACATGTATATATGTATATGACCATATATATATATATATATATATATATATATATATATATATATATATATATATATATATATATATATACGTATTTGAGCTTATATCAGTTCATTTCCATGTGTGAATCTAATAATAATGTTAAGTTTTGTGCAAAAAATGTATTTTTCCATAAAATTTACGATTTCATTTTGTATCTCAAGACAAAGCGTACAGCTGCATTACACTCTCTTTTCTGACGTAGTTCGTGGAGTTTATTTCTACCATACATGTTGTGAAATATCTCTCTGATTGTTTAACCCCCCATAAAAAATGAATGCTTATATATAAAATAAGAGATAAATTCTTATTTGAGATGAGATGGCATTTTTTTTAATATTGCATGTAAATAATTGTTGAATTCAAAACTAGATTGAGCAGTGAAAAAATATCTGCTGTTGTTGTTTACAATGATAATTAACAAATATTCTACAAATAAAGAAACATTTATGTTTAACCGAGCTCTACGTAAACTAAGGCATTTCAACTGAGTCGAGATTTTCTGGTGATGTCATTGATAGTGGTCTTAGCCCCACTATAAATACGGACCGGAAGTCAACGTAATCTAATTAGCGTAGGCATCGAGTGAGCCGTAACTGTAATCAGAGACTCAGCTCGATCGGATTATTCATTCACTTGGAAATTATACTTAATTAGTTCTTACGTCATTACCCTGCTAATAACACGGCTACCCTCCTAAGGATTATTCATGCATTTGGAAATCATTGTCAACTTTTTAAAGTTTTTAATGATGTCAAGCGCAAAAGAGTATTAAAAAAGCCAACATGTCGCCAAAAGATTTAAGCATTGCATTAGAATTCGAATTTAAAGTTTCAAAACAATTAATTATAATTCGATTTCGAGATAATAAAATACACTTAAAGAGTTCGTTTAATCTAAGAATCACCCCTAAAACGTAACTGTTTTAACTTGTTACCATGTTTTAATATATATATATTTTTAATTCGTTTTGCTATAAAAAATACACATTTACCTTGATTTCAATAAATGTTCTATTAATTAATTATTTTGAATTATTGTTTTTTTTTTAAATTATTTTAATTAATTCGTAATATTTCATGTTAGATACATTTTTAAGTTACAACAAATCTAAAAACATGATTTATTATATTTTAGGTAATGAGAGCAAATTAATCCAAAACAAAACAACAAAGCACAGTTTAATTTATTTCAATGAATTTTCTATTAATAAACTTATTTTGATTTATTTATATTATGAGATGTGTGCAAATAATAGTAAACCGCGTCGTATGATTTCTGCAATGTTTTTACTTAATTCGATAATTTAATAGTTCTTCGAATTATATTGGTTTTATTTATACGGAATCTAGGGCTTTTTTCGTAATATATGAGAACTATATTTTAAAAGATGTTTTTTATTGTAAACATCTACGATGTATTATTTTCATAAAAATATAATGCATTCTTTTTTTAGTACCCTGTGATATTATTTTAGTAAGTTGTTTTTTATTTGTTTGCAAGAAATAATGCGTTTGAACTAAGATTTGTAAGAAAGTATTAGATAATAAAGTATTAAATATTGTGTTGTGGATACGTGATTAAGAAAATAATTAATTTAAATATTTTCAATGTATTTTATTTCGTCGACGTTGAAAAAAAAGAAAAAAACATCATTACTGTAAGTAAACTTTCCGTTTTAATATAAAGTGCGGCCATTTTGTTTCTCCTAATTATACTACTTGTTAATGAAAACGCTTGAAATAACGATGATACTCGAACAAATTTTCTTATTAATTTTTCTTCTGATGATGATGAAGATAAGCCTGAGTATAATGAGAATGTAAACGATGCGTATCTTCTCTATTTAAGATTAATTAAAAATCCAGCATCCATCCAGATTAAATATTTCCTATTAAAATGAACCGGAAATCACATTTTTAATTATTTTGCTTCATATAACTGACAAAATAAATGTTAATATGTACTTAGAGTAAAAAGCTACCGGGAAAAATAAAGGGCAAAACCTACGATATAAAGCAATACTACATATCTGTCTGTGTGATGAGTTTTATAATCTGGGCGTTGAGAGATTTAAACATGTGTTACCTTTCTTTCGAACACACTCCGGTGTCTTGGTCCCTTTTTATTTCTCGGTTGTTTTTGTTGTTTTAAGTTAAATTTTACATATCTTATAAAATACGAATCTATTTTCTACTTGTATAATGATGATTCGAGACTAAAATTTAAATTTGATTTTTAATATCGGTTTTATTAGACTTAATTTTAATGATGTGATGAATTGCGTCAGACGAAATTCGATACCTAAAATATAATTTATTTACTAAGATAAAATATATAAATAATTAGGTGATATTGTGGAGTTGAAGAGGTAGTTCAGGACCGGTAATAATGTATAGATAGTGATGAGTTAGCCTAAGGAAACTAGTTGGATGGTCGGTAAGTAGGTAGGTAGTTATAAATGTAGTGCGATAGAGACGTGACGCGTAAAAGAAAAGGTGTCAACAATACGCGGTGGGTGGAGATTTATTTGAATAGATGTAGAATCGATATGTACCTGAATTTAAATGTAAACATATGTGGTTTAAATAAAATAATTCGATGGATTGTTTTACAGCAAAGAAATATCATAACTTGTCAAGATTATGACCTAAACTAACATCGACTTGGCGTCGGTAGTTTCCGGATGTTTACTTAGACGGCTGTAAAATACCGAAACGCTTATCCAATCAGAATGCGAGAAAATAAGTAGACGGCAAGTTACCATTTTAATTGACTGAATCTCGAAACACTCTAGTAAAAAAATTTTAAAAAATTGATCAAAGCGATGATGAGTTTTAACGAACCTTAACCCTAACACCGTTTCGACACTTTTTCAGTGAAAAAAACCCAAACATTTTCATGCAGAAAAAAAATCATAAGTCTGACTAAAACCCCTAACCCTTACACCGTGTTAACACTTGTTCAGTGATATTTTTCTTAAAAGAAATCTACGTGTAAACAAAAATTTTTTTTCTACATGCACATCCAGCATAATTTTGAGTTATTTGTATGCAGGCACCCGACTTTTTATTCGACTTCTCCCGGCCGTCTACGTAAACATTCGGAAACGAATGACGCGAAATCGATTTTCGCTTGGGTCCTAATCTGGATAAGGATAAAAATATCAACCTAATTAATCGTGTTTAATTGATATATATATACATATATATATATATATATATATATATATATATATATATATATATATATATATATATATATATATATATATATATATATATATATATCCATTTAAGGATATAGGATATGAGCGTATATTCATCTAGGGAATGTCGTCTGACGATAAAATAAATCTGAAATTTGTACAGATTAATTAACTGTGTTTTCTTTCTTTTTATAATAAACTTAATTCCTTCTATATACTAAGCGTCATGGAAATATGTAATGGGCAGATAATATCGATTACTTGACCTTAATACAAAGCTTTCTATCACGTGTACGTCGATTCTACGTTTAAATTCTCAACAGTATGTTTTGAATTTAAAAAGTTAGTCAGGTTGTTCTCGATAGTCGTAATTGTATGAATAATAATCAGTCGTCTCGCTTTCTTATCAGTCGTGGATGATTGACATGACACCATAATGTACACTAGGAGTGGCTGTATCGAATTCAAATACTACCAAACCTATTATGTAATATCATGCACGTATATATCCAGGAAAAATGATAAATACTCACGTATATAGATACAATTGCAACATGTGGTTTATTTAATCGCATACACTTAATTGCCCATAATATGCCATGTTGTTTTAAATACAAATATCCTAAACAACTGAGAACTTGTTAAGTGGAAGAAAACACTACTTGCGATTCTAAAGTATTGTAGAGAACCTGAAGGTAACATCTCAAATAATGACTATCGGATGATAGTCGGGATGGAACAATACTTGCAGAATAACCTAAATCTGGTTTCGCCTCATAATTCCGAGAGGTAACGATTCTCGTTCATTAGACAATGTAAATACAATTATAATAATCAGACACATTGATACACACCTATTTTGATAAAAGTCGTTACTTGTTTCTCTCAAACATTTCATTTCCACCAAAAGCGGTCGACCTTCGTCATTACCTTGATTGAGAGTTAGTGTTCATACTACGTCATAATCTAAATAAAAAATGTGATACTAATTTTTGAAACAAGAAGTAATGGGACGATGATTTATTACTGATTTCAAATCACAATAAGCGTGGAATTTAATTTTTGTAAACACAAAAAAAATCATAGTAATCCTTGAACTCCGCATAAGAGATTATTGAATTCCAATAAAAGTTTAATGGGAAATAAATTTCAGTAGAAAAAAAAAGAATCCAAATAAAAATGAAAATAACGAAGATGACACATCGATATTCGTTTGGTTTGGACGCAAAAGAAGAAATAAAAATGCAGCATGTGAGACGAAACAATAAAATACGAAAGTTGAAAAAATCTTCGAATGAACGGAATTCAATTCATGAAAGATTTTAGATTTGATGTTTGTTTTCGTTCCACATTATTATTTATGTGAATCATGGCTAACCAACTATCTCAGAATCTTCTAATGATTAAGGAATTAGCTTATTGCAAGTCACAGCAATCACTCGCACAGTCTATTACATAAGACAAAGAATATCTTCAGCGAGTGTTCCAAGGATTTTATATTATTATGTTTTTTCGTCTATATAATTAGACATTTTCAAAGTATTATGCGTTGATTATACTTATCTAAAAAAATTACATTAAAAATAGTTCGTTTCCATTGATTTATAGGAGAGCATATGCCTTTCCTTAGACTGCTTCACTTATAAATGTTCTGCTGGGTATTTAGTAATGAAGCATCAAGTACTTTTTATGTACTTGGTATTTATTTAACCACAGTTTCCCGGCTCATTTTCTATAGGTGTGGCCGTAGTGTAGTATCTCTTCTGTTGTCACGATACCCTCCTCCCAGGTTGTACCTCCTCCTTTTCTGAGAGGTGTGGAGGTAGTCTAGTACCTGTTCTGTTGTCATGATGCCATCCTACTAGGGATTACCTCCTTTTTAACAGGTGTTGATGTAGTGTAGTATCTGTTCTGTTGTCATTATGTTATCCTCCCAGGCATTACCTCCTCCTTTTTGAGAGGTAGTGTAGTTTCTGTTCTGCTTCCAATTTTTTTTTTAACTTTAAATATTTCTTTGGGTAGGGAGAGTAATTTTTAGTGGGGGGGGGAGGGTAAGGTAAAAAAAAAATGGGGGTAAAGTTTTTTTAACTAAAAATATTTCTTTGGGTATGGGAGAGTAAAAAAATATATCATCCCAAATGACACAGTAGTAATCTATATCCCAATAATTGAATTGATTGTAACATTTTTTAAAGAAGTGTAGTTTCTGTTCTGCTTTCATTTTTTTTAACTGAAAATATCTGTTTGGGTGAGGGAGAGTAGAGAAAAATTGGGGTGGGGGGGTAGAGTAAAAAAAATTGGAGGAGTGAAGAAAGTTTGTTTTTAATTGAAAATATTGCTTTGGGTGAGGGAGAGTAAAGTAAAATGAGTAGGTAGAGTAAAAAAAGATTTGGAGGATTAGAGATTTTTTTAACTAAAAATATTTCTTTGGGTGGGGGAGAGTAAAACATCTATCATCCCAAATGACACAGTAGCAATCTATATCCCAAGAATTGTATTGATTGTAACATTTTTGTAAACGTAGTTGTAAAAAAAAACGATACACTATAACGTGTGCTATGCAGATTTTAATAGTTTTTTTTGGCAATTAAATGTTTGTCTGAATTGGTATTTATTTAAGACTACTGTGTTATTCGAAATACTCTTAGAAAATCAATTATATGTGTGTTTTGATGTCGTCCAATAGCAAGTGAATCTGCTAAATGATATGCCATTCACTTGAATAATATACTCGTGATTTTAATGTAGCTCAGCTCGTCGATGTTCGTTTCCTTAATAAATTTAAAATATGAAAAATAGTTAAACATGAAAATAACACTTTTTACCCCAAAAATGCTTTGCTATATATTTGAATCACACAAAATACATGTAAAACTATTATTTTATTTTACGATTGAGTTATGGTTTAAATATCAATTGCAATTCAACTACGTAACCGCATTTGCAATTTACTCATGCAGTTTATCACTTCCTACTATAAGTCTGTGTAGTACTCTCGCACTCTCTAATTGTATTTCTCTTTGAATAAGCGCCTTTGTTTCATTCAGTATCTCTCACTTAAGTATCGTCGTCTTTGTATCTCTCTATTTCCGTATCTCTCGGACCGTTTATTAAGAGCCAGAGTAATGAAACTTACTATAAAACAGAAAGGACCAATATTCAATTAGAAACAACAGGTAACATCGCCGTAAGTGTAAATACAAATTACCCCATACATGGGGGGGTAAAATATATATAATAAAAGAGAGGAAAAGAGTTACAACAAACAGAAAGGCTAATTTTGGATGTTGTCTATTACTTTTCCTTAATTTAGCTACCTTTGTAAACTAGGTTTTTTCTGATTGAAACAATCGAACATGTGCTGAATAGATGACTCAACGGGGCACACCTTCTGTGGAGTATATAAAGCAAAGAGAACCTATTAGACTCTATCTCTGAAAGTATTGTTTACTTTTTGTATGTTTACTTATTTTTGTTCTTATTGAATATTGTGTACTTCTCTAAATTGCATATAACTATATTCACGAATAATACATGTAGTAAAATATATTGAATTTAATTCTATACTTAGATTCACAAATGTGTTCCCAAAAATTTTAACAATTACTATGTAAAAAACGGACCACGTGAGGCTGGCAATCTAAGCTAGAGGTACACGTAGCACACTTATGAAAGTTGCGACTTGACAGATGTGAAAGTGCTTTCAGAAATCACATTGTAGAACCGTTTTCTGCTGACTATGTGTCACCAGAGACATCTTACAAAATAACTCACAAACTATACTGTCCATTGTATCTCACTTAATCAGTGGCGTGAGCCCTACAATTTTAAATCCAATGGTAGCTACCGTCCCCGGAAAGCATGATTAAGTTAGTCTAAAAGATCAGGGGTTTGTTGTTCATATATAATTCTCTTAAACAGTATATGTACTGTTGTTATAAAATCATCAATACTAGCAGTGGATACAGCAATCTGTAGGATATGTACATATATATATATATATATATATATATATATATATATATATATATATATATATGTGTGTGTGTGTGTTTGTAAAAAAAAGAAAGAAAGTGGGAACAGACAAATATAATATATACATATATATATATATATATATATATATATATATATATAAAGAAAGACAAAATACACAAAGAAAACGATATACATAAATAAGTACACACACACACACACAAATATATATATATATATATATATATATATATATATATATATATATGAGGGAGAGAGAGGGAGAGGAGAGAGCAAGATCGATGGACGCATTACTTAAATATTGACAGTTATCCGGACAACTAATTTTGATTAGAACTTGTTTGGATTGTACAAAGTGGCTACCATCAATCAAGACAACAATTTTTTAGCAAAAACCTGAAAAAGCAAAGAAATAAGTATGTACAAAAAGTAAAGGGCAAGTAATCCGTGTCCTGGCCAAAATAGAACAACACAATACTTCTCGACAGGGAGTAATTAGACGTTAAAAGACTTTGTTTGACCGGAGGTTAACAAGTGCGATTTAACATCGATGTCTTTTTTTCTCAGAGATAAGACAAGGAACACATTATTATTTGTATATTTTCTGCAAAATCTTTTTACTTTGTTTCAATCTTATGCACGTTTTTGCACACACGTACATTAATACATATATATATATATATATACATATATATATATATATATATATATATATATATATATATATATATAAATATATATATATATCGAAAGAAGGATAGAAAAGAAATTAGAAAAGCAACGAAGGCAGATGTTTGTTCAATTCAGTTGCTCAATGCTAGGTATATTCCGCAAAAAAAGCAATTAATTTAATTAATATTTCCTTAAGCCAGGTTTTCAAAAGTTCAAAATCTTATCATCAGAAGAAATTGCTGGGATAGATAAGTTGGCGAAAAGCCAAGATTTATATTCTGAAAAAGTGAAACAAAGATTGTGGGGGTAAAAACAAGGCCAAGAGCTGCCCGAATGCAAGCAAGTGTCCGATTGTAAAAATATACGGTGTCAAAAATCCAGCGGAGAGAGTTGTTTGTAGGTAGGTGTTAAGAAGGCACGAGAAATAAATTCAGAAATTTCAAAGATAAACTTCAGAAATCACCAACTTCAGGTGAGGCCAAAATAGATAAAATCCAGAGGGTAAAGAGTATTGAGCTGTATACTTTTTACAATAGGTTTTACCTTTCCTAAAATGATGCTGTTAGTTCTCTTCTTATATATATATATAAATATATATATATATATATATACATATATATATATCTATTAATAATGGAGTTTAAGTATCTGTCTGTCTGTCTGTCTGTCTGAAGCCGAAACTCCATCAAAGTTGTATAACTATTCATTAAATCCCCTAGCTTCATTATATACTATGAAAAAAACCGGCATACACACTATGGGCATTTCGCAATTTACATAAGCAATTGCTTTTGAACTTCTAATAAATTAGTATTCTCAAATATACACTCAGGATCGTTTCATTCAAATTTAATCATGTATTTAAGTAATTTTGCTCGCTACTAATCTTACTTATAAATTATGATTAATGAATCAAATTGTTTAATTAAAATAATAATTGATTTAAAAATTAATCAGTTACGTAGTTATTTTATCTACGTCCAATTGATTAAACAGCGTGCGGAACGTATATCCATTGAAACAATCTCCCTCCGTTAATTCAGTTTGGACGCAATACAAGCGCGTAATTTGTAAACAAACGCTGGCATTTATTGTGTTACTTTAACTTACGCTGTTAAGCTTTAATTCACAAACTGTTATTATTCCATGTTTCTATTAATAATGGAGTTTTTGTATCTGTCTGTCTGAAGCCGAAACTCCAGTATGACTATTTTAGTGAAACTAATCTTTTTGAAATTCTTTATATACTGTCATTTAAAGCCGTTAAGACACCAGATGGGTTTTCCTATTTACATAAGTAATTCCTTTAAACCTTCAATTAAATTCATATTTAAAAATATACACTTATAACTGCTATTATAAAATTTACATATGTATTCACAGTATTTTCCGATGAGGTTATATTAATAAAAATTATTCATACAATTAATTACAGCCATTTTCATCATAACCGGCGGGTTTTCTAAACCATTTCAATGCGAGTACTGTTAAAATTGCAAAGTCATTGGGTGTTTAATAAGTGGTGTCCTCCCTCCCTCCGGTAATTAAATATGGCGATCTGATTAAGCAGCCGAGTGGCCTTTTAATCAGTAGTATCCTCCCTCCCTCCGGTAATTAAATATGGCGATCTGATTAAGCAGCCAATTGGCTTTTTAATCAGTAGTGTCCTCCCTCCCTCCGGTAATTAAATATGGCGATCTGATTAAGCAGACAATTGGCTTTTTAATCAGTAGTGTCCTCCCTCCCTCCGGTAATTAAATATGGCTATCTGATTAAGCAGACGATGTTAATATGGCACGTTAAATATGTAAACAACAATGTTGGTATTCACCGTGCTCAGTTTTCCATTTTTAAAACCGTCCTAAGTTTGTTTATTCTTAGCCATTATGTAAACCGTCCTAAGTTTGTTTATTCTTAGCCATTATGTTTTAAAACACACATTTATTAAATCAAATTGTGTAATTAAAATAATAATTGATTTAAAAATTACTATATAAAAACGCGCGTGCGCATGCACACACCCACACACACACACAGTTCAGGTAAACTTTTTCTTTCCGAGAATTAAAAAACTTTCCGTGTTTACTATATTTGATTTCTTAATACTTTCATATCCAATATTATAATTTTTTCACGACCTCAACAGAATTTATGATTCCATGTTTTATTTATTTAAACTAACACATTGTACTGGAAAACTATACAACTGATTGTAAAATAAAATTGTTTAATTAAAAAAAAGTCATTAAACAAACACCCCCCCACACACACTGTGTTCACTGTATTTGATTTGTTGGTGCTTTTTCATTTTAGGACCCACGCTAACTTTGCCCCCGTCGTTACAGTTAGGGTTAGGTTTGTTTTTTTTCTATTTTAATTAAAAATATTTACATGTATAGGGGGGGGGGGGGAAGATAAAAGAATTGGGGGAAGGCGGTCAAAAAAAATTTTTTTTTTTCTTAACTAAAAAATATTTCAATGACTGGTAATATAAAAAAATTGAGGGGGGTACAAAACATTTTTTTCTTTCTTTTTAAACTACAGGTCTTTCTATTTATGGGCGAGGTTACAACAAAAATCGGGATAGGGTCAAATTTTTTTTTTTCCTTTATTTTCAACTAAAAATATTCTTGGTCATAAAGACAGAAAATCAATGTCTAACCACCACAGAAATATGACTGGGGCTCCATTGGCTTACACGTGAGCCTTCATTTCTGATGCGGCAGCCTAGCAAAAATATGCGACCGGAGGGAGCATATATTTGCTAGTATTAATAATGGAGTTTATGTATCTGTCTGTCTGTCTGTCTGTCTGAAGCCGAAACTCCAGTATGACTATTTTACTGAAACTAATATTTTTGAAATTCTTTATATACTGTCATCAAAAGCCGTTCAGACACCAGATGGATGTTGCCATTAACATAAGTCATTCTTTTAAACCTTCAATTTAATTGATATTTACAAATATACACTTATAACTTCTATTATCAAATTTACATATGTATTTACAATATTTTCCGATAAGGTTATATTAACAAACATTATTCATACAATTAATTAAAACCATTTTCATCATAACCGGCGTGTTTTCTACACCATTTAAAAGCGAGTACTGTTAAAATTGCAAAGTCATTAGCTGTTTAAGAAGTGGTGTCCTCCCTCCCTCCGGTAATTAAATATGGCGATCTGATTAAGCAGCCGATCAGTAGTGTCCTCACTCCCGCCGGTAATTAAATATGGCGATCTGATTAAGCAGCCGATTGGCTGTTTATCAGTAGTGTCCTCCCTCCCTCCGGTAATTAAATATGGCGATCTGATTAAGCAGCCGATTAGCTGTTTTATCAGTGGTGTCCTCCCTCCCTCCGGTAATTAAATATGGCGATCTGATTAAGCAGCCGATTGGTTGTTTAATCAGTGGTGTCCTCCCTCCCTCCGGTAATTAAATATGGCGATCTGATTAAGCAGCTGATTGGCTGTTTATCAGTAGTGTCCTCCCTCTTTCCGGTAATTAAATATGGCGATCTGATTAAGCAGCCGATTAGCTGTTTTATCAGTGGTGTCCTCCCTCCCTCCGGTAATTAAATATAGCGATCTGATTAAGCAGCCGATTGGCTGTTTAATCAGTGGTGTCCTCCCTCCCTCCGGTAATTAAATATGGCGATCTGATTAAGCAGCCGATTGGCTGTTTAATCAGTGGTGTCCTCCCTCCCTCCGGTAATTAAATATGGCGATCTGATTAAGCAGCCGATTGGCTGTTTAATCAGTGGTGTCCTCCCTCCCTCCGGTAATTAAATATAGCGATCTGATTAAGCAGCCGATTGGCTGTTTAATCAGTGGTGTCCTCCCTCCCTCCGGTAATTAAATATGGCGATCTGATTAAGCAGCCGATTGGCTGTTTAATCAGTGGTGTCCTCCCCCCTCTGGTAATTAAATATGGCGATCTGATTAAGCAGCCGATGTTAATATGGTACGTTAAATATGTAAACAACAACGCTGGTATTCACCGTGCTCAGTTTTTCATTTTTAAAACCGTCCTAAGTTTGTTTATTCTTAGCCATTATGTTTTAAAACACGAATTTATTAAATCAAATTGTTTAATTAAAATAATAATTGATTTAAAAATTACTATATAAAAACGCGCGCGCACGCACACACCCACACACACACAGTTTAGGTAAACCTTTTCTTTCCGAGAATTAAAAAACTTTTCGTGTTTACTGTATTTGATTTCTTAATACTTTCATATCCAATATTATCATTTTTTCACGACCTCAACAGAATTTATGATTCCATGTTTTATTTATTAAAAAAAAAGATGTGATTTTTTTTTCTTTTATGTCAACAAAATAAACTAACACATTGTACTGGAACACTATACAACTGATTGTAGAATCAAATTGTTTAATTAAAAAAGGGTCATTAAACACACACACACACGCACACACACACGCCCACACACTGTGTTCACTGTATTTGATTTTTTTGTGCTTTTTCATTTTAGGACCCACGCTAACTTTGATCCCGTCGTTACTGTTAGGGTTAGGTTTTTTTTTTTCCTTTTTGATTAGAAATATTTACATGTATAGGGGGGGGAGATAAAACAATTGGGGGAAGGCGGTCAAAAAAATGTTTTGTTTTTTTCTTAACTAAAAAATATTTCAATGATTGGTAATATAAAAAAATTGAGGGGGTACAAAAAAAAAATTCCTTCTTTTTTAAACAACAGGTCTTTCTATTTATGGGCGAGGGTACAACAAAAATCGGGGTAGGGTCGAATTTTTTATTTCTTTATTTTAAACTAAAAATATTCTTGGTCATAAACACAGATCAATGTCTAACCACCACAGAAATATGACTGGGGCTCCATTGGCTTATGCGTGAGCCTTCATTTATGATGCGGCAGCCTAGCAAAAATATGCGACCGGAGGGAGCATATATTTGCTATCTATTAATAATGGAGTTTTTGTATCTGTCTGTCTGTCTGTCTGTCTGAAGCCGAAACTCCAGTATGACTATTTAACTGAAACTAATCTTTTTGAAATTCTTTATATACTGTCATCAAAAGCCGTTAAGACACCAGATGAGTTTTCCTATTTACATAAGTCATTCCTTTAAACCTTCAATTAAATTTATATTTACAAATATACACTTATAACTGCTATTATCAAATTTACATACGTATTCACAATATTTTCCGATGAGGTTATATTAATAAAAATTATTCTTACAATTAATTACAGCCATTTTCATCATAACCGGCATGTTTTCTAAATCATTTCAACGCGAGTACTGTTAAAATTGCAAAGTCATTAGCTGTTTATTAAGTGGTGTCCTCCCTCCCTCCGGTAAAATGGCGATCTGATTAAACAGCTGTTGTTAGCTGTCGTTAATCAGAAGTGCCCTCCCTCCCTCCGGTAATTAAATATGGCGATCTGATTAAGCAGCCGATTGGCTGTTTAATCAGAAGTGCCCTCCCTCCCTCCGGTAATTAAATATGGCGATCTGATTAAGCAGCCGATTGGCTGTTTAATCAGTGGTGTCCTCCCTCCCTCCGGTAATTAAATATGGCGATCTGATTAAGCAGCCGATTGGCTGTTTAATCAGTAGTGTCCTCCCTCCCTCCCTCCGGTAATTAAATATGGCGATCTGATTAAGCAGCCGATTGGCTGTTTAATAAGTGGTATCCTCCCTCCCTCCGCTAATTAAATATGGCGATCTGATTAAGCAGCCGATTGGCTGTTTAATCAGTAGTGCCCTCCATCTCTCCGGTAATTAAATATGGCGATCTGATTAAGCAGCCGATTGGCTGTTTAATCAGTGGTGTCCTCCCTCCCTCCGGTAATTAAATATGGCGATCTGATCAAGCAGCCGATTGGCTGTTTAATCAGAAGTGCCCTCCCTCCCTCCGGTAATTAAATATGGCGATCTGATTAAGCAGCCGATTGGCTTTTTAATCAGTAGTGTCCTCCCTCCCTCCGGTAATTAAATATGGCGATCTGATTAAGCAGCCGATTGGCTTTTTAATCAGTAGTGTCCTCCCTCCCTCCGGTAATTAAATATGGCGATCTGATTAAGCAGCCGATTGGCTGTTTAATCAGTAGTGTCCTCCCTCCCTCTGGTAATTAAATATGGCGATCTGATTAAGCAGCCGATGTTAATATGGTACGTTAAATATGTAAACAACAACGCTGGTATTCACCGTGCTCAGTTTTTCATTTTTAAAACCGTCCTAAGTTTGTTTATTCTTAGCCATTATGTTTTAAAACACGAATTTATTAAATCAAATTGTTTAATTAAAATAATAATTGATTTAAAAATTACTATATAAAAACGCGCGCGCACGCACACACCCACACACACACAGTTTAGGTAGACCTTTTCTTTCCGAGAATTAAAAAACTTTTCGTGTTTACTGTATTTGATTTCTTAATACTTTCATATCCAATATTATCATTTTTTCACGACCTCAACAGAATTTATGATTCCATGTTTTATTTATTAAAAAAAAAGATGTTATTTTTTTTTCTTTTATGTCAACAAAATAAACTAACACATTGTACTGGAAAACTATACAACTGATTGTAGAATCAAATTGTTTAATTAAAAAAGGGTCATTAAACACACACACACACGCACACACACACGCCCACACACTGTGTTCACTGTATTTGATTTTTTTGTGCTTTTTCATTTTAGGACCCACGCTAACTTTGATCCCGTCGTTACTGTTAGGGTTAGGTTTTTTTTTTTCCTTTTTGATTAGAAATATTTACATGTATAGGGGGGGAGATAAAACAATTGGGGGAAGGCGGTCAAAAAAATGTTTTGTTTTTTTCTTAACTAAAAAATATTTCAATGATTGGTAATATAAAAAAATTGAGGGGGTACAAAAAAAAAATTCCTTCTTTTTTAAACTACAGGTCTTTCTATTTATGGGCGAGGGTACAACAAAAATCGGGGTAGGGTCGAATTTTTTATTTCTTTATTTTAAACTAAAAATATTCTTGGTCATAAACACAGATCAATGTCTAACCACCACAGAAATATGACTGGGGCTCCATTGACTTATGCGTGAGCCTTCATTTATGATGCGGCAGCCTAGCAAAAATATGCGACCGGAGGGAGCATATATTTGCTATCTATTAATAATGGAGTTTTTGTATCTGTCTGTCTGTCTGTCTGAAGCCGAAACTCCAGTATGACTATTTAACTGAAACTAATCTTTTTGAAATTCTTTATATACTGTCATCAAAAGCCGTTAAGACACCAGATGAGTTTTCCTATTACATAAGTCATTCCTTTAAACCTTCAATTAAATTTATATTTACAAATATACACTTATAACTGCTATTATCAAATTTACATATGTATTCACAATATTTTCCGATGAGGTTATATTAATAAAAATTATTCTTACAATTAATTACAGCCATTTTCATCATAACCGGCATGTTTTCTAAATCATTTCAACGCGAGTACTGTTAAAATTGCAAAGTCATTAGCTGTTTATTAAGTGGTGTCCTCCCTCCCTCCGGTAAAATGGCGATCTGATTAAACAGCTGTTGTTAGCTGTCGTTAATCAGAAGTGCCCTCCCTCCCTCCGGTAATTAAATATGGCGATCTGATTAAGCAGCCGATTGGCTGTTGGATCAGTGGTGCCCTCCCTGCCTCCGGTAATTTAATATGGCGATCTGATTAAGCAGCCGATTGGCTGTTTAATCAGTGGTGCCCTCCCTCCCTCCGGTAATTAAATATGGCGATCTGATTAAGCAGCCTAATGACTGTTTAATCAGTAGTGCCCTCCCTCCCTCCGGTAATTAAATATGGCGATCTGATTAAGCAGCCGATTGGCTGTTTAATCAGTGGTGCCCTCCGTCCCTCCGGTAATTAAATATGGCGATCTGATTAAGCAGCCGATTGGCTGTTTAATCAGTTGTGCCCTCCTTCACTCCGGTAATTAAATATGGCGATCTGATTAAGCAGCCGATTGGCTGTTTAATCAGTAGTGCCATCCCTCCCTCCGGTAATTAAATATGGCGATCTTATAAAGCAGCCGACGTTAATCTAGCACGTTAAACATGTAAACAACAACGCTGGCAAACACCGTGCTCAGTTTTCCATTTTTAAAACCGTCCTAAGTTTGTTTATTCTTAGCCCTTATGTTTTAAAACGCAAATTTATTAAATCAAATTGTTTAATTAAAATAATAATTGATTTAAAAATTACTATATAAAAACGCACGTGCGCACGCACACACCCTCACACAGTTCAGGTAAACTTTTTCTTTCCGAGAATTAAAATTTTTTTCGTGTTTACTGTATTTGATTTCTTAATACTTTCATATCCAATATTATCATTTTTTCACGACCTCAACAGAATTTATGATTCCATGTTTTATTTATTAAAAAAAAAGATGTGATTTTTTTTCTTTAATGTCAACAAAATAAACTAACACATTGTACTGGAAAACTATACAACTGATTGTAGAATCAAATTGTTTAATTAAAAAAAGGTACACACACACGCACACACGCGCGAGCGTTCACTGTATTTGATTTTTTGGTGCTTTTTCATTTTAGGACCCACGCTAACTTTGACCCCGTCGTTACAGTTAGGGTAAGGTTTGTTTGTTTGTTTTTTTAATTTAAAATATTTACATGTATAGGGGGGGAGATAAAAAAATTGGGGGAAGGCGGTCAAAAAAAATTTTTTTTTTCTTAACTAAAAAATATTTCAATGACTGGTAATATAAAAAAATTGAGGGGGGTACAAAAAAATGTTTTCTTTCTTTTTAAACTACAAGTCTTTCTATTTATGGGCGAGGGTACAACAAAAATCGGGGTAGGGTCGAATTTTTTATTTCTTTATTTTCAACTAAAAATATTCTTTGTCATAAATACAGAAAATCAATGTCTAACCACCACAGAAATATGACTGGGGCTCCATTGGCTTACGCGTAAGCCTTCATTTCTGATGCGTCATCCTAGCAAAAATATGCGACCGGAGGGAGCATATATTGGCTAGTATATATAATAGAGAATAGTAGTTTGCATGAAGTATTGCTGGGAATAGTAGTAGTATGTTTTTAAAAAGGCTGAAGACAATGCAAAGTCCCGGGTAGGATGAAAGCTGGAAGGAACAAAAATAATAAACTAATATATATATATATATATATATATATATATATATATATATATATATATATATATATATATATCTTCGTATATACATATATTGAATTCCCTCTATGCTCTTTATTGTCTCCAATTAAAAAAATATATTCGTATACAGACTTACTTACACTACTTACTTTGTACTTCATTGCTTTAAAATGCGAAAGATAACTAATTGATAACAAGTTGAACCAAGTCGATTTACTTCATGTATAGACTTATTTAATACATTTCCTGACTATTTATTTTTTGTTATCTTCCCATCTAATGTTTTAACACACTTACGCAAGGCTGACTCTTATAAAATATTATGTTATGTTTACTTAACTGTGTGTGTTTTACGAATAAAAAATAAGTTATATTCTAGAATTAACTCTAAACATATACAAAACAGCGAATAATAAAAAAAAAACTTTTAAAAAAAGCTGTATTGAAAAGAAAAAAAATTAAATTGACATGAATCAAGTTCCGAAAAAGTGTATTCTCTTAAATGATCTGAATACTTCCTTGCCGTAGTTTTATGCTCTACTTACTGTCATAAACGGATGTTACTATGATTCAGTTAATTCGATATAACGTACATGTAATCGCGAATTAGTTATCTAAAGTGAACATCCGCATCTCATGATAGCAAAATCGTGCAACTATACTGGGGATTTTTGTTATTTTTTTTTCATTCGTATTATTGTTATTATTATTGATTTGCTTTGTATAAATAAACAAACACTGTATTAAAAACAAGGGCAAATATATTTTTAAAATGTCAATAGTTATTGATACCTAATGGTAATGATAAGTATATATATATATATATATATATATATATATATATATATATATATATATATAATCTGTTTCGGAATTTATTAGATGAGGGTTGATAATTTGTAGAATTTGGTATATTCGGACTACTGAATTCCGTCCAGATGCCCGAGTTCAAGAGAAAGATTCCCGAGTTCGACAAAGCACACCTTAAGAAGCTTGGAGGTTTCATCGGCCAAATCATTGTGATAAAAACACCCAAGATGAGAACAGTAGTCCGAATATACCAAATTCTACAAAATATCTATAAATATATATAAATATATATACACGTCTAAATATTATTATTTAAATATTTATTTTATTTGTTTTATTTCGTTTCGTTTCTTTTCTACTCCGCTCAATACAATTGGTTAGTGTCATTTTAACTATATATATATTTGGAAATCAGTCGTCCTTAATGTTAATTTCCTAATGGTATGGACGCACACGTGTTCGTTTTTTAAAAAGACAACGGATTTCTTATACTATCGGAAGAGACATTTCGCGTGAACTTAGTTTAACGTTGAAACAAGGAATGAACGCTGCTCGGTATTTTAAATTCCAGTTTTCTCAACAGTTTACTTTTTTTCATTTTCTTCATTTCATATCATTTTTGACAAAGAGCGGAAAACTGCTCGAAATATCAGAATAAAATATACTAATTAAAAAAACAACAACATAGTTTTTATGCTTCATACATCACCAATCATCCATAAAACAATATATATATACATATATATATATATATATATATATATATATATATATGTGTGTGTGTGTGTGTTCGCGTGTGTGTGTATAACAATAAGTTAATACGATAGGCAAGTAATGGCGGGATTTATTGCTTTCACGCAAGGAGCGCACAGCGCGTGCGATCGTCAGTCCGTCATGACACGATGAGATAGGGTCAGAACAAGATAGTAGACAATTTTCACTCTTTCGAATGAAGTCTAGAAAGTTGTTTCAAACTATGATTGCGTGTTGGTGAAACAGCAATTTTTTTAGTGAACACCTGAAAAATGTACGAAGGAAACGATGAATACAAATAATCCGACTAACTGTAGAACTATAAAATATATCTTGAATTGAGAAAAATATAATTCTTAAAGACTTTGTTTGACCAATGATTAAAAGACTAAAAATAGAAGTCTCATAAAGTCAAAGAGAAAATTCAAGAAATAAATAATATTTTCATTTTTTGATTTATTGTGAGTCATACACTATCAATGTAAAAGCATCTCGGCGATGAGAGTTAATTAATTCATTCATTCATTTCGTGTAAATCAGATAATTCTAGCATTTGCATTGGTTTCCTCAATACTTTTATAGTAAGAATTATTTGTAGAAAGACATTTGGTATTTACGGGAAGGACCACTAGAAGGTTGTCAACATTCCGAAGTGAAAGTGATACTGTGGAATCGACTGGATTTAAACTTGAAACACCCACGTCGTCAGTCTGTATCGTTAACTACTGTCACCCCCTATCAGTTGAATGATGACATTATATAGTGTCACAGGAGCGTGAAAGGATTCGAACACTCTCAATTTTCCCAAAATGCTGATGAACCAAAATAGAAGACGAAGAAGACAAACAAATGCAATCGAAAACATCAAGATCGAAATTCGAAAATATTTCTTAAAGAAACGCGAACATAAAAACTCATTTTTAGGTCACATGTAAGTAAAAAGCAAAACATAAAACAACGCAAACAGTTTCCTTATTTTCTGTTTGTAATTTCTCATTTTAGTGCATTCAATTTTGTATTCAATTGTATTGGTCTGTGGAAACGGTAAAATCATTATGACATGGTTTACTGTACGTATTTCCCTAAGTGGGGACCCAATTATTAGTTCGAATATTTTTTTTTACATTGCCCTTCCCATGCGACTACTTAAAACATCTGTTTCATGATAAATATGAAATAAAAAAAAGATATGTTTTAGATGTAACCATTTAATGCGCGAGTTTCGCGTAGAAAATGTAATTTTCAGCATATGCACGAAAGGCCGACAAACTGAAAGACTACCGAAAATAAGGCATGGAGTATCGGAAATATAATTTTAAATCTTAGCATGACCGGCCGAAAAGGTCTATTTTAAAATTAGCCGTGATAGGCTGAAAAATTATATTTTAGATTAAAGCGTGACAGGCTAAAATGATATTCTTAGGTTAAGCGTAACATGTTTTTAAATGTCATCTCAAATTAATCTTGCCAGACCGAAAAAAATGCTATTAAAAACTGAAGTACAACAGATAGATTAACTGAAGGAAATGCATGGTCTCATATGGATGAGAGGATGTATCTAACAAATATAATATTTCCCCAAGACCAAGGGAATCAATATTAGAGAGAAATATATATTCCTTAAGAATTAGTCACAACTAGAAAACTATCAAAAGAAAAACAGTAAAATTTCGTGAAGACAGTAAAAGATTCTTTATGGAAATAGTGTTCGTTTTTTCATGAGAAAAAAAGATACAACACAAAAATTATTTCACGCATGAATTATGGAATGTTGGTAAATAAATGTTTATTTTTTATTCTTAAATATTCACACGTTTGTAATTGTTAAAAATAAGTACGGGTTTTGTGAAGATGGTACCATTAAAGTTTTGCTTTTTAAATATAAACATGACGGACCGACGGACATCATATAATAGAACATTTTAATTTTAAGTTACTTTAGAAAACAGACGAACAGTGGTTCTAATTAAAGTACGCGAACGGATCTACAACAATATTTCAAAATAAAGATTGATAGCCCAACGTAAAAACTATTTCAAATTTATTCGTGATAGAACAAACGGTTATGCCTGTTCAAACTTAAGCATGAACAACCATATGAAGTGCTGCTATAAGCATTAGCCTGACAGACTGGAAAACCATAAAACGGAAGAGTAAATCTTGTAAACACGGATCCAAAAATAAAATTATCTGCCGCCGAAATGAAATATAAAGTAAGAAAACAAAACGACAAGAGTTACCGAACGAATAGGTAACATAATAACATTTTGTAAGGATTAGGGCATTTATATTTGGACTAAGAATATTTATTTCTCGGTGACAAAAAATAAAATTATCTGCCGCCCTAACGAAATGAAATATAAAGTAAGAAAACAAAGCGAAAAGAGTTACCGAACGAATGGGTAAAATAATAAAATTTTGTGGAGATCAGGACTTTTGACAAAGAATATTTATGTCTTAGTGATAAAAAATAAATTCGGTATACAAATCATCTGAATGTCACTATTATACAAAACCTGAAAGAACATTTACATGACGGACATTTTATTATTGAACATGTGAATTGTTAGTGTGATTCAAAATCGGAAGAGCATTTATTAATATATGTGGACTCATCTAACCTCATATTTCAATTGTTAGTGTGATTCAAAATCGGAAGATCATTTATTAATATATGTGGACTCATCTAACCTCATATTTCAATTGTTAGTGTGATTTAAAATCAGAAGAACATTAATTAAGATATGTTGACTCATCTAACCTCATATTTCAATTGTTATTGTGATTAAAAATCGGAAGAACATTAATTAAGATATGTGGACTCATCTAACCTCATATTTCAATTGTTATTGTGATTAAAAATCGGAAGAACATTAATTAAGATATGTGGACTCATCTAACCTCATATTTCAATTGTTAGTGTGATTTAAAATCGGAAGAGCATTTATTAATATATGTGGACTCATCTAACCTCATATTTCAATTGTTAGTGTGATTCAAAATCGGAAGAGCATTTATTAATATATGTGGACTCATCTAACCTCATATTTCAATTGTTAGTGTGATTTAAAATCGGAAGAGCATTTATTAATATATGTGGACTCATCTAACCTCATATTTCAATTGTTAGTGTGATTCAAAATCGGAAGAGCATTTATTAATATATGTGGACTCATCTAACCTCATATTTCAATTGTTAGTGTGATTCAAAATCGGAAGAGCATTTATTAATATATGTGGACTCATCTAACCTCATATTTCAATTGTTAGTGTGATTTAAAATCAGAAGAACATTAATTAAGATATGTTGACTCATCTAACCTCATATTTCAATTGTTAGTGTGATTCAAAATCGGAAGAACATTAATTAAGATATGTGGACTCATCTAACCTCATATTTCAATTGTTATTGTGATTAAAAATCGGAAGAACATTAATTAAGATATGTGGACTCATCTAACCTCATATTTCAATTGTTATTGTGATTAAAAATCGGAAGAACATTAATTAAGATATGTGGACTCATCTAACCTCATATTTCAATTGTTAGTGTGATTCAAAATCGGAAGAGCATTTATTAATATATGTGGACTCATCTAACCTCATATTTCAATTGTTAGTGTGATTCAAAATCGGAAGAGCATTTATTAATATATGTGGACTCATCTAACCTCATATTTCAATTGTTAGTGTGATTTAAAATCAGAAGAACATTAATTAAGATATGTTGACTCATCTAACCTCATATTTCAATTGTTATTGTGATTAAAAATCGGAAGAACATTAATTAAGATATGTGGACTCATCTAACCTCATATTTCAATTGTTAGTGTGATTCAAAATCGGAAGAGCATTTATTAATATATGTGGACTCATCTAACCTCATATTTCAATTGTTAGTGTGATTCAAAATCGGAAGAGCATTTATTAATATATGTGGACTCATCTAACCTCATATTTCAATTGTTAGTGTGATTTAAAATCAGAAGAACATTAATTAAGATATGTTGACTCATCTAACCTCATATTTCAATTGTTAGTGTGATTCAAAATCGGAAGAACATTAATTAAGATATGTGGACTCATCTAACCTCATATTTCAATTGTTAGTGTGATTCAAAATCGGAAGAGCATTTATTAATATATGTGGACTCATCTAACCTCATATTTCAATTGTTAGTGTGATTCAAAATCGGAAGATCATTTATTAATATATGTGGACTCATCTAACCTCATATTTCAATTGTTAGTGTGATTTAAAATCAGAAGAACATTAATTAAGATATGTTGACTCATCTAACCTCATATTTCAATTGTTAGTGTGATTCAAAATCGGAAGAGCATTTATTAATATATGTGGACTCATCTAACCTCATATTTCAATCGTTAGTGTGATTTAAAATCAGAAGAACATTAATTAAGATATGTTGACTCATCTAACCTCATATTTCAATTGTTAGTGTGATTCAAAATCGGAAGAACATTAATTAAGATATGTGGACTCATCTAACCTCATATTTCAATTGTTAGTGTGATTCAAAATCGGAAGAGCATTTATTAATATATGTGGACTCATCTAACCTCATATTTCAATTGTTAGTGTGATTCAAAATCGGAAGATCATTTATTAATATATGTGGACTCATCTAACCTCATATTTCAATTGTTAGTGTGATTTAAAATCAGAAGAACATTAATTAAGATATGTTGACTCATCTAACCTCATATTTCAATTGTTAGTGTGATTCAAAATCGGAAGAGCATTTATTAATATATGTGGACTCATCTAACCTCATATTTCAATCGTTAGTGTGATTTAAAATCAGAAGAACATTAATTAAGATATGTTGACTCATCTAACCTCATATTTCAATTGTTAGTGTGATTCAAAATCGGAAGAACATTAATTAAGATATGTGGACTCATCTAACCTCATATTTCAATTGTTAGTGTGATTCAAAATCGGAAGAGCATTTATTAATATATGTGGACTCATCTAACCTCATATTTCAATTGTTAGTGTGATTCAAAATCGGAAGATCATTTATTAATATATGTGGACTCATCTAACCTCATATTTCAATTGTTAGTGTGATTTAAAATCAGAAGAACATTAATTAAGATATGTTGACTCATCTAACCTCATATTTCAATTGTTATTGTGATTAAAAATCGGAAGAACATTAATTAAGATATGTGGACTCATCTAACCTCATATTTCAATTGTTATTGTGATTAAAAATCGGAAGAACATTAATTAAGATATGTGGAATCATCTAACCTCATATTTCAATTGTTAGTGTGATTCAAAATCGGAAGAGCATTTATTAATATATGTGGACTCATCTAACCTCATATTTCAATTGTTAGTGTGATTTAAAATCAGAAGAACATTAATTAAGATATGTTGACTCATCTAACCTCATATTTCAATTGTTAGTGTGATTCAAAATCGGAAGAACATTAATTAAGATATGTGGACTCATCTAACCTCATATTTCAATTGTTAGTGTGATTCAAAATCGGAAGAGCATTTATTAATATATGTGGACTCATCTAACCTCATATTTCAATTGTTATTGTGATTCAAAATGGGAAGAACATTAATTAAGATATGTGGACTCATCTAACCTCATATTTCAATTGTTATTGTGATTAAAAATCGGAAGAACATTAATTAAGATATGTGGACTCATCTAACCTCATATTTCAATTGTTAGTGTGATTCAAAATCGGAAGAGCATTTATTAATATATGTGGACTCATCTAACCTCATATTTCAATTGTTAGTGTGATTCAAAATCGGAAGATCATTTATTAATATATGTGGACTCATCTAACCTCATATTTCAATTGTTAGTGTGATTTAAAATCAGAAGAACATTAATTAAGATATGTTGACTCATCTAACCTCATATTTCAATTGTTAGTGTGATTCAAAATCGGAAGATCATTTATTAATATATGTGGACTCATCTAACCTCATATTTCAATTGTTAGTGTGATTCAAAATCGGAAGATCATTTATTAATATATGTGGACTCATCTAACCTCATATTTCAATTGTTATTGTGATTTAAAATCAGAAGAACATTAATTAAGATATGTTGACTCATCTAACCTCATATTTCAATTGTTAGTGTGATTCAAAATCGGAAGATCATTTATTAATATATGTGGACTCATCTAACCTCATATTTCAATTGTTAGTGTGATTCAAAATCGGAAGATCATTTATTAATATATGTGGACTCATCTAACCTCATATTTCAATTGTTATTGTGATTTAAAATCAGAAGAACATTAATTAAGATATGTTGACTCATCTAACCTCATATTTCAATTGTTATTGTGATTAAAAATCGGAAGAACATTAATTAAGATATGTGGACTCATCTAACCTCATATTTCAATTGTTAGTGTGATTCAAAATCGGAAGATCATTTATTAATATATGTGGACTCATCTAACCTCATATTTCAATTGTTAGTGTGATTTAAAATCAGAAGAACATTAATTAAGATATGTTGACTCATCTAACCTCATATTTCAATTGTTATTGTGATTAAAAATCGGAAGAACATTAATTAAGATATGTGGACTCATCTAACCTCATATTTCAATTGTTAGTGTGATTCAAAATCGGAAGAGCATTTATTAATATATGTGGACTCATCTAACCTCATATTTCAATTGTTAGTGTGATTAAAAATCGGAAGAACATTAATTAAGATATGTGGACTCATCTAACCTCATATTTCAATTGTTAGTGTGATTCAAAATCGGAAGAGCATTTATTAATATATGTGGACTCATCTAACCTCATATTTCAATTGTTAGTGTGATTCAAAATCGGAAGATCATTTATTAATATATGTGGACTCATCTAACCTCATATTTCAATTGTTAGTGTGATTTAAAATCAGAAGAACATTAATTAAGATATGTTGACTCATCTAACCTCATATTTCAATTGTTAGTGTGATTCAAAATCGGAAGAACATTAATTAAGATATGTGGACTCATCTAACCTCATATTTCAATTGTTAGTGTGATTCAAAATCGGAAGAGCATTTATTAATATATGTGGACTCATCTGACCTCATATTTCAATTGTTAGTGTGATTCAAAATCGGAAGATCATTTATTAATATATGTGGATCATCTAACCTCATATTTCAATTGTTAGTGTGATTTAAAATCAGAAGAACATTAATTAAGATATGTTGACTCATCTAACCTCATATTTCAATTGTTATTGTGATTAAAAATCGGAAGAACATTAATTAAGATATGTGGACTCATCTAACCTCATATTTCAATTGTTAGTGTGATTCAAAATCGGAAGAGCATTTATTAATATATGTGGACTCATCTAACCTCATATTTCAATTGTTAGTGTGATTAAAAATCGGAAGAACATTAATTAAGATATGTGGACTCATCTAACCTCATATTTCAATTGTTAGTGTGATTCAAAATCGGAAGATCATTTATTAATATATGTGGACTCATCTAACCTCATATTTCAATTGTTAGTGTGATTTAAAATCAGAAGAACATTAATTAAGATATGTTGACTCATCTAACCTCATATTTCAATTGTTAGTGTGATTCAAAATCGGAAGAACATTAATTAAGATATGTGGACTCATCTAACCTCATATTTCAATTGTTAGTGTGATTCAAAATCGGAAGAGCATTTATTAATATATGTGGACTCATCTAACCTCATATTTCAATTGTTATTGTGATTCAAAATCGGAAGAACATTAATTAAGATATGTGGACTCATCTAACCTCATATTTCAATTGTTAGTGTGATTCAAAATCAGAAGAACATTAATTAAGATATGTGGACTCATCTAACCTCATATTTCAATTGTTATTGTGATTTAAAATCGGAAGAACATTAATTAAGATATGTGCACTCATCTAACCTCATATTTCAATTGTTATTGTGATTAAATATCGGAAGAACATTAATTAAGATATGTGGACTCATCTAACCTCATATTTCAATTGTTAGTGTGATTCAAAATCAGATGAACATTAATTAAGATATGTGGACTCATCTAACCTCATATTTCAATTGTTAGTGTGATTCCAAATTAGAAGAACATTAATTAAGATATGTGGACTTATCTAACCTCATATTTCAATTGTTATTGTGATTCAAAATCGGAAGAACATTAATTAAGATATGTGGACTCATCTAACCTCATATTTCAATTGTTAGTGTGATTCAAAATCGGAAGAACATTAATTAAGATATGTGGACTTATCTAACCTCATATTTCAATTGTTAGTGTGATTCAAAATCGGAAGGACATTAATTAAGATATGTGGACTTATCTAACCTCATATTTCAATTGTTATTGTGATTCAAAATCGGAAGAACATTAATTAAGATATGTGGACTTATCTAACCTCATATTTCAATTGTTAGTGTGATTCAAAATCGGAAGAACATTAATTAAGATATGTTGACTTATCTAACCTCATATTTCAATTGTTAGTGTGATTCAAAATCGGAAGAACATTAATTAAGATATGTGGACTTATCTAACCTCATATTTCAATTGTTATTGTGATTCAAAATCTAAAGAACATTAATTAAGATATGTGGACTTATCTAACCTCATATTTCAATTGTTAGTGTGATTCAAAATCGGAAGAACATTAATTAAGATATGTGGACTTATCTAACCTCATATTTCAATTGTTAGTGTGATTCAAAATCAGAAGTACATTAATTAAGATATGTGGACTCATCTAACCTCATATTTCAATTGTTATTGTGATTAAAAATCGGAAGAACATTAATTAAGATATGTGGACTCATCTAACCTCATATTTCAATTGTTAGTGTGATTCTAAATCGGAAGAACATTAATTAAGATATGTGGATTAATCTAACCTCATATTTCAATGTTTAGTGTGATTCAAAATGGGAAGAAAATTAATTAAGATATGTGGACTCGTCTAACCTCATATTTCAATTGTTATTGTGATTCAAAATCGGAAGAACATTAATTAAGATATGTGGACCCATCTAACCTCATATTTCAATTGTTAGTGTGATTCAAAATCTGAAGAACATTAATTAAGATATGTGGACTCATATTTCAATGGTTATTGTGATTCAAAATCCAAAGAACATTAATTAAGATATGTGCACCCATCTCACCTCATATTTCAATTGTTATTGTGATTAAAAATCGGAAGAACATTAATTAAGATATGTGGACTCATCTAACCTCATATTTCAATTGTTAGTGTGATTAAAAATCGGAAGAACATTAATTAAGATATGTGGACTCATCTAACCTCATATTTCAATTGTTAGTGCGATTCAAAATTGGAAGGACATTAATTAAGATATGTGGACTCATCTAACCTCATATTTCAATGTTTAGTGTGATTCAAAATGGGAAGAAAATTAATTAAGATATGTGGACTCGTCTAACCTCATATTTCAATTGTTATTGTGATTCAAAATCGGAAGAACATTAATTAAGATATGTGGACCCATCTAACCTCATATTTCAATTGTTAGTGTGATTCAAAATCTGAAGAACATTAATTAAGATATGTGGACTCATATTTCAATGGTTATTGTGATTCAAAATCCAAAGAACATTAATTAAGATATGTGCACCCATCTAACCTCATATTTCAATTGTTATTGTGATTAAAAATCGGAAGAACATTAATTAAGATATGTGGACTCATCTAACCTCATATTTCAATTGTTAGTGTGATTAAATATCAGAAGGACTTTAATTAAGATATGTGGACTCATCTAACCTCATATTTCAATTGTTAGTGCGATTCAAAATTGGAAGGACATTAATTAAGATATGTGGACTCATCTAACCTCATATTTCAATTGTTAGTGTGATTCAAATTCAGAAGAACATTAATTAAGATATGTGGACTCATCTAACCTCATATTTCAATTGTTAGTGTGATTCAAAATGGGAAGAACATAATTAAAGATATGTAGACTCATCTAACCTCATATTTCAATTGTTAGTGTGATTCAAAATCGGAAGGACATTAATTAAGATATGTGGACTCATCTAACCTCATATTTCAATTGTTAGTGTGATTCAAAATCGGAAGAACATTAATTAAGATATGTGGACTCATCTAACTTCATATTTCAATTGTTAGTGTTATTCAAAATCAGAAGAACATTAATTAAGATATGTGGACTCATCTAACCTCATATTTCAATTGTTAGTGTGATTCAAAATCAGAAGAACATTAATTAAGATATGTGGACTCATCTAACCTCATATTTCAATTGTTATTGTGATTTAAAATCGGAAGAACATTAATTAAGATATGTGCACTCATCTAACCCTATATTTCAATTGTTATTGTGATTAAAAATCGGAAGAACATTAATTAAGATATGTGGACTCATCTAACCTCATATTTCAATTGTTAGTGTGATTCAAAATCGGAAGAACATTAATTAAGATATGTGGACTTATCTAACCTCATATTTCAATTGTTAGTGTGATTCAAAATCAGAAGAACATTAATTAAGATATGTGGACTCATCTAACCTCATATTTCAATTGTTAGTGTGATTCCAAATTAGAAGAACATTAATTAAGATATGTGGACTTATCTAACCTCATATCTCAATTGTTATTGTGATTCAAAATCAGAAGAACATTAATTAAGATATGTGGACTCATCTAACCTCATATTTCAATTGTTAGTGTGATTCAAAATCGGAAGAACATTAATTAAGATATGTGGACTTATCTAACCTCATATTTCAATTGTTATTGTGATTCAAAATCGGAAGAACATTAATTAAGATATGTGGACTTATCTAACCTCATATTTCAATTGTTAGTGTGATTCAAAATCGGAAGAACATTAATTAAGATATGTGGACTTATCTAACCTCATATTTCAATTGTTATTGTGATTCAAAATCGGAAGAACATTAATTAAGATATGTGGACTTATCTAACCTCATATTTCAATTTTTAGTGTGATTCAAAATCGGAAGGACATTAATTAAGATATGTGGACTTATCTAACCTCATATTTCAATTGTTATTGTGATTCAAAATCGGAAGAACATTAATTAAGATATGTGGACTTATCTAACCTCATATTTCAATTGTTAGTGTGATTCAAAATCGGAAGAACATTACTTAAGATATGTTGACTTATCTAACCTCATATTTCAATTGTTAGTGTGATTCAAAATCGGAAGAACATTAATTAAGATATGTGGACTTATCTAACCTCATATTTCAATTGTTATTGTGATTCAAAATCTAAAGAACATTAATTAAGATATGTGGACTTATCTAACCTCATATTTCAATTGTTAGTGTGATTCAAAATCGGAAGAACATTAATTAAGATATGTGGACTTATCTAACCTCATATTTCAATTGTTAGTGTGATTCAAAATCAGAAGAACATTAATTAAGATATGTGGACTCATCTAACCTCATATTTCAATTGTTATTGTGATTAAAAATCGGAAGAACATTAATTAAGATATGTGGACTCATCTAACCTCATATTTCAATTGTTAGTGTGATTCTAAATCGGAAGAACATTAATTAAGATATGTGGATTAATCTAACCTCATATTTCAATGTTTAGTGTGATTCAAAATGGGAAGAAAATTAATTAAGATATGTGGACTCGTCTAACCTCATATTTCAATTGTTATTGTGATTCAAAATCGGAAGAACATTAATTAAGATATGTGGACCCATCTAACCTCATATTTCAATTGTTAGTGTGATTCAAAATCTGAAGAACATTAATTAAGATATGTGGACTCATATTTCAATGGTTATTGTTATTCAAAATCCAAAGAACATTAATTAAGATATGTGCACCCATCTAACCTCATATTTCAATTGTTATTGTGATTAAAAATCGGAAGAACATTAATTAAGATATGTGGACTCATCTAACCTCATATTTCAATTGTTAGTGTGATTAAATATCGGAAGGACTTTAATTAAGATATGTGGACTCATCTAACCTCATATTTCAATTGTTAGTGCGATTCAAAATCGGAAGGACATTAATTAAGATATGTGGACTCATCTAACCTCATATTGCAATTGTTAGTGTGATTCAAATTCAGAAGAACATTAATTAAGATATGTGGACTCATCTAACCTCATATTTCAATTGTTAGTGTGATTCAAATTCAGAAGAACATTAATTAAGATATGTAGACTCATCTAACCTCATATTTCAATTGTTAGTGTGATTCAAAATTGTTTATTAAGATATGTGGACTCATCTAACCCTATATTTCAATTGTTAGTGTGATTAAAAATCGGAAGAACATTAATTAAGATATGTGGACTCATCTAACCTCATATTTCAATTGTTAGTGTGATTCAAAATCGGAAGAACATTAATTAAGATATGTGGACTCATCTAACCTCATATTTCAATTGTTGGTGTGATTAAAAATCGGAAGAACATTAATAAAGATATGTGGACTCATCTAACCTCATATTTTAATTGTTAGTGTGATTCAAAATCGGAAGGACATTATTAAGATATGTGGACTTATCTAACCTCATATTTCAAACCTAAGATTAATAGACAAAAGGGAATACCTGTTCATGAAACACAACACTTGCGGAACACATAAAAGACAATTCTATTTTTAAATGATGCGAAAACCCGACAGCAAAAAATGTGTATCACACATGTTAGAATGAATAAAAAGTTCGAATAGAAAACAAGATAAACGCCATTTTCAAATTGCGAAACTATCACTACAAAACGTCTTGCATTTAAAAAATCTACCGCACTCCAAAATCATGTTTTATATATGATATCGGAATAATTTTGCGTTGCTTTTAATTAAAAAAAACTTTCAGCTTTAGTCCAGATTTTATTTTAAACATAGTTCACCCCAAACTAGACAAGTTACCACTGTACACGTAAGAGACTGTTGAGAATTATAGTGACAGTTTTTGGGGGGCATCCTAAATTAGGAGCTGTGCAGCGAAATGCTTGTCTACATTAGTTTTAGATTTCTGCATGTTGGTACAATCGGGGAATAATGTAGCAGGGAGGGAGTTCCAAAGGCCGGCAGCACGAAGAAAAGAAACTATTGGAGTAGAAGACTCTCCGGTATTTGGGAACCTCCACAATGAATGAATGTGTTTTAGTTGATTGTCGGATTGGTCGAGTGTATCTACGTCAAAAGAAGCACCAGTGTAGCAAGCTCATCGGAGCACAATCCATTGAAGTACTTGTAAAACAAGCAGAAGGTTGCAACATTGCGGCGATGTGACAGGGGCTTCAGCTTGGTGAATAGGGAGGGAGCTATTAGATTAGCGACTCTTTTTTGGACCTTGTTCAAATTGATATGTTCGTTAATTTATGGTTTAATTTATATTGATTTATCGCGTTTTGCATTCGAACTCTACAAATAAAAAGCTATATTTTCAAAAACACGAGAGAAATGGGTAAAATAAAGAGAAAAAATATGGCCGAACAAATAGGTAAAATAATTATTTTTTGCAGATCTGGAAGTCTATATTTTGACTGATATTTATTTTTTGGTAGGAAAATTAACTTTTCTTATACAACGAGAATCCGTTTTTCAAGTAGGGGTATTCTTATGCGTCGATTTAATCTGAGCGATTTATGATGTAAATACGATTTAAAACTTAAACTTAACTTTATTGTTATACATGAGTTTAATAGGCGGATAAAAATTGTGTTCAGAATGTAAAACCGACAGACAGAGCTTCGCATAAAAGATGCGTGCTTGCATCTAAAGTAATTTACGTATATTCGATGTAGGCGTTTTACGATGTAAATTATATTTCGAACAGAATCTGATGCATAAAAAACGGTGACATATAGGGCGAGCGATATATAAATTCGAATATTAGTTTTATAAATACTTCCAAATATTCATAGATTACGTATGTGCAATGTAGGTTATTTTCGGTACTGATATCGATCCTGACTCAGTTTTCGTTAGGTTCGACTCGGAAGCGTTCGGCTGTCCTACGCAAACGCCCGAGTGTTGACGAGCCGAATGGTACCAGACGACAATTTTGATACGGGCTGCGTCCTGTGATTGTAAGTTATATTTTCCAGAAATGTTCTAAAAGAAACAACAAAACAAACAAAACAAGCTAAACAGAGCGAAATTACTGTTATCAAATAAATATTTTTTTTATTTTGATACGTTGCTGCGTCCTATAAGTTTTACTTATAGTTGCAAGAAATTTTTTAAACAACAAAACAAATAAAACAAGTAACACAGAGCCAAATTAGTGTTATAAAATAAATATTGTTAACCCTAACCTAAGCCTTAACCCTAACCCTAAACCCTAACCCTACCCCTACCCCTTAACCGAATCCCTAAACCCTAACTTTAACCCTAACCCTAAACCTAACCATAAACTTAACCCTATACCCTAACCCTAATAACAACAAAAAACAAAACAAGCAAAACAGTATTATCATAGGACGCAACACCGTATAAAAATTGTCGTCTGGTACAAATCGGCTCGTCAACTCTCGGGCATTTCCGTAGAGCAGCCGAACGCTTCCGTGTGGAACCTCACGAAAACTGGGTCAGGATCGATATCAGTACCTTATTTTCAAATAAAAATGATACTTCTAATAGAAGTCTTAAATGCCAACTATGAAGTATAGGACGGCCGACATATAAATCTGAATATTAGTTTTATAAATACTTCAAAATTTTAAACATTACGTATATGCAATGTAGTTTTTTTTTTTATTAAAATGATAATTCTTATAGAAGACTGGCATGTCAACAAAACGATGACAGATAGGGTGACCGACATATAGATCCGAATATTAGCTTTATAAATACCTGCAGATTTCCATAGATCCTCATAATGGACATAGGTGACGTTGAGAAAATATTAGAGTAAATTATACTTGGTAAAGTTAATTTGTGAACATGTACTCATACCAGATCTGTAAAAGGGCATAAAACACGGAAATAAATTGTAGTTTCCTTTTGAAATTTCCAAAAGATTGCTGACGAATATGTTTAAGATAACGTCATTAAATCTGCACGTATATCAGTTACACTTTTATTTCCACCGTATACATAAACATTCACTTAGAGTAAGTGACACGTAGTGTACTAAAAATGCTATTTCAAACCCAAGAGTGACAGACAAAAATTATTTCAAACATAAAACGTTATATTCCAGAAATGCTATTTTAAACTACAACCTGAACGACTGAAAAAGTAAAATAATAATTAAAAGTCTGTTTAATATTAGACAACATTGCATTTAAAAAAAAGGCCCAATTAAGCGTAAAAGTCTGATAAATGCTATTTCAAAATTAAACGTTACAGATGAATGAAAAAAGAATTTAAAACCTTTGCATGACAGGCCGAAAAATGATCTCTTAATACGACATTAAAATTAAAAATGTATTTCAAACGTAACAACGTGTATTATTAACACGGGTGAAAAACACGTTATTTTTTTCCGTGCGAAATAAGGACTATAGAGCGTCACCACCCGACACAGTGAAGGAAGACACATTCATGCGCATGCGTCACCACTCGACACAGTGAAGGAAGACACATTCATGCGCATGCGTCACCACTCGACACAGTGAAGGAAGACACATTCATGCGCATGCGTCACCACTCGACACAGTGAAGGAAGACACATTCATGCGCATGCGTCACCACTCGACACAGTGAAGGAAGACACATTCATGCGCATGCGTCACCACTCGACACAGTGAAGGAAGACACATTCATGCGCATGCGTCACCACTCGACACAGTGAAGGAAGACACATTCATGCGCATGTGTGAATTTTATCAGCACCTTTTTGCGCGTTAGTCGCTGTCTGTCCATCGCCGTGTTAGTTGCTACAAAACGTGTTTGTCGGATTACCGATTCTCTCAAGATGACTGAACGTGTTGAGCAAAGGTACTGCATTAATGTTTTGGTGAATCTCAATGGAAAAAATTCGTAAGATTTAGCAGGTGTTCGGAGAAGATGCGATAAGTGTAATAAATATTAAGGAATGGTTTAACCGATTCAAAAATGGCTGCACATCAGCGGAGAGTGACGAGCGTTCTGGCGGGCCCCAAACTTATCGGAGTGCAGCTCTTACTCAGACAGTGCGCAATTTGTCGATGGAAGGACAAACAATGACAAAGGAATACTATCAAGATGTTCTCTGTCGTATCCTTGCCGCAGTTTGGCGTAAAAGACCAGACATGTGGACAGCGAAAAACTGGCAACTGCATCACGACAACGCTCCCCCACATTCATCCGAATTAATCCAACATGTTTTGGTCCAAACATGGAATTTTAGTTGTTCGCCGTCCTCTCTACTCTCCAAACATATGTCTGGTTGTTTCGAAAATTGAAGACGCCACTGAAAGGTTTCATGTTTTTAGCCTAGAGAATAGATAATACGGAAGACTTCCAGAGATGTTTATGGTAGTGTATTGATGAGTGAGCTAAGTGTTATTTTCCTTTGACTACTCCACGTTGTAATTCAAACGCGTTTGCGATATATACATGATGAATTTCCTTACATGTAAACATTTAAAACTATGAAAATATACCCAATTGTACGCAACCTGCTTTCATATATCACTAAAAGAAAAATTAGTAGGAGTGAAAAGTGAAAGAGCAGAGTATAGCTCTTTCTAGTAAAGTGTTGAAGTATCTAAACATCGCAGAATTGCGCCAGTGAAACGATAAAAAGTGATTAAACTGTATAAAAATGTGTCTCATACATAGCTGCGCAATCAAGATATATTCGTGCAGAATTAACGAAAAGAGTTTGGAAAAAATACGTGAAAAACGGGATACTTTTTTTTTTCACGAATGACAATATTTATTGTTCAGTAAAATAGACAGTTTTCAAAATTTACAAGAAATGAAAAGAGATTATCACGAGAATTTTCGTTCATCCATGAATCATCGACATTATAAATATTTAGAAAAAAAGTTATTCTATATAGATATGTTTAATATTTATGTGGAAAATGTGGCATTATACAAAAGAAAGAATATTCTTACGCCGCATAGATATAATTCTTGTACAATTTTGTCACAACTTATCATGGGCAAAAGCAACACAGGGGCAACAGTAAATATAACGGATACGTCGTCGGCTCAATGATGTAAAATATAAGAAAATTATAAATGATGTAAATATGAGAAAAGTATAAATAATGTAAAATATAACCTAATTATAAATTACGTAAAATATAAGTAAATTATAAATGATGTAAAATATAATAAATTATAAATGATGTAAAATATATAAAAATTATAATGAAGTAAAATCTAAGAAAATTATAAATGATGTAAAATATAAGTAAATTATAAAGGATGTAAGATATAAGAAAATTATAAATTATGTAAAATAGAAGAAAATTATAAATGATGTAAAATATAAGAAAATTATCATTAATGTAAAATATAAGTAAATTATGAATTATGTAAAATATAAGAAAATTATAAATGATGTAAAATATAAGAAAATTATCATTAATGTAAAATATAAGTAAATTATGAATTATGTAAAATATAAGTAAATTATTAATGATGTAAATATGAGAAAAGTCTAAATGATGTAAAATATAAGAGAATTATCACTAATGTAAAATATTAGAAAATTATAAATGATGTAAAATATTAGCAAATTATTAATGATGTAAAATATAAGAAAATTATAATTAATGTAAACTATAAGTAAATTATAAATGATGGAAAATATAAGAAAAGTATAAATAATGTAAAATATAAGAAAATTATAACTGATGTAAAATATAATAAAATTATAAATTATGTAAAATGTAAGTAAATTATACATTACGTAAAATATTAAAAAAATTATAAATGATGTAAAATATAATTAATTATAAATGATGTAAAATGTAAGTAAATTATAAATGATGTAAAATATAAGAAAATTTTAAATGATGTAAAATATAAGAAAATTATAAATGATGTAAAATATAATAAAATTTTAAATGATGTAAAATATAATAAAATTTTAAATGATGTAAAATATAATAAAATTTTAAATGATGTCAAATATAATAACATTTTAAATGATGTAAAATGTAAGTAAATTATAAATGATGTAAAATATAAGAAAATTATAAATGATGTAAAATATAAGAAAATTATAAATGATGTAAAATATAATAAAATTTTAAATGATGTAAAATGTAAGTAAATTATAAATTATGTAAAATATAATAAATTATAAATGATGTAAAATGTAAGTAAATTATACATTAGGTAAAATATAAAAAAAATTATAAATGATTTAAAATATAATAAATTATAAATGAGTTAAAATGTAAGTAAATTATAAATGATGTAAAATATTAGAAAATTATAAATGATGTAAAATATAAGAAAATTATAAATGATTTAAAATATAATAATATTTTAAATGATGTAAAATGTAAGTAAATGATAAATGATGTAAAATATAAGAAAAGTATAAATGATGTAAAATATGATAAAATTTTAAATGATGTAAAATGTAAGTAAATTATAAATTATGTAAAATATGAAAAAAAAATTCATGATGTAAAATATGAAAAAATTATAAATTATAACAGAAATAAACAAAGTTAGTTTACTTACGAATATAGTTTGTGTTAAGTACATTTTGACATTGTATTTAAAGATAACAATGTTGTAGTCTTCATGGAATCATTTCCATGTTAATTTATTTCTACAGCGGAGATGTTCTTGGAAAAGAAATCTAGACCGTGGATAATCCGCACGCATATGAAAAAAATAATGTCATTTTTTGTTGTAGTGGAAATGTTAGTATTTTCACTGAATGTCCATTGTAAGACATTCAGAGCAAGCATTCCTATTCCAATTAAAACTAAAAATGACATGCCTTTATTCCGGAACAAGAGATTAAAGCTGCGTATAACACCTTTCATGAAGATACGACGATATTGAATTTTCTCGCTCACATTTTCTTATTCCGAATTCATGGACGTGGGCCGCTCACAAAGATTACCTCTCCTATGCCAAATCGTCATTATTTTTAAAAAAACAGTCACAGTACATATTTGTCGGGAAAATTGTATGATTAAAATTTAATGAAATTTATTGGAATCATTTTTAAATAAAAAATAATATCAAGTAAAAATGTATTTTTACTTGATTAATGAACACCATTACATTATTCAAATAAAAAAAATTATTTTTTTAAATTTGATTGTTTTTAGTGTGCAATCATTTATATCGGTTAGCACTAAATTTAAAACGTTGTTTATGACAGTTTGGTACTAGAGAAAAAAGTCCACTGATTGAAGATCATGGCTTGAATGGTGTATGCTCGAAAAATGTCATTTCGCCGAAAATACACCTATACTAAAGAGAGATTAGCAACCTTTATTCCTTTAGAAAGAGAACGAAAAAAAATCGGTTTCGATTTAATGCTTTTCTTTTTTATGGAAAAAAAAAATTGATATCGCATCTTAATGCTTATAAAGGTATTTGTTTTACCTGTTCCTTCTTAAATTTTACAATAGATGCTTTTTAAAACAAAAAATATGAACTTTAAACACTTATACAAATCACGTGTTGCATCACGTTCTTCATATTTGATGATGGGAAACGACACCTTGCCCATTCGGCTGTATAACAACAAGCCGTTAAGAGATAAAAAAATACAAATCCGACGACATCAGGATATATTTACACACTGTTGATGCCAGGTCTTGGCGAAATATCTGTATCACTTTAAACTAACAAAAAATGCTAGTTTTAATAAAAAAAAGAAAACGAAAAAAAAATCGGTTTCGATTTAATGCTTTTCTTTTTTATGGAAAAAGAAAAAAAATTGATATCGCATCTTAATGCTTATAAAGGTATTTGTTTTACCTGTTCCTTCTTATATATATATATATATATATATATATATACGGATTAATTTTATGTGTGTAAAAACAATATATATATATATATATATATATATATATATATATATATATATATATATATATGTATATATATCAATGCAAGGGATATTGACGCTTGTGACATTTTTAGGGGTGGAATAAAATTGAAAAGTGTAAAAACGAGATGAAAAAAAAATACATGAATATACTAAGCCGGCTTTGGTCTACACTCATCAGAGTAAATACGTGGAAATTATTCTAGAACTACCACTAAAAACTTAAAATAGTAGAATTAATACAAGTGATACGTTTAGGAAAAAATGTGAGGGAGGGTAATATGTGGATCACATTGAGTCTTAGAAGTCTCTCCTTTTGTTTACAAAGTGAGTGTTTAAATGACTTCCTATATATTGATTCCAGTACTTTAAGGTATAATAACGAATGTGATCTACTTATGATAGAAAATCTGCCACTAGTGTAAGCCGACGCACATTCGGCGCTATTTTCAAGATGGTCAGCAACAGCTGACCGGGATGTGTTTACTCAATTATTTAAATTGTCACTGGTTTTCATTCTACTATTTTAAGTTTTAAGTGGTAGCTTTAGAATTATTTCCAGGTGTGTACTCTGATTAGTGTTGACGAATGTCGGCTTAGTATATTCATGTATTGTTTTTTTTTTCCTCTCGGTTTTACACTTTTTTATTTTATTGCAACCCAAAAAATGTGACACACGTCTATATTCTTTGCTTTAATTACATTTTCTACCACTAGAAAAAAAAAAAAAAATATATATATATATATATATATATATATATATATATATATATATATATATAGAGAGAGAGAGAGAGAGAGAGAGAGAGAGAGTAAGCAATGAAAATATATATGGCAATCACGCTACACAGGGGCTTCCGTGTTTCATGCCCGGGGGGAATCGTCAGGTTAAATGCATGGAGTTATTTTTGTCAGGTGTTTTTATATACATGGCTTGCTAGTTAACCATGTTAGTTAGCTTGCTAGTTAACCATAGTTAATTATGTGGATACATGAAGTGCTGATATATATATAGTCTCGGAAGTTTCTCAACCATTAAAACTATATAAAAAAAAAAATTAAAAAAAAAATTATATATAAAAAAAAAAAAAAAGAAAAACTTATAGTCTCAAGTCTTCCAGTGGAAAATCACTCATGTAAGTCAATTTATTTTTTACAGTTGTTATATTAGTTAGTTTCTAACACTATTTTAAGGGATCATCAGTTGTTTACCATGAAAAGCTGTTTCGGGAATTTATATATATATATATATATATATATATATATATATATATATATATATATATATATATATATAAAGTAAGCAGAATCAGAGTTAACAACTGTTGTCTATCAGGAGCACGGGATTCAAATTAGCATAGCCCTTCGGTTACATGCATGTTCTGAATTCCAATTCTAGACGAACAAATAATCATGTTAGACTGTGTAATAATTGCGTCTCCTAAGGGTATCTTTTGTATTGTGTACTACCATTTTGGATTCCATGTTGTTGGTTTTATCAATCTAAAAACAAATTAGTTCGTCTATACGTAGACATAATTAAGGAATTGTTTTGCCTCTGACCATAACAAATCATTAATGATATAATTTATGTATCCCTATTTAACCATCACTGTAACTTGCAATATCCAATCGATATGTTAATACGCGTAACCGCTAACATATGCCTAATATACTTGCATCATCTTTATTCCTTCTTCATCCGTAATAAATGAAACTGTAACGCTCGGCAAACAAAAAGAATCATAACTCATCGCATATGAAGACGTGGAGGAATAATGCCCGGGAGAGAATAGTCAACTAGCATTATGTCTACATGTAGGTGAAAAAGTAAGGAGTTATTTGTTTGTATATATATATATATATATATATATATATATATATATATGTGTGATTATTTTTATTTACACAGACATGATCTAAGGTTAAGATCATATTCCAACTCTACCTGATGAGATCTCAGTTTATAATTGCTCTTGATCGATAACATCGACATGCAAGTGTCGCGGATTTTGTACATGTCTGTGTAAATAAAAATGATAATATATAAAAGCTCTATTAGATATTGAGCACTTTTTTATAAACCCGGTTAACATTCTTTGGATTACTACACTGTGGATGTTTTACCTGGATTATATATATATATATATATATATATATATATATATATATATATATATATATATATATATATATATATATATATCACATTTTATCAACTTCTGAGACCAGTTGAGGATCGGTGTTCAAAATAGTGTCAGTTAGACGATGACCAATGCTACGAGAGAATTATCAGAAGATAACATAAAGCAAATTTATCATCCAAGAAAGCTAAACAAGTATTTGTTTTCATTAGACTTGAAGTTGGCCAAGTTGTATTAGGTGTAAAAGCCGCCTCACAGTATTAATTTCACAGATTGGATGTTGTATGAAATAAAACGTAACCTTTGAAGCCTTGTTTTTCTTTTTGGTACCGAGCGATAAATTACAGTTTTTTAAAAATATTTTTATAGCTAGACGAGTTCTTGCTGTAAATGTTTTACAGACGGGGGCCAAGAATTGTAGCTTATTAGAGCGCTTACCACGAATAGCACGACACAATAGTGAGAGCACAGCAACATATATTCTGTGTGGAAGAGGCTTCAGGATTAAAAAAATATATCAGTTTTCTATAGGTTGTGAAGTCGTTTGTGTACTCTGTCAAGACAAGAGAGAATGCCCCGAGGGGCGCTTCCTAGATATGATAGCAGTACCTCATGTTAGGATCTGTCTTGCTCTCATACGCGGAGATGATTGCCGCACGTTCGAAGTACTTTCAAGAAAAGTACAATGATCGCACCATTATTTCAGCGAGCTTAGCAACAGATTTGATTTGAGTTTTTCATTCCAGGTATTTAATGGAAGTCAGCCCTAAAAAAGGGGTTCTTAAGGAGAATCATTCATTTCAAGTGGCGTGAAATTAGAACCCAGGTTTTAGTGGTAAAAGAAGAGAAGCTTGGGTTTAGATGTGTTAAAAGTATCAAGGCACTTTTCCTCCATTGCATCACGTGCACCAAGTCGCATGAAAGAGATTCAGAGAGGTCTAGATCATCAATGCTCTCTAAGGTGCTGCCATAGATAGTAGTGCCGTCTGCACAAATGTCAAGGAATGATCTCACAATGTTATTTAGAAGATCATTCATGAAGATGAGTAAAAGAGTGTGGGTGAATATGAAGTCTTGAGGACCGCCGGCGTGTATATTATGTGCTTCAAACTTATGTCTATCAACAAACACTTTTATATACCCATCAGAGAAAAAATGATTGTTGAGAAGACATTTTCTAAATATTCTATAACAACAATGCACAGTGATGAGACTAACGTTTGCCTTAGTTAATTCAAACAATAAGTGCACACACTACTAAATGTATTCCTTATTTATTTAATTAGCTCGTGATAATAAGCGAGGCCCTGTTATTCATCTTTGTCTCCTTTTTCTTCTTCTTCTTCTTCTTCTTCTTCTTCTTATTATTATTATTATTATTATTATTTACTCATTTGGAGTTTGCACAATAGGTATTATCAGTGATTGATCACTTACAATAAGCAGTAGTGTTCGTTGGATTTTATGTGGCAACAAGTCGCCATATATTCGCAGTACTTACCGCTTATTTCGATACACGTTGCAAGAATACACTGTAGGAACAGAAAAGGTAACAACAATCCTGCTCTATGTAAAAATAAGTTTATAAATAATAATGTACCAATTCGGAAAACCAGTGTGTATAGTGTAGATTTTATGTTTAATTCAAATTACTCCTTATAGTTTTCGGTAGCTTTTCAGAAGTGTCTCTGGTGTTCTTAAAATTATTGGTATGACAGAGTGTTCTCTTAATGTTCCATATTTCATTCACGTCTTTGGCAAGTTGCATGCATTTGTTTTGTTTCTCTTTCTCATTGAGCCTCTATCAGTGCGCCACTTGAACAGACAAATCTAATATTTGGCAAGTTTTTCCTTCTTGTTTAATATTATGAAAGCTGATAATTTTGCTTGGCTTATTTTTTTCTATTAATATTTCCATGTTTTATGCCTTTAGTTTCACAACACTGGCTTTAGTTTGTGGCGTTACCATGCATGTTCAACGTTCAGCCACTGCACTACTTTCTCAACAAATTCACGTTCGTTTTTATATTATTATTTATTATTCATTAGAAATATTATAACAAACAATTACCAGTGCTCGCTACCACACTTTGTATACAACTCATACTGATACTGTGAGCGTAATACCTGTCGTAAGTACAGCAGTCGAATAATTGAGTAAAGTCTAATTACATTAAAATAGTTATTAAAGATATTTTCTTTGATCAAGTAGAGGTAAATGCACAACACCGTTCATGCGGTCATACGATTTTATTGATCTTAATAATAGCCACAAAAATATATTTTAAATTAAAATATGAGTTCATGTATTTTAGTAGCATATTATTCCAACTTTATTGAAGAATTTTGGAACGTATCTCTGTGTGTAAAGGTATACTCGGGCTTTAGAAAAGGATGAGCATCGATGAGCCAAAGATGCTGCAAATATATGGCAGACTTCCATCGTCCAATGTGTTAAACTTTAGCGAAAGGTTATGTGTGACGTGTGATCGAGTAGTGTCATGCAGCAGGATTACGTCATTTCCTGTTGGCCATTGCAGCAAAAAGACGTCGCATGATTGGTCAACTTTTTGTCGTTCTTCGACGAAGGTGTGTGAACAAATTCACGTGTATATTACTGAACCATCGCCACCTTACACTTTTATTTACGTTTCTAGAACGATTTTGGCGCTTTACCTGTATCCGCTTACTAAGATGATCGCTGCTTATTCTTTAGACGCATCGATTTTTCATTAAACGATAAATAACAATAGTAATATATAATAAATCATGATAAAATGCATATCTATTTCATCGATTGTATAATATAACGGCCAAATATATAACTCATGAAGGGTAACTTTACGAGAAACACCGTTATTCCTCCATGAATAATTATTAGGATATACCATCGCTACGTTTGTTACAATAAAAAGACAAACGAATTTTCTACAAAAAATAAAGAGAGAGGGGGGAAAAGTGAGAGAGAGGGATATATACATACACACACACACACACACACACACATATATATATATATATATATATATATATACATATTAATGTATATAAAAATAATATATATATATATATATATACTTAGAGAGAGAAAGAGGTGGAAGAGAAAGTGAGGGAAGGAAGAGATAGCATATACGGGTGGATTTTTATTTTTATTATTATTATTATTATTATTATTATTATTATTATTATTATTATTATAAAAAATGTATGGATACTAGAGTTAACTCTGTGGTTCTAGTTCATGCATACTTCAAGCGATTCAAAAATTATAAAAAAATGTACTTTTTATCACGACTGACAACATAATCGCCACCTGGGTCGGTTTTCCTATTCTTTCTTATCGATAGGCTTGTATACGTACTGGCCTATAAATCAAAAGAGCATCTTTACGCCATCCTCACAAAACTAGGATAATATTCTTGTTTTATTAAGGTTATTATTCATATAACATATCAACTTAGGACTACCTTAGTATAACATGTGATCATGCAGAAGACGTTAATTGTAAGTTAAAATATATTTACTTAATTTTTTTTGACATTAGTATATTCGTGCTTGATAATGAGAAGGGTAGTTCTTAGTGCTTTTACACATTAATAACTCTTACATGGCGTCGGACTTCACTCGAATATATTGTTAGCTACCGTTTTGCATAATGAATATTATCTATGCCAAATGAGTAATGCTTTGAACTTACATCAAAGTTAAATATACCTAAAGTTTAAATATCATTGATTTTCTCATCAGGCGACTATGTACTTTTCATATAATGTTCTAGATTATCATAATTTGATTCGCCAATATAACGAGATAATTACTCGCAACTGCTGAATCAGACTGCTTAGGGTACATAACATTTTGTCTGACTTTACAAATATATTTTAGCCGTATTTCAAATGGTGTTTATTCTACAGAGTCATCGTAATTAATCGACTATATAGCACTGCTACACGACTGGTTGATTCCAAGCTTCCGCCCGAAAAAAGGAGCACTCATAACACACCACGTATACTCAGTAATATACATAATTATAACAGAATATTTCTTGTAGCAATTGAAATTTACGTAATATATTTCGAAAGTTACATTGATCACTTCGATCATATATATCTGTCTTAGTGTCAGTCTTAAAACATCACTGTGTATAGAATATACACATATAATATATATCCATATTACTCAGGCCCATTTCCAAATGAATATATTTGAGTAAAACGTGTCTCGTAGTAAACAGATCAAATACACTGAGATACATTATATACAAATATTCGGAATTAAAATTGTTGATATGCCGTAAAACATACAAGTTAAAGTCGAAGACTGCATTACAGTAACATCACATATATCGGAATGTACTTTTTTAGAAGATGCGTCATTCCGATGTTTGTACTAAATGAGCCGTTTTAGAATTTTCGGTCAAAACATCTTTCAACAAAAACGGCACATCTGTTATAATGCTTATATATAGCAATCCATGATTATTCTATAATATTGTTCACCTTCAGGGACAGAGGTTATGATGTGCTCTTTCTACTCATTCTTGGAAATTCATGCTAGTTTCATATCCAGATAATGAAATGGAAAGGACGTAATATACAAGCAAGTAAAACGTTGTTTTTAATCTGCGAAATAATAAAAAAAATAATAAACGACGGACTAAAATGATAATAAATAATAAACGACGGACTAATATAATAAAAAGGAATGAACGACGGACTAAAATAATAAAAAAGAATGAACGACGGACAAAAATAATAAAAAAGAATGAACGACGAACTAAAATAATGAAAAGGAATAAACGACGGACTAAAATAATAAAAAAGAATGAACGACGGACTAAAATAATAAAAAAGAATGAACGACGGACTAAAATAATGAAAAGGAATAAACGACGGACTAAAATAATAAAAAAGAATGAACGACGGACTAAAATAATAAAAAAAGAATGAACGACGAACTAAAATAATAAAAAGGAATGAACGACGGACTAAAATAATAAAAAAGAATGAACGACGGACTAAAATAATAAAAAAAGAATGAACGACGGACTAAAATAATGAAAAGGAATAAACGACGGACTAAAATAATAAAAAAGAATGAACGACGGACTAAAATAATAAAAAAGAATGAACGACGGACTAAAATAATGAAAAGGAATAAACGACGGACTAAAATAATAAAAAAGAATGAACGACGGACTAAAATAATGAAAAAGAATGAACGACGGACTAAAATAATAAAAAAGAATGAACGACGGACTAAAATAATTAAAAAAAGAATGAACGACGGACTAAAATAATAAAAAAGAATGAACGACGGACTAAAATAATAAAAAAGAATGAACGACGGACTAAAATAATGAAAAAGAATGAACGACGGACTAAAATAATAAAAAAGAATGAACGACGGACTAAAATAATAAAAAAGAATGAACGACGGACTAAAATAATAAAAAGAATGTACGACGGACTAAAATAATAAAAAAGAATGAATGACGGACTAAAATAATAAAAAAGAATGAACGACGGACTAAAATAATAAAAAAGAATGAACGACGGACTAAAATAATAAAAAAGAATGAACGACGGACTAAAATAATAAAAAGAATGTACGACGGACTAAAATAATAAAAAAGAATGAATGACGGACTAAAATAATAAAAAAGAATGAACGACGGACTAAAATAATAAAAAAGAATGAACGACGGACTAAAATAATAAAAAAAGAATGAACGACGGACTAAAATAATGAAAAGGAATAAACGACGGACTAAAATCGTGGTCGCATTTGAGAAACTGTTATAAACGAAATATATTCGGAAAATAAGAGAATGTTGGCGTCGAAGAATAATTAATCAGTTGGCTTAGCATTGCTATCAATGGACAAGTCGGTGAATTATAATTACACTTTGTTGGTGTCTTTATCAGTCGCGTAATTGGCTGATATATGATGTCGCGTTACTTTTCTCGGTTGTGGCGTCTGTGATTGTCTTTGGCAGTCGTTATTCTATTTTCATTTTTACTGTTCGTTTGCTTTTTTAGCTGATTTACACGACACAAAATAATTAAAATTTAAATAAAATATCCAATTGCAAGTTCACCTTATCTTCTAGCTTAAAGTACTTTAAATATATAGCATGAATAGCAAATATCGCACCGACTATGTATATATATATATATATATATATATATATATATATATATATATATATATATATATATGTATATATATATATATATATATATACAGGGTGGGCCAAAATAAGGGTCCTATCTTTAAATTTGAACAACGTGAATTTGAATAACTTCCACAAAATAAAAGTTAAACTCACCAAACTTTATGTGTGTGTAGACTGACCCTTCCGAGATTTTTTGAAATAAACAAAACAAATTTTAGCCGAAAAACACTTCTTAAAACTTATAAAAACTAAAGTATTGTTTTTTACACTGTTTTGAGTTTTTTAAGCAAAAATAATGTTTTCTAAATGAGGGTACGTTCCTTAGGGCTAATACGGCTCATGCTTGCTTCGGAAGGGGTCCTTTACTTATTCTAATAAAAAAATTTAAAAAAATCAATAAATAAAAAAGTTATGAATTTTTAAAAATAGGACCCTTATTTTTGCCCACCCTGTATATATATATATATATATATATATATATATATATATACATTGGTCGGTGCGATATGTATTTCTAAAGGAAAAGTGTTTACCTACTTTTACTGTCTATAAATCCGCCAAGATGTTTAACTTTTAACATACGGTTTATGTGGTTATCGTGCCGGCGTCCTTACAACGAGACATGTCTACCATGATTGAAGTATATCAGGTTCGCTCATTTTAAGTACAAAAGGAAATTAAGTTCTATGAACGGAAACGTTATACTTTCAATATGATATAAAGTATCCAGAAACAGTAATGCGAAATCCCAAGCATTAAGTAAATGATTCTAGACCATACTGCGTTAACTTTATCGCCTGAAAATGTGTTCTAAATGATAGTAAAGTCAGTACATAACTGCAAGTGATGGAAGAAGCAGTGAATATGTTGGCTATTAAACAAGCAAACATTTATTTATTCGTATAAAATTGATTAAATTAGTTATCTCGATTTATTGAATAATTTATTAGTTCCGTTTTAATTTTATGAAAAAAAAAGTTTAATTACCTACGTTTTGAGGTACCTCAGCAAATTGATGTTTCTATTGTTTCTGTGTGACGAGACAGCAAAGTAAACATAGATAATCTAACAACAAATCTATTTTCAAGCCAAGAATTTCTCTGATCTTATAACCCATAAGCAAAGTGGAAATTGCAAATTCTTAGAAAAATAACTTTTTAAAATTCCCAAACCGGCATTTGAAGATTTTACTTCACATTCTTAAAGTGTTGAAAAGGGCAATTAACTTTACAACAAAAGCTCTGCAATCACACATGTGATTGCAGAACTGCTATCATAAAAAGAAATGACAATATAAAACTATGTTGCACAATCATTTATTATAGTAGATTATTGTAAACTAGATGGACCCGTCGCCCGGCGTTGCCCGAGACAAATATAAAATAATTAATTAAAAGTTGTCTACATCCGACAGAACGCAAATATGTCACATCAGACAATTTTAATATTTTAAAGAAATGTCGGTTTGTGATTGTGACAACTGTATTTACCCACGGAAAAGGTTACTTCTGATTTGAATAAAAATAGAAATTGGCACCGTGTAGAAGGATATATTTTCACTGACCGTTTATGAGAAAAAAATACTTTTTTCGGCCCGGGATATTTGTGAGTAAATAATATTTTAGGCAAGTATGAAAACATATATATAGTGTGTAATAATTAAAATAAAATTAAAATAAATCAATTGTTATCTGAATGTGGCAAATTAGAGTGTTGATTAATTACTATTTTAGTCACGTTAATCCAAATCTCTTATGGAGCTAAACATGTAAAATTAATATATTATTGTAAAAGACTTGAACATGTTTATACTAAGAACTTTGGATAAGTAGAATCAACCCGACAGTCCGTTCGCAGACACGTACATAAATAGACAGTAATTCACACGTGTTGATATATACAGAATTGATGAAAAAATGTTGTCATATTTTAATAAAAAATAGAACAACATATGATAAATAGATAGGATTATACATTGTATATCTTTTTTTTTTAATTAACTTCTAATTTTGATTGAATCGTTAAGCGAGACAATATAAAACAAATATTATAAAAGCAATGTATAAAGCTTGCAGTCGTTTATTTTAAGAACCTAAGTAAAAACCGGGAAGAGTCAGAGTGAAGAGGCCAAATCTTCAATACTACTTTGCCTGTGACTGACATTTTTATGATATTTGATCATAAATTATGAAATAAGTTTTCACGAGGCTCGATGTTTACAATTGCTTCGAAGCTTTACATATTCACCATGGTCGTTTGCAAATATTGTCCAACTGCAAATATTACAAAACTTGTGGATTTCACTTAAGACGATGGCGTGACATTGTATGCATACACACGCCTATGTATATATATATATATATATATATATATATATATATATATATATATATATATATTTATATATATATATATATGTTTATATATATATATATATATATATATTTATATATATATATATATGTTTATATATATAAATATTTATATATATATTTGTATATATATATATTTATGTATATATATATATATATTTATATATACATATGTATACACACACTTATATATACATATATGTACACATATATACATATATACATATATATATATATATTTATATATATATATATATTTATATATATATATTTATATATATTTATATATATGCATATATATATTTATATATATTTATATATATACATTTATATATATATATATTTATTTATATATATATATTTTTATATATATATATTTATTTTATATATATATATATATATATATATATATATATATATATACATATATATATATATATATATGTTTTCGTAGTATTTTCCACTTCCATACCTGTAAATAATGTTGCATTAATTTACCATTTTAAATAGGATGTGTCATTATTTTTTGAGTTTATATATATTCATAAATAATATTTATGTACGTAAAATAAATGGTCCATGGACACGTGTTTTCGGCTATCAGCGTTATCAGCATTAAATTATAATTAACTTAATTAGTAAGTATATATATATATATATATATATATATATATATATATATATATATATATATATATATATATATAGCTGTTTTAGTAGTATTTTTCCACTTCCAAAGCGGTAATAATATTGCATTAATTTACCGTGCTTTCATGCACGGTAAATTAATGCAATATTATTACCGCTGTTGTTCCCATTATTGCAGGAAGTCGTTGATTATTTTAAATGAGCAACGCTGGATGGCATCACAGAACAACATCGCATTAACGAAAAAAATAATAATATTGAAAAAGAAGAAAAACAAAAAAATAAATTAAATTATATCTCAATATTATCATAAAAGGTTCAATAAATTAATTAATATTAGTGATTTTTTAATTATTTTGAATATTGCATATTCTGGAGGACTTGTCCTTCTTTCTGCGAATCTAATGTTTTTTTTGAATAGCAGTGTCTACTTGGCTTACCTCTACTGACCAAATTAGTTAAACATTTTTCCTTTCAAAAAAGAGGTTGTTACTCACGAAATGATTAAAGTCTCCACCATTCCGGACCTTTAAATATATAAAAGTAAGCCAACCAATTTTACAATTTATTGCCTTGATATTTACATTTTGAAATATAACTGAATTGTATCTAGAGTTGATCATCTTTTTGTTAATTCTCATTCAACATTCTGGTGTTCAACATTGTATTGCTCCTTCTTTGATATTTACTTGTTTACTAGCAATTATTCAAGCAAACTACCATTTTATTTTCATAAATATATTTATATATATATATTTATTTGTATGTATGTATATATATATATATATATATATATATATATATATATGTACATGTATATATATATAGGTATATTTATATATGTATATATAGAATATATTTATATGTATATATATATATATGTATATATATAAACATATTTATATGTATACATATATATATATATATTTATATATATGTATGTATATATGTATTTATATATATATATATATATATATATATATGTATATGTAGATTTATATGCATATATATTTATATATATATACGTATATATATATTTATATGTATATATTATTATATGTATATATAAATATGTATATGTATACATATATATATATTTATATGTATATATATATTTATTTATATGTATATATATATATATATATATCTATGTGTATATATGTATATATATATGTGTGTATATATGTACATATATATATATATATATATATATATGTATGTGTATATATATGTACAGGTGTATATTTATGTTTATATAAATCTTCTGGTGTGTTCGAATATATTTTTGTTTAATGTCCGGTATGTAATGAAGCGCGCTTGAGCGCGTGTGTACAATAATGAAATAAGTTTTTCCTATTTATTTTACAAAATCTCACGTCAAGTATTCTGTTTTTATAATTTTAAAAGTTTATCATTTAACTGTAGGTTCAAACCTTAGTAACAGTTATCTCATTATTATTATTATATATATATATGTATATATATATATATATATATATATATGTATATATATATATATATATATATATATATATATATATATATATATACGTCAGAATTTATATACATTTATATTGTCAAATATTTCTGATTGACAATCTACTATTTTAGTCAATTAATACTTCTTTGTATATATTATCTTAATTATTCGTATTTCTTTCAGAAATTGGTGAGTTTACATTATATTGAATACAAATGTGTATTTCAATGTCATTTTATTATGAAACACAAAAGACGTAGCAAACAATGAATTGTATCTGATTACGTGCGTACATGTTGCTATTAATGCAAATCCAAAGTCGTAAATAACAACATATCCGATGGGATTTCAACTGACATAGTCTACTCTGCTATAAGACTTCGTTCTAAACTTTTGTTTATGTAAGTCTTGGGTGTTGTAAAATATAAATATATTTACGGACTTTATTATGTTTCCATAGGGTATTATCATGATAAAACATGTCACCAAATAGATTTTGCTATACTATGTTACGAGTATTTTGATTGGATATAAATCGGTCTATGACGAAGTGCAGAATAGTATTTGTAATTTGTTTTGAGAAAGCAAAATATTGTCAATTTAGCGTTCTTAGAATGTACATTAGCATGTTGTAAGACGGCGATTCACCGGTAAGAATAGATTCTCAATAGTTGGTTTCATTCCTTAATGAGAAATGTGAATGTCTCATTAGTATTAATATGATTGTCGCTTCGAATTAGTTGACAAGTTCCAGAATACGAGCAAACTACGCACACAATTATTCTAGGATTTCTATATTTAACCATTATTTGCAGACATGCTTGCAATCATCGTTCATGTTATCTCCGAAGACAATGTTCCGATGCGTCACTGTAACGATATCATATTGACACATGTGATTTTAAACTGATATCCAAGTTTGGTAGGACAATTCTATTCACGGACGCAATATATCTGTGCGTTTTCCCTTTTACTTTTCACCTGAGACACGTGCATGTGACGATCGGTATCGTTTAAACTATGTATGCTGTTCTCCAGAAATACATAATATTATACAGGTCTTCTACATTTACGTAAAGGAGTGTTGAACCAAGCGCTTTTTCTCATCGAATCTACCGACACGATCCAGTTTGAGGAAACAGGCTTAGTGTCAGTTTATTCTATAGCTTGTTAAATATATATTCTTTCCCACAAATATGTTTTATTATTTATTTTAATTACCAAATATACTCTATAGACCAATTATTAACAATGTAAAATGTTTATTTTTCTAATTTTACAAGTGTAAAGTACTTATCTAAAACCTTTACATATAACATGATAGCTATATATATATATATATATATATATATATATATATATATATATATATGTGTGTGTATAAAATCTTTTAAAAGTAAACGGAACTGATGGTATATGGTAATACATATATTGTAATTAATAATTATATATATAAATATTTATGTACGAATATATATATATATATGAATAAATATTGTATATATATATATATATATATATATATATATGTCTTTAAATACATTTCTTTGTCTTTTAACATAGACACATACATGTAATCCTTACTGTTGAATGAGATATAATGTTTATACTATGAAAGATACATTGTATTTAAATAGTGAAAATAACAGTTTATTAAAATCTTGCAAGATACATTTTATTCAAAACAAAACACAAACCTTCATTCATTAACTTCATAAACGTTCATATAATGATAATAATTAATGCATTCTTTAATCTTAATACGACCTTTTGGAGTACTGGATATTAATTTTTTATCATGAGTGCTTTTTGTTTGAATATTGTTTTACTTTTAAAAGGAATAGAATTTGTCAGGATCTTAACGCAAGCGCATATACACATAGATCTATATATATATATATATATATATATATATATATATATATATATATATATATATATATATATATGCAATTAAGACAATCGGACGCGTCCATGTTTTATACCCGCAGGAAAAATTAATATATAAAATGCATACACAATATATTATATCTCATTATAATGTAATAGTTTTATATACATGAAGTAATAATAAATTATATATATATATATATATATATATATATATATATAGTAATCCAGGTAGGGTAAAAATCCACAGGGTAGAAATCCAAAGGGAATCAAACCGGGTTTATAAAAGAGTGCTCAATAAAAAATATAGAGCTTTATTGTGAATACTTTTATTCAAACATGTACAAGGTCTGCTACACTGGCATGACGATGTTATCGATCTACAGCTCTCAAGAGCTGAGGTCTCATCAGGCAGAAAATTATTTTGTGATCCAAACTGGTTGCTGAATTGCAGGGAGAATGGAGTCAAGCATAAAAGAAGAGGAGAAAGAAATAAAAGTCATGTGACCGATTTTAAAATATGATTGCCGTTAGAAATTACTATTTTCATTTTTTTATTTTTATCTTTTATATATTTTATATATCCAACGCTGAGCTAGGGTAGAAAGGGGGGGGGGGGGCGAGGAAAAGAAAAAGAGAAGAGAAGGGAAAGGAAGAAAGATACAATTGCTGTTAGAAAAGTTTAATTTACAGCTATTTATATTTTCATTTTTTATTTTTATCCGACGCTTAGTTAGGGTAGGGGGGTTGGAAGAAAAAGAAAGAGAAATGGGTGGAGGGGTGTTAGGGGTGGATGTCTATAGTTATTTAGGATTTGTTGCGGGAATGGTTATATTAGATTCGAGTTAAATTCATATTTATTTTTATTCAGCGCTGGGCTGGATAAAGAAGGGTCGGGGGGAGATGAAACAAGAGCGAAAAAATAGATAAAGAAGGAGGGGGAGGGGAGGTTTCAAATTTGTTGTGTCTGCTTCCTGTCAATGCAGACATATAACAATTACATGACACCCAGCTTACGGGGATAATTTAGTTTAACTCATTGATGGATTTATTCCCTTAATGTTAATAAATTATGTTGTTATATTTTAATCAATTGGCATTTAATTTTGATTATTTTGATGGATAGTTAAATGTATTTTAAATAGTATTTATCAGTTAATTAATAAAACATAATGGTAATTGTCTTTATTTTTAGTAAGATTCATATATCGATTAGTGGCAGTAATATTAGTAGATTTAGTTCTAGGTACTAATGAGTTAAAATATATTGGGAATTATTCTTGGTAAGGATCGTATATAAGTTTATTACATTGATATTGATGGATTATACTAATATATTTAGTTTTAATTATTTTGCAGTATAAATAAATGTATTTCGATTATAAATAATAGTTAGTGATGGATTAATAAAACATACTGGTAATTGCTTTTAATGGAATTTATATATCGATTAATTTCAGTGGTATAGATAAATAAATTTTATTATTCGTTGTAATCCTATTATTAATGGTGGGGTTAACACCTGTTATAATATTAGTGGTAAGGTGTTCTAGTTAAAGTTGTTAACGCAAGTTATGGTCTATGAAAGTGGGATTGGAAATGGTGGGGCCAGTAATTTTGATTAAAGTGATATATAATTATTTAAATATTTAAAAATTGGTTTTGGTAATATGTGGTTTACTTTGGTGGGATTTTGTGAGCTGCATGTTGAGCGCATACACGCACTCGTGCACACATATAAATACATATATGCACATGTATACACAAACATTCATATATGCACCCAAACCCATACACATATACACGAACACACAGATACACATGTATGTGCACATATGTATGCGTATACATACGCGTACACAGGCGTACACACACACACATAAATAGTTATAAATTTTATATCTTCATACATATGTATATTCATATGTCCACAAAAATCACCTATATATATATATCTAAAAGTTTTACTTTTACGTGTTATAGTATTTATTCAAAAGGGGGGTGGTTGTACTGTATTTGTAGTTGAGGGTTAAAGTTACTTGATTTGGAGGTGTTAATAAGTGTTAATTTTAGCGGGGTTGTTGGGTATTGGGTTTTTTTTGTTCTAATGGTATTATTTAGGGGGGTTGTACACATTACTAGGGATATGTGATCTGTTATGCCTACAGAGAATCGATGTTTCCTGTTTTTTGTTTAAAAGTTTTCCTCTGTCAGTGAATTTAATTATTTCAAGTTTTTCGCTGAGGCATAAATAGCATGGTGAGTTTAATGAGCTACAGGTGCTAGTTTTTCTGATAGTGTTCCAGATTACAGTTTGTGATTTATTTTTATTAGTTAGTTCCCAGTGGTAATTTGAGAGTGATGTTCTGTTTTAGTAGCTTGGGGTGTTGAATGAACATTTATGGCCGGTGTATCTTTCTTTGAAAGTATTACCTGCCATACCTATGTAGTATTTTTTTATATCTGGAGTTTCCTTAGTTGAGATTGTTGCTTGGTAAATTGTTTTTGTTATTAAACAATTTTGTTGTTGTTAATCCATCACTAACTATTATTTATAATCGAAATACATTTATTTATACTCCAAAATAATTAAAACTAAATATATTAGTATAATCCATCAATATCAATGTCATAAACTTATATACGATCCTTACCAAGAATGATTCCCAATATATTTTAACTCATTAGTACCTAGAACTAAATCTACTAATATTACTGCCACTAATCGATATATGAATCTTACTAAAAATAAAGACAATTACCATTATGTTTTATTAATTAACTGATAAATACTATTTAAAATACATTTAACTATCCATCAAAATAATCAAAATTAAATGCCAATTGATTAAAATATAACAACATAATTTATTAACATTAAGGGAATAAATCCATCAATGAGTTAAACTAAATTATCCCCGTAAGCTGGGTGTCATGTAATTGTTATATGTCTGCATTGACAGGAAGCAGACACAACAAATTTGAAACCTCCCCTCCCCCTCCTTCTTTATCTTCTTTTTCGCTCTTGTTTCATCTCCCCCGACCCTTCTTTATCCAGCCCAGCGCTGAATAAAAATAAATATGAATTTAACTCGAATCTTACATAAACCATTCCCGCAACAAATCCTAAATGGCTATAGACATCCACCCTTAACACCCCTCCACCCCTTTCTCTTTCTTTTTCTTCCAACCCCCCTACCCTAACTAAGCGTTGGATAAAAATAAAAAATAAAAATATAAATAGCTGTAAATTAAACTTTTCTAACAGCAATTGTATCTTTCTTCCTTTCCCTTCTCTTCTCTTTTTCTTTTCCTCTGTCCCCCCCCCCTTTCTACCCCAGCTCAGCGTTGGATATATAAAATATATAAAAGATAAAAATAAAAAAATGAAAATAGTAATTTCTAACAGCAATCATATTTTAAAATCGGTCACATGACTTTTATTTCTTTCTCCTCTTCTTTTTTGCTTGACTTCATTCTCCCTGGAATTCAGCAACCAGGTTGGATCAAAAAATAATTTTCTGCCTGATGAGACCTCAGCTCTTGAGAGCTGTAGATCGATAACATCGTCATGCCAGTGTAGCAGACCTTGTACATATTTGAATAAAAGTATTCACAATAAAGCTCTATATTTTTTATTGAGCACTCTTTTATAAACCGGGTTTGATTCCCTTTGGATTTCTACCTTGTGGATTTTTACCCTACCTGGATTACTATATATATATATATATATATATATATATATATAATTTATTATTACTTCATGTATATAAAACTATTACATTTTAATGAGATATAATATATTGTGTATGTATTTGATATATTTATTTTTCCTGCGGGTGTAAAACATGGACGCGTCCGATTGTCTTAATTGCATATATATATATATATATATATATATATATATATATATATATATATATATATATATATATATATATATTTTGATTTTATTCCATTAATTGCGACAAAACAGGTTTTGTTTCATTGGTGCGAGAAGCTACCAACTCATCGGGCGAAAGGAATTCAAATGGCATAAAATTTTAAGTTCCCTCTAACAGGAGATTGAAAATTGAAAATACATTGGAGGGGGAGGGGGATAGAGTTGGGGCTTTGTCTATAACGGCGACATGGGACATGAGAGGGGAGGGGGGGGACTCCAACAAGTCGTGTTTCAAATTATTACATGGGAGGTTTTGCACGTGTCAGTGTTGTGTCAATTTCAATCTCGGCCGGGGTGGGAGGAGGGGGATGGGGCGACGGCCGGAGAGAGTTAAATTTAAAATGAGAATTATGGTTACAACCGTCATTCTCATTTTATTTTAATTCTAATAAGTAATTATCATGTGGATAAAAATGTTTGATAATTTTAATTTAGGGTATTAATTGCTACTTTTGCATTTTATTTATTTTATTTTAATGTTTTGTTTACTATTTGTAGTGAATTTTGTTGTGATTATATTTTTTTATTTATTCCCTCTACTTTTTTTATATATATTTTTTTTTTTTTTTTTTTTTAATTTATTTTTTTTTTTTTATTTATTTATTTTTTTTTAAATTGTGATTATATTATACCGAGATCAATACTAGTGGAATCATTTTATAAGAGAGGTTTTCTGGTGTTACCAGTCTTATCAATAACAAAACCGATTATGCCCATGGTAACGCCTGCCAATCATGCCTACGGTAGTCGCAGTGATAACCGCCTTATGTAAAAGCCTTAATAAAAATGAAATAAAAAATAAATAAAGATAAATATAAATAAAATTAGAATAAAAATAGAAATAGAAATAACAAGTTTGTAAGAATATTAATGATAATAACAATAATAATAATAATAATAATAATAATAATAATAATAATAATAATAAAAATAGTAATAATAATAATAATAATAATAATAATAATAATAATACTGATAAATACCGCCATCAATTACCATCTTGTTACTTGTGAAGTCATTGGGCGAAATAAGTCGACAAGTGATGGTAGGCTTTTTTGTTTCCACTACCAATGACAAGGACTAAGTACCAGTTACTGGCCAAACCGGACTTTCACTACACTACCACAAAATAAAAACCAAAAAAGAAACTCCCATAATAAAGTGGAAAATCTTGAAAAAATCCAGCACCTGCAAATCAATAAACTCTCCATGTAGATTATGCTTAAATGAAAAACTGGAAATTATCCGCTTTAAGGACAAAAACAAACTCTTATTACTATTTTTATTATTATTATTATTATTATTATTGTTATTATCATTAATATTCTTACAAACTTGTTATTTCTATTTCTATTTTTATTCTAATTTTATTTATATTTATCTTTATTTATTTTTTTATTTCATTTTTATTAAGGCTTTTACATAAGGCGGTTATCACTGCGACTACCGTAGGCATGATTGGCAGGCGTTACCATGGGCATAATCGGTTTTGTTATTGATAAGACTGGTAACACCAGAAAACCTCTCTTATAAAATGATTCCACTAGTATTGATCTCGGTATAATATAATCACAATTTAAAAAAAAAAAAAAAAAAAAAAAAAAAGAAATATATATATATATATATAAAAAAAGTAGAGGGAATAAATAAAAAAATATAATCACAACAAAATTCACTACAAATAGTAAACAAAACATTAAAATAAAATAAATAAAATGCAAAAGTAGCAATTAATACCCTAAATTAAAATTATCAAACATTTTTATCCACATGATAATTACTTATTAGAATTAAAATAAAATGAGAATGACGGTTGTAACCATAATTCTCATTTTAAATTTAACTCTCTCCGGCCGTCGCCCCATCCCCCTCCTCCCACCCCGGCCGAGATTGAGATTGACACAACACTGACACGTGCAAAACCTCCCATGTAATAATTTGAAACACGACTTGTTGGAGTCCCCCCCTCCCCTCTCATGTCCCATGTCGCCGTTATAGACAAAGCCCCAACTCTATCCCCCTCCCCCTCCAATGTATTTTCAATTTTCAATCTCCTGTTAGAGGGAACTTAAAATTTTATGCCATTTGAATTCCTTTCGCCCGATGAGTTGGTAGCTTCTCGCACCAATGAAACAAAACCTGTTTTGTCGCAATTAATGGAATAAAATCAAAAAATATATATTTTGCTCTGAATTTTCATTGAGCACTCTCATAAACCCGGTTTCAACTTCCTTCGGATTCATACCCCCTGGATATTTGTAACAAGTTAATTATATATATATATATATATATATATATATATATATATATATATATAGAGAGAGAGAGAGAGAGAGAGAGAGAGAGATCTATGTGTATATGCGCTTGCGTTGAGATCCTGACAAATTCTATTCCTTTTAAAAGTAAAACAATATTCAAACAAAAAGCACTCATGATAAAAAATTTATATCCAGTACTTCAAAAGGTCGTATTAAGATTAAAGAATGTATTAATTATTATCATTATATGAACGTTTATGAAGTTAATGAATGAAGGTTTGTGTTTTGTTTTGAATAAAATGTATCTTGCAAGATTTTAATAAACTGTTATTTTCACTATTTAAATACAATGTATCTTTCATAGTATAAACATTATATCTCATTCGACAGTAAGGATACCATGTATGTGTCTATGTTAAAAGACAAGGAAATGTATTTAAAAACAAATATATATATATATATATATATATATATATATATACCATATTTATTCATATGTATACATATATATGTATACATATATATATACGTACATATATATTTATATATATAATTATTAATTACAATATATGTATTACCATATACCATCAGTTCCGTTTACTTTGTAGTCTCCTTAAAAGATTTTATAAATATATATATATATATATATATATATATATATATATATATATATATAAACGACGTCGTACGTACGTTAAAATATTTGTAAAAATAATTTAATATCATTATAAGCCCATTCTAAGTAAAATTTAAAGTAGACCACTGTCAGAAAGATTAAACATAAGCATATGCCTAAAAGCTTCAGCTCCGACTCTGTCGTTGAATGCTATTGAATGTTAAGATGTTTATACTCGCTGCATTCAGTAAAATACTATTTAATTTCTACGTTATTACGTGGCAATATCTCGTTGCTTAATGGGAATAGGTGAACGGTTACAGATTCAAGGGTTATTTGTTAATCGGGTCTGCGCCCTATGCCCGTATGAAATTGTTATTCCCCATGGCTGATGAGAGCCATAAGCCTGAAACGACGTCGTACGTAAGTAAACTATGTATAAAATTAATTTAATGATATTTGTATATATGTATAATGAACGTACAGTGTTTGGTGTCAGTTAGAAAGGTGGATAATTGTGTTTTGATTTGTTAGGAAATATCAGCAGAAACCAAGGTTGGTGGGTAGTTTGGTGTATGCTATCAGAGCTTTTTGACGGATCCGTTCCACTAATTGTGTGAAGTTTTTTGTGGCCTCTGTTAGACTTGTTATTAATTTATGATCGGCTCACGGATGTGTGTTCACATTTTTACGAAATACATCAATCATTGCACGTGCACATAATTGTAGAATACACAGTGGACTCGTAATCTTAAAATTTCTCTTTTTGGAGGTTTGAAGGCAATGTTTTTAAAAGAATGTGATATATTTTGGGAAGTGATTTGCGTTTTAACTAGTTAAAAGGGATGGAGGTGTGTATGTTTTTTTTTTTACTCAAGAATGATATGATCGGGCATATCATTTTGTTGTAGATATTCAATTAATTAGTCCGAATAAAAACCAAATTAATATGTGTGTAACTAGACCAGCATGTAAAAAGATATAGACGGTGAATTTCTAATTATTTTCTTTCTTTATCATTTCTTCAACTGGAAATTTATATTTTACATTACTGAAGAATTTTTACAATTTTGTCTTTATGTCTTCATATTATGTCTTTGATCTTGATACTAAGAATTTAAAAATCAATTATTTCATTACATGTGTTTTCTATAAAATATTAAATCGACAAATAAAAACCTCAGTCATTAAATAGGGATTTTATTCTCAACACCGTTCCTAAAATTCGGAGCACACTTTTTTATACTTATAAAGAACTTCCATTTAAGAACGTCTCTTTATTAATTTCTTTGACGATCTCAGATTGAGAGATACGTTTCTTTTGAAAAACTAATTGACGAGACTCGTACTGATAATACATGTTTTTTTGACATAAGATATTTCTTAAGTAAGTTTCCTTAATGGAATACATTGGTGTTTTATACCGAACTTTATCGTTTCTGTTTGGTAAGTAATTATCGTAAAACATAAAAGAGTTATATTATTTAAAGTAAACGAAAATCATCAGAAATATGTGTCATTCATTTTTGTAATAAAAATGTTGCGATCCGTAATGTAACTTCTTTTGTTTCAGATTAATTTTCGCATTTCTCTACTTGAAAGCATATATTTCCTTTGATCTGTCTGGCACGTTTATCTTTAATCTGTTACGTTTAAGGGATTTCTGTGAATTATAATATCTTTTCAATTGTATGGTCAACCTTGGAGTTCATCGTGTCGACTTTGGTACTACATCAGTGCAAGTTCATGTTGTTTTGCTTAAATTGAATATATATATATATATATATATATATATATATATATATATATATATATATATATATATATATATATATATATTATAATAGTAATATTCAAAGTTAAACTTCAGATACCAACTAAAGCCTTTATGGTAGAATCAAACGTGATAAACTAAATGTAAATCGCTTGCCTTATAAATATGTTTCATGGATCTAGAATAAGATATATTCATTAAATCTTCGTATTGAACGATAGGAATTACATTTATATGTTACAGACGGAACTAAAACCAAACATGGGAGACAAATCTTACACCAATCCTAACAGAATAAAATTAAAACTTGACACCCAGTGAATAAAAAGCGTAGTGTACTATTAGGTCATCACCCATCAAGGTAAACAGTCATTCGAGGATAGAGTAATGATTGCCAACCGAAAGCGGAGGAGCACTACAAGAGTACTAGCATAAATATATTAATATATTGTATGAATTGATCATTACTTATGAGAAAAGGATATTTTGCAAGGTCATGCATGATACAGGCCTGGCAAACATGCGATGGTGTCGACGACTGGAGGCGAACATGTGTAGACGAAAATTACTACTAAATAATAATTAATGAGAAACGTTTTAGCAAATAATTATTTAGTAATGTCAAGTAATTAGCAATTATATATATATATTATTAGGAGTAAGTTTACAATAATTAATTATTTTTCCATGGAATCAAATGTAAAAAGTACACAAATATTCCCATAAATATAAAACGAATGCACAAAAATCACTTAATTCAACGTGCGTCACATTTTAGATATTTCAAAAATCATGAGTCAATTTGTTTATATTAACTTATTGATTACAGACAATATAATGATAGAGTACGAGAGGATAGCTAATTCAATATTTTCTAAAATAATTTTTTTTACAAACTCTGTGATGTTTAGTACATGTAAAATTTGTTTTGACAGAAGATGAAACAATGCTTATTTATTTATGATACGATAACACATGTTATACAAAGTCTTCATACTGAAATGAATTCACATTAACAAGAACATAAAAGAAATAAAATATATGTAATAACGTGTTATGGTGCCGTACCTACCTACGGAGAACTAATGGACTCGTCCACCTTATAAATACGGGAAGCACGTGACACTTGTTCTCTTCTACCCAGGCAAACCGGCAATGGCGGTTGAGAGCAACATCTCCTTGTATCTCTTTCTTTGTATTATATAATATATACCTTTGTTCATTTAAACCATGTGTTCCTGTGCCATTCATTCGGCCTTACCCAGGTCCACAACAAATGGCGACGAGGGAATTCGAACTCTTGGGTCAAAAAACTGAAAATACCACGTGAAAATGCACGCACACGGTTAATGCAGGAAGCCGCACGCATGGAAAACAAAGGTTTTTGCTGAACGGTCGAGAGAAGAAAAGGGAACTCAACTGAAAACAAAAAAAAACACGTTGAATTCTTAAGTGCGAGAAAATTGTTTTCTTTTAAGAAAAAGAAAACTGAAATGGACATGTTGTACTCTAATTTTGAAAACTGCTTATCGAATAAAAAACAGCTTGAAATTAGGTGCGCGGTTCCTCTAGTTTGGGAAAACTACTTTTAAAAAAACAAAAAAAACAACTGAAATTGAATGCGCGTTTTTTTTCTCTGGTTTGGAAAACTAACAAAAAAAAAAAGAAATAATACCGAACACGAGGGAAGCGAGCATTGTTTTTTTTTAGACGATCGTCACAGCGAGTTTTTTTTGACGAGCACACACAAAAAAAATGAAACCGACACCACGTGCTTCATTTTAAGAACAGATAAGAAACAAAAATATGAAATGAATCACACGTGCGTTACTCCATAAAAAAAGACGCACGATAAAAAAAAAGTCAGTTTTATTTTCTCTCTCTCTTTTCCGATTTGTACTGAAATATTTTAAAATGCAGAAAGAATTAATTGTGAAACAGATTTTTTTTTCTCTTCGTTAAAATTAAAAACGTGTATAAGAAAAGAACATTACATAATCTTTTAATAACTAAAACTCAGCGTCTTGCCAGCGCTAATTTAAAGAAAAGAACTTCTTGTAAATTCATTAGATAACGAGAAAATATTAATTTTCAAAATAAAAAAATAAAAAATAAGTGAATATACGCGTATATAGAGAAATGGAAAAGTTTCATAATCTTTTCATAATTAAAACGGCGCCTAGCAAACGCATATTTAAAGAAAAGAACTCTTATAAAATCATAAGATAATGAGAAAATATTAATTTTCTAAATAAAATCAGAAACTAAATGGTTGAATATGGAAAATATTAAGTCTATAATCGCCGAACTAGCGAAATTCCAAATCTCCCAGCAACAACAAACTGAGGAAATATTTCAAAAGTTTTTATTAGAACAGAACCAGAATATTTTATTACACAAAAAGAGATATGATGAAAGATTGGAATTTCTGATACAAACAATATCGCGCAGTGACCAAAAAAATGAAAAAGACGACACGTTTTCGCAGAACACAATTTGGAACAGTATTGATAATTACTCATACACGGAAAATAATACATTTGAAGAATATTTCCGAAGATATGAAGACCTATATAAAATTGACTGCGGTAGTTGGAGTGATGCGAAGAAGCTACGCCTCCTTCTTATAAAACTAAATACCACAGAACATACGAAATTCGTGGATTTCATTTTGCTTCGGAAAACTAGCGAGCTAACTTTCATAGAAGCGGTTGGTTTATTGATAGAACTGTTTAGTCCAAGAACTACACTATTCCACAAACGATGGAAGTGTATGGACCTGGTAAAGAAAGACAAGGAAGACTACGCTACTTTTGCATCGATAGTGAACAACGATTGTGACGATTTTAAACTAACTGAATTAAGTGCAGATAATTTCAAGTGTCTAATTTTTGTACAAGGTTTAATCTCAGGAAATGACACGGAGATAAGGCGTAGAGTTCTAAATAAATTAGAGAATGAACCAAGCCTTACGCTGAAAAAGTTGGCTGAGGACTGTCAAAGATTTGTAAATGTAAAACAGGACTCAAAAGACATTGAATTGTCCGGCATTGCACATATAAAAAAGGTACATCAAAAAACAAAAGCTCAACCTTATGGAAAAATAAGAAATAATAATTTTGATGTAACAAAGACAAACCAAACCAGTAAAAAAATAAATAAATTGCCACCAAGCCCTTGTTCACGCTGTGGTAATCCACATTGGTATAATGAGTGCCCATTCCGTTTTAAAACCTGTATGAAATGCAAAAAAGTTGGACATAAAAGTTCGCACTGCAGAACGGGCAAAGGAAATAAAATGCGGATTCAAGCCACTAGGACAAAGAAGGAAAAATGCATGAACATAAGAAAATATGTACAGGTGAAAATCCTGGATAAAAATATAAAAATGCAATTGGATTCTGATTCAGACGTTTCCATTATAAATTTACATACATGGAGGAGATTAAATAAACCTACTCTATCAAGAACAAACAGGCTGGCAAGCACAGTTACTGGTGAAAGAATTACATTTGAAGGAGAATTAATCACAAATGTGTCCCTAATGGGAAATACTAAAAAACTCAAACTACTGGTATTGAAGGATTCGAATAATCTTTTTGGTTCAGATTTTATGCAGGCATTTGATTTATGGAAGTTGCCGTTAAAATCATTTTGTAAAAAAATAAATAGTCGCGCAACAGAATCGGAAAAACTACAACGAGAATTTAAAAAATCGTTTCCAGAGGTTTTTTTCTGGCGGTCTTGGATGCTGCACTAAAATGACTGCAAAATTCCGTCTAAAAGAAAATGTACTGCCGGTATTTAGAAAAGAAAGGAAAGTACCCTTCGCATCGATTGAAAAAATAAACGCTGAATTAGACCGACTGGTAAAGATGGGTATTTTATCAAAAGTACAACACAGCCAGTGGGCAGCACCTACGGTTTATGTAAAGAAAAAATCTAATGAGATTCGTGTATGTGCAGATTTTTCAACAGGACTGAATACTGCCCTCGCGGACTATCACTACCCACTCCATACCCCGGAAGAAGTGTTTGCAAGCTTAAATGGAGGAAGATTTTTTTCAAAAATAGACCTAAGTGAGGCATACCTACAAATACCGGTGGATAAAGATTGTTCTAAGCTGTTATGCATAAACACACATCGTGGTTTATATAAATTCGAAAGATTAGCGTTCGGAGTTAAGGTCGCGGTAGCCATTTTCCAACAAGTAATGGACACAATGCTGGGCGGACTGGATTTCGCAATAGCGTATCTCGATGACATCTTGATTAACAGCAAAGATATCGAACAACACCAAAAACATGTAAATCAAGTGTTTGCGAGAATCCAAGATTATGGGTTCAAAGTAAAAGAAGAAAAATGTGATTTTTTCCTGGAGGAAATAAAATATCTGGGTCATGTGATCGACAAGGGCGGCAGAAGACCAGACCCAGAAAGGGCTACCGCAATAAAAAACATGCCGGCGCCAGAAAACGTCATGACATTACAGAGTTTTCTGGGCCTAGCAAATTACTACCAGGCTTTTATCCCAGAAATGCATAATTTGCGTGCTCCATTAAATGAGCTATTAAAAAAAGGTAAAGCCTGGGTATGGACACCCGAATGTCAGGATGCATTTCATAAAATCATAGAAAGACTTACGTCAGAGTTATTTCTAACACATTACAACTCAGAATTGGACATAATCGTAGCTAGCAACGCTAGTTCATATGGTTTAGGAGCATGTATCCTACACACAATGCCTGATGGAACCCATAAACCCATTGCACATGCATCAAGGACCTTGCTCCCAGCGGAAAAACAGTATTCTCAAATCGAGAAAGAAGCCCTAGCAATAATATTTGCAGTAACAAAGTGTCACCGATACATACATGGTAGACAATTTACCTTACAGACAGACCATAAGCCGCTAATTACAATTCATGGATCTAAAAAAGGCCTACCTGTATATACAGCTAATAGACTACAAAGATGGGGAACTATCTTATTAAACTACAACTTTAAAATGCAACATTTGCATTCAAATAAAATCTATCATGCAGATAGATTTTCGAGATTAGTGCAAAAACAGAGAGAGACTCTAGAAGACACAGTGATTGCGTCTCTTCAAACAGAAGGAGATTTTAAAGAGATTTTGTGCAACGCAGTGAGAGAGATCCCGGTGACACTATACGAGATAAAAAAAAAGCTCAAGAGGATGAATTTATCACCAGAACAAAAATGAAATTGGTAGATAAGGATTTACATGCGGCAAAGCGTTTCTTACTCTGTGATGACGTACTCATGCATAACGAAAGGGTGGTCATCCCAGAAAAAACTACGAAAGCAAATTCTGAAAGATTTTCATGTTGGCCATCCAGGGATAACCAGGATGAAGAGGTTAATGAGGAGTGTTGTGTACTGGCCAGGTATGGACAACGACATTGAAAAAGCAGTAAAGCTGTGTAAAGGCTGTGCCTTAGCGGCAAAAGCACCGCATATAAAGCATAGCCCATGGCCAAAGACCGACCGTCCGTGGAAAAGAATTCACGTGGATTTCGCGGGACCATTGGAAGGATTTTACTACTTAATCGTAGTCGACAGTTTTTCAAAGTGGCCCGAGGTACTACATTGCAAGAGTCCCACGTCAGAGGTTACGATAAGATTCCTACATGAACTATTTGCCCGTTTTGGGGTAGTGGATTGTTTGGTGAGTGATAATGGGACGCAGTTCACGTCATCAGATTTTGAGGAGTTCTGCGCGACGTTTCAAATCAGACATATAACGACGCCCCCGTATCATTTCAGGTCAAACGGCCAGGCGGAACGCTTCGTAGACACATTAAAAAGAACATTAAAAAAGGCCGGTGATACTCCTAAGGAGAAGGCTTTACAACAATTCTTACAAGTATATAGAATTACAAAAAACATGAACATAGCATCATCATTATCCCCCGCAGAGATGATTTTTGCGCGGAATGTGAAGTCCGTGTTTGATAAACTATTACCTAAACATAATAATTATGACCGAATCTCTACGGTACCGAAGAAAAAATACAACCCAGGAGATAGGGTATAATTTAAGATGTTCAAAAACAATGCATCGTTCTGGGAACCCGGTACAATTGAAAAGAGGATCGGATCGATGGTCTATATCATAAAAAGAACCACGGTTCTCGCATAAGAGACATCTAAATCAGATCAGAAAAAGACTGTCAGATGACACTGACAGCGCCCCACAAGGAGAAGACGTGATGGACGTGATATATGACACCTTCAACTTACCAGCACCCCAGGTAGTCACACGTAAACGACAACCAAAAAAAAAAACGAATGGCTCCGGACTACCTAGAGATATATCCGAAAAGGAAACGTTATTAAGACCCCTGAGGAGGTAAGGCTTGGAAGGGGGTGTTATGGTGCCGTACCTACCTACGGAGAACTAATGGACTCGTCCACCTTATAAATACGGGAAGCACGTGACACTTGTTCTCTTCTTCTCCAGGCCAACCGGCAATGGCGGTTGAGAGCACATCTCCTTGTATCTCTTTCTTTCTATTACATAATATATACCTTTGTTCATTTAAACCATGTGTTCCTGTGTCATTCCTTCGGACTTACCCAGGTCCACAACATAAAGGGTGAATGTAAAACATATCGGATAACTGTTTGAAAAACTATGCATTATTTATACTGATTATGTTGTCATGAGAATTGTATACACATTTGTATTGTTTACATAACATTTTAAGAAAATTATAAAACTTTTAGTGCTGATACTTAAATTTTATTAGGTGAATCAAACAAACAATACTTTTGGGAAGATTTCGGGCATGGCTAGGAAGCGCCCGAGGGTTAACGAAACTATTAACCAATCAGGTTCAGTAGACATTAGCCCAATTGCAGCAAGCAGACGATAACTTTTGGAAGATATTAATTTCTACGATCTGCAGTGCGTTTTAAAAAATGAATATCTACGATCTGTAGCAAAGCGTTGAATCTCTCGTTTCATGTAAGCAACGATCACAACCCTAAACTTAACCCTAACCCTAAACCTAAACCCTAACCTTAAAACCTAACCCTAACCCAGAAAATAAAATACATTTAGGAAAAAAAAGAAAAACACAACGAAAAAAAATTGTTTGAAAAGTTGTTTCGTTGTTTGTTACATGAACAAAAATCATGTTTTTAAACCTTTCGTTGCACAAAGAAATGTTAATATAAAAATGTTTGTTTATTTTTACATATGTATTTAATTTTATTTTTTTGCCTAACTTTTTTATTTGCAACTCTTATGAATTTATCGTCTGGGAGTCTTCGCCTTGTCAACTCTCGAGCGCTTCCGAGACCTGCCCGTATGTTTATGACACGAAGTCACAGAAACGCGAGTCGTTCTCTATAAGAGTACAATTTTATATATATATATATATATATATATATATATATATATATATAGAGAGAGAGAGAGAGATATATATATATATATATATACATATATATATATATATATATATATATATATATATATATATATATATATATATATATTAAATTGAAAAACACATTTTTTAAATGTCAGTTTAATTTTGGTATTCATGGTTAATGTTGTCAAACATTAATTGTTTTTTTATTTCAGATCGTGCATATTAGTGAGAACACTTTTAATGATAGATCCATCATATTTCACAAGAATGCAACGTGTAATTCTTCATATGGCAGGTTCTACTGTAACAGAAGTAGTTGCAATGGTGGCTACATCGAGAGGAACTGTCTCGAAAGTTATGAAAGCCTATTACAAAAAAGGGAAAACATCTTCCTCGAACAAAAAAATTCTGGAGGCAGCCAAAGCTGTCTGAAAAAGATTGTAGCTCCCTTTGTAAGGATTGTGACGAAAGAGCATAAAATTACGGCATCTAAAACTACACCATCTGGATAATCCGGTTTTTACAAAAACTGTTCGCCGAGAGCTTCATAAGGCTGGATCTATGGAAAGGTTGCAAGGTATTTTCATTATTTTGTTCAACCTCTGTATATACATATATGCAGTGACAGACAATATGTAATAAACCAATTAAAAACAGGAAAAATTATAACAAAAAATAGATTACATTGTTTCTTTTAGATACGCGAACGTCTTCAGAAACAACACATAAGCATATAATGTATCGTTTGTTTTATTTCTCTTGGTTTTTGTTCATTCTATTTTCACTTTCACTATATTTTGTCTCCACAACATTTCATTGTATGATATATCGTATACGTTATATTCATATATATATATATATATATATATATATATATATATATATATATATATACTTACATCGCATAGAATATGGAATATCAAAACACCCATCCAATTTATTTGAAATTATTTATGACTTGAACCCAAATCAATTATTTTACAATTATTTTTGAATTTATCAAACCGATTCTTAAAATTGATCACTTTACTGCTTTTTTTACAACTTAATCGGCAAATTTTTTCAAAATATAATTGTGTAGTTCATTAATCTTTTTTGGAATATGTACAACAATGCGAGCACATATATGTAAAAAGACTTATCTATATTTCAAATAAATCAATGTCTCAAGAGTAAAGTTATTTACGAAGATTTATGCTACAGTCAAATTTTGACAAATAGACGAACATGTTTTCGTACTTTTTCAATTAGAAATAAAACATAGGGATTCACGCCTTAGAATGACAGACTAATCTTATAGAAATATTTGGATGCAACTTAAATAAGATTACGCCTTTCAATCAGCTCTGTCAGCGATCAAAATGATATTTCAAAGTGAAACATTACATAACTCCTTCAAAATACTCTGATAATAACTCCAAAATGCTTCAAAACGAAGAATTAACTGTCAATTAATTTAAGCGGTCGTTACATTGCATTTAATTTATGACATCTTCTGTGTTCAACACCGAAAGTGCAGAAGTTGGTCCACTTACTGACGACTAGTTTAGTTCTCTCAATAATGATAATCAAGCCGCAGCACAGGAAGAAAACGAAATACATCTCAGAGGATCAAATTCAACGTCGATTTGCTACAACGATATATTCTTCAGCACCATTCTGGACAACTTCCTGCCAGTGCTGAAGAACATTACAAAATCTGAAGTCTACCATTTTTGACGCATACGGGAAGTCCATTTGTTTGATGAAATATAAGAATAAAGACTGGTTTGCCGAACATTACTAAGAAATAACAGATCTAATCGAGCAAACAAGCAAAGCGCTCAAATCACATTTCAATGACCCGATATCGGAAGCTAAAAAGAGAAAATATAGAGAATTAAAGGCCAAACTACATATATATATATATATATATATATATATATATATATATATATATATATATATATATATATATAATATTTTTATAAATATAGATTAAATATTTAAATACCTAGAGACATCGATGTTTCATGCTAACGCAATCTTCAGTCTAGGAACTAACTCTAAACGGTCGGTAGGCGCGAACCCCGAACACAAATCGCCACTGATTCGCAGTCGGGGATCTTACCCATAGGCAATTGCTAACTAGTTAGTAAATAGAGAGGAACTTTAACTGTAAATAGCGGAAAGTCGGCGACTACTCACCAAGCAGCTAGAGTGATCTACTAAACGTCGGACCATGCATATAGCTATTTGTACTGCTTGTTATTAAAGCTTTTCGAAAGTGCTCAGCCTCCGTGGGAGAGGGCTGATAAACAATAATATTTTTATAAATAAATATTAAATATTTAAATACCTAGACACATCGATTTTTCATGGTAATGCAATCTTAAGTCTAGGAACTAATTCTCAGCGGTCAGTAGGCGCGTACCCCGAACACAAATCGCCACTGATTCGCAGTCGGGGATCTTACCCATATATATATATTAGTGAAATGAAAACTGAATAGTTTCTAAATGTTGTTATTGGGGAGGTGGGCATTTGATCAGTACAACTGGAGAGCACTTAATGTTATAACTGTCGTGTTTTTAAATCTCCGAAACAGTAACATGGAATACAGCTGATGATCACCGTTTAATATTTCACAGTTCATGTTAAGGTCCCCTGCTGCTGTTTCACTGTTATATACTTGAATTCCGTTTTTCTATTTGTAAATTCCCCATCAGTATATCGGCTTCTTTAGACTATATATATATATATATATATATATATATATATATATATATATTACTATTTCATGTATCCACATAACATTTTATAAGGTTATGTAATATTGTATGAATCAATTTTCAGTATTCACTTAAATTCAACGGTGTTCGATACGTAATCAGAGCTTGGTAGTAAGCTATGAAAATATATTCATGGCAATTAAGCTACACATCCACGGGGGAATCTTCAGGCTCAAGATTCCCATTCAGGATGGAATGCGAGAGCCTCTGTTTAGCTTAATTGCCATAAAAATATTTTAATAGACTACTATATATATATATATATATATATATATATATATATATATATATACAGATATACATAGTTATTAGAATTCTTACAAAATATATATTATGAATATGCGTGTAGATGTCACTAAACTATTTCTTCATATTCACAGATATTTAAAAATTAATTACAATACCGTTATTTTTGAAATCATCAAACGTATTCGACAAATGTTCTACACGTAGGTTGTTTGCAACGTTATTTTATAATGCATTTAAAACTATATTACTCTATTAACATGACGTATTTGTAACGCGATTGTACATTAGATAATTGTGCATACATTTAGTGTTTAGATATTTCTTTACTTGGGCATTACCAGGGCCCCTGAGACGAAATTCACCTACATTGACGTTTTTTTTTTTTTTTTTTGTAAAACTTAATTATGTTCTGCAAAACCAAAAACAAAAACAACAACCCCTCTCCCTTTCTCCCTCCCCTTTTTATTTTTATTTTTCCTACCCTACTCCCGGTCCTGGATATGACCTTAATCTACATCCGATGGTGAGATTCGGCTTACGGACTTTGGGGAATGTGGAGCCTCCTCTTAATTACCATTGCTCCCAGGTCCACCCTGACCCGGAGTGGTAGTACCTGTTAGGGTCCCAACTATGGGTTAAATAGAAACAGATATTAAAAGGGGAAAGAAACAAGAAAGTAAAGAAAACAAGACCAGATTCGGCATTAAATAACCCAAAAAGGGTTGATATGCCGTAAAACAAAACTACCAAACCAAAAACCCTGATTAAACATTTGAAGATATAAAGAACTTGAAGCATAAAAACTTTCACTATAATGACCAGATTCGGCATTAAATAACCCAAAAAGGGTTGATATGCCGTAAAACAAAACTACCAAACCAAAAACCATGATTAAACATTTGAAGATATAAAGAACTTGAAGCATAAAAACTTTCACTATAATGACCAGATTCGGCATTAAATAACCCAAAAAGGGTTGATATGCCGTAAAACAAAACTACCAAACCATACCTACCATTACCAGGGCGAGGAGATATATCGGAAACACGTTCCGTATTTTAAGGAAAACCTTTTAAGCCTCAGATTTTAGCATCACTATTTAATTAAGTTTTCGGTAGCTGAAGAATCTCTACAATGCGTATAAATGATTCCATCTCATCGCACCTTACATTATGCCTTACTTATACAAAATTCTTCAAGCAACTATTTTTAATTAGCATTTTTTTCTATGTCATAATTCGCCACATATTCTTCATATTAGGCCATCGTGTGCTACAAATTAAATACCAGTCACGCATGTAGTATAACGTCGTGTGTAATTGTTAAAATATAGGAAACACTGAACAACACTTTTTTGTTGTTAAGATCTAGTTCTTTCGACATACACTTGCAGTTATGTGGTGAACTTTGCAATGAAGCAACTTACATTGTAAAATAAGCAACGTAGACTGCTTGGATCATAGGTATTCTTTAAGAGTTATGTTTTATATCATTTCGTATTTTTCGCCAGGGATTACAATATTTTCAGGAACTTTTATCGATGGTTTCCTATATTCATGAATTAGGAGCCTACAACTTTAGCTAACAATATATGCTATACATCGGAACTAATGTTTCGTCTGATCAGCACATTCTAAAATCTATGGATTATATAAGCTATTAGTCTCACCAACATCGTTACGTAACTAGTTTGATTTTAAATATTTCATGTGTCATAAAATAGGCCTTACAATAAGCCATATTTTTACTTATATGACTTTAACAAGTCGCAATAATAACCCTTTGTAAGAATACCGTTTACTACAGAATATGCAGATCATTTTTATACACATCCATTCGAAAGCAAAATAATGACAAGTGAAAAAATATTCATGAATGTTCACTGTTGATTGATCCAGATTCTTATATGCGCTGTTGCCCATATATTGCAAAACCTTCAGAAAATCGATTTGCATTTTCTTGCTTTATAAAAGTTTGTAGACAATATTCATCGAGGCTCTTAAAAATGGCACGTAAAACCTTTAGAAACACTTATTATATATCATGTGGAGTATGCTAGATAACAAAAGGATCTGATTAGTCGAGCAGGATCACATATAAGAAGCAGTGAATATTTGAAATCCTCAGAAGTTGAGAATTTATTTGCTGAAAGAAAGCGGAAGTATACAGTTATATATAAGAATTTTCTTCAGGCCCAAATTTGGAAAAATAAAAGAATTATCCTGGAGGACTCTTAAAAATTAACCTTCTGGATCAGATATGATAATGTGAAGAATTGTTTTAATAAATAATACACTATTTAACCTAATTCGTCTTGATCAATTCTTCGAAAATCAGCGTCGAGATATTTGTACGGGAAAATAAATGTCGACCCCGTCAACAACGTAGAGTATCTGCACATCATATTTTACTTAGTGAGATAATAACTTGGAACTAATCAATCCAACAATACTTTGATGTGGTGTTATCAACAGCAGAGAGCCAACTGAAATATCAAAAACAATAAAATGCGTTCGTATAGGTTATAGATATAACGGTGATTGTCTTCACTTGCAATAAAAATGCATTTATGAGGAAATACACAAATGAAAATCCTTCTTTTAAATTAACGAAAACTTTTGTTTTCTGAGTTTTCACTTTTGCATGTGTATGTAATTTTATGTAGACTTCTTTCGAGATAAATCAAAACAAAATGAAGTAACGCTCATTTACTGAAATGATTATTGAAAAACGAAACAATTACGATTTTTTCTCAAAAGGGGAAATAGTAAAATCTTGAAGATAGTGATTGTTGCAATGAGGGGGTGCCATCATTGTTTTTCTTCAATCAGAATAATAGCGAGTTTTCATGGTTCATTTATTGCCGTTCAAATGATGTCTGCTGTTCTTGTTGACATTTAATCAACGCATGTAATAAGCGGACGCTATTTTTAGTTTGATGAATTATAAATAGGTATTGTATTCACACACATACACACACACACACACATACACACATACAGAGATACACACATATATATATATGTATATATATATATTGATATGTATATATATGTATATATATAATATATATATATTATATTTACATATATATATATATATTATATATTATATATAAATACATTATATATATATATGTAATATATATATTATATATATATATCATATATATATATACATATGAGAGAGAGAGGGATATATATATATATATATATATATATATATATATATATATATATATATATATATATATATATATATATATATATATAATGTGGGAGACCTACAGACGGAGACCGAAATAGATGAATGAGATATAATAATCTACTTACGAAAATGTTACTTTCACTCTTCGGAGTATGTTCAAATACATACATATTAGTTTCCTTTACATATATATATATATATATATATATATATATATATATATATATATATATATATATATATATATATATATATATATATATATATATATATATATATATATATATATATATATATATATATATATGAAGTTTTGAATATATAAAGAATACATATAAAAAAAGAGAAACACATGTATTATTCCAAGATGTAACGTATATAATTGTTTTATTATATCCTGTATGTTAAACTGAAAGCGTCAGTTATTCCTTTACCTCCGAATTTTCAAAAATAATATTTTCTGGTCAGAAAGCAACCTCCTTAATAATCTTTCAAAAAGTATTTGAAAAATTAATTTAAACAAATTGGGAAATATAGTACATTTTTAAGGAAACTGAAATATTTTCTTAACAAAATCCTAAAACATTATTTAAAAACATCTTCAGAAATCCTAAACAAAGTTTTTAAAAAAGTATTTAAAGGAAATCTTTAAACAAAGATAACATTGTTCTTTTATATATTATTTTATGTAGCATTCACATACCACCTTTAAATGTATTCGAACGTATATTTGCTCTGAGAATAATATGTATGGTCAGAAGACGGTAATTAAACTCTAAACCGTAAGTCAATAATCACCGGCCGGAATAACAACAAAACAAACCAAAACAACGAATCAATAAATGAGAAGCGAAACTTATTTTAAAAAAAGTAAAGTAATGGTTAACGCGAGGTTACTTTGTAGAGTTTTCAAATTTTGAGGTAATATTACTGATTCAAAAAAGAGAAATTATTCTATTTAAAAAAAATATTATTTCTAGATAACTCACTCACTAAAAATGTATTTATCCTTACCGTCTACGTCTTTTATCGTTTTCCTCTTTTTCTTATGCCTTACATTCTTCTTTCCTGCGTACTTATCTCACTGAATAACTTCATATGGTAATTTGCATATTACACGTTTTATATGACTAAACTGCGTTAATTGTCACCATACTTGACACAGTTTATATACATTTTTTCTTACCTAAAATGTTAACATTTTTTAACATTTTTCACTGGTCTTTTTATAATAATATAAAAACATATTAAAATAATTTCGATATATCAAGTAATAATGAAATATAATATTTTTATTAAATAAAATCATTGACATATCTGAAACTTTCATCGATATTCGCCTTTTCCAAAGATTACTTTAATTTGTTTTTGATTATGACCGTAAGGATATACCATTGATTGATAAAGCAAAGTGCATCTAGGATATTTTTGGCGATTTCCGGTAAGTGAAATCCGATACGTTTTTCGCCATGTTGCCACGTTTTTGAATAGAAAGGATAGTCACATCATTGAAAACATTATTTTACTTTCACCCCAAAAAAATTACTCTTTAGAAAGTGTCTAATATTTCCGAAAGTTTCAGATATGTAAATAGTTTTATTTCTATGATAACAAAATTGTCATAAGCTAATAATTTGGTATTTTAATTATTCCAATAACTTTTCCTAACTAATGTTTTAAATAATGTGAAAACCCCTTCTATTTAGAATAAAACATACATTTAATAATAAAATACGTGTTTTCATCTAGAGGGGGAATAATAAAATATATTTTAAATAAAATTTTATAAAACATTGAAGTAAATACAGTTTTTATTTAATTCTAACCTTTACAGCTTCATATTCCTATTAAATCTAGCTATAATCACTATAGTAACTTATACATTTTTAGTAACATTAAGCTTTATCAAAGGTATACATTTAGATTAATCCTAGCCGTAACCCTAACCCTAACCTCCGTACAGCTTTTAAAACAATCTACTTAAAGTAATTAATATTCCTTTATAAAACTTAAAAAGAAGACCTCTTCTTTACTCTGCCCTATTTCAATCGATAAAATACCTTATAATCAATATTTTGATTTATTTAGAGAATAATAAGTTTTATTTAATAAAGTAAAGTATTTTGAGAAAAAACGTCTTGAGATATCGAAATAATAATTATTTAGAAAAATAGAACTAATTCTCTTTGTAAATCAGTATTATTTCTAAAAATGTTGTAAAGTGACCTCCAATTAAGCATTACATTTCGTTTTTCTTCTGAGTAAATTTTGTTTTACGTTCATCGGTTCCGTGTTTTGGTTAGTTTTGTTGTTCTTGTTCGAACCTGTGATCATTGTCTTCCGGTTTTATGGATTTTTATAGATCGGTCAGTTCTTTGCGATACAGTGACATTTCAACTAGTTTTTTGTCTGAACATTTCTACGCTTGTTAGGATTTATTATATCCGCTTTTTACTACATTCTTTCAACTGATAATTATACTATAAATATTGTTCTTTAACTTGAAATTTGGAAGACTTTTAAAAGTCCAATCTTAACTCAACATGAAGGAATCTATGACGAAAATATGAAAATATTTTCTGAAAAAAGTTTGTTTTGTAAAATATCTTCTATACCTTTTCTATCTCTGTACATATTTTCACTGATTAATCTTTCGAATAGTATTTAAAATATTTTATTTTATCACAAGACGTTTTCCCTCCGACGAGAAAAAATATTATTTACGAAAAGTCTGGAATTACAATCATCATTGTCTTTTTCATTTTGACATGCTAAAGATAATTAACAAATAAATATGTTCAGCTTTTAGGTTCTAATATATATATATATATATATATATATATATATATATATATATATATATATATATATATATATACCAAGAAACACAGTAAGTAATAATAATTAGTTAATATTAAGATGTATGGGGTTCATATACATTACTATTTTTATAAGTGTTCTGTTTTTGTACAGATCGATCATTATAGATCGTTAAATATCTATTCTCGCAATTCGTTGAGTAACATAGACATATTATTCTTCGTAACCTCTACAAACCCTGACGCGCATCTGCCTTCTTAAAGTATACACAAATTTAGATACACAAAATTTCATAGTGAAAGGAATTGCTCAACATATAACTTAATATGTTTTTAAAAAGGTCGGTACGCGTATGCTACAAGCATCGCCATTTTCTATGAGAGCTGCGTGACCCCACACTGTAAGGTCTTGTGCCTACATTTGTCCACGTGTTAAAAACAGTAACATTGAGACAATGGTTTCGTAGCATTAAGATGTCATTACAGCGGCCGATAAGCAAACGTGTCGTCAACTAACCTGTCATTGGGCTGAGTTGACAAGTTGTTGATAAAACATGCACGCTCTGAAAGTCAGAAAGCCGTATCCAATGACACAAATATCTGTTTGATACTAAAACATCATTTACTGTAGTATCCCTCCATGCTCTTTCTTGTTTATGTGTATTATGTCTGTTTCCTTATCTTGGTTACGTGTTACCCCCTAGCTCTTCTATCTCTTTCGGCTTTGCCACCGTAAAAGAAAATTTTTTAGTTGAGATTTCTACTTCATACGAGACAGTTGCCCGACACGAACTCCGCCGACTTTCCATTTTTTTTTTTCATAGATAAATGTGACATAATTTTATATAAAATAGTTGCTCGCAGTTTAATGCAAGCGTAACTAAATTTCTGCACCGCTACATTCATCTCAGCTTATTAATACTCTGGAGCGAATTCATGACGCCTAATAACGTCAAATACCCTTCACACCTATCGACGGGATTTACCCTTTAATTGAAGGGGTAAACGATTATAGTTACTCCGGGGGCTGCTGTGGTGCGGTTGTAGACATGTCCTTACGGCGTGGGCACACCAAGTTACACTCCAGTGAACGATAGTATCACAGAACGCGTATGAGCGTCAATAATATGTATGTTCTTGGTAGAATGCTAAACTATTGAACTCATCATTATAAATTAGTGAATATGTATTCTAGGCAACAGGGAGGGAAACTTGGGCACATTCTTAACATGTTTTGTAAACTTAACCATTTAAGATAGTTAAACCAGAAAGAAACTCAATTTAAAACTAATGCTATATTGATTGTTCATACACTTCTTTGAACTTGTTTCTACTAGTATATATATATATATATGTATATATATATATATATAAAAATATTAATTACAATATATGTATCATCATATACTATAAGTGCTTTTTTACTTACCATTCTCCTTTAAAGTTCCAGCTCGATGGTAATCAATTAGTGGCAACAGAGCATATATGAAGAGACGATATTGACAGACAAATGTTGTTTGGCTTAAGACAAATGAAAACCACCGTAAAATATATCTCATAGAAATGTTATATTTTTTGAAAATTTGAAGAAATAAACATAAAAATAATAGAAAAAACATTGTTATTTGAATCTAAAATGAACCTGACTTTATATATATATATATATATATATATATATATATATATATATATATATATATATATATATCGAGAGAGAAAAAAATTTAGATTTTTCACTTATAAAATAATTCATTCAGTGAAGACCTGTGGTGTGCCAATAAAAACAAGCTTGATGATACTCGATTACGGAGTACAGAGCATATATTTTTCCTCTTCTCTTCTTAAGTGACCTCAACAAATTCAAAGCCACATTGTGTATTGTCGGCAGTTGAAACCCTTATTCCAGACATTTAATTTCTCTGATTATCTGCCAAGCAAGTGCCTGCTTGGTAGTGTAACACGTGTAAGAAAAAAAACATTTAATTTGAATGAATTATATTTGTAAGAAAAAATCTTTAATGGTGATCATTGGTGTCCTGAAAGGAATGCTTTGTTAAGCCTTCATTAAATCGCATATATATATATATATATATATATATATATATATATATATATATATATATATATATATATATATATATATATATATATATATATATATATATATATATATATATATATATATATATATATATATATATATATATACATGTCTAGGGGAGAACTGTAAGTGTAGTATTAACACAGCATGGCGTCGCTAGCTATAAATGCATCGTTTCTTTCATCAATTAGAACGCTCTTATGACGTCAAGCCGCCGCATAAAGTGTTAACATTATCATTGTTTATTCGCTGTAAAACATTGGCCGAGTTGTTCGAGTGTCGGCATTTGAGTTTTAAAATACTCGTAATCCGAGGTTTCGAAACGCATGACCGGTAGTGAATAGTCATATATCTATGCTGATGAGCCCTGATTATAAAGGACGAAATGCATACGTATATAGATAATTAACCATAATAAACAATAACAAATAGTTATTATATATATATTATATATATATATATATATATATATATATATATATATATATATATATATATATATATTTAATAGTTAATATTTAATTATCTATATACGTATACGTATAATCCTTACGGAATCGACAGTATAGACATAATAATTCAATCGCATAATACATAATTTGAATCGATGAGAGTGTAATCTTATTATCCCGGACACGCATGATAGTTCACCGTCGTAAACAGTGTTTAATAATTAATGAACATGCATTTTGACGGCTGGATATATACTACTCATTTGAGTTGCCAGCCGAGATAGGGGCGACAAACATTAATTAATAATAATTTTTTAACTATCGAAATATATATACGTTTTATCCTTAAGGGCTTGGCAGTATATATATATATATATATATATATATATATATATATATATATATATATATATATATATATATATATATATATATATATTATTTGGTTAAAAAAAATCAGAAAATCAGCAGCTGATGTTGTATTCATTTTCTGTACCAAATAATAATAAATATTACGCTCTTAATTGTGATGTTCTGAATTAATAGACCACTCTGGTGCGAATTTGCCAACCGCCTTACAAAACAGTTATATATATATATATATATATATATATATATATATATATATATATATATATATATATATATATAGATAGATATATGTATATATATATATAGATAGATATATGTATATATATATATATAGATAGATATATGTATATATATATATATATAGATAGATAGATATATGTATATATATATATATATATATATAGATATATGTATATATATATATATAGATATATGTATATATATATATATATATATATATATATATATATATATATATATATATATATATATATACATGCGTGTATTTAATATGTATCCCAAATTATAAAACAAAAAGTATCAGCGTGATCTATCATGGACTTTACACTAATTCATATTAAATTTTGTTTAAATACAATTAATTACCACGTCTGCTGAACATATCGTGTTTTATTCATCTGTACATAATTGCATTAGGTAACAATTCCGGCTCATTTTACTCCAACAAAGTGTCATAAGTCTCGTTTAAAACAAAAGATCTAAAACCGCGAAATGTTTAAAACCGAAAATGTCATAACTCTATTCGTTCTTTATTATAATTATAAGTGAATCTTAATTTCTTAAAATTGCATTGTCGTATAATTGCAATTATAGTTAAATAATATTGTGTGATTATTATACTTATTCTAATCATCTCCATATTTTTCACTTTAACATTGCATATCGTATGCAATCTTATATCGGTAAGTAATTAATATAAATAGCAGATCAGTATATACACTTTTGAAGTAAAAAATGCAACTGATTAATGTGAAAATATATTTCACGTGTATTTATATTAGTAGACAACATAATTGATTAATTTATTACTGGAGATAAAACAGATTCTTGTTATCTTAAGATATAGCCTCATTGATATATTAAAATAGTCTAATAAGAGAGTAGAAAGTGGGCCATAGGTTTACTTTCAGCAACATCGTAACTGCCGCTACCTTGATTTTGTCCTTTAGTCCTCACAATCTTTGAACGATGTTAATAAATGATAATAAAAGGGAAGAATTGCTGTATTCTAGGTCTGAAAAATTGTCATTGATCTTGAAGTTGTATTTATTAGCTCCTTACATCAAGTGGCTTTATGCATTCTCTGGAGCAATTTTCTATAACAAATACATTTTTTCTGCCTTATTTACCGACAGTCTTCTGCTCGATGTCCAATTAAATTACAGAACTGAAACAAGAGAAATGAAGATTCTTAGTTCGCCAAATAAGATTTGCATCGTAATTGTATTGTTTTGACTGGAAAAATATTTACATTTTTTAAATTAAACATCGCTTCTATTTTCCTGCTCTCTTGACCTGGAGTGATTTTTCAGAATACATGTTTTTTCATTACCCGTTAGACCTAACATTGAAGCCAAATTATTAAAAACAGCTTTTTCGCTCATTTACAAACATCAGTTTATTTTGAGAAACAAACATCACGAAATTACTATTGTCTCTGGTACATTTGAAGATTGTATACATTTTTGACAACTTTTACATTGAGAGTTTTTAAACATTATCGCACATATTAAATCACACTGTGGGAATACTGTGCGACCATTATACAATGCCACATAATATAGTGTGTAAATATCTTTACTGGGTCATATGTAAAAAATTGAATATCTACTCTAGCAGCAAGTCCTGGGACATATACCAGAACTAACTGTTAGAAATAGATAACACACCATCAACTATGCTTATGCAATTTTTACAGCAACTTAGAAAACGATGCTGTTAAAACTGATATAGTGTTATGGGACAAAAGGGGTAGTCACCCTTGTTGAAGTCAGTGTACCTTATGATGCTGGCTTAAACAGAGCTTAGATAAAGTGTCATGTACAACAAAAATAAAAACTTAAAACTTAAGAAGAGCTCTATTATTCGAGTAATAATATGAGCCACCGGCCTCATGAAAAAAATTTTTTTTTTAATTCCATGGGGAATATATCAGCTGAACGAACTGTATGAGAAATAAAACAATTGCAGTGAAAGAGACTATTTGAATCCTGAAAAAGATATGTCAGTTGGAATCTCTTAAACAGCGGGTGAATATCTGGCATTTAATAAAAAGAAGAAAAAAAAGGGTTGATGCGACGTTCGACTTTCGCTGTGTCTGTGAACTGATATTATGTTGGAAAATACAGAAGCAATGAGTTCTGGTAGACCAATCGTGTTTTTTATGACGTTATCGGTGACTGTAAGTAAACAGATAGAATGCGCGGCAGAATTGAAAATAAAGGTTGATATGCCGTTCAAATTGTATGAAAAAAAGGTGAACCATTATTGTGATGTGAGATGTACGATAAAGACAAATAAGGTGGTCGAAATAGTCAATACAGGGACCTGATTCAGTTAAAACACGGTTGTAATTTGAGGTAACAGAACTTTATAAAAAAAAGGGGTGGATGTTTCACACTAAATTTATGATATTTTCACTCGACCGCATGCATCATTGTTTTATTGTGTTAAATGTATGTTTTGATTTTTGGTATTTGTGGGTGACGGGAATGCAGAAACAAAAAAGAGAGAGAGATGAGATGAGAGAAAAGGGAGAGATGGAATGAGAGAAAGCCGAGACTGAGTCAAGAGAGAGGGAGAGAATGAAACTAAAAAGAGAGTGAAAGAGCCAGCCCACCACTGCGAGAATGTGACAAGCAGGTGGAGGGAAAGAGGGAGAGGTGAAAGTGAGAGAGAGTGAGAGACAAGCGAAGGGAGCTGAGATTTCCAGTCGGCGTGCTGCTGTGAGAATGTTGTTGACAAGTTTGTTCAGCATGGCCGTTCGGCGCAACCCGGGTAGGAGGTGACGGTATATCAACCCGTACGCCGATGTTAAGGATTGTTTTCGTTGCTCTTTTTGTTTGACTTGTGTTATATGGCATTGATTGTTTTCCTTGAACAAGTGTTGTGCGCGGAGTTGCGTTAGTTGTTAAAATTGAAAAAAAAAATAAATGTATATTTTTTAAGGAATTTTATGCATGTTCTTTGTATTTCTGTTTCTTTGGCTTGGATTGTGTTCAAGGGAAAAGAAGAAAGGAAAAAGTAATTGTTTTTGGAGTTATAATTGGAATCTGTATAATTTCTATTGTGGAGATAGATTTACATTCGTTACGTCGGTTACATTTTTATTTTTATTCATATTTTTGGTTTTTGAATGAATTTTGTTTCTGAGAGTAACAATGGCAGATCTTTGGAAAAGTTATTTGAAAAATAATAAGAAGAAATAAACAGTTAATTAAGTTTGAGGTCAGCCACGCAATAGATTCAGGATTGTAGGTTGGATTAGGGAATCTTTGTGGTCGACGGCAGTGAGAATCGGTTTGGGTCAAGTCGTGGAAACCCTTGTGCAGAGTTGATTACTTCGAGAATATCTTAGTGTGCATCGTATGTGCAGGTCTATAGGATAGAAAAGGGATCACCGAAGATTCGCCGCATGGTCCCTTGAAAGGGTGGTCACGGGTGTTGACTTGCCAGAATCGGACATGGTTCGAACCGCATGCGTTAGAGTGCGAACGGGATAATGGTAGAGGTATTGTCATTCTGTGGAGACCACGAACAACGGTGGTCAGTGATTGATTTGTTGTTACCCAGGTGTCCGCGATTACATAGATTCATATGGTGTGAGTGGTGTTGGATTTTGGATGTTGGCCGGCATGTGCGCGGAGTACACTCTCTCCCACCACTGAATAGTAAGAATCACAGGAAGGGTGCGAAGAATATTGATGGTTGCTCCACATCAAAGGGGTTTGGAGTTAATTGGGGGTGCGGGGCGGCTTACGTATTCGTGTCGAGGACGGATAAAACCCTGGAGAGAGTCGATTTATAATGTAACGTGTTAAATATGCTTGGATTAGACGATAGCAGGGTGGACCTGATTTGGTAGCATGATGCTTTCCGGGAGTAGTGTGTGAAGTAACCTGTCATCTTTTCACTGTACTGTATAGGTAGAGCCATGGGATAGGAGCCCCTATGTCAAAGGGGCTGGGAGTTAGAAGAACAGGTGATGATTCTCGGACATTCGCACCGGAGTGCTGAAGTGTTCAAAACGTATGGTCCAGTTGTAGCAAATGGTAGGGGAACGATACCTTGTAAAATTGTCGCGGGCTGACCAGATAAAATGACATGTTAAGACGAGGAGTTTCTGTTTTTTGTTCCCCTATATCGCGGTAATACGCGTAAATTGAAAATCGGCCGTGTACTGATTTTAGAAGAATGATATGTGTGTAAGATGGGTGCCCAGGTGTAGCATACGGCCAATTCGAGGCAAAGGTCGCCCGATTATCGATTTTGATGAGATGGCCGGAGAGCCGACTCAGATCGTAAGATGAATTGTTTTACATCCCAGGATTAGAATCGTGTGATGCCGATGGATTTCCGGCTGGATTCAGATGATTGGGGCCCAATAATGTTTGATTCCAGATTCCGACCAGTCCCAGGGATGGACGTTTGGAGAAAAAAATCCAAGGATTGTTTTTTTCTGATAAGAGAGGAAAATATGTTACATCATGACGGGCCCTGTATTTTGAAACCGGGTAAAGTCGCTAGTATGAATTATGAACTGGATGAAAGAAATATGATGAAGTACAAATTAGGTGCATTGATTATTTGGGACAAACAAACTTATTCATTTTGGGAATCATAACATACTGGATGTATGCTGGTCGAGATGTAACGCTCGGATCAAAAAGGTTAGACAAAAAGCGACATTGAGTGCTATTATGACATTCGTTGAAGGGTCAAAGGGTTATAACGTCACATATCCCTGGTGCGAAATTAGCTTTCTAAAGACAGTTCACCATGGAGGCGTGACATGGACAGACGTCCATAAACTGAGCTCTGCAATGCGCAGAGTTGGAGTGACATCGCCAGATATGGGCTAAGACGTAGAGTAAGATCCCAATGGCGGGACAAGAAAATAGCCGATTGCATACGTCACATTTCCACAAAGCAGTATGAAAGAAGGAGAGAGTTTGAGTGAACGAACCGACGAATGGAAATCTCTCCGATTGAAGTGTGAAATAAACGAATGGAATATCTCTCAAAAAGTCTTGTCTCAGAGTGTTGTTGTGCATGATGACAGAATTTGCCCACAAAATAGGTGCACAATTACGATCACGAGCCAGCAACGGAGATAAGTGTGCAAGCAAAGCCACGACCAACAGTGTGAAAGAAAATGTAAGGTAACTTTTTGGGGGCATAACATTTTTGTGGGGGTCATAATCTGTAAATTTGAAAGAACTAAAAATCGAAAAAAGAAATGAACAATGTTGAATTGGATATGCCTAACGAACAATGTTTAAAATGTTTAAAATGTTTAAAGTGTTTAAATAAGATACCCTGTTTAATGTAAAATGGTTAATGAACTGTGTTTAATGAGTAAGAATTTAAAAGAGAACTATGTTTCAAGTGTTTAATTTGAAATGTTTAAAAAGAAATGTTTTAATAACGAAAATGTGTTTAACGAGAGGTATTGAAAATGGGCCGACAGTTTGAAGGCTTAAAAGTGCCATAAAAGTGTCCCGTAAGGAAATATATTAAAAGTGCCTTGCAGAAAAGAGTGTTGCGAAAGTTTGGGAGCGTTTCTAAACTTTCGTTTTGCTTTCGTGTTTTGGGAAGCGTTTAATAGACTTTCGTGGCTTTAATTTTCATATGTGTTATGCAACAGGTTCGTTTTTCGGACCGTAACCAGTTGTTTGATTAGTTTAAGAGTACTGCCGCGGTCCAGGCAGGAGTGGTTACTATGAAACATATGTAGTAGCTTTATTTGCATTTACTTATTATTATTTAATACAATGTGTTTTCTCTTACCGGAGTATAGTGCAATGTATTTGCATTTATTAATATGTGTATATACTACTTTTTATTATGTAATATAATGTGTCTTCTCTTACAGGAGAGTATTACAATTTATTTGCATTATTAATATTTGTAAATACTACTTATTATGATGTAATATTATTTGTCTTCTCAATTTACTTGTATTTATTATGATATGTAAATACTACTTTTTTTCTAATACTCTTTTCTACGATAAGACTATTATTAATAACAAGCGGAAAACTATGGAAATTCTACGGTGCTTTTAAACCCGCTCCTTTAAATTTACAGTTATGTAATAGATGTTATTCCTTGTCAATATTATAAGAAAAATAAGTTATTCTTTCTCCTTGCGTAGACTACTTTTTTCATATAAATAAAACGAATATATGTTTTACTTATTTATTTATTAAACACTATAATAATTTTATTATTTTAAAACAATGAATATTTTCTGTTATTTTTACAGTAAAAATAATTCTAAGCAAAATATTCTTCAAACCAATTAAACTTAGAAATGCACGCCTGTTAAATGTTGATGTTTTAGTCAGCGGGGCGACAAAATTAGATGTTGGAATAATTCATTTTAAAATGAGTACAGTCAATGACATTACATCAATAACCAATCACGTAATATTGCTAATCGGACGAGCCCATGTTTTTAATGTGTGTCAAATGTGATTACCTACGTACACACATTAAATGCCTTAGTTGATTATAATATAAATACTTTATTCTTTTTACATCTAAATTATGTTTACCTTTGGCTAAACCACACAATACATGTTGTATAATAGGGACTCATTTGTTCGGTTCCCATTTTGTACAGCATATCAACATTGTTCGGCTATATATATATATATATATATATATATATATATATATATATATATATATATATATATATATATATAGCAACTCATTGTCTGGTTTAGGTTGTATGTTTTATCATGAATCAAAATGTTCGGTTGACTTCATCGTTAGAAAAATAAAAATATATATAATGATCGATTTATTGATAAAACCTTACAATGTTACAAAATTCATGCAATATCCTTATAACATGACACAGAAAGACACAACCTATTTCGTAATGTAATACTCTACGCTCCGCCCATTGAGTTCTTGTGAGCACTTGTTAATATGCCCGCTGAATTTGGCATTGCCATTCCCATGACAACGTAAAATGTGAATTTTGTATTAAAGTTTTTAATCGTGTGAACGACAAGAATTGTCTCTTCCCACACGGATGATTGCAGAGTGGCCAGAAACACATGTGTATACGGGTCAATTTAATAAATATTTAGTTACGAATAGTTGTACAAGAGGAATATCTAAAAAGTATCCGACCTCATGCGAGAAAAATATTTCAAATACCTGACGGGGTTGGGACCTCAATCCCTTTCAAATTAATCCCCTTGTGCTTTCACACACATAACGACTGATCCATCCACTACCAGAACATCTCTGGAAGTCTTCTTTTGAAATAGGGTTCATCTTCGTCGTTGCGTTCCGCATTATCTGTTCTCTTGTCTCAAAACGGGAACCTTTCAGTGGCGTCTTGAATTTTCGAAACAACCAGAGGTCGCAAGGAGACATGTCTGGAGAGTAAGGGCATTGGCGAACGACTGGTATTCCATGTTTTGCCAAAAAAATGTTGGATCAATTGAGATAAATATGTGGGGTCGTTGTCGGGATGCAGTTACCATTTTTTCGCCGTTCACATGTCTAGTCTTTTGCTGCGAACTGCGTCACGGAGACATCAGAGATAATCTTGATAGACCTCCCTTATCACTGTTTGTCCTTCCGGTAGGTATTCGTTATGCACAATTCTACAGCTATCAAATGATTGTCAATTAGTGACAACAGAGCAAATATATTTCAGGTTCATATTGTATTCCAATAACCATGTTTTTATTTTATTATTTTTATTTTTATTTTTTCACATTTCCAAAAAACATAACATTTCTGTTAGATACATGTTTTACGGTCCGTTTCATTTGTCTTGTGCCAAACAATATTTTCATGTAAATATCGTCTCTGCAACATTACAAAATCATCACAAGATCACAAAGAGCAAAAAGTTATTGGATTAAATAGTCTTGAAAAACCCTGCACTATACAGTGGTTCATTTCTGGATGAAACCGAACTAAACACAAAGAGAAGAGCAAACTCACACGTTAGGGGAACCCACGAATACGTCATTTTGAATTTTTCGTTCAGAGCTTGTATATCCTATACGTTTTGTGGGAATTTATAAATTTTAATTCAGTAATATTTCTTAAAATAGTTAATAAGATCTATAATTTATTTATAAAAATTCTAATTGACTTTAGGGTAATTTTATACTGTCTAAATTTACACCAATTAGCTTTCAAATGTTTATTTACAATGAAAATCATTTATAGTTACCTAGACATGAATCAAAATACCGAAAGAAGCTATTAAATATGTATTCATTTATTTTTTTAAAAATTAAATGATGTTTAAGTGCCTCATTATAAAGTATTATGAGAATTGAAAAGTACTTTTAAATGCATCTATATTAACAGTTAACTGTGATTACGTTTTATATTTAACTCGTATTATCAGGTGATTGGGAGCTGACGGTAGTTAAGTGGATATCGACACGGACTGAAGACCCGGGTGTTCCAAGTTCGAATCCAGTCGCTTCCATAGTACCACTGTCACTTAAAGATGTTGCCAACCTACTCGTGGTCCTTCCCGTAAGTACCCGATGTCTTTCCAGAAACATTTCTAACTAGAAAAACATCGGGGAAACTAATGCCAACACCAGAATCAACTGATTCACACGAAAGAAGAAGGTCAGGTGAATACCGACAAGCAATGAATGTCAATATTAGGTCTGGAAATTAATTGTATGCCTATATTCAGTATTAGATTGTGTGCATTCTTTTATTTATTAATATGTTTACTAATATACATATACGAAGAGATTCGAACAGAAAACGCGACAAACGTCATTTTCAAAATCACGAAACTGTCCCATGAAAAATGTTTGTATTTCAACACTCGACGACACCCCAAAACTCTGCGTTACATAATATGATACCAAATACTTTATTTTGATTTCAATTAAAACCAGCTTTCGTTCGAAGTCTAGATTTAATATATTCGTGTTTTTATTGTTTAAGGTCTTAATTTTAACAAATTGGATCTGTCGCGTTCCGCGTCCGAACCCTCCACACATATACACATACATACACACACACACATACGTATATATATATATATATATCCATACACACATACATATGCACGAACATAAATATATACATATATATATGTATATATCTATATATATATATATATATATATATATATATATATATATACACACACATATATATATATACATTTATTTTACTTATTTACTTAAAATATTTTTTTATATTGAGCATTAATTTGGCATTATATTTTAAATGATTATTGTATTATTAGTTTTTACTCCTTCTAAAAAAATATCTTATTTACTAGTTACCATTTATTCACTAATTAGTACAGATGGAAACTAAAATGAAACAAAAATTCTGCTGGCACTCTTACCATTTCTTATAGGCTAGGTTTAAGCCTAGTCGCGTCGGTCATTTTGTTGTGAGTGATGTGTTCTATATTTAAATGTTTTATATTGGGTATTAGTATTCCGTAATTACTATTAGGTTCATGCTTTCTATTGCCAAGAAATTCTCATAATATTCCTATACCTTAGATACTTTCATATTTATGCAGATGAAAGGGTTACTGCCACAGGTATTTTATATGGGTCTGTAACGGGATAGGATATATACGGTTCTATGTAGACAGTCTTGTACCACTTCTTGTCTTTTATTTAATAAATTTTCTTTACACAGAATTATATTGTAGGATTCCAGAATACAGAGGTTACACCTCTTATATAACTTAGGTTTATATTACTCTGATCTACCTTATATATCCAATGTTTGGCTTGATAGTATATTTTTACTGTTTAGTTCTCTTACATGTTAAGCTAAAGTCGTAGGGGCTTTCTTTGAATTTGTATTAGGTTCTTTGAAAGAGTGTATATAGTTTCTAAATGTGTCCTTGAAACTACAGTCCGTCTACCCAATGTATGTTCACATTCTGTTTTCCTCTACGACCTTACACTTAAACACTATATCTGAAGTTAAACATCTCCTCTCTAAATGACACTCATTGACATTTCTACAGTTAACCGCATATGTTCTATCCCATTACACACACAATTAAATTAAAGTGATTGCTATAGCCATCTAAATAACATTCGTGTTTCTGATTATTTAATACAAAAACTATGTTACATTTTACAGAAACGTACTGTAGTTTAATTGACATATATTTACTTTGTATCGTTTTAAATGTCTGCCATTCAAATCATTATCTACTAACGAAATAAAAACTCATGGGAGAATGGAGTTTTACTCATGCGTTTCTTATTTAAATATTTGATGAATTATAAAATATGCTATTTTATCCAATTTTTATTGTTATCATCTATCTTGTTATATATATATATATATATATATATATATATTTATATATAGTAAGTTATGAAAATATATTTATGGCAACTCAGCTACACAGAGATGTGGATACATGAAATAGTAATATATATATATATATATATATATATATATATATATATATATGTATATATATCACTTACAATATCTTGAGGTATGTTAAGCATTGAGAAACGTGTTGAGCGAATAATGTTGTTACATTCTAGCATTCTAGTATGGACGTAAAACACGTTTACATACATAATCTTCACTAAACACTCTACATAATCTATAGCATTTGTATAAAATCTGTACATCAATACTTTCAACTAACATAAATAAAATAGTTGTGCAAAATACATACACGTTCGTAAACTAATGTCGAGCTATCAAGTAGTATTACACCGTGCCGCTCATGGTGCGCAGGCGTAAAATAATTGGATTTTTACTAAATAATAAATAAACATATACACTACAAGATGGATAGAATTAACATGATTGAACAGCATGAAACGTTTTCTTGTCAGGGAATGTCTATGAATTGAGATAAACATTCCATACGAGCGTAAAATAGAGTGTTTAAAAAAATTTGCTTAAACAGTACTAGTGTACTTCGTTAAAAACGCTGTATTCCACGAAACCATACATAGAGTCAATTAACTGTGACACACGTGAGACGTGGTGTTTTCAACGATGATTAAAATGCCCAAACTCACCTTTTGGTAGTGGCGTCAGCAGTGGTGTTGATCGAACTTAGATAAATAAACTCAACTAACACTGTCTTCAAAGAATATATAAATAGACGAACGATATTATAACTAGTGGTCGTAGATTATACACTATATATATATATATATATATATATATATATATATATATATATATATATAATATTTACAGATAAATATTAATTTATTTATATCTACATTCGCCGACGTTTGAATCTTAAGCTCTCATTTGAGACGGTCAAAGTACACAACCCCGGTTAACAGAGTAAACCAAGACCCCCCCTACGTCCTTCAGATATTATCACGTAATACAGGAGCAATTAAGTTCTATCAATGCCAAAATACAGCGGACAGTAAACAGAAAACAGTCAAGAGGGTTCGATGAACGTTATCAGAACCTTGCTAATTGCTAAATGACAGTCTGTGTTTAATATCTCCGTCGACAAACCAACTTTATTACAGACGTTTGATAAGCCCGTTCGAATAACGTTAACAATGTTTTTGTGTGTTCGTATCTCTTCACTTGTCGCAACTTACTCAACTGTACCTGTGCTTTCTCAGTAACTGTATGCATTTTCTAAATGTTTGTATATGCATTTAATAAAATTATTACTTCAAAATGTAATAATTAAACTGAAATTAGTACTTGATCTTGAAAGGATTATTATGGTAGGTCCTGGTTGATCATCGAAACAGATAACTTTAATAAAGTTCGTTCAAGCAACGTTAACAAATATTTTTGGTTTTGTTTTCTTTTGAGACATCCGAAGATCTGTTTATTGCGATTAGTATTAAAATATTTACAAAAAGATTTGATAAATCGGCTTAACATCATTATCGTTTTAGACCGATTATTTCTATAGAATTCATCAAGAGATTATTCCACTTGAAAAATGAGAATTTTAAAGATTAACGCCAGCTTAAATCACCAAACAGTTCGCGCGTTATTTCATTTTTTAATAATGCATTAAAGATATATTTTGAAAAATCAAAACAATTTTTGAAGTGTTTTTATATGAAAGTTTTGCAATAAAAAAATTCGCTGACAAAATATCCATGCAAATGTGTTTCCAATGGTTTAAAACAAACTAATTAAACACTTTCTAAATTAATTGAAATGTTAGAAGAGTAGATGTGTAACATATTTTATACAGAAAGTAAACAGAATTTAATTTTATTTTATTAAAAAGCAGGGAAACGTTTTACGCGACAATAAAAAAGAGAAAGAAATAAGATATGTTTCAATTAAGATATTAGATTAGTTTTATAAAAAATACTGGAATACATGGTTAAATGCAATAAAATATGAACTGATTAAAATATTGAAGTAAAAAATATTTTAATAATGATGTTTCAGTCCATGTAAAATCATTTTAGGTAAATACTTATTTCTGACAACATGAATACCTTCATAGATTGCCTTGATCTTTGCAAATTAATGTTAAATAAGATAACAAATATTAAAAGAACATAATTATCTCTGTAGACTGCATACATCCGCCTGGAAACGTAAGGAAGACAAAAGTCTCATATACGTCTTACTTCTTATATTAAATGAAGTACTCCAAAACATATAACAGCGGGAGAGGCCGAGCAAACCCCGGCGTTTGCCGTCGTTTATCAGCAATGACCAAAAATCTTTAAAAAAGACAAATATCTGATTTTCATTAAAAAAAGATCTGTGTTGATGGCAGTATCTGATTCATTGTATTACATAACTTAATAATACTTGACAGCGATTTGATTTTTAGAATAATTGCATTTTAACTTTACGATGTCTTCCGAAGTAGAACTTGGTTTTAATACTTGCACGAGCGATAAGGAATATTTACTACTACTACTACTACTACTAATACTACTACTACTACTGATAATAATAATACCACCCAACTCTTTACATTCAACAGTCTCTATATTACAATCGTTACATTTGCTTTCACCGTCGTAATTCAACAATGAAGAAAAAAATGAACAATGTATGATGTCTATAGTGTTGATCGAAATGAGTGATTTATTGCATTAAAAAGAAAGAAATCCTTACATGAGTTTGTTTTTTTAAATATATGTTAACTTACAATGTCTTCCGAGGTAGAACCTGGATTATATATATATATATATATATATATATATATATATATATATATATGTATGTATTTTATGTAATTGTTTGCAGCGTTCGTTGTTTGTTTGTTTACTACTATGTTGATTCTTGCACATCCAAAGTGATTAAGATGCTGAAAATTGCATTATTAGTTGCCTTTTACTTAATACGATGTTTTGTTAATATATGTAGTATTTATCAATTTTATACGTACATAAAGGTTTTGACCCATGGTCTTGCGAGGTGTCAAGAGTTGGCATCTTATAGAAAAAGTCTGTCTCGTCTGAAGATTTTCTTAAATTGTGATTTGCCTGATTGTTTTTTTTTTCTTTTTCTTATGATGGTGTAGAAGCGGATATCATTTTAATTCACAATTAATTTCCCTGAGGAAGAGCTTCTTTGCTCTGAAACAATTGTCGGATAATACAACTATGTTTATTTTAATATAAAAGCTTTAATATATATTGAACACTTTTGAAAAATATTGTTTTTGGTTCATTTAATTAATATTTGAACTTAATTAATTAATATATATATATATATATATATATATATATATATATATATATATATATATATATATATATATATATTCATTTGATTTTAAGATTATCTGATTCGATCATTCCTTATTAACCACGTTTTGTCAAAGTGAGATCTTTTATTTTAATCAGAAATATTGCTTGCGTTTTAGTTCAATTCTGACATGATATCGTTCTGTTATTCCATTAGCGGTTTGTAGAAATAATGCGTTCTCTCAGTCTTCGAAGTCGTTTTCTGACAAAATGTGACGTCCAAAGATAACACATCGGATCTTATAACCGCGCTATATGCGATATATAAATATAAAATCAGTGTGAGAAGAGTCCAACCACGCTACGGTCAAGGCCACTACCATCCCCATGTTAGAGATATTGTGTGGATCAATGAACGGTAGAGCTGGTATATGACCACATTTTAAGAGACGGCTAAGATAGTCCACACTAAATTCATCGTGGGCGGAGCCTGCAACGTGAGAGAAGTGTGCCCACAGATCAACAGCAGGACACATAGACCCTGCAGAGGGTGAATCGAAGAATTTACATCCTATCGAGTTGAACGTCACCCGTATTGGCATAGACTCGCTTAATAATCCAAAGTACTAACGAGTTACTGCTTCTGCGACTATTTGATCATCAAGGAATATTAATTAATAACAAGCAGAAAGAAAAAGAGTCACAGTGCCTCATCATTATCCGCCATAAAATAATATGATTTTTAAAATTAATCTTCTTGATCTAAATAAAGTGTTTAAAGATAAAATTGTATATTTTAAAGTTAGGCCACATAATTGTCATAGTGTGTTAGTGTTGTGTCTCTTAAAGGCCCATTAGTAAATAAGACAGCACAGTGTTATATTTGCAAGAGTGTGTATTTACAAAAGTACAAAATAGTGCTCGTCTCTCGTCTTGAACTCCTCTATACATAATGTCTAGAAGAGTCCATATAGTCACAAAATAGGGTAGATCATTACAGTTATTTTCTTCAAAATTCCAATAATTTTAAATAATTAATTTGATATAATCAATTAAAAAGAAATCCCTATATTTGTTCATGGATGATGAGTACAGAAATTGCAATGGTAAAACATTTCCTAGCGGTGGGCATGCTTAATGTAATAGGATATACATTTTACGCACATATATCGTCGATTGAAGAACTTACATAGTCGACCATTGTATCCATAAGTACACATTAGGCAACCTTCACAAAAAAATGCAACCGACACACAATGAAAACAAGAACACACGATAAGGGGGGGGCGAGTCTACAACATTAAAATAGCTGCAGGAATACACTGTGGTGGTGTTCAGGTTAGACGTCGTCACATACAAGCATGGACTTCTTTCATGAGAAAAGTGTCCAACGAGGGTCACAATTTGCGATTTCTGCATGTCAGCTGACGTCATCACACGGTCAAACAGTGACAGTAAACGTGACCTACGCCAAGTATTATTTCGCTTCATATATGAGTATTTATTACATTAAAATTCTAATTTTTTGCAATTGCAATTTAAAATATTATGTTCCTAAAAACTATACATGTTTACTAAGTTACATTGTTAGAGAATCAACACATATACATAAGTCATTGTTTTAAATAAAAGTATAATTACAATGGTATTGTAAAATATCCAGGCTAGGTGTACGGAAAAGTCATGTTGACAATAAGAGATGCCCTTAGAAATTGTCAAAAGAAAAGATACCAATCGGATGCCGAAAAGATAATTTGAATAAATATAATTTACCTAACATCAACCAACTCCATCGGAAGAGCAATATTACATGATCGATTGTCAAAAGATGAATATTGGATGTATAGACAAGACGAGATGCACCTGACAATTGCCAAAAAAGTCATTTAAACAAAAACAATGCACTTAGCATGGGAAGAAGTAACATAAGATCGAATGTAAAACAAAGGAATCTTTGAAGTATAGAAGGTCATTTGACTAAAAGTACATACTAAGAGAATATAAGCAAATATGTGTAAGTATCAATTGATTGAAATCCCGTTGCCGAATAAAACGCCGGGGGGAGCTTGCTAAGTGAATATGCCGTACCATGGATGCTTTTGAGGTGTCCACAAATAGTTATAAAATAACAACCTGACATTGATATCAGAGTTCATTGACGCTTAGGCCAAGAAGATCGATCGTCGAATTCCTGTGCATTCGTGTCTTTTCTAACAGTTTAACATCCATTAACGTCACACACAATAAAGGTATATCGTTATATATTTATTTATCTATGTGCTTTACTACTTTTAGGACAGCAGTAATACCACAATATTACATATTTGCTTTATTGTTATAGCTCTTAAAATGTATTCGCAGTAGTATTATATTTGTCACAGCATTTACGACTATATGGTTACTGCTAAATTCTTTAACTAGATCAACGATACTGAACCTGATGTTGTTACAGGGTAAAAAAAGTAAACATGTTGCATCCTTGTGCTTATCTTAAAAGAACTTCAATGGAATGTTAGGGTTAGTAATTAACTTATTGCTCTGGTGCTTCATACACGTGAATACACTCGATGAACCTGACAATCAGCTTAACTCCATCACTTAACTTTTGAGGTTCACAGATACCGGAGAGACTTCTACTTCAATAGCGTCTTTCCTAGAGCTGTCGGCCTTTGGAACTACCTCCCTGCTCCTTGTTTCCACGACTGTACCGACATGCAGAAAATTACAAACTAACGTGAACAAGCACCACGCTGCACAGCTTATGTAGGATGACCTCCTAAACCTTCACCCTAATTCTCAGTAGCCCCTTACGTCTATATACGCAACTTGCAAATTGCCTTGTAAGTTACCATATATATATATATATGTATATATATATATATATATATATATATATATATATACATATGTATATATATATATTTTCATATATATATTTACATATATATATATATATATATATATAATTTTTATTGGTAGAAAAGAGCAAAGTGCAGTAAGCCATAAACACGTTCGAAAATATTACATATATATTCAATCTTAATGTTTGTCAAAGGCGAATTGAAAACCCGATATTGTATGCAACATAACGACCACCTCTGACATGCTGTTGCTAGAGGTATTAAACAGGGGCACTAATTGTATATTTATAGACTATAAATCACATTGATTTCATTAGAATACTTACATGGCAAAAAAATACAGTAGCCATAGAGTATGTGTGCAAAAATGTATGTATGGGAAGAAGTCAACCGGTGACTTGTATAAATAATCTTCTATACGCTGACAATCCTCGTAAGGATGAAACGTATAAGTTTGTAGATAACAAATATATATATATATATATATATATATATATATATATATATATATATATAAACGTTTTATTGATATTGTTATTATTATGCACTAGTGAGCGAATGGACGTTATTAATTACGAATCACTATCTAAGGACGTTTGCTCCCTATTTCATTACATTTTATAGAATTATGTCGTCGACCCCCATGACGAGACGTATTTTATTATTTGGTGTTATTTTATATTTATTTATACACCCATAAATGAAATCCGTGAACGCGTTTCATAGTTTTACTAATGATCAGCACGGCTCGACTTTTACAAGGGTTCGAACTTACAACCAACTTGTAATAAGCCTAGTAAGTTACTTCTGGATCACGTGGCTTTGTCAAATTTGTTGGTATGATACATAGATATAGAGAGACTGCTGAGGGGTTTCGTATTAAACTCTTCATATAATCCATTCTAAATTCATCATCGTCTATAATCTGCAGTTCCTTGCAGAGACATAAAATTACCAGCGATACAAACAGTGACAAAGCAAATCAGCAGAAATATTTGCATTGAAATTACACAAGAAATGGTAAAAAGGTGATCACCCCGCGGCTAACTCGTCAAGGAAGACAAATCAATCATTTTGTTTGACTTAATTAAGATGTTCTGTCGGCTTATTACTTTTTCTGTTTTTATTTCGCTTCATTCACTTTTTCTATGTATATCCCTATCTCTCTTTTCCTACACACCCAAATAAATAATTGTCTCTTACTAACGCAAAATTAGACAAAAAACTAAACATATTCTCGTATTTTCTTTCAACCATTTTATATGCCATCTCTGTCTATCTATCTTAACAAACTTGCAGTCTTTCTTTTACTATAGTTTATTTCTCTAGTTATATTTCTCTCATCTTTTCTTTTACCCATTGCTTCTCTTTTTCTCTTCATTTATCCTTATTTACATTCTTTGTGAAAATCTTTTCATATCTTTCTCTCCCTTTTTCAGACATTTTACATGTTTCTCTGTCTACCTATTTATCAAACTTCTAGTATTTTTCGAATGTGTTTTCTATGATTATATGCTCTCTAATTTGTTTTTCGTTTAAATTTGTTCTATCTTCCGATACTTTTTCTTTTAGCCATTATACATGTTTTACTATCTATCTATTTGTCGATCGTTCACTCTTTCTATTTCAACTGTTTAATTTTTCTGTTTATATATGCTTATTGTTTAATTGTGGATTTAAGCCATTGTCTCTCTCTTTATGTATTCGTTTCTCCGTATCTATCTTTGTTTCCAGCGTTTTTCTATTTCCCCATTTTTATCGGTTTCCCTCTTTCTTTCCCCATCCTTTTTTGCTTTCCTTTTTATTCTCTTTCACTCCTAACCTCTGTTTCTCAGTATATCAAGGTATTTCGATATTCATCCTATTTATTTAAGCCCCCACACAAAAAACAGTGTTATAAACAAAGTCGGTTTAAAATATGGAGAAAATCCAGCTCCCCAAAAGGGGCGCTCATGTTTTGAACAAAAACATTTTAAATTCTCAATCTACAAAAACTACTCGGTCATTGATCAATGACGAAAAAGACTAAACATAGCATGAGAGTATATCTTACACTTTGCTCCAAGGAGTGTTATTAGTATTTCTATGTTGCTATATTTTCGGCAAAAATATATGAGTGATTGTTTAAGTATTTACAAAATGCTATTATGGGGTTAGGGCTAGGTTACAGGTTAGGAGTGTTAATTATTATTCAGCAACACGAAAAGATATCAGACAACAATTTCTACATTTTATGGCATTTTCAATAACGACTCTGAATTCAAGTCAGAACATAGGAATTGAATTTTCAGTTATAAATAAAAGATTCGCGGATAATGGAGAAATTGCATTAAGTCACATATTCAAATTGAAAGATCTATACACAATTTAAAATACGGTTTTTACAAAGAGCATTGAGGAGAAAACTGTGTTTCAAAGTCTGCAATTGTGTAGTCAGATATATCTTGGGCCATGTTTTTCCATATTTTAGCATTTTCAGTTATAAATATCATGTAATCTTAATAAAAACAAAAATCAACACAACCCGAAATAAGTAGCAATAATATTAAAATTATACAGATTACACAGATGATTTATATAAGTATAATATAAAAGAATAGGTGCTTAATAGTTTTTGCAATTCACGAATAAGTTTTAAATAGATATATTTAAGGATTGGCAGATTGTATGGAGAGATCTTAAAAGTCTCATAACACCAAATATTCTCTGCACGTGTTGTGTTTCCGATAAGTTTTAAGGATGGACAAAAATACAATGTTTAAGAAAATAACGTCCCAAATTGCTTTAAAATGTGATACATATATATATATGTATATATATATATATATACAATTTCTTTTAAAATTAAGAACAATATAATTCTTAGAAATAGTAATGACTCCCAACTATTACAACAATCGCCAAAAACGAAACAAAAATGAAATTAAAAAATGTAATTTTAGAACGCCCCATTACACAATAACTAGTTACCCAAATACATCGTTTACCAGGCAACACTATTTGTCCTAGCCCTAAGCGTACTCCTACTAAATTATTCACTTGCAAAGTGCTTAAATATATTAATTTAACACTAAAAACGAGGTGCACAAAATCGACCCGATAGCAAAAGATAACGGTGTCAAAATAGGCAGCCAGGCTTTTCCTTGAGAGGTATTCGGATATTAGTCAGTTAAAAGATTGGCCGTCAGGTAGTACTAACAACGGAACTGGTCGAGTATTTTTATCGATCCCCATTTTGCACTCGGATCTACGGGTTCACCCGCACTAAATCTGGCAAGCCAAGCCAAACGATCCCCCACACATACGACCACTCAACATGCAACCGGCCTCACAATGCCATTATCCAACGTTTCCCCCCTCCCAATAAAAAACAACTATCTTAAGATTTTATTTTTACACACCCCTATGCAGGGTATGGTCATAACCAGTGATCAGTACGGCTGGGCACCTCTGTCCCATCATCTTGACCCAGCTGCCTCCAATCGGCTCTATGACATTTCCTGGGATGTAAGGAAATTCCCCTTATGATTGATATCGGCTCAACGGCGATCCCTCTCATAATCGATAATAGAACACGCTGGCTGTTCCCCTGTCGCAAGGTTGCTTGAACACTTGACCCCACGATACCTAGGCACGCAATTCACCACTCAACTCCATTAAAATTAACAGTAACTGGCGTGTATTACTGCGAATACGCAGAACAAAACAGACAGCTCTATTTTAAAAACATTAATCTCGTACTGTCAGCCCACGAATTTAATTTTAGGTGCCGCTCTAACCATAAGTACAATATCTGGACCTTAGGTTGAAGACACCTTCGTGCCACCAGTGTATATAGTTTTAGGTTGGCAGTCCCCGCGCTTCACACCAGGTCCCGATATCCAATTCATGTATACTGCTAACACAGGACCTAAAATACTGCACCTTTCTTTAATGTCGAACCCATCTATGACTGGCAGTCCCCGACGCGCGCAGTGGGTTCTCAATCATCACCAATCCCGCGATTCTATCTATGTCGTGGGGGGTGGAGAGTTTTCTCCGCGCACACGTCCGCCACCCCTAAAACCACAGAAGGGACCCGTTCCCACAACTTAGAAATTCACTATTCATGCTTGATTGACCAATACGAATGCAGCAACCCCGAGGTCCCCAAAAAACAAATATCCACAACACTGACCACGCCTCTCCCGTGTTTTCAGAATGACTCCTTCCGTCATTCAACCCGTCCGCTGGTTTTCACGTGTGTGCACCGAACATTCTATCCCTGTCCATATAATCGATATCTCAATTGCTACCAACTAGTCACACGGAGTGAACACCGGCTGAAATATCTATCAAATAGTACGATTATACAATAAACGTGGAGCGTCAGTAACAAAACACCGCCCCTCTACCGGCATCTCCACATTACGTCGGATCTCTTTCGGCAACCCTTCCCGCATCCCCAAAGGTCCATCTCTTAATTCGATACCTGTTTGTCTGGCTTACCTACGGATTTAATTGACTGTTTTTCTCTCTTTTACATTAACTCTTAACTCGAGGAAAAAAAACTGTTTTTCTCTCAGGTTAAGCAAAAAAAAACACTAGAATACAACAAGTGTCGTCTCTCTCTCCGATACGATACACAATATACATTTTAATAAACAAAAGATTTTAGACAACAAAATTGAGTATTGATTTACTCCTCTCCAGAGGCACAAGGCCAGTTTTTATCCTACTCCCACAAGTAAGATGTGCCCCAAGGTCGGGTCGGGAAAGTGGGGTTTGAAAAGCCAGCGCCCGAGAGGTGAGCACTCTGGCCATTTAAAAATCGCCTGGGCAGCCCCGTCGGCATTCCCCGGTAAGGGCGCCTCAGACAGTAAGCAATAAACTTACTCCTCCCCAAAGATAGGAGGAAAAGCCTGGGAGGGTGCACCTCCTAGAACTGCAGATGACAGACCTATTGACCGGTATAAGTCAAGCTCCGAAGGACAAGACAATACCAGTATGGGGTGCAGTATCCATCGGAACATATACTACACTTTAATCTTAAAAATTGAGTAAAGCAACTCCAATCGCCGACAATAATAAACAATACAATAAATATCTCCCCCTCATTCGCCCAACAGAATGCATATTTTAAACATGGACAGAAAGTGTGTATGTATGCGTGTATGTGTGAAAATTCGTCACTGTCTTTTTTTGTCTTTCTTTTTTTACAAAAGTTAATACATGCGTGTGCGCAATTATTAATGTTTCTTTTTTTCTCTGTATATTTTATTTTTTAAATCTCAGTAAACAGTTTTTCATATAATTATTTTAAAATCGTCTTACTACATCTGTTTCATCTTCATTTAATACATGCGTGTACTTTTTTTTCAAAAGTTAATACATATGTGTGTGATTATAAATGTTCTTTGTTTTTTCATTTAGTACTCTTTAGAATCTCTTTCTTAAATGTTCTCTTTTTTAGTAATTTAATCTGAAGGTATTTACATACATCCGTTTCTCTCTGCTCTGCCTTGGTCCAGATCTTCGCATCATCTATTTGTGTTCGTTTTACTTTTTATTTGTTTTTCCTCTTGTTTGGACCGAACGCTGTCATATTTATATATATATTTTTTTATTTTCTTCTTTCTTTTTGCATCCGTGGTCCCCTTAGTTCGTGACAAATGTTCATGCTTAAACAACTGGCCATTTTTTACACCAAAAAAAGATTTGTTAGATAATCTTTTTATTACTCATACCTTTTCTTCGTCGTGGGGAGTGCCGATCGATGTCGTCCAGCGGTTGAGTTCTCTCCTCGTTTCGGGACTGCTGTGGAACATCGCCGCCATCATCGCCACACGCCGCGCGTCCAGTAACATCATCGTTGTATTAGACTGTAACAAAGATTCTCATACACAGCAAACGATAAGGCAGACTCTCTCTTTTAAATTTGATTACTTTTATTTAGACGTCAATTTTCTGTCGCTCTAAAAATATTTTACTAACGAAATGAGAGAGAGATCAATTTACCACTTTTATAGTAGTTTATTCTTAGCTATCTATGGCCCATTAAGTCCTTAGCCATTCGAAAATGGGGAGGAAGGAATTTAATCACGCCTGTATTCTTTTAGGGAAATAAATTCCCCTTTTTTTTGCGGACTACATGGAAAAATACGTCTGTTCGGCTTGCTTCCAAAAACCAGACTGAAAACTCAGTTTCTCATACAAGAGCCCTGACGTCACAGAGTCCCTATGCACAAGAGCACCTTTATCCTTGACCTGAGGTCTCGTCAATGTGGTGGCCCTGTCAACGCTTGTGAGCTGAGACTGTGAAAATACCCCTATTTTGTACTCGGTTGTACGGGTTCACCCGCACTAAATCGCGCAAGCCAAACCAAATTGTCCCCACACATACGCCCACTCAACATGCGTTCGGCCTCACAGGGCCATTATCTAACATTCCTCTCCTCCCAATAGAAAAAAACAACAATCGTAAGATTTTATTTTTACGCACCCCTCTGCAGGATGTGGGCAGAACCAGTGATCAGCTCTCTCCTATACTCTTGACCCAGCTGTCTCCAATCAGCTCCATGACATTTCCTGAGATGTAAGGAATTCCCCTTAGGATCGAAATCGGCTCAACAGCCATCATTCTCATAATCGATAATAGCACACTCTGGATGTTCCCCTGTCGCAAGGTTGCTTGACCGCTTGACCCCACGGGGATCTGCACACGATACCTAGGCACATAATTCACCACACACATCCATTAAAATTACCAATTAACACAAACTGACGCGTATTACAGCGAATACGGGGAACAGAACAGAAACCCTTAT